>CM075850.1:10823422-11358422 GCA_037975125.1 Latrodectus hesperus | reverse complement strand
GCGAAGCAGGAAGAAATTTCGGGGGCTCTCCCCAAAAAGGACATGGTAGTTAATTGTTGAGCTTTGTAATTAGGAACTCATTTTTAGTTATCACGGCCCAGAAAATGTGCCTTCCTACAAGCTCGAGTGCGTAACTCTGATTATAACCCAGCTTATTCCGGATTAAAATATCTTGAGGGCATTATCGCTATGCTTACGTTTGCAATCGTTCCTTTGAGAAAAATTAAGGGGAGATAAGTAAGGGTGCAAGAAATTGATCCGGAATTACTGAGAATTTCGAAAATATTGCATAAAAGGGAAAAGTTAGAAAACTTAACTTATGAAAGTGTTAACGAATGGCTTATGCAATATAAAAATGAAAGAAAAATTTATCAAATTTGGCTTAATCATGTCACCATTTACTAGTTCGCTTCTAAACATTTCAAACTTATGTCGAGTTTCTTCACTGTGTTTGCTATAGTTTAAACTATAGCATATACCATGTAATTATTGCTGATAAAAATATTACTGCAGTTATATATATATATATATATATATATATATATATATATATATATATATATATATATATATATATAACATTTTATAGGATTTAAAATGATTTAAGCGATTTTATAAAAAGCATAAATTTTTATTTGTTACAAATTATAGGAGAATGTTAGCCTATAAACTTGTCTAGGGGTCAGCGTGTCTGACTGCGGATAAGGAGGTCCTGGGTTCGAATCCCGGTTAGGGCATGGATGTACTTTCGCTCTATATATATCCTGTCTTTGTGCTTTCCTTGTATGAATGAGGTGTGGTTGGTTGCCTACCCTATAAACGGGTCTCTATAGCATGTGTGTAGAGCAAAGTCGTACTTTCACCTTCATGGTGCTCTGATTAAAACGAAAGACGCTCCCCTTCGAATTAAATTCGCATATCCAAAGGCATAGCGAGCTTGGCTTGTCCAAGTGTCATTGGAAACAACAACAACAGAAGAATGTGATATTATTATTAAGGTAATTCTTAATTACTTTTTGAGAAATATGAATTAGAAATTTTAAGGCTAAATGCATTGTGGGAAGATTCGGCTGTCTTATGACTGGAAGGTAGCAGGTTCGATAATTGATCTAATTTAAAACGTCACATTGTGAGATGTTATAAAGTTTGGCGGTTGTGTAAGGTTCAATTTTTCTCCACTCCAAGGAGAGGAATGTTACAACACTAGTGTCTTTGGTGTCGCTCAAAGAGCGATTCGCTTTGTTTTGTAGTTTTGGTTTTTGAAAATAAACAGCCGAAAACGTAGCAGTAAACTAACCATTAAACACATGGGAATCAAAGGAATAAATATATTTTATAATTAATGTTTGCTTAATATAATATATAATTGTTAATTTTTTATTCATATAATTTTTTATTGATATATGTCTCTAGTGAACTTAAATAATTTTAAAAGTAATGTAAATAATGTAAAACAATTTCTTTCACATTAAATTCGCATATCCAAAGGCATAGCGAGCTTAGGTAATTTTCACAAGGTAATTTTCACAGAATGATAAATGCAAAATAACGCTTTTGCAGTTTTGTTTGATTGTCAGTGTTAATATTTGCAAATATCAGTACTAGCATTGAATCTATAAGAAAAAGAAGCCATTTTTCTTTAAATATATCTTTTTAAACATCGATACAAAAATCTGCAAATATTAATGTTTGAATCTATATTTACAGCACTTTTTACAACTGAAAAATACAATATATATGAAAATATCATCAAATGATATACAGAAAAATAATTAGTAAGCCGTGAAAATACAAATCATTAATTTAAAAATCAGCAATAAGTAGTGAGGTAAATTGGATTCTTAAAAAGCTCTGAAATGCAGGAGTAAATTTTAATTTAGATTTTGAATTTCTTGATAATAGTTCAATTGACAGTCTCATCATCATTTATAACCTATTGTTGAAATTTCTCATTGCAAAAATGAAATACAAAGACACCTAAAAGAAAGTTTAAATAATTTTGAACATCCAATGCTTTTTCCATCTAAAGTTTCATTTTTCCTATTATTAGATGGTTATCATTTTCACGTGATTTTATTTCAAAACTAAAATGAATATATTGTTAAGTATTCATGTTATGCATATGAATATTATAAAAATATAAGTTGTGATACAATACCGATATGATAAATGTGGTATCGATAACAAATATTATATTTTATACTTATCATACTTTTATGAAGTGAAATTTAAATATATATAAATGCTTAAAATTTATAACACCTCAATGATCAATCTAACTCAATAAAATGGATTTTCACACACATACAAAGAAATTTTATTATAGATGTATGTACATGTTTAATATGGAATGGAGGGGGAGGTTATTAAATTCCATGAAGTGTTAATTGTGTGTGTGAATATATATATATATATATATATATATATATATATATATATATATATATATATATATATATATATATATATATATATATATATATATAATGAATATTTAAGAGAGAAATATTATTAAGAATCAATAATGTTTGATCAATAAATATACAAATGAAAAATTATAGACTCTAGTGTTGTATAAAATTTGATTATATTTGCATTACTATGATGTCAAATAAAATCAAATAAAACAAAATTTATGAAGAATTTAGATGAATTGCTTTGAATATAAATAATAAGTTAATTATTATGATTAATATAATTAATTAATATAATTATAATTAATAAGTTGCTTTTTGAATATAGCAACCTGTTAATTATAAAAGTATAAATAGTATAATTAAGGATTCACCTGGTATTGATTTCTATTATTTGATTTAGATGTAAATCAGTGGGAATTATATTATTACATAATTATAGAGTTTTATATTTATAAAACTGCTGAAATAAAATAGCTTAATAAATCAGTTTAAACAGGAGAAGTGGCCAAAATATTCTTCGGAACTAGAACTGGGATAATTTTATAACAGTAAAATTTAATAAATTTGGAAATTCGTTAAAATTTCAAACACCTAATTTCAATCTAAATCAACCTAAAATTCACACCTAAAATCAAACATTTAATAAGCAATTATGAAATTATTTATACTCTAGGCAATCGTTTTTGGTATTTTACCCAGTTTTTTCACTGCTACAGCTTCTACAGCTTAACAACTTTCCAATCTTCAGGGTAATTTATCATATCAAACTTCCCAAAAGGCATAGCCCATCATGTTCGAAACATACCAACAATGTTATCAGTAAAACATGATGAAAGGTACAACATTTCTGATGTCTGCTGAGACATTGATAGATTACCCTTTTGGTATCGAAACTGGAATTACAAATGTAATTACACCATAGCAACATATCGGCGAACTTTCGCATAAGACATCCAACAACAGCGTGGCTTCAAACCTTTTGACACCGATTCCCAAGAAACTTCGAATACATCCACAAACCACACAGTTCCCGATCTAATCACGGTGTCCCACCCTTTGCCGAAGCCCCTTGTAACCCTTTTCTAATTTCTGCATGAACTCACCAAGACCAACAAAGGGCGTTTCCTCGCGTTCGAAGCTTTTAAATCACTCCCGCTTTCTTGGCACAAATGCTTCAAGGAACGAAATGGTCACCGTCGGGAACTTTTCGAACCGAAAACAGCGTTGGGGCGTCATCGGGCCAGCGTCGGAAATCTCCTGACGTTGAGGATGATGGATGATAGAATTATAGCGCAGATCTTATCTTCGAGGTATCTCGTGTTAGCTAATGGGTCCGATCCTATCCTATTTACGTATATATGCTCATTCGACTAGATGGAAATAAAAGAGAGTTGAGTTTAGTTGTCATCCACTGCTCTTTCTTCCCGTGGGCTGGATATCATTACGTAATTCTGAGATAGTTTTTTTTCTCGATGGTAATCTTATTCATACTTTGATCATGATCTTGAGAAGGATGGACTCCAAATGTATCTTTCAATTGAGTTATTACTTGAATACCGTATGGTTGATAGCTGGGGGAAGAAAATGATTGATAACTTGCACTATTCCGGATTTTTTTATCTCTTAATTAGGGGGATATTTTCAGTAAATTATCAAAACGTACTGATTTTTAATACCTACTGTGATTTATTGAATCAAAACATTGGCATAACTACTAGAGCAAATAATCACTCTATATGTAATGACCTGTATTATTTTACAATATCATTTTTAATGCGCAGATACTTTTAGTAAAATTATATCAAATCTCTCTCATTGTTAATATCTACTCTTTGATCTATTAAATAGAAATAGTCAAATAATTACAAATGGAAGTAAGTACTCTATAAATAATTAAAAATTTTGAAAAATGTTGGATATTATTTTTTATTAAAAATGACGTCAAATTCTTATGATTCCTATATTTATATATTTTTTACTTGAAGCGCACGTCAAAGTCTATTCCTTGAAATAAATATTATTTTATAAATAATCGCGGACAAATTAATTCTTGCAATAACAATTTAATATTGTATTTTTATAGCTATAGAGTCTTAACACATAGAAGCAACTAACACAAACATTCAAACACATAGAAACAAATTAAAATCAGGTGGCTTAGTGGTGGCAATTCGCGCTCCCAAAGCAAAGGTTCGAGTTCCGATATTCGGGCTGGGAAAAGTCGACTCAGACTTTCATCCAACCAGAGGGTCGATAAATTGAGTACCAAACATGATTGGGAATTAAATACTACGAGTTTCTAACGATAGGCTGACGATCTAACTGGAACATATGCTCAGAGTCATTGCATTGGTCAGGAAAACAGATATAACCATTGTAGGCCTTGGCCTAATATGGTTATATATATAATGATGCAGGCGTTTTAATAAATGATATAGATTACTTATTTAATAAAAATCTCTTCCTTAAATTGTTACCACACACACACACACACACACATATATATATATATATATATATATATATATATATATATATATATATATATATATATATATATATATATATATATATATATATATATATATATATATATATATATATGTGGGGGACGGCGTCTAGGGGTAATGATGTATTTAAAAAGAGATGATGGGCCATAATTGAAACAAAATTAATTTATTAAAGAAAGTATTAAAATATTATTAAGAACTATTAGGTTATATCTAACTTACTATTTACAATATTTACATGTTTAAAAGAAATAAGTAGATGGCAGCATCGAGCAGACTCGTGTTGATTGTAGATGTAAGAGAAACATCTGTGAAAGTAAGGCACTCTGCTAATTGAACTCCGAGAGGATAGCCGTGAATTTGTTTTCTCCCGAAATGGAGACAAAGAAACTACTACGCAGTTAGTAAGTCAGCCATGATGCTGTCTACTTATTTCTTTTAAACATGTAAATATTGTAAATAGTAAGTTAGATATAACCTAATAGTTCTTAATAATATTTTAATACTTTCTTTAATAAATTAATTTTGTTTCAATTATGGCCCATCATCTCTTTAAATACATCATTACCTCTAGACGCTGTCCCCCACAAATTTTGGGGCCCGGCCGGGATCTGAAATTCAGATCTCGGCCTGAACCCCCAAAATTTGTGGGGGACGGCGTCTAGGGGTAATGATGTATTTAAAAAGAGATGATGGGCCATAATTGAAACAAAATTAATTTATTAAAGAAAGTATTAAAATATTATTAAGAACTATTAGGTTATATCTAACTTACTATTTACAATATTTACATGTTTAAAAGAAATAAGTAGACAGCAGCATCATGGCTGACTTACTAACTGCGTAGTAGTTTCTTTGTCTCCATTTCGGGAGAAAACAAATTCGCGGCCTATCCTCTCGGAGTTCAATTAGCAGAGTGCCTTACTTTCACAGATGTTTCTCTTACATCTACAATCAACACGAGTCTGCTCGATGCTGCCATCTATTGACATATGTTATTACGAAAATATAATCCTACATATATATATATATATATATATATATATATATATATATATATATATATATATATATATATATATATATATATATATATATATATATATATATATATATATATATATACTGTAAAAACCTGAGACAATAATCACACTAATTTTTTTATCCAACTAGTAATATGGATTCAACAAAAAATTTACATTGTATTTTCAATCGACTGAAAACTAAATAGAAGTTCTATAAATGTAAAATGTTAGCCAGAGTTTAATTTATTATTTAATTTAATGTATAGTTTTAGTTAAAGTATATAAATCAAGATTTTTTAAAAAACATTTGCTTTGATACTAGTGAATCTGGCAAGGGCTAGGAGGCCTCAGGGCTCCGGTACAGCAGTTGGTGGGCTGTAACCGCATTTCAGGCCTTGTAGTTTGTAGTTATTCGAATGCCACTTAAGGTTGTAGGTCCCAAATAAACCATAAAATAGTTTGATCTGAATCACACCACTTTTTCTCTCATTGATATAAAAGTTAGAAAATTATAAATATAATAAATAATAAAAGAGAGTTTATATTTAAAATCACCTTTTACATATTATTAGTTATGAACTAATTTACTTTAATGAACAATTTTGTGTTTAAACACATAAATAGGTAATAAATGAGATTAAATATTTATGCTAAATTAATACAAATTGTTAAAAAATAGATACATCTTATATCAATAAAACTTCAGTTCTTATTAAAATGATCAATAATGAACAAAATGTCTTAAAAACTATCCATTAGGAAAGAAAATAATTTTTTGTAAAAAAATGTGTTTTTATAACTTAATATTATTTCCTACAAGATTATAAAAATAAATTATTCAGAAAACACAAAGTTTGAAAACAATTAGACAATTTATATAAAAAAGAGCATTTTTTAACTCAAATGTATTTATTTTTGATTTAAATATATATATATATATATATATATATATATATATATATATATATATATATATATATATATATATATATATATATATATATATATATATATATATACGACCGCAGTTTAAAAGTGTATGATATCAAAAATGAAAAAGCAAAACGAATGAAAATTCAGATTTATTGTTGCTTATATTAACGATACCAAACGTTAAAAAAATAATAAAATTGCACACAGAATTTAAATTCTTTATCTGATATCACTTCTATCTAATTTGGTTTTTTTTAATTGATTGTCGATTTGTATTTTGGAAGTAATATTAAAATAAACTTGATTAAAGCCGAAAACAAAAGTAAATCTCAATTATTCGAAATTAATATTTTTCATGAATATTATCGATAAATTTAACTAAAAAAATTTTTTTGAAAATAAATGAATAACGTATTTTTAGATAAAATACTATTACGATAAACTGATTTAATTAAATTTTTAGTTTTAATGTAGGATGAAAGAATGTTTCTAAAAAGAAGATGATATTTTTGACATTATCAATATTTTAAATATGTGCATTTTTGCAAGAAGAACTTATAAAAACCTTTAAACTGCAACTAATATAATAAAGAAAAAAATTAAAATTAAATTTTTATGTACAAAGTAATGATTTAACTAAGTAGCAAAAATTTAACTTAATGTTATCAACTGGAAAATACATTATAGAAAAAGTTTCAATTTAATTTGCATCAGATAAGGTAAGATAAAGTATTTAAATTTAAAAAAAATAATAAGTCAGTTTACAAAAATGAAAGAATTCCAACAAAGCATTTACTCTTTTATCTACTTAATATATCTACCTTTGCGATTTTATATACTTTTTTTGAATACATAATTGGTAGAAAAATCGTCTTTTTATCGTAAATCATGCAGAATATAAAAATTGTGCTCTTCATTATGTGAAAGTAAGCGTCAAAAATCTCAAAATCCTTAAGGATACTACTTAATTTGATTTTATAACTTCCAAGAAATCACTTCTTGTTTCTTTTATCTGTTAACATAAAGAACTTCAGTGGAATTCAAAAAATACCTAATGAACATCAAGAACAACTGTTGAAGCCAACAAAAATAAAAAATCTTTTATCCAATCTGTAAAAAGAAATAAAAAATCTCAGAAAATAATGTTAATATATGCCACTACTCTGGTGTTATCGGAATTTCGCAGGCGCCACGCTAAATACAGATTGGATCATAATCTGGGAAAAGGGAAAAAAGGGGAAAAAGTCATTCTATGTCATAAAATTGGGGATAAATCAGGGAATTATTTTTAAGAGTTAATTTGGATAAAAGAAATCTCGTAAATACAGAGTAAAGATTATATTTCGTAATGCAGATATATTTTCAGTGTGATTTTATTAGTTAAGCCGGATGAATTTACTTAGTGGTGAATATGTCATAATTTTTTTTTAAAAAAGCCTTTTATTTTACACTTATTTTGTGGTAAAATCAAATGATAAACTCTTAAATTGAAAAATGTGTTACTGATGCTTAAAGTAAACTTTATCAGATGCATAAATTTACGCTCAATATTTGTTTCCTAAATCTGGAAAGTATATTTAATGAAATAAGCTCAATAGAGTCTCGATAGAAAGAAATGAATTCAACGAACATCTGAATACAAATTTTTTCAAAATTCAACACAGTGAATAACATATAATCAGCTTTACGAAAATGAGTTAATGTAGTGAAATTTAAGAGCTGAAATATATTTAATCTCGTTAAAATATCAAAATTTCTTTGAAGCATTTCAGATGAGTTTTACAAATTTTATGGCAAATTCGTTTCATGTATATTTTATTACACACTTGAGAAAGTAAAGGATTTAATTTGGCTTATAACTCTAGAACCACTTTCCCCAAGAGGGATATTTTGAATGCACATGAAACAGATTGGAATTCATATTGATTAAATACCATTTTTCAGTTTACTCTAGGAATAATAATAGTCTTTAAGTTCTTTGTCTTAGAGCCTTTTATATTTTACAAAAAAGTGGAAGATTTTTGCTTAATATTCCTTTTAAGTTTTGGAGATTAAAGTAAGGGACAACAATTGGTGACCGAGACGAGGAACACTTTGCAACCAATGCATCCAAAAGTATAACATTCGAAGGATTTTACCATCATTATTTTTACCATGAGTAACATGCTTTTGCTTGATTTTTGCATAGATAATGCCATTAATTTCTTTACTTTCATGTACCACCATTCTAAAACTTTATCTTCAGGGATATCTTTTTAAATTACCTTCGTTTTCTTGAGTATTTATCATTGTTTTTTCATAATTTTATACACACCATTTCTTCATACCAATGTTAAATAAATCAAAATACTGAAAGTCATATGCCATTTTCTTCCAGCCAATTTCTAATAGGTAATCTAACTATTTTTGACTTGTTTGAACATTCCAGAAATACTAAATTCAGCTATATTGATTACGAGAGCTCACATGATTCGTAATTGTTCCACTCACCGTTGTGTATATGTGTGTGTGTAAATTAATACATATATATATATATATATATATATATATATATATATATATATATATATATATATATATATATATATATATATATATATATATATATATATATATATATATATATATATATATATATATATATATATTATAAATACTCATGTGGGAGGGCCTGATAAGAATGAATCATATGTAAATAGCTAACCTGTCGAAGCTTTACATATAAATCATATTTTTAATAATAAATGGTTTTTTTTATATAATTTAGGTACTAAAAATAAAACAGAATATAATAGGAAAATGTGTTTTCATATGATGTCAGTTATAACAGATATATTCACTAAAATTAAATGTCCTTCAAAATATGCAAATACCCAAAAATAAACTTGTTCAATATCTGTAAGAATGATATTTTTGTAAATAATGTAATAAAAGTTTAATATTTAAAAAGATAATTTTAAAATATTTTAATAACTAAAATATTTCAGAATTGCTGCATTAAAATATTTTGATAACTTGAATTATATTGATATAATCTAAAGAAATCGATTCTTTACACTTTTGTTTATTAATAATAGATAAATTTCTTTAAAATGAAATAAAAACATTAATGAAATGAAATATATAATTAAATTCAATATTAAAAGTTTTTTATTTACCTAATTTTTAAGATCAAACATTTCTTAAATTAATGGAATGATCTTTGGTAGGAAAATTTTCAGTAAGCAATAGGAAAATTATATTTAATTCTTTTAGAAGTTTCATTCTATCAAGCGTAAGTACGCAGAAGATAAAGTTTAAAAAATATACATAAATGAGAATATACTTATATATCGATTACAATTTTTACTAAGTATTTATTAGTTCACTCAAGATTAAATAAATTTGAGTTTTTAAATACTATAAATGTAAAACGGAATATTACATTAACTTGAACTTCCAGACTATGCAATTGGAAGTCGTGTGTAATGGTTCAAATAACTAAATAGTTAATTTAAATTTTTAAGTCGATTACTATAGTAATCGAATTAGAATAATAAAACTCGGCTTTGTTTTGGAGTCAATAGAACACCGACTTATTTCATTACTGTTCGAAATGGAACAGTGCTTATCTCGAAGCCTGTAAATGACATATAAGATTAATGACTTCAGAACTTAGGAAATTAAAGAACAAAGAAAATGAATCCGTGGACGAAAAGGAGTACGATGAAAAAAAAACTACGCCAAGAGCTCCAGAAAAATATGTAATGAACACTCTAAAATCTTTTTTTTCTCTCTCTCTCTGTTCAAAGTTTCTGCGTTAATTTCTACTTTTTTGTCTGGAAAATTTAGTGCCAATGGGCCTCATAGCGATACGTAAGAGAAAAGGAGCTTCTTTCAAAGTTACAACTTATAATTCGCCTGCAGCAATTATTACAAATTAGGGCTCATTTGCGCTGAAATTCTTAGATAGCTTTTTCGCAGCTGGTGTGAATTGTACACAATACATCAGGGGACTCAAAATCGTCTGCTTTTGTGGTCCGTTGCCAATTCACCATTTGGGAATAAGACCATTTGTTTGCAGCTTTGTTAATGACTTTATTTGGAAATCGTGCATAATGGAATTAAAAATAAGTTAAATATTTACTAGATTATATATCTTTATTTGATTGATAAGAAACATACATTCAAATAAAGTTATGTATATATATATATATATATATATATATATATATATATATATATATATATATATATATATATATACATATTATATATATATATATACAAATATATATATATATAATATATATATATATATTATATATATATATATATATATATATATATATATATATATATATATATATATATATATATATATATATATATATATATATATATATATATATATATATATATATATATATATATATATATATATATATATATATATACAAGCTGACCCAGCCACGCGTTGCAGTGGCTGAGTTTTTATAATACATTGAATCAAATTTTTACTAATTCTTGGGTACAATCAAATTAATATTTTCTAAAAAAATTTAAAATAGGTTCATTCATATGAGATTAAAAATAAAACGTTTCGCAAAAATTTAAAAGTAATAGGTAAAGTATCGAAATTTTGAAATTAAGCACAAATCAACATATACTTTCTGAATTTACATTTTATTCATCTTATATTAAATTATAGTTAATAATCAGTGACTTACTTATAAAATATACTATTTAATTAAAAACATCTAAAAATAAATTGTTATAAATGAGGTAGATAACATTGACATCAAACTATTATTTTTTCAATTTTTAATTATTAAAACTAAAAACTTTTTCCGCGGTATTATACTAAAATAAAAATAATTAAAAGAATTTATCATTTGAATAAATAAATTAGATCAAAATGTTCTACTGAATAAATTTATAATTATCAAATTATAAAATAAAAATAAAAAAAGGCTGTCAAGAAATATTTACATGTTTTGGAGGTGGTATGAAAATTAGTAGAGAAAAACAGCAATAAATAAAATTTTATTTTACTATTTATAATATTAAAAATATTCAAACTGAACACGCACAATAATAACACAATACAAAGTAAAATTATGAAAGTGATTCACAAAAAATTGTTATAGTATGATTATACATCATGAAAATATATGTATCATGAAAATATATGAAAATATATATGAAAATATATGTACATCATGAAAATATAGTAATAAAAATATATGTAAATTCTATATTTAACCACGTGATTGCGCTCGCACGTTAATTTTCTCGAAGATGTATAATCTAGAAAAATAAACACGTCGCCATCTGCCGAATACCAGTGCAACTTAGATGCCAAACCGCCATCTATTAGGAACTTACAGAACTAAACAATAAATAAACATTAATGTCGTATAATAAATAGTGAGAATAATAATTAAGAGATAAAAACTATTCTATCTTTTAAGTTGGAACTATATTATAAATGGTTACAATATTTTATCAAAATCCGTTCAGTAGTTTCGGAGTTTATCGGGAACATACATCGTGACACGAAATTTATATATATATATATATATATATATATATATATATATATATATATATATATATATATATATATATATATATATATATATATATATATATATATATTAAGGGTGAAAACACTATACAATATTTACGGCAAAATGATTTTATATTTTCAGTCACATTTAAGAAATGTGAAATGTGTAATAATTTATATTTTCTAAAATTATGTGAAATTATAAAAGCATATAAGTTCTCAAATTTTATACGAATTAATTATTTTTAAATTAGACTTCCTAGACTGCTTAAATTGAACAAGGACTTTCACAATCTGAAACATAAGTTTAATTTTTAACTTATGTGTTTTAATTGTAGAGAAATAATAAAAATAAATAAAAATAAAAGCAGAAATAATACTTTTGAATTTAAATCTGAATTTCAGATCGAACTTTTCCACGTTAACTTTTTTAATCCTCCTTTTTCTTGCTTTTTAGCCTTCTCAATAATTAAAATATGACGGGAAATAACTGGCAATTTTTCTTAAGAATGAATAGAAGTTTAACATCTATACCTTAAATATAGAATTTATCATGTGACAAAATTTTAAACAATTAAATTTTAAAGCAATCACTTAAAATTTTCACCAGAATATTAATAACAGTAATTAAAATTAAAAACACTTTAATCGCGCATTGATTTTGATTTTCTTAACATTTTGTAATTAAGAATCAGGTATATAAATTAAAATATAGCTTTTTAAGCCATAATACGTCGCTTCTTCTTCTATTAAAAATTAATTTATATACAGTTTCAAGAACATGAATACAATTAAGAGAATGTTTGAGTTAATTTAATTTTACTACTTCACAAAAGAAATATAAAATTTGTTTTAAAAAAAAACTTAAAGAATTTTACTGTTTTTGGGAGCCAGCTTTCAAAAACTAGTTAAATTTTTTCGCGAATAAATTTCATTTTTATAGAACAGAATTTTTTGTATTTGAAATTTCCATGGAAAACATGCAGTGTACTTAATTAGAAAACAGCTTGTAGTATATTTTTAAAATACGTTGTCACGTAACTTGCATGGTATGTTCTAGAAGATGTCGGGGTCGCATGAAAAAAAATGAAAACGACACGTTCTTTAATAAGGAATACCATTAATTCGATATTATAAGATAGCAGCATGTTTAATCAAAATGCATAAAAATAAAAAGATAATTTATTTTAATTTATACTTAAAAAAACTCTCTGAAAAAATTCATTTGCCTGTTGCTTCTTTTTTTTAAAAGTTATAACGCTCTTGAATACAGATTTTAAAGAAGAATTTTATTTTTAAGAAAAAATAATTGTTGACGGGAGAGAAGAAATATCAAACTTTAAGTGCTTTTCAATGTAAAAAAAATAACAACAAAATATGAATACATCAAAGTTTCTTTTATATTGAAAACATGGTAATTTCATGAAATTTTTCACAATTTTAAATTGTGTTTGTGAAGTATATTTTTATTTATGCATTCATAAAATAAATCCTATGTTTGTGTATACCGGCATAATTTTTTGTATCAAGCACAGAACGGTACTATCAGTTAGAAGAAAGTTGGTATTTAGATGGGTAATTTTTAAGCAGAGATCAAGCTGAAGAACCTCTTGAGTTTGATATGTTTCCCCAGATGTATCATTTATCTTGGAAGTTATTGTGATTATGATCTATATTTATAACGTGAACCAGCCGAACCACGAATCTTTAGTTAAGTCGGGATTCGAACTCAATATCTTCCGACAGTAAGAACCTAACAAACAGTCCACCGATCTTCTTCTCTTCTTCTTAGAATTGGGTTTGTATGTCATTGGGCACCTCTGCTTTTATCAGCATTTTGTACCATTAACTCCAAACCCAATGTTTTCTAGTTTTATTTGCTCGGGTCACCCACTTGATTAATTAAGTCCGATAACCCTTTAATGGAATCTAGGTGTAACTCTCTAGTATGGATGATGCCTAAAGAAGTTAATCTAGGGAGGACAAGAGCCTCGTATTCGTAAATGATATGCTCTGCCGTTTCCTCTTGCGTATGACATTTCCAGCAGATAGGGTCTTGCTGAAACAGTCCCATCTGGTCAGAAAGTCAGTCATGCTAGGGATAGCTTCCTGACATTCACCAGAAGAAGATGGTTTGAATGATCACTTCTACCTCCTGTGAAGGATTCATTGCTGCCCCTTCACTAGATTGCCTCTGAGTTCCCTTGTCTTTTTCAGCAAGGTCTACTTCAGAGGCTTCACCTGCAAATGCAGAAAGGTTTGTTATTTCTTGTGTCTTTTCAGCCTCAAGATAACAATTAATAAACTCAGGTAATATAAGTCCACCCAGCAGTGCCTGAGTTACTGGGCAAGGCAAATTACTCTAGAAGTTCGCCAGGCAACTAGAGGCTCCGTTAAGACACCAATACCGCGGTGCCAATTAGCCCTAGGTACGGATCGCATAACACCAGGGTTTACGGGAGCTGGTTCGAGGCCTCTGATTCAATATTCAAGGCTATCCTGTCATTCCTACAGGACATTCGGTGATCCACCACCTGCCGACGCGCCTGGTGGCTGCTCAAGCCACAGGAATGTACGCGTACCCCCCTGGTTCCAGGACAATCCACCGATACTCTTGTTGTGTTTGTGCTGTAAAAATCTGATGTTCATTTCAAAATTAGTTTGTAGTAGACATGTAGAATTTCTATTACGCACTGCTAGTTTTAGCCGGAAGGAAAAAGCTATTTAGCTGTTTACTATGTAAGATAACTAAAAACCTTGACTTTAAAAATGGTTTTAATAGAAATTACATAACTCACACAGTGTATATGATTATTTAAAAATAATAACAAGCAAATAACAGCCTGATAAATTCTTATATAGCCTATTTTACTTAGTCCATGCGACCACTATTATACTATTTTAAAAGTCTATAATAGTGACTATTATAGATAGCATAATATAATCACTATTATAGACATAGCTTCGTAATCATTTGCTATTAATAGTGGAGTCATTGTATAAGATGGCATATATATAATTGTACATTTATAATACATTTTGATTTCTTTATTATTAGCGTTTTATAAGCTATCTCATTTTAAATTTGATTCATTGATAAAAATCATATACGCATTTCAGATAAATCATTTAGTAACTGATAAACCAAATTTATCATAAGTTCAGTACAGTAAAAATTCATACAATTATAAATTAATGATATATAAAACTACTATAGATATAAGCTCAACTAGTCCACGAATGCAATAATTGATTGTAGATTGTTAAATCAACCAATAATCATTAGAAGATTTTACGTTTCGTAATTTTTGTAAAAAGATGCTAACTAGCTTCTATTGATTTTTTTTAATAATGCGTCATTTTGAACTTGCAATCGAAAGAATTTTTCTTTAATTAATGATGAAGGTGACCTTTACTCTTGTTCATCACTAATTACATTATTATTCTTAACTTTTTGAGAAAATACACTCACTTCCAAAAGTTAAGCATGAAGATGTAAAATGCAAATAAATCAACAAATACTGCTTTGATTGACACAAAATTTATCAGGAAATTAGCATACATATTTATGCATAAAATAAAATCTTTAATTATATACAGAAATAAAAACAATATTAAATTTTCGTAAGTCATCAGATTATGACATACTGGAGATTTAAACAGAATTATGCATATAGTGAAACTAACCTGCATAAAATGAAAAAAAGGACATTAATAGAGTAAGTGATCCCCCTTCATCTGTAAACAAAGTTTACACACCTTATGACCATGCTTTTAATTAGGTGGTCAACCACCGCAGAACTAAGCAATAGCCATTTTTCTTGTAGAGCAGTTTCCAGCTCAATAAGAGTGAATGGAGGTGGGAAACGTGAAGATCCAGCACGCCCGAGAGCAACCCAAGGATTTTCAATGAGATTAAGGTCGGGAGAATATGCTGGCCAGCCATACGCGCAATCTCTTCACTCTCCAGGTAGTCATCGACGATGTCAGCTATATGGGGACATACGTTATCGTCTATTAAACAAAAGTAGAGCCAACTTCCACAGCATGTAATCTCACAATGGGTTCTAGAACTTCATCTCGATATCGAAAAGCCGTCACAGAACCGCGTTTAAAGATGTGCAGGTCGGTGCTGTATCCAGATGAAATCCCTGGCCACACCATAGTGCTTCCGTCTCAGAATGCTTGATATTTGGTGATGTTTTGGGTTGATTGCGTGTTCCTTGTTCATGCCAAATCCTTATACGCTTGTCATCGGGCTCCAGAACAAATCTTGACTCATCAATAAACATGACATTGCCCCAATCAGACACAGTCCAATTGTTTCCCGCACCACTTTAAACGTGCCCTTCTTAATTGGACGGATAGACAAACACAAACTCGAGGTACCCGGGCGTACAGTAATATAATAGTAATACCTCTCATATGTAATCTTCGGCTTACAGTAGCTGCAGATATCACATTACCAATGGACGCTGTAACCATATATGTCACATGTGTGGAGGTCCCTCTGAGATTCCACTTGACTAAAATCGCAATATATCGATCTTCTGCGGGTTTTGTAACCCTTTGGCAACCGGCTACTGGCCTTCAGACAACTGTCTGTGTGGTTTGGAATTGTTTCCATAAACATGAAATTACAGAATGATGAAAGCCGCTGAAAAGAGCAACATCTGAGATAGACTGTCCTACTTCAGTGCGCCCCACAGTACGCCAGCACTCAGAATCTTCCATACATTTTCTGGAAGTCATAAAAACACGTATGTCTAGTAAACAAATTGTACGAAAGTTTTAAGCACCTTCTATCAGTACTTACAATCAACTTCTGTAACCCTTCATAAAGCTGGTATCTTATATGATAAGATATATATATATATATCTTAAAAACTGCCCTTTTTGCATATTTCTTAACATGAAAGTGCGACTGCATACTTCCATCTACCTCTGCAGTGATTTGCATCCTCTTCAATTCTGATTGGCTTCCGGAAATCAGCATTTTCCTCTCCGTATTTAACTTTTGGAAGTGAGTGTATATAAATAACTACATTCTCTCTTTCACTCTCAGTATCAGGAATCAGTGCCGACCAACTTGTCTAGTGGTCAGCGTGCCTGACTACGGATAAGTAGGTCCTGGGTTCGAATCCCGGTTCGGGAATGGATGTACTTTCTCCCTCTATCTATCCTGTCTTTGTCCTTTCCTTGTATGAATGAGGTGTGAATGGTTGCCTACCCCATAAACGGGTCCCTATAGCATGTGTGTACTAAGGAAGTCGGACTCCACACTAAAATAGGATTCAGTTGGAAAAGAGGAGCATCACACCCCATGTTGCCAGCCTAGCTGTCACACGACAATGAATGAATCAGTAATCAGTAAATATTTTACAATCAATGTTCTTGTATTTTTTACCTGTAGTTAACCCATGAAAATATTTCAAAGAGTATTTCTTTTATCTATTTCTCTAACATAACTTCATGGTATACTTTTCGATACATTACTTAAAATAATAATTACTCTCGAAAAAAAAATTCATATGAATATTTCTTAAAAGAAGGATATTTGTTATAATGAACTAGAAATAATTTTGATTGTGGTCAAATAAAATAATTGTAAAATATTATCAATTAGACAAATATTATTTATTATTTTCATTATTTAACTAAAGTTTCCCTATACAATACTTTTTGTATAATATTTAATATATAGAATTTAGCATAAAATTCACTGTCAAAATGAAATTTAATGTTTTATGTATTTATGTATGTGGATTGAGACGTCACACACACAGACACACACACACAGACACAGACACAGACACACACACACACATATATATATATATATATATATATATATATATATATATATATATATATATATATATATATATATATATAGGGAAATATACAACAACGTAATTATTTCTCAATCAATATACACTGCGGTAAAATAATGGCATCTTCTTCCAAGGTTGCCACGTAAGTAAGAATAGGACAGGTTACTGAGAGTGGTTTAATGCTCTGTGGCACCATCTGTCAAAAGTTCTGCCACTGATTGGATTAACCTGTCACTTTGTATGGCAGCTACAACTGCCTTCTAAATATTTCTTGACATACTCACAAAATTTGACATATCTTGATCTGTAGGAAAAAAACAAGTTTATTATGGACTTCAGATTGGCACAAACTGTCTCACTGTGTTTCCATTAGGTATATATACAAGGATTATGCTTTTATATTGGATAGGTCACCTTATCACACACACACATTTGTGTCTTTACTCTCATTACCCCCTTTCATTCTAGTAGCTTATTAATTAAAATATATGATTCGCGTGTAAAAATCTACCAGAAAAAAGAGAATGAAATCTAAATGGCAATTATGAATGCCTAGTTTAAATTAACTAGAGTAACTCTTAAGCAAATGGAGTAGCATTTGGCAAAATAAATTTAGTTAAAGGTTAGAAAGTTATGACAACTCAATAGATGTTTCTGTAAAATTATGTTGTCACATCAATATATTAATTGCTAAAACTTTTAAAAATAGTATAGTGCATAAATTTTGGATGAAATATTTGTGCAAACAGTTATTGAATTTATGACAAATTGGTGTCTTTGATATATTTATAAATTCTTAAATTGGAAACGCTGAATTTTTCTGAATTAAAATCTATCTGCCTTTTTTATAGTCAAGTTATTCATCATTATAATTTAATATTATTTAAGTTATTCATAAAAATATTAGGTATCCACAAACATTTTGAATAGTTATAAATAAACATAAAGTACAAAATGCGCATTATTTCTTTCATATCTATGTTTTACATATATATAAGCCGAACAGCTTGTCTCGTGGTTTGTGTGCCTGATTACCGATAAGGAGGTCCTGGGTTCGAATAGCGGTTCGGGCATGGATGTACTTTCTCTCTCTCTCTATCCTGTCTTAGTCCTTTCCTTATATGAATGTGGTGTGAATGATTGCCTACCCTAAACGGGTCCCTATGGCATGTGTGTACTGAGGAAGTTGGACTCCACACCAAAATAGGGTTCAGTTGGAAAAGTGGAGTAGCGCACCCCATATTGCCAGCCGGGCTGCACACGAGAACAACAACATATAAATATAAGATTCTCCAATATAGTTGAGGTTTTTAGCAGAAGAGCTTGACGAAATACAGGTCAGTGCATTTGTAGGTTACATATTCTGATTGATAATAAAACAATGTAAAGTATAGAAAATCATTATAGAGCTATGTTAGGGAGGACAGGGATTAAATACTGTTTTGTTTTCGGAAAAGTTACTTATAAATAAATATCATCATGAACAAAAATTAAGACTTTTTAACAATAAAAGTCAAGAATTCGCATATCTTTCTTTGCGTATTCTTGACGATATTTAAGACTTTGCTTTACAATAAAAGTCACGATTTGGCATATCTTTCTTGGCATATTCGTGGCAAAAATAAAGACTGTTTTATAATAAAAGTAACGAAATGACATATATTTCTTGGCATATTCTTGGTGAAAATCATTCTTGGTGAAACTCTGCTTAACAATAAATGTCACAAAGTGGCATTCCTTTTTTTGTCGAATTTAATGCAAATTAACAAGTTGACCAAAAGAAAAATTAGGTAAATTTTCAACACCTCTGAGTGAAGGTGGAATGATCAGAGTTCTGGCATGGAATTTCAAAATGTACAGTTAATATCTTAAATATTGTATGCTGTCAGAAAATAAATTCTGAAATCTACCAATTTTCAACATCATCGACATTTAAGCTGTTTTGTTAATATTTAAGTTATTAATATGTTTTGGAATATGCGATGACATTTTAAACAAATAGCTTTAGACATTATTTCATTCAACGATATTGATAATAATACCATTTTTTGTTTTTTGTGATATTTTTTTTACTTTCTTTCTTAGAAAATTTGGTCCAGGAATCACCTTCTTATGGCTTGTAGAGGAATTTTCCTTAACTATTTCCCTATAACAATCCCGGAAGTTTATACATCGCAAATAATTATATGAACGAGATGTCTCGGTCATAGCAAAATTTGTCAGTACTATTTATTTCATTGCTCTCACTTAGCCAAAATTTATAAAGGATATAAATTCTATTATTTTTCAAACTGACGATAGTAGTTACGTTTTGGGTTATCTTGATAAATATTGAGGCATGATTTTATTGAAATTATTATTACCCTAACTAATGATAAAACTAAATATTTTCATACTTGTAAAAAAAATATATAAACTTCTAATTTTATTTCATATTTCACATTTTCCATAATTAATATTTAGTTATCATATTTCGTTTGAGTTCCTCATATTTAATAATAACATAAAAATACACAAATCTTTTTGCAATTTTTTTAAAAAAAATTAATAAAAAATATAATTAATAAATAACGTCGTATATAAAAAAATAAAATTATGTGATATTGCAGAGTAACATTTTAAAGGCTGAAGTTTCATTTTCACCGATAATAACAACAGACAGCCATTATTTTCTACCCCTTGAAAAAAAGGTCTGCTTGATTCTCCTGTGTTTATGATAATCCATCATATGTGACTGGCAGGGGAAATGACGTCGAAAATAACTTCCCATGAGAATGGCGGGTCCTGAAGTCTTCAGGTACTCGGTTGCAGTTACCCTCATCCTTTATGTTCCGATATTTAAATCTTTTTCAATTAACTGATATCTAACGCTTTTGTTATTCAAAAGTATATCGCAGATTTTTTCTCCTTTAGGATTTTATTTATTTATTTATTTTTTTTCCTAAAAGGAGAATTGAGTTTTGTTGTAAAAATCTTTTCGTGAGATAATTTAATTTTGGATAGGAAATTTAATTTTCTGTTTTATAACTGACAAGTATTAGAATAAGTATTTTGTTTAGCAATCTCTATATGAAATGAATTTAACATTAGAATTTAAATGAGTTTTCACGAGATTTTTTCTTTCTGAAAATAAATGTAGATTAATACATTTGCTTCTTGTACAATAATGGTTATATAAAAAATATTGATTTATATATATTTTAAAATAACATAAACTTCTGAACTGTCTTATTTAAAAGTATTCGATACAACATATTCCTGAAAAAAAATTTTATAATAAATTTTACGATATAGAAATGATATTTTTTATATTTATATATAATTTACGATATTTTTTATAATAATGTCCTACGATATAGAAATGATGTTCCTATATCGTAATTTCAATTTATTTTTTTATTTAATTTCATAAGTAAATCGCATTTGCTTTTAAATTACTAAAAGCTTTTCCAGCTTGCAAACAAGTTTTCATTTTATTTAGTTTTTTATTGTTTGCATAAAAAAAACAATTGCAATAAGAATTTTTTCGTCCTTTACTCTTTAAAACGACTGCAATATTGAAGTTTTATAATATGAACTAGCATTGAAAATTGTACCATGCAGTGTGCATAAGTTTTGAATGAATATTGAGTTGAGTATGAATAAAAAAACAGATTAAAAAAGAATAACATCCTATCTTGAAGCTGTAATATTTTTCGAGATTAATTAAAAAATTACTAAATACTTCTAAATTTTTTTCAGGAATAAGAAAACATCAAGTAAATCCCTTTTATAAAGACAAGAATAGTAAGTAACATACTCTTGTCTTTATAAAAGTGATTTGATTTTAATTGGTCTTTAAAATTTCGAAATAAAAAAAGCTTTCTTGACAGAAAGCCAAGATGAAGAATAGTAATCTATTTAGTGATACAAATAGTAAAATTGTAATGTTACAATAAGACAATTCACTATGCATTTATTCAACTGATAAATACCTTTAAGAAAATATTTTTCAGCACCGAACATTTTTAAAGAATTCATAGTGGTCATTTATTGATGTGGATCAAATGTTTAGATAGATTACTCTGATTGAATTGTTAAAAACAATTGTGCCTTAAACCATTACATAAAGACATTTATAGAATTTTTTGATCAAAATTGAATTTTTTTTACAATTTTTAATTAACCATTCCCATTATCAAAGATGCACTTGCAAAAACTAGAAATTTCTTCACTTTTAAAAAAAATTTCACCATTTTATCATAATTTTTTCATGTCTCATCATTCCAATTATTTAACATAAAGAATAATTTTTCATACATTATTATAATTAAATATAAAAAATTAAAACAAAAGAGATCGAGATTTTAAATGAAATTTTTTGGGAGTAAAAGTATTTAGTTTTTAGGGCGCTCCGTGGCTGAGTGGTCAAAGTATCACTCCGCTAATCGCTTGAGAGCGTAGGAGTGTGGGTTCGATTCCCACCGTGGCCCTGGGTGTTTTCTTCGTTATTCTTCTGTGGTTGTACTCCTGTCATTGTACTATTTGTCCTATTATCGACGAAGACTTACAAGCGGATCTCAAGAATCAAGCATACAAGTCTGATTATATGTAATGTAATAAATAAAAAAATAAATTTAGTTTTATCATTTGTATACGCCAGTCGCCCATCTTGTCTAGTGGTCAGTGTGTCTGACTGCAGATAAGGAGGTCCTGGGTTTGAATCCCAGTTCGGGCAAGGATGTACTTTCCCTCTCTATCCTGTCTTTGTCCCTTCCTTGTATGAATGAGGTGTGAATGGTTGCCTACCCTATAAACGGCTCCATATGGCATGTGTGCACTCAGGAAGTCGGACTCCACACCTAAATATGGTTCAGTTGGAAAAGTGGAGCAGCGCACCCTATATTGACAGCCTAGCTGTCACACGACAACAACATTTGTATATGCCTTAAATCTTTAACTGTTCTTGTATATTATTTGTAATTGTCTTTGTATATTATTATTTGCCTTTAATATATTATTTGTATATGCTTTTAATCGATGTTTGTAAATTGATTTTTGCTTTTATAATAAATTAAATTTATTATATTATAATAAAATAATATTAACTCATTTAATATATTTTAATAAATAAAAAAGTTATCATCTAATAATGAAAAAAGATTAAAATATTTATTTAATAAATTAATATAAATATAAATTAATAATAAATTTAAAATATCAATAAATTGAACAAGATATACTTCGAAACAATGCAAAACGTAATTGATATAGTTAATATTGAAACTGAAAAAATATTTTTAAGATAAAAAAATCGTATAAATACGTCATAAAAAACTGTACTGACAAATTATGATATAAGATAGAGCTATATCTCGTGATATATAATTAATTGTAATGCATATAATCTCGAGATATATCTCGTGTTCATATATATCTATATAAACAGAGAAACAATTCAAACTACGATACAAGAAGTCATTTTCCTACAGTAAAATATGGAGGAAACTGAATAATTGATCTCAGACGACATATTAACTTACAATGCAGGAAAATTAGAAATATAGGAACAGATCTATGCTAAGTCGATAATCACTAAAAAAGCTATTTGAAATTCCTTCTGATAAATTTCTAAATGATGTAAATGGTAAAGGTGTAATAATCCAACAAAATAATTCCACATGTCCATCGCAATGGTTTGATTTATGATAATGAAAATTGGCCATCACAATTCTCTGATTTCCCATAATCCATCAAACATTTATAAATTCCATTTAAACAAACTGTTTTACACATCTTATTATAACACCCTAATATTTTTAGAAAATTTCTTGATTGAATGGGAAAAGAAATGTTTGTTTAAAATAATCAAAAATTAGCTATATTACACAGAAAACATTAGGTTCTTATAAATGGTTAAAGATACTTCTAATAATACTAAAGATATTATCATGAAACTATTTTAATATTTTTGAAGGTGATCAATAATGATGTACATCATTTTAATTTTCAAATGAATTATATCCAGATAAAAGTTGTTTTATAGAAAGCTTAGCTATTTTTAATTAATGTAATAGATCGATTATCACTTTATACTCTAATACGACCTTGTAAGTTAAATTATCCAAACATATTTATTTAATTTGAATAATTTAATTAAACCCCTTTTAAAAAATATTTATGAAAAATCTAGTGTACAGTGATTTTAAACTAGAATTATTTTCCTTCATAGAACTTTCACTATTAAACATTACATCAATGCTAAACAACAAAATTTAAAAATAAAATTTTAATTTTAAAAGTGAATATGGAAATTGCCTTGTCATACTTGTTTAATTAACTTCAAGTAAATTTTTGATAATTTCTTTAGACAAATTTTTTCAAAGTTGGAACACGAAATTCCACATATTTTGCAACAATAACTTTTTATTATAATAAAATGCAAAAAGGAAATAAAAAAATTAGTTTTGAGTGAAATTATACACAAACACAACTTCAATATATTTCATCGATAATTTTATAGAGTAAATTTATTAAATGAATTCGAGTATTGAATTTTATTAAAATTAATAATGTAAATTAATAAAATTTAAAAAAATAATAAAATTAATAAATTTTAAATTAAAATTAATTTGAATTTTATTAAAAATGTTAATGTTTATCAAAAATAATTTCGCAATATGATATAAATTATATTTATTTTTACCGATTCAAGTTATATCCTAGTTGCTATTTACTAAATTCAAATACTGAAGTTCCACTCCTACATTAATTAGTGAAAACTTAAACACATATTAGCATTTATTTTTCCATATATTCTTCTATCTATCTATCAATATTGTGAAAATTCTTTAAATTGACTTATGTTAGACTATATAAAATTAACTTTTATTCATTAGGTTAAAAATGTTTTGATAAATAAATGTTTATTTAGTAAATTAAATATTCAGAAATAATAACAAATCAAATTTATTGCTTCACAAAAAAAAATTTTAAACAGATATTTTTTGATAAATTATTTTAAATATAGAAATTGAAATAATATCATAACAATATTTGCAATAAACTTTGTAATTTTTATTCAAAATTAAACATTAAAAAATCTAAAATTTAATTTAATTAAAAATAATTATAATTAAAAATAGCAACTTCATGAATTTTTAAGTACACTCTGTAGTTTTATGTGCATATAGAAATGAATCATGTACACACACATTTATTCAATCATCAGCTGTAAATTTTGTACTTACAAATAAATTTTGTTAAAATTTTAAATGGTAGGAATATATATAAAAAGCATTTTATTCTTCTTATTTAAAAATATACTCACAAGATGGCGCTAAAAGCAATAAAATTATTTTGTTTTAAATCCACATGAAACTAATGATGTTGTATAGTGTTTCTCCAGATTTATGAATTAAACATCGACAAACAATTTTTCATAAGAATATATATAATTACAGTAATTTAATTTTTTATTGGTGTGAGTATGATCAAACTTAGATAAAAGGAAACCTAAAATATAAAATCATTATTGATAAAACTACAAAAAATATAAGTGTTAACTGATACATATTTATTAAGAAAAGTGAAGTAAATTAGTGTCCTAGATAAAAGTGGAAGAAATGTTTCTTTTAAATGACTAATCATCATTTCCCAATTTGATATTTCTTCAAAACATATTGTAATTATTATTTCTTAGAATAAACATTAAAATTCAATCTTACATTATTTTTATCAGACTGAAATTAAAAAAAGCACTGTTTTCATTTGTATAAAATAATTAAAAAGCATTTTCCCAAAACTAGTTATGATGCAAAGCAGAAATTTTATAATTTAAGAGAGACAAGCAAAAATTATATTTAATGTAAAATGCAAAATACTGGAAATGACTCGATACTAATTTGGCCGGAAAATTATTGGTATAGACACATATATAAATAATGTATTTGTGACTATACTTTAATTTTTCTAACTGAATTATTGCTTCGAGACGTTTCTATGGAGTTTTAATAGAATACATTACAAAAGTTAACTATGCAAAGGCAAACTATATATTTTAGGAAAACAATCTGCTGAATATCATAACAAAGACAGATAGAAATATAGAAATGTTACGTGACAAGAAATATGCTCAGTCGAATAAGAAGTTACCAAAATGCTTAGATAAAACAGTTTAATATAAATGCGGGTATAGAAAGTGCGAAAATTTAATACTATATATTTGGTAATAGATAAAAATATTTTTCATGGCTTTCCAGAAACGAATTTAGATTTTGAGTAATGCATACTGTGGTAAAAATTTACCGTACGGTCACCCTTGGCGAAATTTTCAAAAAGACCCCAAGGGTGATCGTATGACGAATTTCCGGCCGGGAAAACGGCAGGAGGAAAATGGCTGAAATAGTTACAAATATTTCATACATTGTTGGCATCTAACAATATGCTCAACTAATTTTACAAAATTAACAAAAAAGAGATTTATAGATTTCAAACATTAATGGTACGACCGACCAACTACACAATATAAGGCAGATCCTGGAAAAAACCAAGGAAATATAATATTGATACATACCACCTTTTTATCGATTTTAAAGCTGCCTATGATAGTGTTTTTTGCGACAAATTATTAGAAGCAATGCTAGAATTTGACATCCCAATGAAGCTGGTTAGCCTTACCAGGATGACTCTAAAAAGAGTCTCCTGTAGAGTAAAAATCTTGTCATGTCTCTCGGAGCCTTTCTTTACTGAAAAAGGCCTTAGACAGGGAGATTCCCTGTTCTGTCTATTGTTTAATATTGCTTTGGAGAAGGCTATCAGAGACTCTGGTATAAAGACCAGTGGTACTATCCTACATAGAAGAATTCAATTTCTTGCCTTTGCCGATGACATTGATATCATAGGAAGATTAAAGAGATCTATCATTGAGGCTTTTGTAGCGCTTGAGAATGCGGCAATGGAAATGGGACTTATTATTAATGCACAAAAAACAAAATTTCTGATTGCAACAAATAAAACTTTTGACCCAACACCTTTGAAGATAGGTAATTATACTTTTGATTCGGTAAAACAGTTTAGTTACTTAAGAACTTTGATCTCATGTAACAATGATTTAAAAATCGAAATTAATAATAGAATCTTTCTTGCTAATAGATGTTTTTATGGCCTCAGAAGCTAATTCAAATCTGGATTAATTTCTATAAATACAAAATTGAACCTATATAAAACCCTAATCAGGCCAATTGTTCCGTATGGTAGTGAATGCTGGACCCTCATTAAGACAGAGGAGGAAAAGCTATTGATCTTTGAAAGAAATATTTTGAGGAAGATTTTTGGACCCATCCAAGTGAATAATGAGTGGAGGATTTTATTCAATCATGAAATCAATAGAAAATATAGCAAATACGGTGGGACCGATACTGTAAGAACTATAAAGGCATCACGAAAAAGGTGGTTGGGCCACCTGTACAGATACACCGATGCTTTTCCCACCAAAAAAGTAAAAAAGTGACATTTTCAAAAATCGAAGGGATTCGTCGTAGAGGACGTCCACCCACGCGGTGGCTGGACGATGTTGACAAAGACCTCAAAATAATGGGAGTCAACCGATGGAGGACTGTTGCGGCTAATAGAGTCAGCTGGAAGAAGATCAGCGAGTCAGCCTTGGCCTGCAATAGGCTGTTGAGCTTGTGAAGAAGAAGGAGAAACATTAATGGTAAAATAATAAAGTTGATATGTTAAATTATCCATAAAATTTTTTGATTAAATTTTTTATTAATGAATTTAAATCGGTAAATATTCATGAGAAATTATTGACAAATAGGGTTGCCAAAATACTAGTTTGCTGGGTTTCCAGTAAAAATGTTCGCCAAAGTCGGCACCAAAAAAACGTGCCAAGAGTGACCGAACAGTAAATCTGATCCCATACTGTAATAGCAACCAACCGCAGACGCTGCTTGATGTTATTTCATACGTTAATGAACACAATTCCAAACTAACCAAAAAGTGACCAAAAAGCCGGTTTCTATACAATCAAAAGCTTCTGCTTGTCTATAACAACTTCAACCAAATAATCTAGTTAATGGCGGTTGCTGTAATAATAAGTACTGTCCGCTTCAATTGGGGCTCAAATATGTTATTTTCAAGATATTCAATAAGACAAAGAGGATGCTTTTGGTCCCTCCGTCGAAAAGGAAGGTGTCTTGTTTTCAAGTCTATAGATAGCCCCAGACAAATTGGTGAGTGTTGTTCTCATGGTGGGCAGGCAGTAATGACAAAGGAATTTCCCATGATTCAGTAGGGTGGCTGAACATTTTGGAGTGAAACTTCTATAAACAACTCAACCCTTAAGCATTATAGGGGTGGATATTGAGTTTCTGTGTTTCGCATTCGATTTTGTCGGAAAAAATAGTTGGGCACAGGTGCTATATAATCTATGCGCCAAATTCTGAGATTGGTGATTTTTTGACGAATTTTCTTACGTATCTGGCAATCTCATTTTTATTACGTCATACATATGGAGACCTATAAGAATTATGCAGAAAATTCTATTTTGTTAACCCTAGTATTTTACGTCATCGCGCACACGATATGTCATCTTGGCAACATTTCTTCATTGCCAAAAAGATTCAGAATTTGGATTCATGCCTGTGCCAATGCGGAAACTGTGCCAATACTTGGCAATGAGTCGTGTTTTCTTCCTCATGCTACATAAATACAGTTCATTATTGATAAGAAGTCTTCCCAGAAGAAATCTTGCGGTGATGACTTGCTGTAGCTTTCTCTTTTAAGGCTATCTGATTTCCGACGTCAAAATTTATGATTTTTTTTTTCATTCGTTATATTTGAATACACAACTTTATTACGATTCTCATTGGTTTAAAATATTCATGACGTTTCATCCACAGAACATCCTATTCAAATGGCGTTGTAAATCCGACTTGTCAACGAATTTGCCAGCTGTCTTCAACTCACATTCTTCGAGAGGCAGCAAACTAGGCGAAGTTCACCATCGAATGCCTGAGAATTGTATCAAAGTTCATTTTGTTAATAAAATGATTTCTTATATGAGGAGCAAAACATCGGTGAAGCCGTTTTCCATTGATTTAAGACATGGACAATAAAACAGCAGAAAAAGCAAAATGAAAAATACATACCAAACATCCACTTTATGTTTACTTTAAATCCGCAAGGACGATTTAAATTTTTATAAGTTTCATTCATTAATAGAATTATAAATAAATAATAATAATTGTAAACAATCTCTTTTTATTGTTTACAATTATTATTATTTATTTATAATAATTGTAAACAATAACAATTAATAATAAACAATAACAATAATTGTAAACAATAATAATTGTAAACAATAAAAAATAATTGTAAACAAAAGAGATTGTTTACAATTATTACATTGTTTACAATAATAATTGTAAACAATCTCTTTTGATTCTTAAGACCATTGCCTTGCTTACGCTAGCATTGAACCTTACGAAATTTTTAACAGGGGTAGGTCTATTCAAAATGGCATTTTACACTATGAAAAGTTTGAGTCCCACTACGTCAGGTCGACAGAAATACGACAGACTCCTTCACTTGGCCGACAGATTCCTTCACTCTTTTAAAGAGAGTCGGCAAAATTTTGCTGTGTTTTGCTCTTGAGAAAGCAAGTTCCTAATAAAACTTCCAACTTATATATTCGAATGAACATTAGGCAGTAAGAAATACGAGCATTACTGTGCATAAATTTTCTTAGTAAGAATGTCTTAGTCAGGTTCAGGTATGGAATTTGCAATATACTGGGCTTCAGACAAAGGAACATCTCTTCAGTTCAATTGAACAACTTAAGACTTCAGTTAGAATTCTGCCACCCAATCTATAACATTATTCATATAAAATACAAGCAAACATTGAGCGTAAGTAAGAGAATTAATTTAAAATACAGTTGTTCTTCAAAATGTATTTTAAAATTATTATTTATGAAAAACTATTTAAAGATCTATGGTCACATAGAGAAAATTTTGATATGATCATTTACAATTTTCAGTTAATACATTTAAACCTTTATTTTCTTTAAAACGTCATTACATTTTTATGAAAATGTTCCTATAAATGACAGGTTTGTTTTGAAAACTGAATAAATGCAGTAGTTTCGAATTATTTGAACAATCGTTTCAATTTGTTGTTAAATAATTCCTGCCTGTGGTTCTTTTACTTTTAAGCACATTAAGAAGTCAATTCTAAAAGGTGATGCCAACAACTTTCTTAAAACTTTAACTTTGTTAAGAAAACTGTAAAATATCGCTTGCAGGTACAAGTGAAAAACTGCAGAACAACCAATATTAAATTTTTGAACAGGTGCCAATTTATTTCAAGATTTTGAGAATCGAATTCAAGAGCAAATGAATTGTGTTCTGATTTAGCTTGGGGAAAGAATACAAAACAATTCATTTAAAACGATTGTTCTTTAACAGTAAATTTAAAATTCGATTATTTTATTTACGCTTACATTGTTCTAAAATTATCATAATTAACTTACACAAATTAAATCAGAATTTGATAAAATAATTGATTAGATGTTTTCTAATTATAATTTAAATCCAGCTTTTATAATACCTAACTTGGTTTCACATAGGGAACTAAACCAATTTCGTAATTTGAATGAAATTAAAAATTTCCGAAATATTATTTTAGAATAATTAAACAAAATATAGTAAGTTTATAAAACAGGGACGAACTATCAATTAAACCATACTTTTCTTTTTATTTATTGATTGGTTTGGTTCAGTGAAATATTCTTGGAATGTGCACGCATTGGCTTAAAGAGTTATCACTTTATTTTCAACACATAATTTGAATTTTGTTAAAATACACTCATATTGTTGGGAATTCTAGAAAAATACACGAATATTAAACAGTCTTCATTAACTAAACTCCATGGCACGACAGCCCATGTGGGCCAAGGCCTACAGTGCCCATAACTGTTTTCATGACCGAGGAGTGCGAAGCATATGTCCCGATTAGGTGGTAAGCCTAACGCGAAACCCTCAGTGTTTAGTTCCCAAGCATGCTTGGTACTCAGTTGATCGACTCACTGAAAGGATGAAAGATTGAGTCTACCTTGACCAGCCCGAGGATCGAACCTCGGACCTGTATCATGGGAGCGTGAAACGCTGCCACTAAGCCACCGGGCTTCAAAAACAGTCTTCATTATAACGTCAAAATGTTTTCTTACAGTTTTATCATAAAAATAAACTAAGTATTCAACTCTAATCTGTAAATATTTTTCAGAACATTTTTTATAGTATATAACATTTATATTTTGTCATTAACATTTATAATTTGTGCCAAGGTGGCCTCATTGGTTTGGGGGTTCGTTCTGGTTATCAGACAGCAGTGAGTTTGAATCGCGACCCAATCGCTGATTTATCGGGTTCTGCTTTGTGATAATGTCAGCTGCTGCATGTTAGATATGATGTGGTCGCAATGACTTCCATGTGAAATGATACTTCTAGGGTTTACAGGTCAACTCTGAGGGGTCTTTTGCATGGTCCCTGATTCTAAATTACGAATATCCTCTTTGGGGTTACGATGGCACACCCATTGGGTGCCCTACTATATAAGGTGCCCTCACTCCCTTCCCTTGTTGTTGTCGTCGTGTGCAGCTAGGCTGGCAACATGGGGTGCGCTGCTCCACTTTTCCAACTGAACCCTATTTTGGTGTGGAGTCCGACTTCTTCAGTACACACATGCCATAGGGACCCGTTTATTTGGTAGGCAACCATTCATACAAAGAAAGTACAAAGACAAGATAGACAGAGAGGGGAAATACATCCATGCCCGAACTGGGAGTTGAACCCAAGACCTCCCTATCCGCAGTCAGGCACTCTGACCACTACGCAGGGTAGGCGGCACTCCCTTCTCTCATAGTGCTGATAAAGATGAGTAGCAAGTCATTATACAACAACAATGTTAAAGTAAACAACTTATAAATTATGTATAAGTATGGGAAGCGGTTATATAACCTAACTAATAAGTGCGTGACTTTAGTATCCGTAAGGTAACATGTTTGATATCAATGATAGCTTAAGACTGTATTATGGGAAAAGCACATACGTTAAAATTCTGTCTGATATTGCATATTTTAAATTTTTACTTGAGGGGACACTTAAAGTTTTCCTTATGATACACTAATAATAAAAATGCATATTTTTAGTGTACCAAAAGGAAAATTTTAATTGTCACCTCAAGTAAAAGCCCAGCAAACACAAAGCTGCCGGGCATCCATCGGGCCGCTGCTGTCAGCCGTCTTGGCCAGCAGCGGCCCGCCGCTATTTGGCCTCGTCGGCTCCGTCAATAAAGTGGTCGTCGTCATTGCTGCTGGGCCGGCAGTACGGTCCACTGTTGGCCCAACGCTGGGTGGCCAGCAATGCCGTTTTGGCCGTGTGTGGTCCGTATAATTGCCAGCACATGCCCATATACGGTTATCCGTCGGGCCTTTGCAGTTTGGCTGGCCGCTTTAACCGACGTGGAGCCAATTATAACTTTGATTTTATTTCTACAGATTAAAATGAAATATTTACCCATTTTTTAATTGCTAAGAATTTATATATTGTAAAGTTACTATTGAAATATATTGGAAATGCATTAAATTGAATCTGCTTTGGTTATTTAGAGATGCCGCTCTCTTCCCATATTATTTCTTAAGAAATAATTATATATAAATTAAAACAATTTCAAAAATTTTAATTTTCAACTTTTATTATAATGAGCTTATGAATATTAGTTTATTTTTGTTAAAATTAATTTAAATACATATATATTAATAGTATAACATTAAATATGTTTTTATTTCTTAAGAAATAATTATATATAAATTAAAACAATTTCAAAAATTTGAATTTTCAGCTTTTACTGTAATGAGCTAGTAAATATTAGTTTATTTTTGTATAAATAAATATTTATATTAGATTTGATTCTTTTCTAAAATATTTTTTCTAATAGAATTCATTTATATGTTGATTATAATCATGTTTTACCAATTTGTTAAGATTACTTTTGAATTAGCAGTTATTATTTATTTTTATTCAATAAACATTTTAATATATCGTTGAGAAATTTTCACTTCATTGGTAACAGTTCTGTTGTTAAATTTTCAGTTCTGTTGTTAAATTCAGCGGATGAACATATACATAAAATTCTAAGTTAATTATTTTATGATATTTGTTTTATTGTATTTTTGTAAAGCATGCAACACATTTAACTAAACACACATAAACTGAACTTTTTATATTAGATAATTTATATTATATCAATGATATTTTTATTAATGATGGCTCAGAACGAGACAGATCCTGTATAAAAATTTTTTTATTTACAATCAAAAATCCATTCACATTATTTATTTACAGTATTTTTAATTTAAAAGTTTTCTTCTTTTGTTCCTTCCTCCTTCCCGATCTGGAGCATTTCGAAGCCAATTTCTTACATACTCTTCTATTTTGTGTTGCGAAATGCTAGAATATTCTCTTTGCTGTCGAACACTTACTGAAAATAAAAATCAAATTAAATTAATACAGGTAACATCAATTCAGATTACTTTTTGTAACCTGTAATAAAATAAATTCAGAATTATTTAAAAAAATAATTACAGAAAAGAGAAATCTTTAACAAAGATAATTTTTGTAGTAAATTACTTTTTTCTGTTTGCTTTATATTTATATATGTTAATAAAATTTTTAAGAACAATACAATTTTTCACTAAGAAATAAATCAAGAATTTCTTGTTTAAATAAATGCTGGAAGTTATCCTTTTATATTGAATTGGTGCATAAGTTTTCACTTTAAATTTCAGTGATCAATATTAATTTTGTATTTTCTCTTAACAATGAAAGAAATATTTTAATATTTGAGCTCCTCCTAATTCGCTTATATTTTGGCACTATTTTCTTCTATTATAACAAGTCTAGGCTCTAAGTATTGTATAAATAGTTCGTTTACCAATATCAAAAAATTTATGAATATCGGACTAGTTGTTGTTAGTTTTACAACAACTATGAATTCTAAGAAAAATGTCAATCTACATAGATAGTTTTAAACAAGTGAATTTTTGATATTAAAAAGGTCTTAACATTTAACAAAGTAAAGTATTTTAAGAAAAATAAAATATAATAAATTACCTCTTTATAGAAAACTCATAAATCAGAAGAAAAAATATAACATTTCTAATATTTGTTTTTGCATATTAAAACACAACGTCAGAAAATGAATTTCCAGTTCTTACTGCAATAAGCTCATAATGAAGTCATCGAAGTGTTACAGTTCATTTTTATTAAATAATTGAAATAAAAAATGTATTATATTTATTTGTTTATATTATATATAAATGCATGTAATTTGTCATCTTTTACAAATTTATTGCTCAGCAGATTATTTTTTTCACTAGTTATTTTTATTTGTTTTTTTAGTTAATAATGTTTCTATAAGAAATTTTCGATTCTTTGCTAAATTTTTAGTAGGAAAGTATACTTAAAAAACCAAGTAAATGATTATTTCAAAGTGCCATACTTTCGAAGAATAACCTAAAAAAAATATTTTCCCATTTAAAAAACATATATATTTTAATTTATAACCAACACACAAGCCAATCATTGCAATAGTTAAAGTAACACAGTCATCAATTCAACAGTAAGGGGTTTGATTCTCATCTTAATTGTGAAATTAGTGATGGAGTACACAATTTTTACTGTAGATATTAGCCCTTGCATGCAAAATATACCAAAAAGTGACAATCTATCAACCAGTTAAAATAAATCAAAGAGAATATTGCAATAAAATTGCCAAATAAAGTTGCAAGACTTTAACCTAAAGAAAAATATTTTATTCTTTTTTAAATCAATGACATTTATAATCCCTTACAAAAACAGAAACATCAGAAAATCTATGGATAGTATTCACATTTAAATAGGTATAAGTTTAACCACCAAAATATTTCGTTTCTAGCTACTAAATTTAATTATTTTAATTAAGTTTTTGGAAAATTTAAATACAGATACATTTAAGTACACAAATTATTTAATTTAAAATATAAATTTGAGTTGAAAATATTTTTGGCTTCAATGCACATTTATAAATTACAATTTGGAGAAACTTCATGCATAACACTTATTTTCTAGTATTTAGGTATTATTTCTCAGTATTAATTATTTGAATAATGAGAATCCAACACAACTATTTTTAAACTTACAATATTTTACAATTAAATTTACAGTCAAAGCAAAACAAGCCAAGCACTTGAATAGGTTGTGAATGCCTATAATAATGTAAATTTTCATTCAGAATTAATAACTCATAAAAAAAATTACTAATACAATCTTTTATGATGGACTCTTTTACTTAATTTTAGTTTTATCTCTTTAAAAAAGGGGGAATGGTTATTAGTAAATTATGTCCACAATAAGCATGCTTGGGAACTAAACACTGGTGTTTTGCGTTATGCTGAGCACCTAATCAGGACATGTGCTTTGCAGCCCAGGAGCTCTTGGTCAGGAAAATAGGCACTGTAGGCCTTGGCCCATGTGGTCTGTCCTGCCAGAGTTTTAGTTTTATAGTTTATATTCATATTGATATTTCAATATACATACACATTATAATAAATAACATTAAGTAACAAATGAAAAATCAACATTCATCAATTCTGACAATTCTTTGATTAAAAATAGAGACAAATAATTGGGTTATATGAAAACAATTTCAGTTCAATGACTTAATAAAAATTCTAAACATCTGACTTCAAAAATGCAATGTAATGTTTTAAGCAGAATTTTACATTTTCAAGGTTATAATAGAATGTAATTAATTTATAACATGCACTTTGTATTTCATGCTTTTAAAAAATCATTTTGAACTAATAAAAAATGGTTAATAAAATATTCATCAATGATTACCAAATTATTTTTTACACACAACTACAATTACAGATAAGTAAAGTTTATAAAATCATAGTAATTAAAATTAATATTGATGAATTTTAAAACATAAATATAATTTTGAATTATTTATGCAATATTCTATGCAAAATCTCATTAACATTTAAATCTTATTAACATGAAATATTAGCAAAATAGCCATCAATAATAAATATAAGCAATAATTTGTTACTTTACTTTAAAAATATTGTTGTTGTTGTTGCATGCCCCCAAAGGCCAGCAGCGCTAGACCAGGTCCATGACGTTGTACACTCTACAATAATCCAAAACCAGAAGAGGGTCGTCAAACCAAAATCCAAAACCAGAAGAGGGTCGTCAAACCAAAATCCAAAACCAGAAGAGGGTCGTCAACCAAGTACTGCCTGCCAAAAAAATATTACCTATATTTACTAGCTAATAGTATTTATAATTACAACTATTTGTTAATATTATTTACCATTATAATTTTTTGCAAGAATTATATTATTTACAATTATTTGTTAATACAAATAATTAAAAAAATTGTAACACAAAGAAATAAATTATCTGGTTTGTAATTACCAATGATATTGAAAAATATTAAGGAAAAATTATTTGTATTTATGGTTAGATGTGGTCATTGATCGAGACTACATATAACCATAAAATACCTATTAAAGGTCACTTTCCAGTATAATATATTTATACCAAATGTTATTGATAAAAAAATTTCTATAACAAATTAAAGTTTTGCAAGCAGCCAGAAAAAGGATAAAACATATAAATAAAGAAGACCTAACTATTTCCTTTATGTAATTGGGCAATACTATTTTCTTTTCTAAGTTTTGATCTCATAATCATTTGCAATTCATGTAGCTGGTCCATCATGTAGAACAGTTGTAAAACACATCCAACATGTTAATGAATGATATATTAATTTTAAAATATTAGATGCTTAACTGATAAAAAAGATTAAACTTAAATTATATTCTTTCTCTAATAAAATGATTATTCTCAAGATGGATAAATAAAAAACTTTATCTCTTTGATAACAAGTGGTGTTTTGAATAATTTCGATCTATATCTGGGCTTTAAGTTTAATCGTTTTATGTTATAAATTACAATAAGAAAAACAACATACAAAATAATGTCAACTATCAAAAATGACTTTAACCTCTGTATTTTCTGTAAAATACACAAATAAAACTCACAACAAAAGAGATATCGAGAAATTAAAAACAGTTAATAAATTTAGAATTTATATATATACATATATGTAAATGTTTGGAGGATTAACCTAATTATGCTTACTATATTAAAACGATAAAATAAAATAAACATGGAGCTTACTAATGCAATATTTTAATTATTTGTTATTATTTAGAAATTGTATAATGAATTTTAAAATTAGAGGTATTTATGAAATCAAAAATAATAAACTTTTTTTTTAACTATTTCTCATATCATACTCATTTTACTTGTATACCTTACTAATTTACTGTTTAAAATTATGTTTAAGTTCTTTATTTAACTTCAATTCCTTGAAGAGAAAAATCAAAAGTAAATAAAAATAATTCAATCTGACAATATTATATATAGGACAATATTATCATAATCAGACTTTGTAAATCGGTAAAGGAAAAAAATTATGTTTTAATTGTATGTTTATGTGTGTATATATATAAGATTAGATATATCATTTACCCATTATCCGGTCGACTATTTACTATAACAGTAAAACCATTTACATTACTACAAAAGAATCAAGAGATCAAAATGTCAAAAGTATCATCAAATGCTTGAAATGTTAATCACTTTCTCCAAAATAGAAAGGAACAAATATTCTAGTTAACTTATATTTTCATTAAAACAAATTGAAATTACTGTTAATTCATACTTCAATTTTTCCATCATAAATAAAAACATAAAATATGGTTTAAATATAATAATGTAAACACAAGAGTAACTACTAAGCTGTTACATCTGACAGCATTCTTTACATGGAAATAGTTAACATGCTACACAACTAATTTATATAATAAAAGTTGTTCCATATTAACATTTTTCATATGTGTTAATATTAATTTTCCAACCACATAATTCTAGATGTTTTTTTATTAATTTGTGGCAATTAATCTGTCAGATTCCTATAGAAATTTTAAAATTTACTATTTTCAAGTTTATACAATTTTTCGAGTTTTAGATGCAATAATATTTCGCTAAGAAATCCACAATGATTTTAATGGTTGACAGGATTATACATAAAAACCAGGTAATATATGCAATAAAATATTTTGTAATATTATGCATTGTACAATTTTTCATTCCTTAAAACAGATCTTTGAGGAATATACAAAATTTAAAACCACGAATCCTTATAAGACAAAATATTTCGGTCATAAAATTGACTTAAAAATAATAGTAAATAAGAAAGCCTTTTAAAAATAAAATAATTAAAGTTTATATGGAATTCGCACATAATTTTTTGATCAGAAATGCTACAATATCATATATTAATTTATTGAAAGTAAACATCTAAGCGCTTTCAAATAGAATATTTTTAGACTCCATAAACTTGCTTCGTAAAAAACAAAAAAATGTAATAAATACGTTTAAACTTTGTAGCAATCGAATTCGATTCAAAAAATTGAGCATTGAAAAATTTATTATACTAATTGATTAAATATAACTAATATATGGAATGAAAAAATGCTTCTGTGCATGATATATTTTTCTATTCCTCACACGGTAATGAAATTATTCTAAAACATACAATGACAAACATTTTCCAATGTTTTTCTTTTGTTGTCACGTTATCAACAGCTTATGAAATTTTCTTAACAAGTAATTAAATAATATTTCAACATAAAACAAATATATTATTCTTGCATCTCATTCATAACAATTCTATCCTGATAAAAACAACAATAATAAATGCTTACTTACCTTATATTTCTCTTAGCTCACAGACACAACATTCCGCCATTTCACATTAATGGCTGACGCTGACTCAAGCATTTCGTAGTATCTGACGTCATACTGTCACGCGGAATACACAATAAATGTGAAAATTAGATTTCTTTCTGAAAAGTTGTTTTTAAAGAGTTTAAAAAGTAAGAAGTTAAATGAAAATTAATTAACATCACAAAAAAATAGTTATTTGGAAAAAAATAGTCTTTGCCGATAAAATAAAAAATAGCGCTACAACTAATTGTCTTAATTTTGCTGGCCAACAGCTTCAGGGCCAACAATGGCCAAAATCTGTTGGCCCACTACTTATCATCCAGCACCGGCCCGGTTCATTTTGGCCAGCACTCATCCGTGGCCGTAATGGCCGGAGCTGGGCCATCAAACAACCATGAGCGGCTGGCCGTGGCCAACAGAAAACCGGCTTGGCCAGCAGCGGCCCGGATTTTTGCCGGCAGTTTGTGTTTGCTGGGAGACTATTTATTGACTGTTGTTTACTAATGACACTTGGACAAGGCACGCTCGCTATGCTATGCGAATTAAGTCGATTGGGAGCGTCTTTCGTTTTTATTCAGAGCACCATGAAGGTGAAAGTACGACTTTGCTCTACACACATGCCATAGGTACCCGTTTATAGGGTAGGCAACCATTCACACCTCATTCATACAAGGAAAGGACAAAGACAAGATAGATAGAGAGAAAGTACATCCATGCCCAAACCAGGATTCGAATCCAGGACCTCCTTTTCCGTAGTCAGGCACGCTGACCACTAGACAAGTTGGTCGGCTTATTGACTGTGATTCAAAGTTGCATTCATAACTAATTAAAACTAATGACTTTGTATTTAAGAGAAATCTGTCCTGTAGCAAATTCAGTAAAAAAGTAATAAATATTTTCTTTTTGAATTATTAAGTTAATTAATCTTTAAGAATAGATAAAGGTTTCGTGACGTGTTTGAGAATATCCTGTTTTCAATTTTTTTTTCACCCCATATCAGTTGTTATGAAAAAATTAAAAAATTGAAAACACAATATTTTTTCATTTATAGTTTGTAAAGTCTTTTAATGTAAAAATTTATAAGCATTTTAGAAGTTCATTTCTTGAGTGTATTGAACAATGGGCGATAAATTTTGTGTTTACATTTTTCGCATGAAAATTTTCCAATTTATTGAGCATTTTCCAGATATTTGGACACGTGAATGTTAACCCATATCTGTAAAAAGTCATCCCAGAAAATACTATAAATTACAAGAGAAGTTTAACAACATTTTTAAAAGCTAGAATATGGACTCACACTTGCTTGGAAGTACGGCATTTGTCTTCAGAGCGTAAGGTACCAGATTCGGTACCAACCACTATTCACAAATAGGAAATTAGTGTGGCGTTTCTGCATGCATGTCTATCGGAGTGGGTGTTTGAGAGTTTAAAAGACCTTACAGCAGTGCTAGGCAGTTCACAACGGGTAATCAAAAAGCTACGCCGTCAAATTTGCTTAAAAAGAAACTTCATTTGAAAAATATGTGTTTGATAATCAAAGTAATTTTTGTACGCTTGGAATTTCCTTTACAACACATCAAAAAAAAAAAGTTGCTACAAAAATGCTTTGGATTCTTTCAGAAAACATCACTAAATAGTTCCCAATATACATTTAAATTTATATCACATTTATAAAAGTAAATCGGGTTTTAAATTTATATCATGAGTGTATTTTGGAAATATATGCAATATTTCGCCTAATAACTTCTACTAACTCTTGAAGTTATATAACTCCCGGCTACTAAGATTTCCACCTTGCAACCCTACAAGGCATGGAAGCGATGACACCTTATACATTGCTCGACATTGAAAATCCAACACCAAGGAGTGGCCAGAAAATTACACTAGCTTCAGGGTAGACGCATCTTACCGAGTTATGCAAATGATGGGAATTGCACAGCTCCCCAGCGCACCTAGGATAAGATATAAAATAAGGAACTAGCCGAGTAGGCTGTATTCACAACGTTATTGCTGCTTGGAAAATAAGCGTTGAATGTGTTTTTTGTCGTTAAGGACGCCTGTAATTGCAGAGAATGCCAGGCCATCAACGTTTGGCTCATTTTCTGCGGACAAACGATATACGATTGGCATGGTGATCGGACTGAGAAGAGCACAGACACACACAGGTTGGTCCTTACAGGGAAATCTCAGCTGACAGACAGCTGGACTCGTCGTCAGTGTACCGGCTATGACGAAGATGGCTGGAACAAGGAACTGTGGAACGTCTGGTTGCCGATACAGCCAGAGTGACGTCAGCCAGCGTGGATCGACGCGTCCGTGGAGAGGTGGTAGTGGCCCCTTAGAACATCTAACGAAATTCTGCAGCGTATGCAAGGCACCCTGGACGCTCTCACATCGAGCAGAACCATGTGCCGTCGATTGGTTGCTGGTGGCCTGTGCTATTAGCGTCCGTTAAGAAGACTGCAATTGATCTCACAGCATAGAAGCAAACGTCTGGAATGATGCCCGATTAGAGCGATGTGGACAACGGAGTGGCACAGAATGATCTTTTCAGATAAATCACGCTTCTGTTTCTTTAGTAATAGTCGCCACGTACGAGAGGGGCGTCAACGTGGAGACAGATCTAATTCGGTAGCAATTGTTCAACGGGAGACAACGCGACATCATAGTTTGGGACACCATTGCGTACGATCCCAGGTCATTTCTAGTTTGTATTCATGGCACTATGACAATCCAACATTACGTGGATGATGTGCTGTGGTCGGTGACACTTCTTTACCTTCAAGGGGCTTCCCAATGTCCTTTATCAGCAGGATAACACCCGACCAAACATTTCTCGCATTAGTCAACATGCCCTGCAAGTTCATTGCATTCTACATTGAAGTAAGGGCACAACCTGATAGCCAATAGGAATGGAACAGGGCCTCTTCTTCTCTGTGTCTGTCTGTCTGCTTCCTTGGCCACCGTGATCCCTAGACCTCTCACCAATCGAACACATTTGGAATATGATTGAATGCCATTTGCAAACCCTGCCACTACCTCCTTCAGAAGACGCTCTTTGACAAATGGCTGACAGAGGATGGGGAGCCATTCCTCAGGACGCCAGCCTTACTTTCAGTGATTCTGTGCGTAAACATTTTACTTCGTGTATTGTCGTTAATGGTGGTCTTATACCTACAGGCCCGACCCAGCTCTCGCTCTGCATTATGCATATCATTTCGAAATACAGATTACTTGGTGTGCTTTCTCTCTCTGTTAGCCGAGATTCGTCACTTTCTGACAACTCCTCATTTGTGTTGCATTTTAAATCTCGGGCAATGTGTAATAAGGCAGCCAGTGGGTATGCCATCATAGCTCCAAAGGTGGGTCTTCGTAATTTAAAAGCAGGAACCAAGCGGAAGATCCACAAGATTTGTCCTGCCCATCCTATAAGTATCATTTTACATGAAGGACATTGTGACCACGACGTATTTAAGGTGTTTTCAGTTGCCATTAAGGAACACGACGGTTCTTGTGCTGTGTCGGGATTCAAACTCACTACTTTCTGATAATGAAAATGAATTCCCTAATGAGATATAAGCCACCACGTTTTTTCATGGAGTTAAAAGAAACCGTTATGCAGAGCATTTATAACACACAAATATTTCATATAAGACTATATCTTTCCACAAGGTTTGAAATACTCTAGTTTTTGAGAGCTAATATTAAATCTAGTACTGTTTGTTTTCATAAAATCAATTTTGATTCGTTCATTGCATGATTTATTATAAATGTGTAACAGAGAGAGAGAGAGAGAGAGAGAGTGCACGAAATACTCTGTTAGGATAAAAGTGTTGGTTTTATCAAAATACATGTTTGGAAACATTTTTGGAATGAAATTTAAAATAAAATGCATGAGGACCTGTGAAATGTTTTCACTTAGTTTTAAACTTTTTTCATCTATAAAGAAAAATATTTTAATTTCGATATATAATGCGCGTAACTATATTTTTAAACTGCCCGCTTTTTAATTATGGAAGTTTTCGCTAAATAACGCGCAGTGATCATGTCTATCTCCTCAAGGCAATTTGACAAATTATCTCAGATTTTCAAACGTGTGGATGAGAAAAGATATGTAGATGAAAAAATATAATATTAATAAAAAGTATTTGGCAAAAATGGCTAAATACCTCAAGGAAAATAGAAAGTACTTTAGGATATGTTCAAATCCCCTACAACCACTAACGTGGAGAAAATTTTGTGGTTATTTAATTTTTCATGTTAAATGTGCACATTATATATTGAATTATAAGTATCACACTTTCTAATTCCTTGGTTCTCAATATTCCTAGTGGAAAATTGTTCCAAAACTGGTATTCAGTTTTTTAATTGAAGCCGTAATAGATGTTTATTTACATTAATTGTATCCATGAGATTATAACCGCCCAACTTGTCTAGTGGTCAGCGTGCCTGACTGCGGATAAGGAAGTCCTGGGTTTGAATCCCGGTTCGGGCATGGATGTACTTTCTCCCTCTATCTTGTCTTTGTCATTTCCTTGTATGAATGAGGTGTGAATGGTTACCTACCCTATAAACGGGTCCCTATGGCATGTGTGTAGAGCCAAGTCGTACTTTCACCTTCATGGTGCTCTGATTAAAATAAAAGACGCTCCCACTTGACTTAAAATCGTGTAGCCAAGGCACAGCAAATTTGGCTTGTCCAAGTGTCATTAGTAACAACAACAACAAGTTTATAAATTTTTAATATTTTTAATATAAAAAAGTCATCAAGAGGAAAAAAATCTTTTACCATTTCTAGCTAAAAATCTTACTAATTTACAAAATTCTTTGAAGAAGATATTTTCAATTGTTTTAATCAAAGTATCTCAATTCATTGATGCGTATAAGTTCAATTATATTAATATTTATATTTCTTATATGATTTCATACATACAATTTTTACAGTACATAAAAAACAAAGACTTAATTGCAAGTCTAAATAATATTTTATTTGTATATTTTTGCTAAAATTGTTTCTCCTCTATGAAAACATAGCCTTGGATTTATTGAAATGTTATTCCTATTTTATACAATTTTTTTTTAAGCAAAGCGAGAAAAATCACAGTTTCGACGGAAATTCTCGAAAAGAATTTTCGAATTTCCTATCACATGCTATAAAAAGGGCGCGGGTTGAGAAAGCCGGAGAAAAAAAATAACCCAAGATTTCGGTGTAAATTTAACTTCCCTCTGTCACAAGCACTTTAGAGTTACAAGGATTTGCTTTTGCGAACTTCTACTCCGCTTTAACTGCAACCGTCACTGCAGAGATTAGTTAGAACAGGATCCAGTGTAGTACCGAGCCCCGAGAAGAATCCTTCTTAAAGCCCCGGAAAAGGCCGGATTTAAGAGGGGCGCAGGGCTGACAGCCCTGAATCGATACACTTTACTTGTTCTGCCTGCCACTCAAAACGATCATATTACACTAAATCCTGCTTATATCGATACTAAATTGATGCCCGGAACACCCCCTTCGGAAAGCTGGAAGACGGGAAAGTGGGTTGTAAACGGGAAAAGCTTGTTCTGGGTTTAGGAGCCCAACTAGTTTTCGCAGGAACTGCTTGTTTCTCTTATTAAAGATCTTGTCCTGACGTAGAACGGAGTACGGTTGCGGATTCGGCTGTAATCTGACACTTTAGGGGAGTGTTTTCCCTGGAATGCATGGCAACTAATCAAATAGGAGAAAAGGGGTGCTTCAACTGTACAATAGCTGCTACAGATTAGACACCCATAGAATTGTGGAATTTCTAAACTGGAGATTACTCGATGTAGAATTATCTACTTGATTTGAAGGTCAGATGAATTGTTTAAACTATAAAAGCTGGGTGAAGTTATTCTCGGGGATTATATCGTTCCATTCAGTTCATTTACTACCTATTCCACCCACGCAACTATCGAGGCAATCTGCTTCCAAAGATGATTGAAACTTTTAATGACATGTCAAAACTGAATCAACTCTCTCGATAACACTGGAAAGATTTGCTTCATTAATGTTGTTACAGAAGCTCATTATAAAGTAATAAGCATTATTAGTTTCATAGATTTTACCATTTGTCTTTTTTATATATTTACAAATCGTTATTTGTTGTATAGCATTAAAATTTTAAAAAGTGATCAGTGCTTTAATATTGTAAACATAAAGAATTTTTTTTTTAAATTAAGTGTTGAAATACGAAGTAAATTTAATTTTATCTTAGTATTGTGTTTGATATCTCAATTTTTGAAAATAAATTTAAACTGATTTTAGTGAATAACATAACATTAATCTCTTGTATCATAAAATCAGTCTCTATGATGTAATAGTCAGATAAATTTATTTGAACATAATTCTCTAGATTCATATAAAATTCGAAAATTATTTTTATAATTTTTTATGAATTAATTAACGTGATGATACATTTAGTCAACAGAATAGAATTATCAATTGATTTTGTAAAAAAATGTCTTAAATAAAATACAGTTACAAAGATTTGTTGATAATTCCATCCTATAGACAGAAGTTATTTTTTTCATTTATTTTTCTTGCTATAGATGGAGAAATTTTCTTTCTCTCACATTCTTAAGCATAATTAAAACTAAACACCATCAACTAAAAATGTTCCATTCAACGCCTTTATTTAAATTTTGAGTCGTCTACCCTGTGCAGTGGTTAGAGTGCCTGACTGCAGATAGGGAGGTCCTGGGTTCGAATCGCAGTTCGGGTATGGATGTACTTTCTCTCTCTGTCAACCCTGCCTTTGTCCTTTCCTTGTATGAATGAGGTGTGAATGGTTGCCTACCCTATAAACGGGTCCCTATGGCATGTGTGTACTGAGAAAGTCGGACTTCACACCTAAAATGGTTCAGTAGAAAAAGTGGAGCAACGCACCCCAAATTGTCAGCCTAGTTGGCAAAAGACAACAACAAATAAATTTTGAACTCAAAATTACCTTACAAAATTTTGCTTCAGTTACCTAATTTGCATTATATTTATAAAAAATCCTCCACAATTTGTGTTTTAAACAAATATGCCCATTTCCTTCCAGAAAAATAATATATGAATAATGGACATTAATTTCAGAAAAACCATAAATATAAGAATATTACACGATTACAATTAAAATTGTCTAAAAGTTTATATTAATTTGAAGTATTCAAAAAAATAATAAATCAGCATATTACAAGACTGTAATATGCTAATTATCTCTATTACTTATATAATATATGCTGGTTATCTATTACTTATAATAGTTATCTCTTTGACTAACTTTTTTTATGTTTCTTTGAAGAATCTTTAATTTTTACAATCTTAAATGTCTTATTTTTCAATATTATGTTGTTAAACAAAACATTTAAGATTTTAAAAATTGAAAAATGAAAAAAAGACGACATTTAATTGCTTACTCCCTCGATTAAATAATTAAATGTCTTCTTTTTTCCTACATTTTTCCTAATTGCTTGAATGACAATATAGACACTTTATTTTTGAAAAGTTTACATATGTGTGGAATGTACTTACTATCCTGCAAAGAGATATATTAATTCAGTGGCACATTTCAATTCAGAAACTGAAAATATTTTCAATGTCACTTATCAAAAGAGAAATTTAAATTTATCCCGAATAAGAAAATATTGATTTATTTTTGAGCGTCATAAAATTCAGTGAAATTATATAATAATTTCACTTAACTATTTATTTATTATACTTACAATATTATACTGTTAAAAACACTGAATGATAAATAAAATTCCATTTTTTCCATGTGTTTTCGAAATTGTATAAGAAACAAGGAACAAGTACATATCTTTGACCCTGAAAAATTGTTCGTGATTAAAATAGCGTTATCGATACTTGGGACAAGTCTTTACTATGTCTCCTGTAGCTTAATGCCAAGCTGGCAGCCGAATGGTTAGTGCTCTTGCCTTCTGTTCAACAGTTCGTGGGTTCGAATCCCACCTAGGGTATGGTTGTTTGTAGTGGTTCGGAATCCACTTTAAACCGTAGGTCCCGGTCTAATTAGCCCTCGTGTGCAAAAAACGACCGTTGAGCGACAAACAACCAAACAACCTGTAGCTTAATTTACTCAACTCAATAGAAAAGCTAAATTTAGAAATCGAAAGTATATTTAACATGTCTATAAAACCCTTATAGCAAAAAAATTCATCCAAATTATTAAAAAAACTTCCAGTAGTTTTGAATTCGTTGTCATATGCTTCAATAGAACCAAATTTAAAATCTGCGCATTTTATTATTCTTAGAATAGAATAAAATTATGTTAAAAAATATTAGAAAAGTTAAAGGGGAAAATTAAAGAAGAAGGTAATAAACTTAATTCACTTTAGTGACATTTTACTCTCGCTTGTCACAAAAGCAGACAAACTAAGAAAGCTGACAGTGTCTCTTCTAATGTTAATTGGACGTCTGACAAAGCGACTAAAACAAACAAAGTTACTTTCTTTTTTTTACCGAAGTTAAGTTACATTAAAACACAACCGAAGAGCGTTTTCTTTCCAGATTTCCAATCGAATAAAGGCGAAGGCTGGAACCAGGATAAAGTACCGACACTGAATTCAATTTCGGATCCCACCTTGGTGGCAGAAACGGAGAAAAATCTTCGGTCCACCCCCTCACACTTGGCCAACCCTTAAGCAAATTATTTGGGCATCAAATAGGTCATGCATAACAGTAACTTCATTATTTCCTCGGCATTCCATTACGTCCTTGTTAATTATTTCGCCCGTGTCATCTCTGTACGCCCTAGGTCCCCTCGTTTTATTCTAACGTCCTTACTTCGCATTACACCCCTTTCCCTCCAGGTGATTGTGCTCTTAATTAAATGCGACGTCCTCACGCCGAGATGGGGGTGGTGAACTTCAACCGAATGCCCATCTCTAGATAAAGGAGGTGGAGTAGAGGGAAGTCAAAAACCCTCCCCAGAGGTAATACTCTTCAGAAGAGTCTAAAATAGAACAACACTGATATAATCGTCACGGTCACATTATTAAGTTTTAATTAAGCACATTTTTTGTTGCTTTTTAGAGATAATTTCTCTAACTGTTTGTTTAGTTGAAAAGTCCAGATATTAGCTGTGAGGTTATTAGGACGCACCATTTGCAGAAATGGTGACATCTTGTATAGTTGGTCACCCGATAGATATGCTGCATTGTAATCCAGAAATTGTGCGGTCCTCGTAATTTAGAACTATGGTTAAGTAGAAGACACTCACACTTGGCTTGCCACCGTCGAAGTATCATTTCACTTGGAGGACATTGCAACAACGTGGTACATTTTATGCTCCAGACGCTATTACATAAGAGACGGAACTTCAGATGGGTCGGCACAGAACTCACTACTCTTGTTTGCGAGAATGATGTCTCTCTCATTTCCAGACAACGTGGTCTTTTACTGAATTTTAAAATGATCAATTTTCTTGATTATATCGATAAAAGATTTCATAAATCTTGCATGTAAATAGAATGAGTGTTACAGTTTCAAAACTTTCAGCTCTATATCCATTTCAGGATGCAGTCGCCATAACATAACAGGTATTTTCTCATATCTTGAATGCTTGACTCCACTTGAAACCATCATTCTATGATGTTCCCTGCGGGTTAAAATTTCCGTAAGTTATTAAGTTACACGCTCGTGTGTGATGGAGGAGAACGAAAAGGTGCATGCTCAAAAATCACAACAGTCACTGGACCCTTATAATAAGACAAAAAGCTTATTGAGAACGTTTAGCAGCTCTAGTCACCAGTCAGAAGTTCATCTCCATCGCTTATGCAAACAATAAAAACGTATTGCTGTAACCTACCTTTATTTGGAAAGTTTTTGCTAATACAAACCTATGTCAAACTGATGATGTAAATTTAATGTGATAACTTCTTCCCTAATGGTAATATATCTCGGTGCATGCAGTGTTGATAAACATTACCTTCTTCAGTTGTTTATTTCCGTGGCATTGACTGCTTTTGACACTGATTAGTTACATATCTCGAGGCATGGAGTGTTGATAAGAATTGCCTTCTTCAACTGTTTATTTCCGTGGCTTTGACTGCTTTTGACACTGATTAGTTACATATCTCGGTAACATATCTGGTGCATGAAGTGTTGATAAGAATTACTTTCTTCTCGTTGATAAGAATTACCTTCTTCAGCTGTTTATTTCCGTGGCTTTGACTGCTTTTGACACTGATTAGTTACATATCTCGAGGCATGGAGTATTGATAAGAATTACTTTCTTCAACTGTTTATTTCCGTGGCTTTGACTGCTTTTGACACTGATTAGTTACATATCTCGGTAACATATCTGGTGCATGAAGTGTTGATAAGAATTACTTTCTTCAGCTGTTTATTTCCGAGGCTTTGACTGCTTTTGACACTGATTAGTTACATATCTCGAGGCATGGAGTGTTGATAAGAATTGCCTTCTTCAGCTGTTTATTTCCGTGGCTTTGACTGCTTTTGACACTGATTAGTTATATATCTCGGTGCATGGAGTGTCGATAAGAATTACTTTCTTCGGCTGCTTATTTCCGTGGCCTTGACTGCTTTTGACACTGATTAGTTAACAGATAACCCGACGGCTTAAAGTTGTTGTAAATTTATATTTCCCAAGTAAATCACCTTCAAGGAGGAATTTTTAGGGTGTGGACCGTATTCTCGTGTTTCAAAAGAGAAAAACTGGGAATACCTAAGCACTCACCACGATATACGTGGATACAGAAGGCAGAAACACAGCATCCATCTCCCGTTAAACAGTGGCCGAGATCGAACCAGGGACCATTTGCTGTGAAGAGTGATCCTACTACAAGGCTGAAGTATGGCCTAGGCCTTATTCTCATATGTTTTAAATAATCAGAATTATTGCCATCATGAGAATCCAAATCATTATTTCGCATATTCATTATTTAAAACTGAATATGCTGTTTTAGGGTTAATTATAGATTTGTATAGCAACGTAAAAATTATATATATATATATATATATATATATATATATATATATATATATATATATATATATATATATATATATATATATATATATATATATATATATATACATAAAATATGCTTTATATATTGGAAAATTATAATATTTAACAAAAGTCTGCAAACTTGGGGAAAAAAGTAAAGGCACTAATAAGAACTTTTAGTAAAGGACAGTTTTGAACCTTTCATTCATAAAAAAACTGTCTTTGCAAAATTTCTAATCAAAAACTATTGAATTAACAATAGAATTACGATATTCTTTTCCAAAGGGAACAAAAAGTTTGAATTTCCTAAAGCTTTCAACGCGAGAAAAGTAATGGCAAAAAAAGTTTACAAAAAAACTATTTCAGACCGCACTTTAATTTCCTGATTTAATTGTATAATCAGCTACAAGGCATTCAAACTATAGGGCGAAAAAAAAATTTACTAATTTAAAAAAGTGGGTGTGAAGAAAAAAACTATGATTGATTACAAAGTGAGCAAAAAATATCACATCTTATATTTTAAAATTTGTAAAATGTCAATTACTATTATTTTAGAGATTTTAGAGAGTTTAAACCTTTAAGAAAATTATTTACAACAGTAAAAAAAAATCTTTCATAATTTTGCTAGTATTTTATTTACTATCAAACATACTTTTTAAGGTAGCATAAAAAATAAATTAATGAGATAATTCTCATCCACCAAGGTATTTCTGAAATTCTTTTCAAAGGAATCTTTTCTTTACGGCCTTTATTTTACAGAAATACGGTTCCAGTTTAACTTCGTGCCTTTTTTTTATTCACTTCTTATTGTATCAAAAAATTTCTCAGAAGCATAATTTTAAAATTATTCAATAGTTAGCAATAGTTTTTCGTATTCTCGTGTAGTTAAACTTAAATGATTGATTGAGTTTTAATATTTCTTTTTAATGTTGTGACTCTCTTGTTTGCTTTCATATTATGTCATATTAATCATATTATGCAAAAAGGAGACTTACTTTTTGCATATGGATTACAATATTAACGTATAGAATGGTTTCTAATTCTCATCAAAGCGCATTGATTAATGTAGAATTATATAGTATGTCTCTATAATAGCAGACTAATGTTCCGAATTTTTTGTTTTTAATTTCTACAAATATTTAAAGGTTTTAATAATATAGGCAACACTGTTACGATGTTTTTGTTTTAAACATTAAAAAAAAATCCATTTTATCAGTATTTAATTAAAAGTAATTTTAATTAAAAATTAATTGGAATAACTGAATTAATTCCTTTCAATTAGGCAAAATATTTTAATTATTAGACAAACCACTGATTTTATGGTTTGCTACTTCCAACAAAGTATTCATAAATAGCTCTCGAAAAAAAATTGTTTTGTTTTTTTTTAAATAAAAATATTTAATTTTTTAACAGTATTTATTATTTACTTATGTTTGTTCGAAACTTTTGTTTTCAATATAAATTCATTATTCCCCATACACAAATTTAAAAAAAACAAACTAATTCAATTAAATTTGGAAATCATGAAAATTTCCTTTAATTAATGAGTTTATTAAATATAGGAGTTGGGATTCCATTTGAAAGCGTTCTAATGCATTTGCGATCAGTGGCACATTGAGAAAAAAGTAAATACGTTTGCTTATATATATATATATATATATATATATATATATATATATATATATATATATATATATATATATATATATATATATATATATATATATAAATTATTGGATTAAATCCTAAGGGCAGCCTAGCATTAGAAAAAAATATCAGCGTAGTTTGTGAATTTCCCTAAAATTCGAATTAGTTTACTATTTTTATTAAATTTATTAAAAAATTTATAAACGTTTATTTTTATTATATACTTTAATCATAAATAATAGAAATTGCTTAAAATGTTAGAATTGTTCCCAATGCTTTTAAAATCAATACTGCTATATTTTACAAAGTTTGATCTGGAAACTTCACATTATTTATTGTAGATTTGCACATAAGAAATTTTTTTGTGATGGATAATGAAATGAAAGGGAAAAAAAAGCGAATGGAACTAATGGCATTCAAATATTTCAAAAACCTAGCAATATATATTAAATACTCAAAAAATAAAAATAAAATCTCTTAGCGCGCTTACCTAACCATTAAATCTCTTAAAAAATTTTCAGACTTTTTTTCATTTTTTAATGTTAAAATAAAATGTTTAATTTATAATTATTAAGAAAATTAACTACATTGCATTTCGTATTTTCAAATTAAATGGATAATGCTATATCTACATTTAAATTTTTCTTTTGCATTAGTGCATTTCCTTATTGAATTCATATTCATTTAATACATTAACTCAATATTTAGACTAAAATGTCAAATTTACATTACATTTTGCACTTTTAAGGACTCATTAATGTACATCCTCTTGAAATGTTTTGATTAACTATAAAACTTAGATTTTATTTATCATCACCCTATTTCATTAAAAATCTAACATATGTTATAGCGAAACAATAATTATGTACTATTTATATATAAACATTTATAATTCATATACTTAAACTCTCTTCTTTCTCTTCAGGTTTTAAGAAGTCAAGAAACCTGAAGTAAATAATAATAAATGTTTCAAGGAATTATAATACTATATTTACAATATATTAGTTTCTTATTAAAGTTATATCTCAGTCTGCAATTACATCATATCTTGTATCAATTAAAAAATGCATTATTTTAAAATTATAAAATTAAACTGAATATGCTAGAAATTAATTACATCTACTCTGGTCAAACAGAACAATTTTGCGAAGATTTATGCTTATTTTCGAAAAATTTTACTCTAAAGAATTACATTATAATATTGAAATAAAAATTATAGTATTGAAATAAAAATTCAATTTTTAAGAAGAAAAATTTTTGGAATAAATTAATATTTTCAGTAAAAGAGAGAAATTAATTGAATTTAAATTTCAAAATAAAATATGAGCATTAATTTAAATATTGGAATAATAAAAAATATTTATTTTTTCTATAAAAAATTCATATTTTTGTGGAATTTATTTAATTTGTAATTTAATACTTAAGTTTTAAAATTTTTAAAAAAAAACTATTTTTAATCAATAAAAATTATGGAATACATCAAATTTTAAATTTTTATGAAAAATAAATATAATACATAAATTTAATTTTTTAAATTTTTTCTTATAGTTCAACTGATTTATTTTTATCGTACCTATGAATAACCTTTTTTTTCTAATGAATTGTGTGAAATGCTGAAGAATTCCATCAATATTGGATAAATCGTTCTCACTTTCTCCGTAAGATGGCGCTACTTGCCAAGTTTTTGAGAATTTGCACCTTGTGGGAAATACTGATCCGAAACTAAAAATAACGATCTCTTCCGAAATGAGTTATGATAAAATACCAGTTTTATAAGTCCTTTGAGTACAATATTCTTCCACAATCTATGAGAAAGTAGATTGAAGAGAAGCGCACGGTCTCTTTGTGAGCCAAAGAGGTTTATTAAATTAAAGTTATTAAGAGAATACGATTATAGACATCATTTTGATGATGAGTCCCTCGAGTATTGCAACCCTTTTGTGGTTCTCCAACAATTATTTTTTAGCCTTCTTTTAACACTTTGGCGGCAATTGATGAGCAATTATGAAGGACGTGTTGCTCCAAATTGGACGCTTCTTTCTTTCGAACTAGTGTATTTTTTTATTGCTCCCTAATTTAGGCGCAGTCACCTGGGAATTTATGTCGTTACGATAGAATTTGGAAAAATTCCACAAGGCAAAAATGTCAAAATAATTGCTTGTTTAAAGCATATGAATAATTTACGGCTTTCTTACAACGGGGGGTGGTAAAATATTTTATCACACATTAAAACGCGCTTAGATAAGAAATCGTTATTTTTTAATTTCACTTGATTTGTTTGCAGCGAAGAATTTTTTTTTTCGTGTTAATGAAGTTTAAATTAAGACTGATAAGAAAATAAGTAAATGACTAAATATTAAATGTTATACCAATATTGTAATAATAAATTTTTTGGTCCAATATTATATTACATTATTCTATTTGAAAATACATAGCAAAACATAAATAATTTTAAAAAATAACTTTTTTTTCTAAATTTTTATAACAACGATGGATATGCCGATGGATATGACGCTGTTAGTACATTCATTATACCGTCTCAAAATACTGTGCACAACAATGCATTTATAAATGTGGAATGAGTCATTTATTCTATTTCAAAACAGAGAGGGGTGGGCAGAGAAAAATATGTTCGACATCAGATTCAGTTAATCCATATCCTAATCTATTGCACTTAAATCTGTCCTATAGCTCTTTAGATTACTGACCAAATTTGAAAATTCTCTTAACTTTAAACTATTGTAAAATTAACAACTAGGCAAAAATGTAATACATTTTTATTGAAAAAATTACATTTATGTACTAATTTCTATATGATTTATTTTATCTCATTTAATTGATTATTTCTAATTATATACTGTCACTTAGGTTGATATTATTAATAATATATTTTATTCATGTGCAACAGATTGAAAAATAATTTTTATAATTAGTTTTAAAAAATATTGAATGAAAATTTACTAAAAATTGAAACATCGTTCTTGTTGATTTAAACTAACCATAAATAGGATGTTTTGTCTTGTCTTTATCATTTCGCTTTCTCATCTGTTCTACTGTCAATGTGGCAATGGCTTGAATCGTTTTCTTAGCAAAAGGAACTTCGACACTATTTTTAATTTTGATTCCATCGAGTTGAAGCCATAGTGTCGTCACTCTATATCTGTGTCATGTCTAAATGATTTCGAGTATTGTTATTCTATTTGGCTCAAAGAGATTTGAAACGATTTATGGAATTATGCTTTCGGATATTCGTAACAATCATGTTTTCTAAAGTATCTGTGATAATCTGACAGTTAATTTAAATAAAAATACGTGTGAGAGAGAATCACCCCTTTTGTTATATTAATTAATTCTAATTCAAATATTTGGTAGACTTTACTTACTGTATCCATCAAGATATTTATTTCTCAATTAAAAAATTTAGTTCTTAACGATGTTTCATTTCTCCCTTTTTTATTTTTGAATAATATTTTTACATTTCTTATAATCCTAAATAATTTATAAGAGGTTAATTTAAATTTTAATGCTATTTTCCTCCCAAAATTAAAACAAAAGTAAATATTTTAATTATTATAATCAGAATTTTGAAAAAAAATTTTTTTCAAACGTGTTCGTTCAGTCATGTTATCTGTCCTTGTAATACATTTCTGTTTTTCAACTACAACTAATGAGCCAAATATTTTAGGTCTCTGTCTCATTTTAGACTTAATCTATAAAAATAAAATGTTTATTTTTGCCTACTTTTTGGCCTCCGTTGAATTAAAAATATCAGAATGGAAAGGAGTAAAACTTATATTAGAATGTCGGTCTCTGGTTAAGTTAAAGAATATTAATTTTAAATTTTTGATTGCAGCTTCTGTAATTAATTTGAATAATTAAAACTAATTTGAAAGATTTGTAAATTTTTTATGGTGAGATATAATTAATATAAATGACATAACATTCCATTCTGAAACTCACCGTCTCAAGAATGGAGAAGTGTTTTTTCTTATATTTTAAAATAGTGATGTATGCGTAATTGCTAGGAAGAGAGAAAAATATTTTCAATATCAAACTTCTTTCTAAATTTTTCCCCAGTGATTTTTTCAAACGATTTTTTTTCTATTTTTACCTGAAATTGAAACATCGCAATGAATTAATCAGAATATCAATTATAGATAGATACATTTTCCTCAAAAAAATCTCTGAAAGACATGTTGAATTTTTTATTACTAAACTTTTATTCCCAAAATAATTATAATACTTACATTTTTAACTAATAGGTGGCGCTTTATTTGCGTCATTACTTTGAACAAATACTTATCTCAGCTCATAATGCAACTGATATTATAATAAAATGATATTGTAATTACAGAAATTATTATTAAATTTATTTGATTAGTAATTTTTCCGGATGCACCAATTTTTATTAACTCCACTTTTATTCCCAAAATAATAATATTACTTACATTTTTTACTATTAAGTGGCACTTTATTTGTGTCATTACTTTGTACAAATACTTATCTCAGCTCACAATGCAACTGATACTATAATAAAATGATATTGTAATTACGGAAATTGTTATTAAATTTATTTCATTAGTAATTTTTCCGGATGCACCCATTTTCATCACCTCTCTCAACTTTTATTCCCAAAATAATTATATTACTCATTTTTTTACTATTAAGTGGCACTTTATTTGTGTCATTACTTTGTACAAATACTTATCTCAGCTCACAATGCAACTGATACTATAGTAAAATGATATTGTAATTACGGAAATTGTTATTAAATTTATTTGATTAGTAATTTTTCCGGATGCACCCATTTTCCTCACCTCTCTCAACTTTTATTCCCAAAATAATTATATTACTTATCTTTTTTACTATTAAGTGGCACTTTATTTGTGTCATTACTTTGTACAAATACTTATCTCAGCTCACAATGCAACTGATACTATAGTAAAATGATATTGTAATTACGGAAATTGTTATTAAATTTATTTGATTAGTAATTTTTCTGGATGCAACTATTTTCATTAACTCTCAACTTTTGTTCCCAAAATAATTATATTACTTACATTTTTACTAATAGGTTGCACTTTATTTGTGTTATTACTTTGAACAAATACTTATCTCAGCTCATAATGCAACTGATATTGTAATAAAATGATATTGTAATTACGGAAATTGTTATTAAATTTACTTCATTAGTAATTTTTCCGGATGCAACTATTTTCATTAACTCAACTTTTATTACTAAAATAATTATATTACTTACATTTTTACTAATAGGTGGCGCGTTGTTTGTGTCATTACTTTATACAAATACTTATCTAGGCTCATAATGCAACTGATATTATAATAAAATGATATCTAAGGAAATCTGTTCTGAGGAGCTCGGAACCTCAATTATCATGCTCTTTTCCACCACATAATTAGGAATGGATATTATACACTTAAGTTCTCCCCGCACAAATGACTTCTGCAGAATCAGGTATCCAACTTGCTACCTGCATCATGAGACCAACGCTTTTCACCACTATCCAATGTTTCAATGAAAGTGACCAGAAAATCTAAGATCGAAAAAGTACACAAAATATAAATATTATTCATTTCTGTAATTTTAAGCGGAAAAACATCCCAGTTTTTAAGAATTTATTTGAAATAACATATGACACTCCATTTTATGTAAAACTTAAAGTGCATGGAGTAAAATATTTTGAAGGAAATTTAGCCCCTTAATTATCATAAAAATGAAAACAAATTTTAGTACGAATTGCAATTTTAATTTTTCCTTTAATTTTAATATAAATTTGTTTTTAAGAATGTAAGACAATTTTTACTATTGTTCGTCGTTTAATTTTAGATTCATTTTAATTTTATTAAATTTATTCCCATTTATATTAACATAAAATGGTTTTTTCTTTCGTTACAGGTGAGATCCTAATTACACCGCTTAATTCGATTCTCATTGGTTTAAAATATCCATGACGTCAAATAACGTTCCATCTACGTCACATCATATTGAGACGGCGTTGTAAATCCGAATAGTCGACTAATTTGCTGCCTGACTTCAAATCGCATTCTTCGAGGGGCAGCAAACAAGGCGAAGTTCACCCTCGAATGTCTGAGAATATTGTCGTAGCTTATTTTGTTAATGAAACTGTTTCTAATATAAGGAGAAACTCATCGGTTTGAGAAGCCGTTTTCCATTGACTCAGGCTATTAACACATGAACAAAAGAACAGAAGAAAAAGCAGAATGAAAAAAACATGACCAAACATCCCCTTTATGGTCAATTTAAATCGTCAAGGACGATTTAAATTTTTAAAAATTTCACTAATTAATAGAATTCTAAATTAATAATTGCAATAAATATAAACGATCTCTTTTTTGAATCTTAAGACTATTACCTTGCTTATGCCAACATTAAAAATTTTCTTTTAATTAATATTGCTGAAATAATAAAAGACTGATTTGTAAAACATGGACTCAAAAAGTTCGTTGAATTTTTTATTTTGTATGCAATTTAAAACTTTTTTATATTGTTAGAAATTATAAATAAGCGTTATCTATCGTATTGACAGTTATACATGGAAAATAACAAAGTGTTCAAAATTTATTTTTTGAGACAATGATATAAAATGGATCCATAATAATTTTTTTCCTCAAATTTTACATTATTCTGTATGTAAGGCGAGAAATTAGTTGATTTTATCAGGAATTTATTTATGTATTTTAATTACTTTTTTTGAATCAAAAGGTTTTTTCTAATATTCAACACAAGTTTCAGAAAACATACACATACTCAATATTTGGCGATAAATTCACAGCGTAAATGTAATCACCAAAATGAAAAAAAATAAATAAATAATCCCCAAATTTTAATATACAAATTTCTGATAAAAATTCCAGGAAAATATTATTTTAAAAGGAAAATATAATAGGAAAATAAAAATTTATAAATACAACTCTCATAACACATTCGGCAAAAAGTTTGCTCTCTCCAGCATAAAAGTACCTCAATAATCTCAAGCTATATGTTTAGTACATGTGTAAAGAAATTAATCTGTCTTAAAGAAAAGTGATATTAAAATTCATATAATTGAAGATGAAATAAAAATTCCGTTTTTATAAATGAAAAATCTATGCATTCGTTATAATTATAAATATAAATAAAGAAAAATTTACTATTAAAAAATTTGTATTTTCAATTAAATTTTTAAATTGTAAATTTTTCAATAAATTATGAATATGTTGGGAAATTTTAAATTCTGGGATCCGGCAACCGAAGGCAGAGTGATTAGTGTCACTCATTTCGAAGCAGTATATCCCATTTTGAATTCGGATTCGGGCACGGATTTCCCTCTGCGTCACAGTCCACGGTGGACATATCCTGAACTGATACCTTTCTTCAAGGTGCCAGCTGACTTTCAGATCACAGTTTCCTCGATCTACTGAAGGGATGAAAGGTTGAGTCAACTTTGCCCAATCCCAGGTCCGCACCTCCGACCTGTGCCTAGTATGCGCGAAGCCCTTCAACTAGGCACGGTATATTATATATATAATATATATATATATATATATATATATATATATATATATATATATATATATATATATATATATATATATATATATATATATATATATATATATATATATATATATATATATATATATATATCACAGTTTCCTCGATCCACTGAAGGGATGAAAGGTTGAGTCAACTTTGCCCAATCCCAGGTCCGCACCTCCGACCTGTGCCTAGTATGCGCGAAGCCCTTCAACTAGGCACAGTATATTATATATATATATATATATATATATATATATATATATATATATATATATATATATATATATATATATATATATATATATATATATATATATATATATATATATATATATATATATATATCACAGTTTCCTCGATCCACTGAAGGGATGAAAGGTTGAGTCAACTTTGCCCAATCCCAGGTCCGCACCTCCGACCTGTGCCTAGTATGCGCAAAGCCCTTCAACTAGGCACGGTATATTATATATATATATATATATCACAGTTTCCTCGATCCACTGAAGGGATGAAAGGTTGAGTCAACTTTGCCCAATCCCAGGTCCGCACCTCCGACCTGTGCCTAGTAAGCGCGAAGCCCTTTAACAAGGCACGGTATATTATATATATATATATATATATATATATATATATATATATATATATATATATCACAGTTTCCTTGATCCACTGAAGGGATGAAAGGTTGAGTCAACTTTGCCCAAACCCAGGTCCGTACCTCCGACCTGTGCCTAGTAAGCGCGAAGCCCTTTAACAAGGCACGGTATATTATATATATATATATATATATATATATCACAGTTTCCTCGATCCACTGAAGGGATGAAAGGTTGAGTCAACTTTGCCCAAACCCAGGTCCACACCTCCGACCTGTGCCTAGTAAGCGCGAAGCCCTTTAACAAGGCACGGTATATTATATATATATATATATATATATCACAGTTTCCTCGATCCACTGAAGGGATGAAAGGTTGAGTCAACTTTGCCCAAACCCAGGTCCGTACCTCCGACCTGTGCCTAGTATGCGCGAAGTCCTTCAACTGGGCACCGTATATCATATATATATATATATATATATATATATATATATATATATATATATATATATATATATATATATATATATATATATATATATATATATATATATATTGGATATCATGCATAATAAAGTGATGTTTGTGTAGCTAGCTCCTTCTCCTATACGATACATTAAGTATATCTATGAGCCTACATATTATATTAAAAGTATATGCAAGTGTTACTAAAATTCCCCAACTGCAATTCAGCTAAAGTGAAGAAAATTTTTATGTAATAAAATTCTTCAGAAGTAAATTTTGGCGAGATGTAGGCGAATGCTTTGTATTTGGCAAATCGTAAATGAAAATGAGATTGCATGTTGGCGAGAAAAAACCATTAGTGTGAGCAATGGATTTTCTCAGTGGTAGAGGAGTGTTTTGACCCCCTCCCCCCAAGAGATGAATTGTTCGACACGAGACACATGAATCACCTTTCATACTTTCTACGTCAGAAGGACCCCTTTATTGGATGACAGATTTACTCAAGGTTATATACTATTTGGGCATATACTCTTATTCAGTTTAAAAAGAAATTTTTCTCCTGAAAGACTATTTTTTGTAAAAATTAAGAATAATATGTTGTGAGGAAATTCAATGATTATGTATAATTTAACTTCCACAGATATATATTTTTGCTCATGTTTTTTTAAACTACATTCAAAAAAAGTTACTGTTAATATAAATAATAAAAATAAAGATTTATCATTATGGTTGAGTATTTACACGAACTTTAAACAGTTATTTTAATATTATCCTTAATGTTACATTTAAACAGTTATTTTAATATATCGAGCATTAGTAGGAATATTATCCTTAATATTCCTACTAACGCTCGATAATCACATTGATTATTATGATCTGAACAGTTTGTATAATGTGATGCAGATTATAATATTCTGATTTTTTATAAATAAAAAATTTTATAATCTCACTTACTAAATTATTATCTCACATCGTCAGATTGAATCATATTTACAATTACAAATATTGTTATGCAAATTATATCTGTAGCATTGTTAAATATATGTACACATACACACATACGGTTTCAATTGCTATAATGTTTTTGAAAATATTATATTATTAGCAATCTCTTATTTTGATATAAAAATGAAAGGGTCTGACATTTTCTTTAAGTCTGATATGATGATTCATGTCAAAAACATATTGCTAAATGTAAAAAATATAAATAACAAATTCCTTCATTTGCAATTTTTTTCCTTTTTAAAGTTTTGTTTTTTTTAGGAAAATGTGAAAAATGTTATAATTTTCTTCAAAATTTTGACTCGTACTTGTTCAAGTGGAACATATATAAATTTTAAAAAATATAATAAAACTTACATTCCAATAAACTGAAACATAATATTATCTATTTGAATTAAGATCATTTTGAAATTAAAAAGTTGACGTTGATAATTACATTTCGGACGATAATAATTATGATTATCATTAATAAAATTCAATATTTCTCTTTTTTAACGTATACTCCATATATTTTCTTCTTTAACGTGTACTCCCTATATATTCTCAATAATATACTCTTTTTTTGACGTTACAAACGCTACTATTAATTCTAATGAATAAAGTTCAAAAAATTTAAAAAAATGCAAACTTTTCACATATTATATTTGGTGAAAGAAAAAAAACCATTAGTACGTTTTAATTCCAAAATGAACTTTTCTAAGTAATCATTTGTTTAATAGTTTTTCGAAATAGAAAGTGTTGAAAAAGATTAAATTGAAAAGGTATTGTAGTGAAACATTTTCTAGCAATTATGTTAACTAAGAGATCAAATTTCTAAAAAAATCAAAAATTCTACATAAAACTAGCGCCTATTTCTAATTTTTTTATAAAAAAATTTCTTCGTTCATTTTTCTAAACTAAATACCAGAAGTTATTGACAGAATATTTTAGTCCTATATTCACCTTTAAAGCTTGTTCTTATTCAAGGTTTTCTCAAATTTCTCTCATAATTAATAAAACAAAACCAAATAAAATGGGAAAGAGCAAAACTTTATTATTTATGAAATGCGTGATAAATAATAAATATAACCTATTTAATTCATATTGAATTAAATTGGTTGCATTTATTCTTTATCATTAATTATATGTTTTTCTTTTTAATATATTGTGTCTAAATTTAATGTTAAATATATGTACAATATATTAAATTATAATATATATTTATTTGGAATGCATATTTAATATTTTTGAATAATTATCTTGTATAAATCACCTGTATTTTTCTGCTATGTTATCGGAAAAAATCGGATTAAACTAAAGATAAAACATTGATGTGTTTTATAAATCAATTTTATACAATATTAATTATACTGTCCTGCAAATATCTCTTGGGTTTATTTATTAAGGAAAAAAGCATAAGAATGTATAGTTTTTATATAATTATAAAAGTATAGTTTAGAGATACATATTTTGTAAGTTTTATGACTGCTATAATATATATTAAATCTGGAAATAAATATTCTATAACCAATCAGCCATTAATTTACAAAATAAAATTGATAATGCTTTCTGTCAGTTATCGAATAGCACAAAATTGTTCGAAAATTTTACTTTTGCAAATGAAACTGGCAATACAACACAAACTGCTTATTATGAGTTATTTTACACTTTTTTTATCAAATTTTCTACCTTTGAAATACTTTCTTATAATTAGATTAAAATCTAATCACATCTAATGATTTAAAGAGTAATTTATTGGCAGATAAAAGGTGTGGGTTCATGTCGATAAAACCTTTCTTTTTTTGGACTTCGGTTTAAAACATTTTCCTTTGATTGATGAACGGCAAGGTTAAGGTATAAGACCACCAAAACCGATCACACACCCAAAAAACAAAGATGGCGATGTACTTTCCTCTCGCCAAATTATTCGCCAAATAATTTTTTCCACTTCACTTGTCATGTAGTGTGGATTGAGTGTGGGATCGAAGATTGATAGAAGGAAAATTGAGTTTCTTCGGAATTCATATCCTAATAAAAACACATCTAAATTGGGAATATTAAAAGACACCTACTACAGAGAATAATTAAGATGGCAACAACTTTTAAGGACGTGTGCTTCGTTAAGTGACGTCTGTTTTCAAATTGTTTCACATTGAGTTCTTGGAATTGTAAATGAGGTAAAAAAATTGTCGGATTTAAAAAAAATTAAAATTTCATTAGTTTTGAAATATTCATTCAATTTAATAGAAAATAAGTTCATGTAGTAATTTGAAATCATTACAAGGAACTTTAAAATTATTCATCATAGCTCACAGTATATTATTGTGAATTGATTAAAGTTTTATATATTTGTACGCATGTATGTATATACATACATACATACATATATATATATATATATATATATATATATATATATATATATATATATATATATATATATATATATATATATATATATATATATATATATATATATATATATATATATATATATATATATATATATATATATATATATATATATATATATATATATATATATATATATATATATATATAAACTGACCCAGCCACGCGTTGCAGTGACTGAGTTTTTAAAATACATTGAATCAATTTTTTACTAATTCTTGGGTTCAATCAAATTAATATTTTCTAAAAAAATTTAGAATAGGTTCATTCATAGGAGATTAAAAATAAAACGTTTCACCAAAATTTAATAGTAATAGTTAAAGTATCGAAATTTTGAAATTAAGCACAAATCAACATATACTTTCTGAATTTACATTTTATTCATCTTATATTAAATTATGGTTTGTAATCAGTGACTTACTTATAAAATATACTATATAAATTAAAGACATCTAAAAATAAATTGTTATAAATGAGGTAGATAACATTGACATCGAACTATTATTATTTTAATTTTAAGTTATATTAAAACTAAAAATTTTTTCCGCGGCATTATACTAAAATAAAAAAAATTAAAAGAATTTATCATTTGAATAAATAAATTAGATCAAAATGTTCTACTGAATAAATTAATAATTATCAAATTATAAAATAAAAATAAAAAATAATAAAAGACTATCAAGAAATACTTACATATTTTCGAGGTGGTAGGAAAATTAGTAGAGAAAAACAGTAATAAATAAAATTTTATTTTACTATTTATAATATTAAAAATATTTAAACTGAATACTGCACAATAATAACACAATACAAAGTATAATTATGAAAATGATTCACGAAAAATTGTTATAGTATCATTATACATCATGAAAATATATGTAAATTCTATATTTAACCACGCGCTTGCGCGCGCACGATAATTTTCTCGAAGATGGTATAATCTAGAAAAATAAACACGTCGCCATCTGCCGAATACCTGTGCAACTTAGATGCTAAACCGCCATCTATTAGGAACTTACAGAACTAACCTAAAAAAATAAAAATAAAATTTAGGGTTGTACTACCCCTAACATTTAGGGTGATGAAAAATAGATGTTGGCCGATTCTCATAGATACCGGATAAGCACAAAAATTTCATCAAAATCGGTCAAGCCGTTTCGGAGGAGTATGGAAACGAAAACTGTGACACGAGAATTTTATATATTAGATGTATATATACATTTTCATTACTTTCACCAAAATCATGAATAATTGAAAATAGGAAAATTAAATTTCCATTAGTATCAAAAGCAGTTAATAATAAACAAGATTCTAATAAAAGAAAAATCTCAAATTTGAAGCAAATAAATAAAATTATATCGAACAATCAACAAATGAGATTTATTATTATTATTATTAATGCATATAGAAACATGTAAGTTACACACCTTAAAATGAAGTATTTTGTCCGCTACTTTTGTATTACTGGTGTATTTCTCATTTTTGAAATAAAAACAAGCAAAAAAAGAATAATATTCAAGATAAATCAAAATAAGTATTAATTATTATTATATTTTGTTCTTTAGTGAGTTAAAGTTACTGTAATATGTTGAGAAATTTTCAAATTATTAGAATAAAATTAATTTTTACCCAGAAATAAAAAATAAGCTTCCCATCTAAAATATATATACAAATTAGCAAAACATTGAAGCTGAAATATATAAAATTTTAATAGATTCTTCCTCAATATGAATTAAAATCTATTAAATTTACAAAAGAATTAAAAGAATTATCTTTAATCAAAAAATATCATTTAAAATTTAAAATGATGTACGTCATTTAAAGTTAAGTAAATTGTTAGTTATTCTTGCTTAACAAATAAGTAAAAAATCATTGGTTTTGAAGTTAAAATCAAACTTCCTTTGGAAATGTATAGTTGAAAAATATTGATTTTATTAAAAGAGATAATAGTATTCGTTATCTCAGGTAATTGTAAATTTTTTATCAAACTTTAACGATCTCAGTAAAACTTTTTTTATCAATTTTGAAGCAAATTATTGATTAAATTCAATTGGATATTAAGTAACTTTACATCATAAATATAAATAAAAAATTAATTTATTGGATTTCAAATTTTAACTCAGCATTCATTAAATTTTTGATACATATATTTTTGAGAAGAAAATTTTAAAATGATGTTTCTATCTCAAACAAATATAAAATCAGATAAAAAAATTAATTTTGTTTTTAATAAATTGTTATTATTTAAATATTTAAATATATTTCCTGTAAAGTAATGAATATTTATCAATAAATATGTAAGAAATGCGTTTTATGTTTGCAGTGAAAAATATGAAAAAATGTACTAAAACATTTAAAAAAATGCCCAAAATGTTTTATCATTTTATAACGCGTTGAATGCGTTTTCTATAATTTATTAATTTTAATAAATCTTTCGAGATGAAGAAGCTCCAATAAAATCAAAATAAAATGCTGAAGTAGTTTTTGTTATGATGAAAAAATGATTAAGTGAAAACCTATTACAATATTTTAACCTGAAGCACAATAATAAAATAATTTAATATTCTTACATGCCTAACTTGTTCACTTATATTACCTTTCATTATTTGTGAATGTTTCCAAGTGGTACTAGGCAAATAATTTTCGGAAGTCCATAAACTAAATATTTATTAATCACAGAGTGCGGCTTCAAGATACTGTACCCCGGAAACATGTGCCATCGATTTGAACTTAAGTTTACCATAATGAAACACTATAAATTCAGATCTCGTTGTTGAGCGAACATCGTAAAACCGCAAAACCATAACGAAACATGCAATTATATTTGGCGATAAATGTCTCCTATTATTGGAAAGGTCGAGCACTACAACTTTCCAAATTACAAACACAGAAAAGTTTTTTTTTCCTTAACTTAAAGGGGATTTTACTTGTCACGGAGTTCATTAGTGACTAATGATATTGCTTTATAATTGTCTAAAATAAACTCTTTGGAAAGATATTTGTTTGCAAAATGAAATAAAAAGTAATAGTAAAAAAAGAGATGGTTTCTTATTGAAAAACAGAAACCTCGCCAATGATTGGCGCCTCATTCATTTTGAAATAGAAGTGTTATTCGTCAAATGTAGAACGTGAGGTCAAACAACGCTTTTTTGTCAAATTGTTGCGAAAATCTCGTGGAAGAAATGGTAATGGTAAGTTGTCGCTCGAAAGTCAGTGAAAAATGGCTGACAATGTTTGCTGGAGACATTTTGCCTCTTCGTATGTCGAAATATTGTCAACTTTTGGTTTCCGTGTTCATCTTCAAACTCGATTTCTACCAATGTGACATATAAAAGCTAAAATTATCTAATGGAAATTCGAAAAATTTAATTGTTCAGAGCTGAAAATAGATTATAATAGGTGTAGAAAAGCGGTATAAGATCATCTTATAACACCATTTTTTAAGGTTTAAAATTATGTGGTGTTAACAAAAATAACTATTACTTTATTACTTCTTAGCGTTTAAATATAAAGCATGAAAATCGAAATAAATCTTTTGTAATTACTAAATTGTTCCTAACTTTAACATTATCCTGAATCCTACTGATGGAGAATCGAATAACACGAGCTATTTTAACTTTTAAGAATATATATATATATATATATATATATATATATATATATATATATATATATATATATATATATATATATATATATATATATATATATATATATATATATATATATATATATATATATATATGATAAACTATAGATATGATATTTACAATATTTAATTTCTGAATAATATTTATATATTTGAAATTCAAGAGATGAGAGGAAAAAGATAAAGCATGAAAATGAATTTTTATAAAATATATAAAAAAATTAAAAATAATTTTTTAAAAATATAAAATTTTAAAAATACATGAAAACAAAAAATATATTTAAAAATATTTTTTAAAAAATATGAATTTTTAAAAAATATAAATTTAAAAATACATTTTTTAAAAATAACTTAGTTTTAATAAAAATTACAAAGAAACTTCTAAAATTGAAAGTAATCATATTTGAAAAGAATATTTTAAATAGTAGAAATAAATTTCAGCAACTGAGATTATTTAATTAATGACTGTTATATAAATTATTTAGGCATATTAAATTTTACGATTTTACCTATGCTTAGACAAATATCACAATTTACTGATATGTTTTAAGAATTTTATAAATAATTTCTAATGAATTTTAGCAGATTTGTTTGCAAATATTTTATATCTTCCGGTATGTTATGGAGACATTAAACTGATAATTTATTATCGTATAAAAAAAGAGATCAATGATGCACTTCATGAAATGTACTTAATAAATCATTATATTTTCATAAATATTTTGAGTTAGAAAATTTTGGCTAAAACATGCAGCAACATTCATAATGAAGTAGCTTAGTAAAAGAATTATAGCTTGGTCAATACATATTTAGCTGATAATATTTAACAATTTGTTCATTAAAATTACTGTACTTTGATAAGTCATGATATAGTTCGTCATGAACAAATGGTATGACAATGCTGTCCAGAGAGAAGGGCTTCTGGTTCGATTCCAGCCACTTTTGAACAAGATGCTTTAGTCAAATTGAGCGCTGGGGAGTTTTCCGAATTCAGAACCTTATGAAATGTAAATACTGTCCAATATCTATGAAAAGGCCTTCCAGAAGACAATTAACATGGTGAACATTAAGTTACCTTAATATCCACCATAACTAAAAAAATAAGTCAGTAGCTGATTTAGTCCGTAGAAGAAGTTTTTTTTTTATTTCATATTGTATTCCAACCAAATAGTTACTTTTGTCATAATGTACATTTATATTTCTTAATACAATTTATTGGAGTTGATCTGACAAATATCAGATCTTTAAAGAGGATAAGCGAACAAAAACAACAACAATGTTTCTTAATATTCGGCCGATTGATTAAATCATTTGTTGACACATTGTTGTTTTAAGATTAATTATAATATTCTCATGCAATTCAAATAATAGAATCACGAGCTATGGAAGGAATGGTCCTAATTTCTAAACTAGCCTGGCAAGCACTGGAAGTTTGATTTTCCGTATGCATATCTGTACAGTTAGGAATTTCAAAAAGTTTCCTAGATTTTCTTCTTCGAAGTAATTCTACATTAAAAGTCCTATCGAAAACTAAAATACTGTGTTTTTTTAAAAAAACCATTGCAGCTATTAAATTACCTGCTATGTAGTTTAAAATGTTTTTTTAATCATGTCTCTTTAGAAATGCATGAATTATTCATGGCTTTAAAGTCCCTATTTATGAAAATATTTAATTACTATCATAAGTGTTTTAATTGTATGAAATAAAAAGAAATATGTAGCTTTCTTTTTTTAAAAAAAATTTATTTTATTAATTCTTTCCTTCGCTTGTTTTCTTTCATAAACTTATGCTTTCGTAATAAAAAACATTCTTAAAAAATTTGAGAGCCACAATATTGTCTCCTCAGTGAAATATTTTTATGATCTTATAAACTTAATAACTAAATACCTATTTGAATTTTACGTGAAATGTTACAGGAATATTTTAAATTTTTATTAGAAAACAGAAAAAAATTGTGATGTATACATATTAGACTAGAAGTATAAATTTTAAATCATAATTTATTCATTTAAATGTGATTAAAATTACCATCTTTGAATTCTAAACAAAATTATTTTCTTTTGTTGGTTATTATTTAAATTTTGGTTATTAATTAAACTATTATTAAAATTCTTAAGATCTAAAACGGAAGAGCGGATTTACTGGGACAAATCAAATTAGCCTATAAGTTACATCACTTTTCAATAATATGGAGTTTTATTCCAATTTTAACGAATTTTCTTATGTTTTGAATAATAAATTTAATTTTATAAGCGATATTGCTTTAAAAATGTTTCATGAAATTGTTATACTTTTTCTAAATTGAGTCCCTGACCAATTACAGCTTTCTTGTCAGGCTTACCAGATTCATTTTGTCACCAAATATCTCACGAAATCAAATATGTAGAACCAAATCATATATCTTTTAACCCTTTGGATACACATTTATTCGAATAATTTTTTGCATTTGGAGCACATTTAATTTTTTGGGGTAGAGTAATTTGTAAGAACAGCATATTTTATGCAATTATTAGAATTTATTGGCTCCCATCTTTTGTCTCTTTTTTCCAAAACCTTTTTCTATCACTTGTCTGGCATATCTATTTGTCTTTTCCACTATGCTATTCCAAAAATCTACATATAGGACTTCATTCAAAACATCCAAAGGTTTAGGATTAGCACCTAGCCTTCGCAGAAACAAAGGATGTATTCCAGGCACTTCACGAAACCGTTTTACATTAGGTACATTGTCTTTTTCTTCCCAAATCCATTGATCTCATTTCTCAGGAGAAGATTCACTATCACTGCTTGATAAGTATCTTGTACGTCTTTTGCATCTTGGTTTTATCTCACTATCATTGTTACTTTGAAGTAAACAAGAATGAGCATGTTAAATAGTGTCTCATTTTCAACGACGTATCAGAACGTCATGTACGACTTTGGTCAAATTAATGCATGACGTTCTGATACGTCGAATGCGGTCAAAGGGTATAATTTATAGGTCATAGGGTTAATATTTATAGGTTATATCACATGAAAGTCAGACTAAAAAACTTAGATAAATTTTAGATGTATATTCATGTATATTTATTTTATTTACCTAGTTAATTTTAATAAGGATTCGGTCTTTTTATTATGAGTTAATATGCTTTTTATATTATAAATACTCTAAATTAATTTCCACCCAAAACTTTCGTCTGTCAGTTTTAAATCACAACAATTACAAACTGATCAATTTTTTAACAAATAAATTAACAAATTTAATATTTAAATTCAGTTATTCATTAAAATATAAATTTTAAAATATAACAATACATAATTAAACATGCAAAATATAATTAATTAATTATTTTTATCTCATAAGCTGTTACAAATAAATAATTTTAATGAGAAATAAAGTAAAAAATTGTTTTTTGTATGTAAATAATAAATTTTAACAATAGATAATTATTTCATATTGATATGCTTAATTTTAAGCATATGCAATTATAAATTAGTAAATCTAATAAGAAATAAAATAAGTTTTTATGATACTGTGTTACAAGCAAATTTCTTTTAATCTTGTGATATTAATATTCAAAGAAAATAGTATCCAAAATGACAGACTTGATTTAAAGGAGTTGCATTCTTGGTCATAATAGGATATCCACCAGAGAATTTCGAAAACTTTCCCTGTAAGGGAAACAAAAAAAAATTGCAACAAAGAATAAATTAAACTACATTCAAGGTTTGTCACGATGTAATAACAAAGAAAAACTACCATAGGAAACTATTTTTTTCTCCTTCCTCCTATATTATAAAGGAGGAGTTGGACCAAAAGTAGTAATTGCCACCTGGGTTAGGCTATTAGAAAGGCGGATCACATGTGATGCGAAATCTTCAATCCACTAGCAACAGGAACGCCTCTTGGAACATACCTAGTCATTTCAGGAAGACACATCGTGGCTTTGACTCTTGGAGAAAGCTTATTGGTGAACTGTAGTTCCATGCACGTTCTGCCTATAGCAGCTTGGGGAGAAAAAAAGAAGGCAACTTTTTCAAACACTAATTACAAAGGAACAGAAACGACAAGATGTGACCGATCTGTGAACGAATTTTCCTAAATACCATGGGTTTGGTAAGAACAGGGTCTAAAGTTTGAGGAACAGTTATTAACTATTCAGTTACTTGCTTGATGATAGCTTTAACGTTCCTGGAAACAAGAATATTTAAGGGTCGATGGAACGAATTGCGAGTGGTAAAAGAACACTGTCAGTCGTGCGCAGAATGTTAACTTTTTTAAATATCTGTTATTTTGGTATGGAAATTAACAAGAACTGTTTCTGATATTTTCTTATAATGATAGTCAAAATTTAAAAAAAAAAACTTTTTCTTAGTATTTTGGTCTTTTACTATTACTTCACAAGAATATTAAAATTTGCAATACCTATTCTGCATGATTTATTTTTTGATTCACATTTTTACATGAACATTAATTTATTCCTTTTTATTAAGTAAAATAAGCATGACTTATATTGGTCTTTTAACGTTATAACGAAATTGGTTAATTTAACTGTTTTACTTATGTTAAATTAAAATTTTATAGAAGAAAATAAATATCATAAGTTAAATGAATAAACACGCAATTTCCACATAAAATTGAGCATTTTTTTCAACGGCGGTCACACTTGGGTGTCGAACCCTATACCACAACAAGGCCAGGACTGCTACTCATTTATCGTTACCCAGCGGGCACCTGTGAACCAAGTCACGGAGGCGAGTAGCGTTACCCGCGCCATACCATCACAAACCCGTTTATAGGGCGGGCCACATTCATACAACATCAGAGAAGAAAGGACAGAGAGAACAGAGAAGGAAAGAAACATTCATGCCCAAACCGGGATTCGAACCCGGTACCAACAGCTCAGGAGACAGAAAGCTAACCACTCAACCTTCAGTCGGTAAATTGAGCATTATAAGACTGATAAATAAATAGCACTTTAGAAAAAATCCGTTTAATAAGCATGGAATCCAGATTTTTTACACAGTGCTATATTTTCTTATTAAGTATAACACTGCATCTCAAATAAAATGCATTGTCGTACTCTTAAATTTAGTTAAAAAAATTTTTAACTTAATAAAAAGGCTGTCTTAAAGCAGTAACTGCCGCGTAACTTGTCTAGTGGTCAGCGTGCCTGACTGCGGATAAGGAGGTCCTGGGTTCGAATCCCGGTTCGGGCATGGATGTACTCTATCTATCCTGTTATTGTCCTTTCCTTGTATGAATGAGGTGTGAATGATTGGATACCCTATAAACGGGTACCTATAGCATGTGTGTAGAGCAAAGTCGTACTTTCACCTTCATAGCCCTCTGATTAAAACAAAAGACGCTCCCAATTGACCTAAATTTGCATAACGAGCTTGGCTTGTCCAAGTGTCATTAGTAACAACAAAGCAGTAACTTTGATAATTCACATTATATATTACGTTTAAAAATCAAAAGGAAATTTAATGGTTATTTCTGTTAAATTTTAGGAATTAAATATAATTACTTGATAAAATATATCATAATGTAGCGTAAAACTAAATATATTTTTTTTATAACAACAAAGATTAAAGCATAAATTTCATGGCAGAATATTCAATTTCCATATAGGTTGATAGGTTATGTTATCTTTATGTGATTCTGATTTATTATTTCTGCAAAGTGAAAAATTCTTAACACTTGACTCACCAAATAATTTTGAGATCCATTCAAATCCTGTGGTTGATATTTGATTGAAAACCCTCCTCTTTCTGTCATGAAACGGACATTGATCCCTGAGTAACTTATAACATACCTGTACCATACGCACCACAACCATTTCGATTGGTGGTGAGGTATAGAACCCACAACTCATGGCCCATGAATGAATCCTTTCCCTACTAAAACAGAATCACTCTATATATTTTGATAAATCATATTTGTTTGATTTTTATTTTTTCACTCTGTTTCTGTGGTTTCCATTAAATGCTCTTAGACATTTTGTGACATGACTTTGTAACAAAGTCATTTTATTAATAATGAACTTTATTCTCAAGCTTCTACATTGACATTAGATTCGTCAAAAATTTAATAGGTATACTCTCTCTTTGTATGGTAATTTTTAAAGGAAAAAATATCGAACATGCTACTTCGATGGCAATAAATGATGCTTTGTCCTCCCAAGATATATTCAACTAAGGTAAGATCAAATAAAATTATCTTACATTTTTCTAGATTTTAATTTAAACATTTATATTCGTGTTGAAGTTTTTATTAAAAATGTCATTTTTATTATATTTTTATTGACATTGTCATAAATCAAATGGTAATTTTTGATATTATGTGACATATATATTATTTATATATGTATCACATAATATCAAAAACTATCATTTGATTTCAAACTCAATAAATAATATTTTTCAATCCTTTTTATATCACAAAAGTTGCTCATTGATTAAGAAATCCGGAGACGAATAAAAAACGGTTGTATTGAAGTTGAAGCTGCAAATGAAAATCGTTAAGTGGAAAAAATAGCATTTAAAAACATCTCTTTTATTGAAACTTCCATTGTATTGAGTTTTGTTCCAGTGGGATGTGGTTGCATGGGATGATTTTTAAATAAACAAATCTAGCTTAAACGAAGGTAAAATTTATCATCTTGATTTATTTCGTGCCTCACTTTTCTTCTTTATCAATCAAGAGGGCAGCAATTCACGCCAACAGCTCATTTTCTCACGCCATCCGTACAAGAAGTGAGTAACAATATCTTGAAAGTCAGCCATCACATCCCAACACATCAATCTACCCAAGTTCTTCACACATAATTTCGTTCCTGCGTGCCAAAGTCGCCAATGCCAAGCATTTCATCGCCCAGGACCGTGCCTAATCACACACAAGTCTTTCTTTCCTTGGGATCATTAAGTATTTCGCCTTAGATTGTCAGCCAAGAGTTTTGATGGATCATTTCGGGACACTTCAGGATCCACGATCCGTCATCAATAAATAAAAAAAGCGGCCTTTTAACTTGCAGATGCTGATGGAAAAGAAAGGTTTCTTTTGTCCTTTTTTTTATCTCCATTGGCGAGAGTTCGGCTTTTTTGGCGTGACTGGGAATCGAGACAGATGATGCGTCGTCTATCTTTCAAAGATATGTCAACTTGGGTGAAAAAAATCCCGAGTGATGGATTGACAAATTCAGAAGAAACTTATCCCAAGAGAATCGACAGAGTGAAATACAATGTAATAAAAAGAAGGCATTACATTAATAGCAATGGTAGGTTACTATTTTATGGATTACCCAAGAATTCATCAAACAATATTTGCAAATCCCATACGTTATGTGAACAAAACCAGGTGACGTCGACTACAATCCATCTTTAAATATAGCAATTATTCATTTCCATGCTTGTTTGTTATTGGATAAAACTTGTAGAACTACCACGACTGTCCAATCGTGGTAGTCATGACAAAATACTTCCTTAACAGTCATTTCTTGAGATCTGAAATAATGATATTTTTACATTGCGCTATATAAGTATAGGATTTATTACATATATAATCTCAATTCATCATTTGAATACATTTTTCTGGTTTCAATTTTTGATAACTTAATTACTACTTTCTTGAAAGTTCAAGATATATAGAAACATCCGAAGAGCAGCTAGGGAAACAAATGTCTTCAGATGACTTCTTAATAATAAAGCTGCATTTGTAATGGACAACAATCAAAGAACATTGAATAATGGATAACGTAAACAAGAGAATGTTTCTTCGCTGGGAAAATTAGAAATGTTGTTTCTTTTTTCTAATAAAAACAACGCACTAAGACACATGTGATTGATGCATAGCACTATAGCACTATACTCGAGACGGTATTTCGTTGCGAAATGATTTTTCTTGGAAGAATTTGTCTTTATGATTAATGGTAAAGATGGAATTGGGTAATTTATCATCCAGTTTATCTGAAAGGGCTTATATTTTATAGTCATTGCTTAACAAAATTAGTTTTCCTATGATAATTGAATCACAATATTTTATTATGGATAATGCTTTGTTGAGATTATTTAATTTGTCATTGACGAATAGATTAGAAGGTCAAGAACTATATAATTAAATAACGAAAGTTATTAAGAACTTATTATAAGGATTCGATTTGTTTCATTTCAGAATTTTTGCCAATAAATCATCAAACAAGCAAAATTTAATTTCAATTGTTAAATTAGTATTTTTCATTTTTTTAAACCACAAAAATTGAGTTATTTACTTATTTTGAAGTCATTTGTTTAATTCCACTATTTAAATCTAATCAGAGCTTAAAAACATCAGTTTTATTGTAATTTGGATTTATCATTTTACACAAGTAACTATATTTACTGCCACCCAACTTGTCTAGTAGTCAGAGTGTCTGACTGCGGATAGGGAGGTCCTGGGTTCGAATCCCGGTTCGGGCATGGATGTGCTTTTTTTCTCTCTCTATCAATCCTGCCTTTTTCCTTTCCTTTTATGAATGTAGAGTGAATGGTTGCCTACCCTATAAACGGGTACCTATGGCATGTGTGTACTGAGAAAGTCGGACTCCACACCAAAATATTGTTCAATCGGAAAAGTGGAGCAGCGCACCCCATATTGCCAGCCTGGCTGGCACACGACAACAACAACTATATTTACTTACTTTCCATTAATTTTTCTTGCAGCACTCAAAATCCATTATTTCTTATTTCTTATTGGAAGAAAGAAAATAAATAAAACCAAAAATCACTACGTTGATAAAGTAAAAAAATTTAAATAATTTTGAACGAAAGCTCTGTAAGTATAAGCAGAATTTATGAGAAATATCGTTAAATCTTCGATTAAACTCAATATCTCTATAGATTCGATAAAGCGAAATCTGTATTGTGTATAACTTCTTGCTCATGATGTGACAAAGCAAAGACAATAATTAGGTTAAATTTTTTTATCCGATGAAAAATAATGAATATTCAGTTTTGCTGAGTACTCCTCTTAACAATTCTTCTCCGATTGGGGTTGGAAATTTATTAGGAAAAAATTAAAAATTAAATACAAAATATAACGTTTAGGATTTTATTTTTCTAAATTTTGTGTTCAGCATTCATCTTCTCATAGTAATTTTAATATGTTGAAGCTAGTACAAACACTTTTATCTTAATGTGCTGAGAAACAATTGGCACAACCAATTCGAGTGTCATCTTTGTTTTTGATAGCTTCTTAAAAGCTGAGATTTTCTTCTTTATAATCCTATTTTATTTGACTATTTTAATGTTGTTACTTTTGAAGAAAAGGCGAGGGGCTTATGTCTGTTTTGGCTACGATTTCGATTTCACAAATAATTAGTGTGACACTTCACTCTCTCTCTCTTCCTTTTCGAGAGCGCCCCTGGCGGGGAGAAGGAAAGACAATCAGTTAGGCTATTGTTTTCGAACTCGCAACATGTGATTTAATCATCCTTTTCATTTTGTGTTTCTGTTTGTATTGTGTGTAACTAAACTTTGAATGATTAAATTATTGTTACACTAAAGGCTGTTTTGATTATACCCACAACCACCGGACACATTGGCGCCCAACCGCTTTTCAAAATTTTAGCCTTTATTACAAACAGAGACCTATTCTAAGTTATCGAAAACAAAAGCTTGGCTCATGTTTTATTTCAGGCGAATCGAATCAAAACTACTCTGAATATATGATCGAATAGTAAGTCCTGCAATTCCTGAGTTACTTGAACAGTATTTTCATCCTGAAAATCTGATTTCAAGGTATAGTTGGTTTTCATCCCGAAAACAAAAGTCATTAAAAGGTACTGTGATGTTCATATTTTTTCCTAAATTTGTAAGTGTTATTATAAAATAATTTAACGTGTGTGATCAATTTTAAAAGGAATCATAACTACTATTGAAATTGCTGATCACAGTTTAATAAAAAAAAAAAACTAAATTTAATTGTTTAGTTTGATACTCGCTTTCTTTTCTAAAGTTAGTGATAGACATAAACAAAAGAAAGAGATAGCTTACTCATCGTTTTCTGAATGAACAGTGTCCTTGAAAATAAAATATTGTTCTTAAAAGTTATTTTTCTTTCTTCATTTCGAATAGCATTTGAAATAAATCATTTTAATATTATTGTGTTGAAATTGTATTTTAGAAGCCTTCCCGGCAAACCAGAAATTGTTAATTTATGGTGTGTGTTCTAAATTAGAACAAATATTCTATTTGATATCAAACAGTATTTGCCAAATCCTTGGTAATATTTACATTTGTGTTTTAGTTCAGTCTAAAATACATAAATAAATTAAAATGTTGAAAATAGTATTAGCTTAAGATACGTATTTTTTTTTCCTTCACATGGAATTAATAATTGCATGATTTTTTTCTTTTTATTTGAAAGGATAGATTTTTTGTCATCACGATTTGAAATATATAAATGTATATTATTTTATTTCTGAAAGAATATTAAAAATGTTTTACGAAACACAAATATATTGTATGTATGATTGATTGTTTCATGAAAATAAGGTAGTTTTCAATGTATTCACATACATTCTAATTATTAAATTTTAATTGATAAATTAAATATTGCTAGAATTTGTGAATATTGAATATAGTTTAAGTGTTTTATTTAGAATGATTTCGTGTTATTGATCAATATATAAATCTATATAGTGTTATTTTTACATGATTCATTTTAGAATAATTGAAGTTACTTTCGATTATAGAAAACAATACTCATAGGTGTTATTTGCTGTTTGAATACTTATATAAATTGAGTTTAAATTATATTTTATTGATTGCCATATACTGTATCAGAATAAATGGTACAAGAGTTTTAAACTATGGTAAATTGTTTTGCAATTTAAAAATGAAATCGAAAGTGTTCACTAAGTTTACTGAATATACGTATATGTGTAAAATTATGTTATCATAAGTAATATTTGTCATAAGTAATTATTGTTTTTTCAATAATCAAATAAGATTTTTACATTGTTATTTATTTTAGTGATAGAAATTTGATTTCTGGGTAAATTTTCATAATTGATGTGTAAGACTGTGAATTTGGTTTTCACTTATTAATTATTCTATTTACAATTGTTATCACAAAAGTTGGTTTAAGGGTGTTTTGCATTAAGCATTTCTAGTGACTTTTACAATTTTAAAAATGTGTCAATGATTAATATGTTAAAATTACTTTGAACTATAGTTTTATTCTGCAGTGAAAATAAACTAAGTAAAATTATTTTAACCAATTTAAGTACAGTGAGTTTAAATTTTGCTAGAAGTTGTAAGATATTTACAAAAACCATTATATTTACATTTATCCTCAAACTTTAATAGACATTTAGACTTTCGAAATTGGAAACTTTCTACGATAGACTTAAGATGGCCTATCTCGCAAAAGGTCGAAAAGAAGATTTGATATTGTTGGCTGAGGAATTGGGCTTGGATATTGGGAACAACATGAAGGTAATCCAGCTAAAGGATTTAATCGTCAAATCTGACAAGTATGATGAGGAATTAACGAAAAATTTATTATCCAGTATTATTGAAGAAAGAGTATCAAAAGAAGAGCAGGAGAGATTAGCAAGTGAACGTATAACACAAGAAAAACAAATAGAGGAAGCCAGAATAGAAAAAGAAAGAGCCCATGAACTTGAAGTTCTCAAGCTACAACTTGAAGTCCAAAAGTTTTCTTCGCTATCGCCGGTATTACCCATTCAATCAAATGATCTACCAAAACTTGAGTTAAAAAAGTTAATTCCTAACTTTAATGCAAAAGAAGACGACATCTCTTTATTTCTCAATCTTTTTGAGAGACAGTTAAAGTTTCTAAAGATTCCTGAAAATCAATGGATCGCTTACCTAGTTGGAGTTCTTCCAAGTGATGTGACAAAAATAATCGTCCGTGAGCCAGAAGAAAAAGCTGAAAATTACAAATATATAAAAGAGATCTTGTTAAAAAGATTCAAATTAAGCGCTGAACGTTTCCGTCACCTATTTGTGACACATAAAAAGAATCCAGATAGTACATGGAATGACTTTTATTTTGAAATTCAAAACTATTTTGAAAATTGGATAAAGGAAGGAAAAGTAGACACGTTTGAAAAATTGAAAGACCTTATGATAACCGATCAGATCAAGAAAAAATGCCCTCCTGAATTTAAAGAACACTTTTTGGATGAATGGGGTGACATCACTTCTCCAACTGATTTGGTAGAAAAACTCGATGCATACGACAATCTTCGTCACAAAGCTAATAAAGAAGGACCATCAGTCATTAATAAGAAACAATTCCCCCAAACCAGAGAAGAATATCCCAGATTCAACTCTGTCCGAAAAAACGTTAAAGGCGGAAATATCGACCAGCTTAAGCAGGACAAACCTTCTCCCGTTTTTTGCTATAATTGTCGTACGCCTGGCTATATTAAATCAAACTGTCCGAATTGTTACAAATCTGAAAAGAATCCCGCTCGTTTTCACAGTATAAAGTTGAATAGTCTCTCAACATCCAACCAGATGGCAATATTAAATATAAACATCAATGGAATGTGGGGTACAGCCTATGTGGACACGGCTGCAACTCATACTATAGCTGGTGAAACTCTCTACCACCTTCTTAGAGAACAAGGAATACATTTCCAAAAATCAGTCCTCGACATAATTTTAGCAGATGGCAGCCATTCAAAAAAGGAAGTACATAAAGCCTTCGTTAAGGTCTGGATACAAAGAAGAAGATTTTCAATACCAATTTTTGCTATTCCAGACGCACAGAGAAATAATACTCTACTTGGAATCGACTTTATAGAGAAATCAGGGATCGTTCTAAATCTTAAAGAACACTCGTGGCACTTTAGTGATGGACCGCATAAAACTTTCTCATTTGCAAAACTCGATGTTCCAGTGAATTGTGATTCACTCCGACCAGATTCTCAAGATCATTCCTCTGAAATTGAAAAAAATACTAATCCAACGAAACAGTGGGAAGATCTATCTGAAGACAATTCCTTTATAGACTTAAATACCACTCTTCCAGAAAATTCTTTTATACTTCAAACAGAATTTGCAAAACAATGTTCTAATTTCATTGGGAGTAAGAGTGATGAAAGCTCAATGTTCCTTCGATCAGATGAAGGGGAAAATCTCAACTCCAACCAGAGGAGACAACTTAATGCTTTGTTGAAGGAGTATGAAAATATCTTCCAACAAGGGGGAGAAGCAACAACTTATATCGAACACCGAATCGATACAGGGGATTCAGCTCCAATTGCTTCACCTCCCTATCGACTCTCTCCAGCCAAATTTGCACCTCGTCGAGATGGACCGTATATTATATTTGCACAACGTTCCCCAACAAGCTACGAAATTGCCAGCCTGGACCAACCCAATATTTCTCTTGGAGCCTATCACACATCTGCTCTACGTCCATGCCTAGAAGCCCACAAAACCTCAAATGTGCCAACAAATCCTATTAAAAGAAGGGGTCGACCTCCTAAGACACCTGAAACAAAAAACTTGCCAAGAAGTAAGCAACCGTCAAACTTTTTGCCTGGCTACTCGTCGAGACGACTTCGCAGCCAGAGGGGGAGCCTGTGACACTTCACTCTCTCTCTCTTCCTTTCCGAGAGCGCCCCTGGCGGGGAGAAGGAAAGACAATCAGTTAGGCTATTGTTTTCGAACTCGCAACATGTGATTTAATCATCCTTTTCATTTTGTGTTTCTGTTTGTATTGTGTGTAACTAAACTTTGAATGATTAAATTATTGTTACACTAAAGGCTGTTTTGATTATACCCACAACCACCGGACACATTAGACAAATACGAATATGATATAAAAAACAAGGTTGAAATTCGAAGTATAAATTTCCATTTGATTTCAATGCCATTTTTTTTATGATAACGCGACAGTACATTTATATTTATTTAAATATCAGTTAACAATACCAGATAAATATCAAATGGGCTTTATTTAATAGATATTCGAAGGAGCTTTATTATATATTTTATTTTATCATTAATAAACAGTCGTCAAACACTGAAATGTATTCTTCTAGGAGAAATAAAAATCAAAATGACTTTTTTAAGTAAAAAAATCGTGCTTCTCACAATTATTGTTTGCCGACCGATAGCTTAGTGGTTAGCGTTCCTGACTCCTGAGCTGTGGGTCCCGGGTTTGAATCCCGGTTCGGGCATGGATGCTTCATTCCTTCTCTGTTCTCTCTGTGTTTCTCTGTCCTTACTTCTGTGATGTTGTATCAATGTGATCCACCCTATAAACGGGTTTGTGGTGGTATGGCGCGGGCAACGCCACTCGCCTTCGTGACTTTGTTCACAGGTGCCCGCTGGATAACGACAAATGAGTAGCAGTTTCTGGCCTTGTTGTGTTATAAGGTTCGTCACTCAAGTGTGCCCGCCGTTGGAAAAAAATAATTGTTTTATTAAAATTAGCATATTCCAGTCTTATTAGATTCGCTTTTGTTTGCTTGTCCCTCAACGATCATTTTTGCACACCAGGGCTAAATAGCCCGGAATTTACAGTTTGAAATGAGGATTCCCAGCCACTACAAACATATAAACCCAAAGTGGGATTTGAACCTAAGAACTATTGAGCTAAAGATAAGAATCGCGTCACATTTAAAATAATTTTAAATTTTTCAAGGTACTGACAGTATAGGTACAGATGTGTGTGTTTGCATCTATAGATAATTCTAGTATCTTAAACTTGTAAACCCTATTTTAAAAGTAACGATCTGAAGCAGCTGAATATCTTCTAGCAGATAGGACCAATGCGTACTAAATATTTGTAGGTTCTAATGTTCCGAAGAATGGTTATAATTGCATCCGCATGCTTCCTTGTACCTAGTCCCTAGTCTGTTAGATAGAAGCAGCCGGATAGACTCTTTGTGATTTAGAAGCAGGGACCAAGCAGAAGGCCCCCAGTACTTGGCCAGTCACCCCCAGAGGTATAACTTGACCTTGAGGACATTGCGACGACGCCCAGTTATAATGCGTCCCTGCCGCCATTAGTGAATACGACGGATCATCGGTTAAGCTGCGATTCGAACTCACGACCTTCCGATACTGAGAACGACGCTCTAACCAAGCAGGCTACCGTGGCTTCAAAAATAAAATATCTTACGAAAACTCCGAAGAAATGTGAGAATATTGCTGTGAAATAATTAAATAAAGTTACTATGTTGATATCTAAGGTGTCATCTTCATCTATACACCAAAGTGTGCCACGGTTGTGATAATTTGCAGAGAATTGTGTTTTTTTCCAACGGTGGGCACATCTTGGGTGACTGAACCTTATGCCACAACAAGGCCAGAAACTGCTACTCATTTGTCGTTACCCAGTGGGCACCTGTGAACCAAGTCACGGAGGCGAGTAGCGTTACCCGCGCCATACCACCACAAACCCGTTTATAGGGTGGCCACATTCATACAACATCACCAGAAGAGAGGACAGAGAAACACAAAGAGAACAGAGACGGAAAGAAATATCCATGCCTGAGCCGGGATTCGAACCCGAGACCAACAGCTCAGTAGTCAGGAACGCTAACCACTCAGCCATCGGTCGGCACAGAGAATTGTGTCGACTTCGTTATTTTACCACAGTTCCTAATTACAAGGTGGTAATCTGTGTTTAATGGCTTTAATCAGTATAAATATTTACTAATTTAGCTTCTTAATTATTTTACGGTAAAATTTCCAACCATTAACTGTAACTGTTACTCAGTTTAAATTGGATTCGAAGCCATTATGTAAACATCTGTGCTCGTGACGATATCGAATCTGTGAATTCTTGATCTCAGGAATTTTAAAATAAAAAAAAAAAAAAAAAAAAAAAAAACAGTACTGCCATCTCGCGCAACAAAAATAGAGAGAGCCGAATTACAGCGAATTAATGCTTTATACTTTGAATCTGTAATCATGTGACGAGGTTCACATCTGAATCAGCAATTTGTTTTAAAAACATGGGGGTGCACCCGAAGTAAGACTTTTACTATGAATTTTATTTATTTTTTCGAATTAGAAAAAATTAATATTTAATTACTTCAATATCACACTTCATACATGAAAAGTATTTTTGCTTATGAAGTGCTTAAATTTTCAATATTAAATTCAGTATATTTGACGTCATCAGAAACTAATTTTTACTGTTTTAAAATTTAAAAGTCATGAAATGAAATTTTGATGTTTTTTCCTATTATCTATTAATTCGAATAGCGATAAATTATTAGAAAGGCTTCTATATTGTTCATGAGAGCGGAAGTTAATTTGCTTGATATGTGAGTAAAAAGAACATAGTTTGTGCTGGAAAGACCTAATATCACTAGTATCCATTGTCCCTTAGCTAGTGTAGCATTTACAGGAAAGAGACAGCTCAGGTGTCTACTCCTTCATTTTAATTCAAAATTATGGCTGTTGGCTGAATAAATCAATTCATGTTGGCAAAAACATGAAGATGGTAACATGTCGTCATAACATAATGTCATTACATAAAACTATTTGGCAAAATCCTAGAATCCTGTGCAGGTTTGACGTGATTTCCACTGTTCACGCTAAGTGCTGAACATTTATCTCGTCAACCTAAATGACGTCATTTTTGCGTAATATCCAGCTCAAATTGTAAACAAAGAACAATTCCAGTAGAGCTCCAGTGGCTCAGTAGCTTCACGCTGCTTCCCGTAAGCTCAGCAAAGTGAAACATCATTCACCGCGGGCAGTGGTTGGGAGAGTGACCACGGTGTACTCTCCTTAACTGGGTTGCTGGTGCTCCGTGGGTTGGGGACGTGTCCACGTTCATCTGTGACGTCCAAAGTCCTTCCGCTGGTGTGGCGTGGATGTGGAGAGGAGGGTGCCAGCTCAGGTGTGGCCTCGTCACCTGACCGTGGTTCAAAATTATGAGGCACTTTAATAGAGCAAAGTCGTACTTCCACCTTCGTGCTGCTCTGGTTAAACGAAAGATGCTCCTCACTAACTTAAATTCGCATAGCCAACGGCATAGCGAGCTTGGCTTGTCCAAGTGTCATAAGCAACAACGACACAACAAATAAAAATGAATTACTAATCATCAAGGGTTACTAGCGCACAAAACAAATGTCACGCATGTACACAGTTACATTATGTCATACAAACGAAAGAAAACATTCCGACGCGGTAAACCAGTTGGCGCACTTAATCGCCGCACTGCTATCAAGGAATAGGCCCTATTTTAACAAAACTTAGTTATTTCATCAATAAGGAAATATAAATAATTTAAGCATAACAACACTTCTAGCATTATTAGAAGTGTGTTTCACTTCCATTACTTAAAGCTGTAGTATTGAAATCATAAAATAAGTTGAATAAAACAAAATAACGATACAATTCTGTGACTTTCCTAATTTTCCTCTTCAATTAATGATTTTATGAGTTAATTTAAAATTTGAGGTTCAGATCGAAATGAATCTTAATAGAAACAACGGCGATCACATACAATAATCAACTGTAAAAGAAAAAAATGGAACATATTTTTACGTACTGCATTCATAAGAATAACCGTTAAAAGAACAGAAATAGCTGTTCTGAAATACTTTTCTTTATTGGGTCGTGTAAACCATTCCTTCGAAGATAATTCCTAACTTTAATGGCCTTCTTTAAACTATCTATCTTCATTTAAGAGACAAGAATGAGATAATTTTGAAGGGTTTCGAAAGTTGATGAATTGTTCGGAAATGATGCCATTTCATAGATAAGAAATTTTTTATTTTTAATGTTATTACTTAATTGATGTATATATTTGAGATGTATTATTTAATATGTAGAGTTGGTTTTCGTTAAAACTAAATCAAGGAATCATCTAAATATAAGAACATTACAACCAAATGTCACTTATTTGTATATTTCATAATTATTTTCCACTATTATTAAATGTTAAATATTTACGACCAATCAGAATGTGAAAAAAACTTCATAATTTAAGTTCCATGTTTTATAACAAGACTTTAGATGTCATATTTTACTTTATATATATATATATATATTTCCATTTTACATTAGCTTAGAAATAAATATGATATACAGTTATCAAAAATAGAACTGAGCTAGCAGTAAGCTGTTATCACTCTAATATTCGAAACAGAGGCTTATAGGTTCGATTTCCCCAAATGACGGGGATGTTTGGAAATGTTTCGCAACCCACTTTAAGTTATAGATTTTGGTTAAATTAGCCGGATGGGCAAAAAATAACATACAAATATATAAAAATGTATACAAATAAACTAAAAAAGAAAATTAAATTGAACATCAATCGTGCCTATTTATAAAATTGAACTTTTTAGGTTAATCATGTAAAGACATTTTGTTAATGTGGCTAAAGTTTTTTTTTTTTTTTGTAAAATCATCACATATATTTTTATTCAAACCAAAGGATATTCTTAACAAAACATGTCAATTTAATTTAATTTATAGTTTTCTTTTGTTTTATCTATAACTATATTCAGTTTCGAATTTCATTGAAAATTTGTATGAACTACAAAAATGTCTATTCTCTAAAGCATTAAACCAAAAATATAATTATTTATAAGACAAAAGAGAAATTATTTTGATTTTCCATACATTATCTGCAGACATTTCTAGCATATAAACAGCACAAAATAGCATTAATTGACAAATTAAGTCTACATTCATAGTCCAATTCAAAGAGAATTAACAGTCCTCAATATCTTGGCCCTCATTAAAAAATTCTTCGGACCAGTAGAGGGCGCTTATTAGATGTTAGGAGTGATACAGAACACGATATAATTTTTCTTTAAATTATGTTAATAATTAAGTGAAAATAACCTTGGGATAAATTTTTTACAGATTAAACTCTTTAAGAGTAAAATTGCCATACAACAAATTTGTCATTGTGTTATCGGTTTCTATGGAAACCAATATATTTGATGTAATTTTTATGTTCTGCTTCTTCGTTGCGGAAACATTTTCAGTAAATAAATAAAATGCGATATGATGTATTCAAGCTCATAAATGGTATTAGATATAATTTTTATTTACATTATATCGTTAATTAAGTAGTTATAACAATAGAAGATTAATTTTACCAAACTTAAAATCTTAAAAGTAATATTGTCATTACAACAAATTCGTCATCGTGTAATTTGTTATCATGAAAACTTATTTGCTGTATCTTTTTTTCAAGTTTGTTGCTGCATTTAATCATTTAAGCCGAATACATTGCTGCCTAACTTGCCTAGTGATCAGCGTGCCTGCCTGCGGTTAGGAAGGAGCTGGGTTCGAATCCCGGCTTGGGCATGGATGTACTTTCTCTTTCTATCTTTCCTGTCTTTGTCCTTTTCTCGTATGAATGGGTTGTGAACGGTTGTGCCTATACCCTATAAACGGGTTACTTTGGCATGTGTGTACTGAGGAAGTCGGACTCCCCTCAAAAATATGGTTCAGTTGGAAAAATGGACCAGCACACCCCATAATGCCAGCTTATAGATGGTAGAAGACAACAACAACCGAACGCATCACCTAACTTTAATTCGAAATCTCTTTTATGTTGGTGGAAATTATTAGATTATCTACGAGCATTTTTTACACAGACAGTTTTTTAGTTTATGTCGAGATTAGGTAAACACAGCGGATTCGTAACCACAACAAACATCCGAACCATTTTGGGAATCAAACCTATGAACAACTTAAATAAAGACTAAAGAGGCAACCATTCAATTGCTTATTGAATTGTCCTAATATTAATTAAGATTAATATAATATCAACTTCATTGATCATTATAAAACAGTTTTTTTATACTTTTATAATGTTTTTCTGTATATTTTTTACGGTTTCATTAATAAAATGTTTAGAGAACTTAAAATGGTGTAATGATTTATTATATATATGATTTTATATCACTTTTAAGTGCTTGCATCTGAAAATTTATGCTGCTTAACATAAATTTTCATTAATTAATTCAAATTAAAAAAATGATTGACTGCTTCGGAATCGGCGATCCTCAAGTGAAGAGATTGACATTTGACCTAATACTGTCATTTCCAAACACCTACATCACACTAAAACTAACAAATTTTTAATTTGCAGACGGCCCCTAGACAAACATTTTCAGACTGTGAGAGTATAAAAATTGTTACTTTCAGAAACGAATTTACATGAGAATACATAAAATACCTCTCAAAACCATCTCTCTCATCCCACGTAAAAATAAAGGACTTAGTTAATAGATGCATATGGTAAATTTGTTATGTATATATATTATTAATTATAAATAAATGATGAAAATTTAAATTGAATTGAAAATTATTTAATTGATAAATTTGCGATACTTTTGCACATACCATGTATATATCTAATAAATTAATTTATCGATAACTTTATTCCTTTCACAAGAACACAATTACCACTAAAATTCCCTAAAAAAATTAATATAACATTTGATTAACAGTAGGGATTAATATATAAATATGTCACTTCAAAGTAAAAGAGAATTTATATTGATGAAAATATTTGAACCAAGCCAATTCAATGAAACTATAACGCTCAGTTTTTCCTCAATCCAGTACCGCATCTAATGAATATCATTTATTTTATAGCTTTCACATATGTGTTATCTTTTCCCGTTTTCTAGAAAGCTTAATTGCCTTCCATAAAAACTTCACGCCGATAAAGATAATGAAATTTTTATATCGATATAACGTTTGAGCAGAGAGAGAGAACCCTTATCTATCAGTCGAATTATTCATATAAGATCTCTGCCGCCGCTCTCGATGTAGTACGTGTCCTGAATACGTTCTCAAGGCTACATTTTCATTTCCATAGCTGGGGCGTAATTTAGCAAAATATTTCCCAAAACTGCGAGTTTTGGCGTAAAGTTATTAGAAGTTTTCTCTCGAACCTGCTCATGAATAACGGATTGTCGCCAGAGTTCGAACGCCACTGAATTGGCTTTTCATTATAATTCTCGAAAGCCAAACGATCGCGCAGTTTCTACTTTGGCAATTATTTTACCCCTGGCGGCGGTTTTGCGAAGTCAAGAAGTCGGAAGCTATCTAATTGCAAACTGTTTCGAATTCTCTATGAATTCGTTATGAATTCAGAAAAGTTTTATCATCTGGATATTACCGTGTTATCGTGGGGTGGTAGGCGATGGTATAAAGTTTCATCTGTGAATAATCCGACGCGATAACAAGAAGCGATGCCTTCAGAACTACAGATGAATTAGAATAGATTTGAGCCGGGAAGAGTTTGCGATGAAAAGTTTCCAAACCGTCGCCTGCTGCGAAGTTTTGCGGCGGTGATTATCGCCGGCGATCTGAAATTAACAACTAACACAAATAGTAACTTTCACCTGCCTGCGTTAAACGTAAATATATATATATATATATATATATATATATATATATATATATATATATATATATATATATATATATATATATATATATATATATATATATACAATTCAGTATACATCTGCTACAACGTATCATAACATCAAATGGCGAAAATATGGTATTGCCAATTACTTAAAATAGATTAGATGACTCTATTGAATTTTTTTCATTCATTTTGATTCGAATTTAAAGAGTTTTATAACTTTTTTTATCTATTGTAGAACTGAATGAGTAAAAATATGTATGTCTGATATAGAAGTACTTATAAAAATGTTTTATAAAAATATTCTATAAACAAGATGCGGAAAAACCTTATGAATCCACCCTGTAAACAAGATTTTGCCTAAATATTTTAAATTCCTGAAACGTAGTTCATTTAATTATTTAGGAAAAAACTCTTACTTTTATTTATCTTATACAGTATGTCCACTAAAGTCCCTTGCCATCCTCCCCTTACCACCCTCTTAACTTCGGAACTGCTGCTACTATATTTGTAAAAGTGGTGTCTAGGTATAGTAAAGTAGCCATGCGCTACTAAATAAAACAGACTACTGCGCCATCTGGTGGAAATCTGCGGAGTTAGTATTCCTATCTCGAAAACGGAACGAGATAGAGAGAAAAAGTGAGTTACAAAGTTGTAGAGCAGCTTCGATTTAGTACGAAAAGATACATTGTAGGCATTGATGTGAAGAGTATAACGGTTAAAACTCGCATTTGTTGTTTCGTGCTCTGACGTGACAAAACGATCTAAGAAAGGAAAAAAACAAGTAGTTATAACAATATATTTTATTTAATATGTTTAAACCTCTCACCGTCAGCTGCAATGCACATTTTGATCCTCGCTTGAAGATTAAGTTGCACACGTTGGAACACGTAACCGTAATCTGTCGTTTAAGGTCCTGCAATTTTTGTGGAGGAGTCGCATACTCCTGCTGTTTCAAGTATCCCCACAGGAAAAAGTCCAGTGGAGTCAGATCAAGAGAACGTGGAGGCCACTCTTCGAAACCGCCATACCCTAGTATTTGGTTGCCAAATTCCTTGACGAGGTACTGCTTCACTGGAGATGTCTAGTGAGCAGGCGCGCCGTCATGTTGAAACCATAGATTCTTAAGATTAAACAACGGCAGGATCTCCACAAAATCGGGTATTACCAAGAAGATGTCTGTTTTATAGCTGTTTCAGGTGAACAGGCATGACGTTTCTTACGTATCTGCATACTGAATACAAATTGTTGGAATTATTTTTAATACTTCGGTTCTTTCCATTTTGAAATAAAAGTGAAAAATGTAATCACGAAAATGTAAATCGTTTTCTTTCACGGCTAACGGTGAAAGAAAACAACTTTTTGTTCTTTCAAATATGCACACGTACGATGTGCCACGTCACAGCACGAAACAGCAAATGCGTGTTTTAACCGTTGTATTCTTCACATTAATGCCTACAAGGTATCTTTTAGTACTAAATCGAGGATGGTCTACAACTTTGTAAATCACTTTTTTTACCTATCTCGTTCCGTTTTCGAGATACGAAGGCTAACTCCACAGTTTTCCACCATGTGGCGCGGTCGATGGTTTCATTCAGTAGATCATGACTACTTTACTATACCTAGACACTACTTTTATGAATATAGCAGCAGCCGTTCCGAAGTTAAGAGGGTGGCAAGGGACTTTAGTGGACATACTGTATATTAGTATAATCTATATTTTTGTTATAAGTTATTAAAATTATATTTATAATAAGTTATAAGTTATTGATATTTTTAACATCCACATCGTATATTGCCTATGGGTGAGTATTTCATTGATAGTATGCAGTATTCAGGCATTCTAAGGGAATAAACCAGGAAAACACACAAAAACTCCTTTCTGACAGATGAGCATTCAGAAAACAGAAGCCAAACATCAATTTACAATTGTTCAACAGTAATTGAGATCGAACCTTGGACAATAAAGTCGTGAAGATTGCTGTTCTAATACTGGACCATCACATATTTTGCTTCTTATCCATTGTAGACATCTGTTAATGAGATTAGGTTAAATTATCACAGTACTGCCGATTCTTAGAGATAAAAGTCTTTGTCAAACACATCAATATTTTGTACAATAGTCAAATGATGATGTACTATAACTTTCACTGTCATCGTCACTCCACAACAGCAAAAGAATATTGAAGAATTTTCAATCTGCAAACACTGTCGGCTCGATAATTTTTGTATAGGTCATTCAATAAATAAAAATCTGTGTATATGCTCAACAGAAATTGGTTTTTCAAAACTAATGTAATTTTAAGAAAATAATGCAAAAAATACGTAGATAATTCAAGTTAAATTTGCGCTAGGTATAAATTAAAAAGTTTGAATTGAAAGTGAGAGGGTTATGGTAAGAAATTCTGTAATTTGATGGGATAAAATGGACAGATAATGTATAATCAAGGATAGCGAATTCTGAAATTTTTGGTGATAAAAAAATGTTACCTTGATGACGTATTGTGATGTACGCGATGTTTTTCTTAGTGTTGCCAAAATAGAATTTTCTGTATGATTCTTATAGATTTCCATATCTGTGATGTAATAAAAATCAGGTTGCCACTGATACGTAAGAAAATCCGCCAAAAAATCACCAAACTCAGAATTTGGCATCCTGGATTTTACGCCATCTGTACCGATAAAATTAACATTACTATTGAATCAAAATTTATAATGTAAGCAAATGTGTGTGAAATTAATCAATTACTGTTATATTTATTTTACGAAAACGTGATAATTTGTTATATGCATTAATGTTTTAAAGATGGGGATTTGTTTTTGTTTCTTCAATTTCGCATATTTACATCGTTCTTAGTCAATATATATATATATATATATATATATATATATATATATATATATATATATATATATATATATATATATATATATACAGGGTGATTATAAAAAAACTTTGCCAACATCTGCACTTCTAGCGTCCATTCTATTTAACCGATCAAGATGATATTTCAAATATAGTTCTTTTGAGATATGCGCTCGAGATTCTGTGAATGGCAACACAGTGGCCCTCGCGGTTACAGTTATAGTGACAGAAACTCGAAATTTTCGAATGGCAACGTCTACTTTTTACCATCGCAAAATGTTCAGCACATGCGAAAACCCTAAATAGCGTTGAAACTGTACCGATATGTCTAAAAACGGACGTGTTCTGCAAACACAAAAAAGAGTTCTGAAAACCGGCCAATAAAACACGATCTGGGCGCACGCAATAAATTTGCATGTGACAGAGTCAAGAAACCAATCACAGAACGCCGGTAGCCAGATATTCAGCGTAGGAAACCTATAAAATACCAAGCGGGTATGCGAAGTCGTCATTCGGGAACTCGCACATACCGACGATATGAGTCTTCCTAGGAAAGTTCGCGGTGAATTGATCAAACTCTATTACCAAAATGGGATGAACGCTGCGGAAGCCTTGCGTGTGTATCGCCGCAATCATCGACAACGACGCGGCCTATGTACTCTGCAAGCTCTGCGTGATTTAGTGCGGAAATTCGAAGATACAGGCTGCACCTGTGACAAACAGCGCTCCGGACGGCCAACTGTTTCTGAGGACGTTGTCATGGAAGTGCACCATACAGTGACTGCAGGACACACAGAAACCGCAAGAGGCATAGCGCGCGTGTTGGATATTCCGAACTCAACGGTCCGCAAGCTCTTGCGCTCGGTACTTCACATGTTTCCCTATCGGTTCCAGAGCGTCCAGATGTTGGAGCCGGGTGACCCACAACAACGTCTGGACTTCGCAAATGCATTTTTGTTACGATATGATGCGGATAACAACTGGCCACTTCGCATACTATGGACGGACGAGGCGCATTTCACCTTAAATGGCAGCATTAACACAAAGAATTGTGTGCACTGGGGAGAGACGAATCCTCATGCTGTGGCACCAGTACCATTATTTGACGCCAAAGTGACTGCGTGGTGCGGCATTACAGCTACATTTGTTCTGGGCCCGTTCTTCTTTGAGGAAACGACCCCGACTGGCCCTGCAACATGTTCTGTAACGGGCCCTCGGTATGCAGCCATTCTGAAAAATTATGTCTTACCGGAGTTGCGTCGGCTGAATGCACTCAATGACATTGTTTGGATGCAAGATGGCGCACCTCCACTTATAGCGAGGTCAGTTAAAAGGCTCCTGGATCAGCATTTTGGTGATCGCATCATCTCACGCTATTATCCTTTTCCGTGGCCTGCGCGATCCCCAGATCTGACGCCTATGGATTTCTGGTTTTGGGGCTATCTCAAATCCAGAGTTTATCTGTGCAATCCTCAAACATTGTCGGACTTAAAGGATTCTATACGGCGTGAGATTGGAAATCTCCCTCGTGCCATGTTGCGTGCAGCGACATTGTCCACCGTCTCCCGCATGCAATGCGTAATTGCCTGTGATGGCACTCATGTGGAAAATGTTTGAAATTAATAAAGATTTTTTTCTCTATGTGTTCTCATCATTGAGAAGTGTCTTGTCTCTGTCGTATGCATGATTCCTCCATGCGCCTTGAAGAACTGTTTGTATGTGTATAACACGTCGGTTTTCGGACATATCGGTACCGTTTCAACGCTATTTAGGGTTTTCGCATGTGCTGAACATTTTGCGATGGTAAAAAGTAGGTGTTGCCTTTCGAAAATTTCGAGTTTCTGTCACTATAACTGTAACCGCGAGGGCCACTGTGTTGCCATTCACAGAATCTCGAGCGCATATCTCAAAAGAACTACATTTGAAGTATCATCTTGATCGGTTAAATAGAATGGACGCTAGAAGTGCAGATGTTGGCAAAGTTTTTATAATCACCCTGTATATATATATATATATATATATATATATATATATATATATATATATATATATATATATATAAAAGTGGTGCCTGAAATACATTTGATAAGTACTTCATATATAAAGTCGGTTTATTGACTTAGCTTTGTATTTCATGAATAATGAGTTAGTCGCAAGATGAATAGATGAGCAGACACTTTCTTCCAGAAGTATGTTAACTAACAGGTGACTGTTTCCCAAGATTTATAAGTTTTTCAAGTTTAATATATATATATACTAAACTCCATGGCACGACAGCCCATGTGGGCCAAGGCCTACAGTGCCCATAACTGTTTTCATGACCGAGGGCCATGGGGTGCGAAGCATATGTCCTAGTTAGGTGGTTAGCCTAACGTAAAACCACCAGTGCTTAGCTCCCAAGCATGCTTGGTACTCTGTTGATCGACCCACTGAACGGATGAAAGGCTGAGTCAACCTTGTCCAGCCCGAGGATCGAACCTCGGACTTGTGTCATGGAGCGTGAAACGCTGCCATTAAGCCACCGGGCTTCAAATATATATATATGATTGAATTAATTTGATTAGTTTTTTATGCCGGACTCTGAATCCAAACCACTCTCACAATTTAAGTAATGCAGTGCATTCAAAATATCCAACACATTTATTTAATAATGCATTTAAAACTTTAACTTATGAGTTATTGAAAAAACTGCAAAAATTCACCATGTTTTTCAATTTGTTTAGTTAAGATTATAATCATATCAATAAATTCATCATCAAAATATTTATCAGAAAAGTCTGAAACATTATTACGATAGTCAATTTGGAAATTGCAAAAATTTTTCCTCCTTTTAAGCTTCTGTTTAAATTTAATTAAGAGAAAACGTGGTGAGAAATTTGTATCAACAAAATCAGTTACCACCAACATTTCTCAGAATAACAATTATTTCCAGTTCATATGAAGCCGAAAGTCTTCGAGACAATCAGAGATCTGGTAAATCTTTTAAGTGTATTTTTATCCCAAATTTTTGCAATGAATTGGTTTTCGAATAAATACAGGGTGATTATAAAAAAACTTTGCCAAAATCTGCACTTCTAGCGTCCATTCTATTTAACCGATCAAGATGATACTTCAAATATAGTTCTTTTGAGATATGCGCTCGAGATTCTGTGAATGGCAGCACAGTGGCCATCGCGGTTACAGTTATAGTGACAGAAACTCGAAATTTTCGAATGGCAACGCCTACTTTTTACCATCGCAAAATGTTCAGCACATGTGAAAACCCTAAATAGCGTTGAAACGGTACCGATATGTCCGAAAACCGACGTGTTATAGAGATACAAACAGTTCTTCAAGGCGCACGGAGAAATAATGCATACGACAGAGACAAGACACTGCTCAATGATGAGAACACATAGAGAAAAAAAATCTTTATTAATTTTAAACATTTTCCACATGAGTGCCATCACAGGCAATTACGCATTGCATGCGGGAGACGGTGGACAATGTCGCTGCACGCAACATGGCACGAGGGATGTTTCCAATCTCACGCCGTATAGAATCCTTTAAGTCCGACAATGTTTGAGGATTGCACAGATAAACTCTGGATTTGAGATAGCCCCAAAAACAGAAATCCATAGGCGTCAGATCTGGGGATCGCGCAGGCCACGGAAAAGGATAATAGCGTGAGATGATGCGATCACCAAAATGCTGATCCAGGAGCCTCGCTATATGTGGAGGTGCGCCATCTTGCATCCAAACAATGTCATTGAGTGCATTCAGCCGACGCAACTCCGGTAAGATATAATTTTTCAGCATGGCTGCATACCAAGGGCCCGTTACAGAACATGTTGCAGGGCCAGTCGGGGTCGTTTCCTCAAAGAAGGGCCCTGAACAAATGTAGCTGTAATGCCGCACCACGCAGTCACTTTGGCGTCAAATAATGGTACTGGCGCCACAGCATGAGGATTCGTCTCTCCCCAGTGCACACAATTCTTTGTGTTAATGCTGCCATTTAAGGTGAAATGCGCCTTGTCCGTCCATAGTATGCGAAGTGGCCAGTCGTTATCCGCATCATATCGTAACAAAAATGCATTTGCGAAGTCCAGACGTTGTTGTGGGTCACCCGGCTCCAACATCTGGACGCGCTGGAACCGATAGGGAAACATGTGAAGTACCGAGCGCAAGAGCTTGCGGACCGTTGAGTTCGGAATATCCAACACGCGCGCTATGCCTCTTGCGGTTTCTGTGTGTCCTGCAGTCACTGTATGGTGCACTTCCATGACAACGTCCTCAGAAACAGTTGGCCGTCCGGAGCGCTGTTTGTCACAGGTGCAGCCTGTATCTTCGAATTTCCGCACTAAATCACGCAGAGCTTGCAGAGTACATAGGCCGCGTCGTTGTCGATGATTGCGGCGATACACACGCAAGGCTTCCGCAGCGTTCATCCCATTTTGGTAATAGAGTTTGATCAATTCACCGCGAACTTTCCTAGGAAGACTCATATCGTCGGCATGTGCGAGTTCCCGAATGACGACTTCGCATACCCGCTTGGTATTTTATAGGTTTCCTACGCTGAATATCTGGCTACCGGCGTTCTGTGATTGGTTTCTTGACTCTGTCACATGCAAATTTATTGCGTGCGCCCAGATCGTGTTTTATTGGCCGGTTTTCAGAACTCTTTTTTGTGTTTGCAGAACACGTCCGTTTTTAGACATATCGGTACAGTTTCAACGCTATTTAGGGTTTTCGCATGTGCTGAACATTTTGCGATGGTAAAAAGTAGACGTTGCCATTCGAAAATTTCGAGTTTCTGTCACTATAACTGTAACCGCGAGGGGCACTGTGTTGACATTCACAGAATCTCGAGCGCATATCTCAAAAGAACTATATTTGAAATATCATCTTGATCGGTTAAATAGAATGGACGCTAGAAGTGCAGATGTTGGCAAAGTTTTTTTATAATCACCCTCTATTTTAGGAGAATTATACAATAGAAATAAATTATCCTCTTTCTAAGATATTTTTTCAAGATGTTATTATGCAAAAAATTTTGTATATGACATCGCATGTGTTGCTCATGTATATACCTAATGAAATTTCTGATAACCTTATCAATCAGATTTATGGTTTATAATTAATGAGCCAAATTCTTAGCAACATGCAATTTCAATCCATAATTTTCTCTTAAAGAAAAAATGATCTGATAATTATATTATTTATGCATATATTTTTGTTATTGTACCTTATTATACCATTGCTTGCCTTTTGAATGGGATGGTATAATAAAAATAATATGATTATTATTAAATAATTAACTCAATATAACTTAAATAATAACAAATATCTATTTCTCTTGCCGTTTAATTTATGCACGGCCTCTCAAACATCTTTATCTTTAAAACAAATATTTTTAAAAGAGAGAAAATGGTATTTACATTTTTCAATTTCTTGAAACTCAGACTATATCATATTTTATGTGTTCGGTAAACACACACAGGAAATTGTTTTTCTTCACTCAAAATGCCACACCAAAAAAGACAGCTATACCACAGAAAAATTTAATTGTAAATAATATTATACAAAAATCAAATGATTGGATGATGACAAAATCGGTAGTGAATTTAGTCACCATTGTTGGCTCCAAAAGCAACTACATGTATTATCGTAGTAACAAAGATATTTAGGGTGTATCCTTGGAGAGTAGCAATCAACGTGTCTTCCATACATATCCAAAGATAATTTAGTGTTTTAGTGCGTGGATTATTCCAATTAATTAACCAATTTTTCTCAGGGATAATCCACAAATTCTAAAGGCTATAGTTCTTCCAAACCAGAAGCTTACTCTAAAGTTTCTCTATGTCTCCTAAGACAACTTATGTAAAAACTAGCACAAAAAAACTATTGTCATATTTTAAATCAGTAATCATTTATTTTTTGTAGTGCTTGAAGGTGGCGCTTCAATCGTTTGTGATGTGTATATGCACTGCAATATAATTGTCTCATCTCTGCAAAGACCTGATGTAAATTCTCCATGATTTGCATCTTTCTTCAACGTATTGCATTCTGGGTAGCCAGCAGTGTATTATCAAGTTATTTTTTCATTATAATGAATTAATGTACCATAATTATTGAAAATTAATCTCATAAAGTTCTCTTTTATAAAATTAATCAACTACAGATGCTACTTAAGTTTAAAAGCATTTAACATTGATTCTCAACTATTACATTACATTCTAGTTTATTATAAATCTACTAAATTGTTTGCGATTCTCTCAATCAAAGAATAACGACAGATTAACAGATTATTGGTATAGAATTTACTTGTGTATCTTATCCACAGAACAATTAAAACATGTTAGACTTTTGTTTTAGTATTCAATCATTCTTAATATATTATTAGTAGTTTCTCATTGCAAAATAGTTCAGTATTGATTTTTTTACCAATGATTTACTATAAAATAATTTTTTGCAGTACGATTTTTTCCATGCTAAATTGCAGTTTATCCCATTTTCAATTAAATTACAGAATAATTAAGTAATAATAAAGGGAGAATTTTATGAAGCATATCTATAATTACTATTTACTAAACATACAGTAATTTCGTAATAACTTAAGCATCAAGTTCTTGCTCGAAGAAAAATATGGTTTTTACTAATGAAAATTAAATTCTCCATCGATTTCAAGGATATTTCTTTATGATTTGCTCTTTAAATATTCACATCTTTAAATTTCTGTTATCGATTCCAAAATATTGCTATTTTTTTGTTTTTACGTTTCAATATTCCGTTTTTACTCTGTAACATTTTATTAGTTTTGAGTTGAATATATCAAAAAGAAAAAAGAGGAGATACAAACTAGTTTAATAATAATTATCATTAAACAACATTAAATACATGAGCAAAAAAAAGATATGTTGTTGTTGTTGTTGTTGCTTATCCTCCATGTCTGACGGAGTCAGACTAGATCCACGAGTTCGTTGACTGTAAGGAAGTCGAAGACTAAAAGAGGATTGCTAAAGAGATCCTCCCTAGAGAGACCCATGCAATCCAAAAGATGCTCAGGAGAAGCCTGATGATTTTGGCACTTGGTGCAGGTGACGAAAGTTTTCCTGCCCTCGTTGAAAGTGAGGCACTTAATATGACCGCTAGCAAGTCTTGAGAGAACAGTCCGGGTACGTCTGTCACACGGGAGGTCAAGGGACAAACCCGGTTTTGATCCCTTGTACCAATTATGGGTGGGGGGTGTTTTCCACTCCTCCGAGATTTTTGATTTTTCCCGGGAGTATAACTCCAGAAAAGTAAGTGTGGAAGAGGGAGTATTTGAAATCCTGCAACCCTCCTTAGCAAGATTATCGGCCATTTCATTCCCGTGGAGATTCACATGTGAAGGTATCCATTGCAAGTGAACATCATGATTAAGTGAAATGAGTTTTAATTTAAGCAGGATAGAGTTGCTGATCTTGTCGCCTACAAGAAGCCAATTACTAAGATGGTGGAGAGAACTACGGCTGTCAGACAAGATCCATAGGTCACCATAATCCTCTTCAGAAAGAATAGCTTCTAGTCCCAGGTCTATCGCAATCAATTCACTTCTGAAGACAGAGCAGTGATTGGGATTACGATGAGAAAGAGTGAATTTGGTGTGAGGGGTTTCAATATATATGCCACTACCTGCTAGAATATCAATTTTACTACCGTCAGTGAAGATTTTGATGGCATTGTTAGGAATGTGGCTTAGGTTTTCCAAGGTCAGTTGTCTAAGATGTTCTGGGATGTAGTCTTTCTTATTAACATGAGTACTTAAGTTAAAGTGAAAGTAAACCCTGGGGAGTCCTTCTGCAGGATTCAAGCAGCACTGTAATGAGTTGGATTCAACATTACTATTAGGTAGTTGAAGAGAGACGGCCAGACTGAAAGGGCTGTCCTTCTTTAATCTTTGATGATTACTCCAGCTGTTAAGATACTTGGAGGTCTTGTTGCAGAGGCCATAACTAGAGAGTTTATTATAGTATTTAACAAGACCAGCTTGTCTTCTAGTATGGAGCGGCTGCAAGTCAGCCTCAAAAAGAACAATATCAGAAGGACAGCTATGTCTTAAACCAGTGATAATCCGGGCAGCACTTAATTGAACTTGTTCTAACTTCTTAAGGTTAGTTTTGGATGCGCAACAATAAATTGGGAAACCATATTCAAGTATAGGCCGAATGAAAGTCATATATGTTGTTCTAAGGGTTGTTGCATCGGCTCCCCAGTCGCTACCCGCAATATATTTAAGAATGGTAAGACGTTTTCTACTTTTCAATACAATGTGTTCGATATGCTTGTTAGTAGTGCACTCTTGATCCAGAATAAATCCCAGATATTTGGGGTGCTTCTCATAAGTGAGATTCTGTCCCTCCAACTTCAGTTGTGGTTGATAATTATATATACGCTTATTGGTTGTGAAGAAAGTAGCAATTGATTTGCGAGGATTAAAACTGATTTTATGTTCCTTGGCAAAGTTGGACACAGCTACAAGAGAATTATTAATTCTCGATTCAATATCATTAATATTGTTTCCTGAGCTCCAGAGTACTATGTCGTCTGCAAACAGTCCCACCCTAACTCTGGTAGAATTCAGTTTTTCAATGCCAGATAAAAACATCGTGAAAAGAGTAGGGCTAAGCACTGACCCCTGAGGAACACCTTGGCTGAGCTTAAATGGTCCTGAAAGAGACTTGTTAACCTTCACCTTGATAGATCTGTGTTGTAGAAAGTCTGCGATCCATGTTAAAGCATTGCCACAGATTTTGAAATAATCGTGAAGTTTGATAATCAGTTTATCTTTCCAAACTCTATCGAAGGCCTTTGTGAGGTCCAGAAAAGCGGCCACGGAGTGGTGAGTGGGTTTGATATTCTGGGCATCTCTAATGGATTGACAGAAATATAAAATTTGGTCTGTAGTGCTGTGACCTTTTCTAAAGCCATATTGCTCACTGGGCAGTAGATTGTTTTTATCCAGATAACACTGTACTCTTATTAAAATCATTTTCTCCATGATTTTGCAAGGCATGTTCGTCAGTGCGATTGGTCTAAAATCTTCAGGAGAACAAGAATTCTTGCCAGGTTTTTTGATTGGGATGATGGTGGCTCTTTTCCATTCGGTGGGCAGTCGACCCTTAATCCAAGATTGATTGAATATGTCAAGAATTCTGATTTTCCCCTTCTGACCAAGATTTTCTAGCATTTGTCCATGAAGGCCATCAGGACCAGGAGTTTTACTCAGATCCAGGAATGCCATTGCACAGAGTAATTCTTGTTGAGAGAAGGGTTTGGTCAAAATTGAGTCCCCACTATCAGAAGTGCGACAGCCATGAATGATTTTTCTAGCTTTAATCAAAGTCGGTCGATTATCACCTGTAAAATCAAGCCTACTAATCATTTGGTAATGGGCAGCTAAACCATCAGCTGCTGATTTATCATCGGGGAAGGCCTGTCCAAATATATCTTTCACAGAGTTACATTCTTCATACTGCTTTTGCTGTTTGTTAATGCCTTTAATAATTCTCCAAAGTTTTGAATTTGAAGTCCTTGCATCTAATGTGCTGCACATTTCCATCCACCTTGATCTTTTCTGGTGGGCATATTTCGACTTTATTTCGGCATTAATTTGATTTATCTCAGTTCTTGCACCATTCCCCCTTTCATTTAGAGTATCTAACAAGAGTTTTCTCTTTTCGAGTAGTGGTTTAATGGCAGAAGAGTTATGTGTGTAAAAAGGGATGTAGCGTTTTACATTGCCTCTAGGAATATTTAACTTAGCGTTGTTGAGGACGATTTGCTTGAATTTTATCCAATTATCATTAAGATCTTCAGTCAAAGGTTCCAAATCCAGACTACAATCGATGGACTTCCTAAATGAGTCCCAATTAGCTTTTTTGAAGTTCCAAAATTTTTCCTTGGAGAAGGAAACTCTTTGTCTTTTCTTAAATTCGATGAGGATTGGAAAGTGGTCGCTACCAATGTTATCCAGTACAGACCAAGTGCATTGAGGAAAAACCTCAGCACTGGTTATCGCAATATCCAAAGCTTCGGATGAATTATAGCTAAAGGAGTTGTGAGTGGGGGTACCATCATTTAGGATGAGAAAATTATTGTCATCCATCAATTGAAGAATATCTTCTCCTCTTGTGTTATTACAAGAACTTCCCCAGGCAGAATGTTTAGCGTTAAGATCACCCAGAACGATAGAGTTCTTTTCCAAAAGGTTTTCCAAATTGGTAGGAAGTTTCTTAGAGTTGGGGGGATGGTAAACATTGAAGATATGAAAGGGTTTACCTCTCCAAAAATCTCAATGCCCTGGATTTCAAGATCCGAAGATTGGACAATTGAAGTGTCAATACTTTGATATTTAACATTCCTAATGAAAAAGGCTAAGCCTCCTCCACCCTTGGTTGTTCTATCAGTTCTATAAATGTCAAAACCTTTGATCTTAAGAACTGAAGTTTTCTTCAGTTTTGTTTCCTGTACAGCAACAATCTGGATGTCTCTGTTTATTGCAATTTCTAATAATTGGTCCAATTTAGTTCTCGTCGCCGGAGTAGTCAAACCGTTTATATTGCAATGCAATATTTTCAAGGTTTTAGAAACTTGTGGAGACTGTGGTATACTTATCGGACGAGGTCCTCTGCCTAAACTTCGAGCGCGTCCCTGATTAGTCTGCGCGACGGACGATGCAGCATCAAAATCAACAGTCAACGAAGTCATTGGAGAGGGAATGTGCAGCTTCTGTTAGGCCAAGGCCCGGAGCACCAGTAGGTAGAAGTCTGTCTTGGCTCCTTCGCCTACTGTTATTTAGCTGGGCATAATGGAATGGCCTTCACGCCTTGGGTGGCCCTACCAGGAGTAAACTCCCGACGTACTTCGCCCATTCCGCCCAGGGTCACCCTCCCGCCACGATGAGGCAAACAGTAGGACTTGGGAGGGAAAAAAAAGATATACGTTTCATATGTGGGTCTAAACCTATAATACCCAAATCTGTTTTCTTGACATTAAGTCCTAGAGTACGATACATATGTTCTGGATATGTGGTCAGTCTAAAGCGAAACTCACAGTGTTTAGTTCCCAAGCATGCTTGGTACTCAATACATGAGCAATAGATTTATTAAAATATAAGATAAAGAAGCTTATCAAAGTTTTACAACAAATCGTTTTATCAAGGATTCTTATCGTACTATTCTTAAAAAAACAAGCATGTTTTACATAAAAATGAACATACATTTTTATTGTTTTTCTAATGAAACATTTTTCTGATAAAAGTTGAGAAATAAGGAATGTTATTTCAAAAAAAAAATATCTTGGAAGAACTTTCGACCTTGTTTTTCGAATGAAATACTTGTTCATTGATGTGAAAGAACGCCAGCAAGAGTTTTAAGGTTGATTCAAACCCGCATCAAATTCAACATCATGTCCATTGTATGAAATTACAGAAACACTACAAATATAAATTTAATGGAATATTTTATTTCAGCCGTGAGGAAGTTCAAGGATTGTTTTTCATGTCACATCATACATTTTTTTAAAACCTGTTAAAGACTGAAAAACAGAGAACAATTTAGCAAAGGATTTATGTCTGATTCATTCGAATCTTGATGATGAGAGAATAATAAATAAACCAATGAGAGAGCGAGAGTGAGAGAAAGAGAGATGATAAGAAAATAAACATTACTTTTTATCCCATTTTTTTGGACAAAATCGGTATTCTCATAAAATGAAAACTTTTTGCTTTGCTTTTTCATATTTATTTATAAAAAATTTAGCTCTTACTAAACATTTTGAGATTGCTTAACAACAACTTTCCTTCACTAAACCACCTTAAGTAGCTTAATACACCACTTCTTTTCTGAATTTTCTCATTTGATTTTTCTTGTACCAAAAAATATTAAATAAAGTCATTAGATTAAAGGAATTTTTTTATTATTCTTAAAAATAAAGTTTTATCTTTAGAATGATTCCTAGAAATTGGTATTTCAAAGTCAATGATTTTAGCATGCGAAAAAAAATATTACCTCTCATTATAATTACTAAAAATAAATGTTGCTGTTACTTATGACACTTGGACATAACCTATTTCGCTATGCCGTTGGCTATGCGAATTTAAGTCAGCAGGATGCGTTTTTCGTGCTAACCAGAGCACCCCGAAGATGAAAGTACGACTTTGCTCTAAATTTTTCCAATAGATGGCACCACTAGCGGATTCACTCCTTCGATTTTGACATTTATCTGTTGAGGGAGGTGGAGGAAACTTTCTCTAGAGCTTTACATCCATGCTAACTGCTCAACGACCGTTGTCGCATATTGCATGTACTCGGTGGGTCTTAGGCGGTATTGCGAAACGAACCTCACCCTGTTGTTGTTGCTTATCCCCAACTGGCGTGACAGTAACATCACACCAGCCCCATGAATCCAAAAACAGTCAGTCTCTCAAGCACCACCTCCGGTCTCAACTCCATGTCCCCTCTCTCACACCCAATGCACTGAAAAATACGAGATGGGAAGGCCTGAACCACTCGACATTTGGGACAGAGAGGGTAGACCTTGGTACGTACCAGAGACGTGTCTCTGAGCAAGCAGGTGGCCACTGCGTAGTCTTGTCAGAGCCGTATGTGTTTCTCTCTTGTGTTTACCCACTAGTGCGGAAGCAGGATGTTACGAATTGCATGTGTACCATTCGTGCTTAGGAATGGTATCCCTAAAAGTAGCATTGATAGCCATCCTAACTCTAGAGGTCAGCTCTGAGGACGACAAGTAGTCTCCAATGAAGATATTCTGCAGGCTTCCATCCTTGGCTAACTGATCCGCAACTTCGTTCCCATACACATTAACATGAGATGGCACCCACTGGAGGGAACCCCACCCTTCCGGATGGAAGGCCGATGCCTTACCTACTAGGCTACCACGGCCCATAAATATCTGGGGGTGAACAGCCAAGTATTTGGGTTCTTCTGTTTGGTCCTAGTTCAATATACAGTTTCAAAATCAGGATGACTCCATCCGACTGCTTCTATGTAACTGGTAGATCCCAACTCAGTAACAGTAGTAACTGGTAGATCCCAACTCAGGGGCTATGCAACTGGTAGATCCCAAATATAAGGAAGCATGCTGGTGCAACAACAAAACGCCCCATAAATAAATTGTTGTTACCTCATTATTCCTTAGAATGGTAAGAGATTTTAAGAAATATGAGGCGTTGAATATTCATACGCCAATACACAATAAGCAGAATAAGTGTATAAAAGCAAAATTGCTTACTTCCTGCTATAGTTTAAGCTTTTAAAATTTCTTGTGGTTGCACACAGACTTGACTTATTGCTGCTTCCAAACACAACCCTAATAAACCAATTTCATTATCAGAAATATTTTATATAAAGATTATGTTTTATAACTATCAGAAACAATAAAATAATATAAGATATTCGAAAATCTAGGATGATTAAACAAAGCAGCATTAGATTTAGTATGCCACGGGTTGTTATAACTATTTTATAGACACCAAGATCTACAGATAATTTTCCAATCGAGCTTATATGTGATATAATAAGACGTCAGATTAGATGTCAAACTTTTGTAGTTCTTAAAAGATTGTTTAATCAACTCTCAATTAATATGAATATCGAAGTGCAGTACAATATCTATGTAATGTCTCCTATATCTGAAACTATGCTTAATTCTTTATCAGCCATTATATTTGTTATGAATTATGTTTCATAAAATCTGAATTGTTGCTGATAATGCCATTTCTTTCAGAATATAATATGAGAATTTTTTTCAGTCACAAAAATTGTTAGTCTAAAATTGAAATATACATGTCATCTTAGTCTAAAATTATTTGTCTGACTCTTTTTCAAGTCTGAAACTATCATATGCAATATCATCACAGTTTAATATTATATTTCTTTGTCTAACTCTAATGATAAATTTATCGAATTTAATACTGAAAGCTATACTAAGTCACCTCAATAGATAAAAAGTGACTAATTCTGTCATTCTAAAGATCATTCATTGAGTCAAAACTGATACTATGCCATTTTAATGTAAAACTATTTGTATATCTCTAATGACTTTTTACAAATCTAAAATGGATATTTTTATATACAATATCACTTAAATTATTTACCTGCGCCTAATAATCGCGTGTTTATTAAATATGAAACTCATACTTACAGAATTCACCTCAGTCGAAAATAATTAATTATTTTTTTCGTATCTTATTATATCAAATCTTAATCTGTTACTTATATTACCATACATTTTATAAATCTCATTTGAAAGAAGTCAAAACTAATTTAGTTATTTAAACGATATGCCATTAATTTTAAACAATACAGTTTTATTGCATTTGATTTTCTCTAGTTAAACTTCGTTTAATTCGTCTATTGAATCTCCATTAATCTTTCTACGTAATTTTAAAATGACTTACATTTGACGTTACCACTATGAAAACAGTTACAAATTTGGTTAATCCGCAATAATTTTTCATCAAATCCAGAATTAATCCTTACACATGGTATCAATATAAGATTAAAATTAATAATAATTGTTTGGGCTTCTAAAATGATCTTTCATCAAATCTCAAATTGAAGCTCAAAAGATGTCACATAAATTAAAAACAATGACTTATATTGTTAAGCAATAATCTTTCATCCAATCTGTATAACTGACATGACGTCATCTCAAATTGTGATTGGTCTCTAAAGACCTTTGATTAAATCTAAAACTAATGCCTGTACGATGTCATCTCCATCTAAAACTGTGATTGACATTGTTATTCAAAGCATTCTTCATCAAATTTAAAACTGTCACTAAATTAATTGTATCCGAGTTGATTCAAGTGTTGCGTTAGGCTGGAATTATATAGCGAATAAAAAAAACATAAACGTGCTACTTGAATAAATTTAAAATAATTGATTAATATATAATTTCAAGGCTAATCATCAAACAACTGCACAACAATTCATCAAACAAAGAATCCAAAGTTTCAAGTTTCTTTCTCAGTTCAATAAAATAAAATACATTACTAAGATTAAAATAATTAATTAAAAATCATCACGCTGAAAAATATTATACTAAATTATGAATCTAGATATGTTGTTTGACAATCATAACGTGTATTTCCAGTTAAATATTAATTATTTACAAAATACTTTGAAACTAACTTTATCTTGTTTTTCAATCGCTCAAGCTAAAATTGAAGTAATTTTTGAAGACAAGGACAATTCAAAGGAAATATCGAAATATTTTTCCTAAAACAATTAAATGTCAATAATTGATGTTAATAGGAACATATTTGTTTTATGGACATAAAAAAGCTGTTGTTTGAACAACGTTTGCAAAACAAAAGAACCTTTGTCAGGGGCGTGTCCCCTGATTTTACTTTTCAATTTTTTAAAGCTTTGATTGCTCACTTATAAAGATTTATTGCACTTTGTAAGGCAATGAATTATTCATTGCATTGTTAATTTGCATTGTAGTGATTCGCTCGTTGAATCAATGTTTGTTGAATTCCAACAAAGAATAAGGCATAAATTCTCGGTAATTCTATCATTCATCAATGCTAAATAAGCTTATTTGTAAAGAGAATAATTTGATCCATAACTGAAATTATAGTTATTAAAAAAATTTTAAGTTACAATCACGTAAATTTTCAGGTTCTAATTTTCATTAAATAAGATATTTACTGTAGACATAACACGTAAACGAGATATCATTTAAATAAATAATCAGAAATTTTAAGACTGACATTTGGGTTATTTCGATTCTTTGGAGCTGATTGTGAGATATCGCCATATCCTCGGGATTTGGCGAAAATATTTTAGGATAAAAACAATAGCCAATAAATTTATAATATTTCCATACCCTTAATAAATATCTCTGTGCAATACAGTGGCGTAGCGAGCACAATTGGCGCCCGGGTATGATACCAATTTTGGCGCCCCATCTCAAAAAATATTAATATTATATGTAGAATAAACATGCAATCAGAGAATAATGCAAATAACAACAGCACTAAGTATCTACTTTAATCTTAAATATAGATAATTTATAAGGCTCAGGTTGTACTTTTAAATTAGATTTAAAAAATCTTGTAAAAAAATCTTAACTAGAATAGGATTCGGAAATGCATCCATAGAAATCAAACTTACGGAAATTTAGAATTAGTCAAAAATTGTGTTAGAATATCATTTTTCTGAGATTCAACGATATTAACCATGTGTTTCGAGACAGAGAGCAAATTTGAAAAGTCCAAATGTAAAAAATCTGGCAAACTGTAATTCTAAGTGTTATAACAGTCTAATGAATATAAATCAGTAAATTTAAAACACAAATATAAATAAATTCTTTTTTAGAATATGGTTTTTATTTTTTTTTTTTGTGGAAGTGTTTTATAAATTTTTATAATCGAAATTCTTCTCTTTTTCCAGATCTTTTAATTAACAAAATATAAAAGTTATCAAGAACTAGTTAATATTCAATGTAAAGTTCTATATTGTTTAAATAAAAATTATGTGCTGAAATAACAATCAAGACTTTTATTTACTTTTAGTAATTTTGTTCATTTTGTATTTTTGAATACCTTTTACGTCAGATATAATAACTTATACTATTATCTAATATACCGGTCTTATAATATCTACTGAAATGAACGTACAAAAAATCAATTATTTAAATTTTTAAACTGAGAGATTATTGTAAGCATTATTTATTCTAAGTCATCATGATGTTCTTAAAATTCTTTTGGACGAAATACTTAATATTGTTTCAAAATACTTATTTTTTGAAATTAAAATATCATTTTTTCCTACAAAGTATTATATATATATATATATATATATATATATATATATATATATATATATATATATATATATATATATATATATATATATATATATATATATATATATATATATATATATATATATATAAATAAATAAATAAATATATATATATATATATATATATATATATATATATATATATATATTTACCGGTAAAAGTGATAAATACTCAATAATTTAGCACATTTACCGAGTTTAGTGGGAATTTTGTATAATCTCCAGTATTATACATAATCGCTGGATTAATCACTTTTACCGTAACACCATTTTATGATTTTATTATGAGAACGTTCCTCGCTGAAAACTTGCAACTTATTTTTAATATGTGTAATTAGACTTTCTTATGATTTTAAAATATATTTCTTAATTAAAATAAGAGCAAATTCATATTAAAAAAAATAACTTATTTTTATTCTGAATCATTTTACGAATCATTTTATAACATTAAAAATATTACTAATCTGTAGCTTTTTACAAAGCATAATAATTTTGCCTTATTTCATTATATTCCTTTAAAATGATTTCTATTTTACTGTGAACGAGGTTTTGGAGAATCTGTATATATTTTATTTTTAGACTTTTTAATGATTTTTGGTTTTATGGAGATGGTTTAGCTTAGCTACACCATCTGAGATTAGAAACAACAACAACAAACATCAAAATGATTACTAAGCTAAACATGCTTTCATTATATGAACTTAAATATAGAGTTAGTTAAAGATTAAATATCAAGAAACATTTTATGTGTATATATAAAAAATATTTAGTACATTTGATCTTTTAGCTTTCCAAAAAATAATTTTTCAACATAATGTATTAATTATTATACCTTTCTCTAATGTATTAGGTTTTATACCCTTCTAATTGATTATTAAAAAATGGAAGAAAAACTTTCACTTGTGTTTTAAATTTAGTTCAACAAGTTTTATTAATATTTCAGTTTTGTGATAATTTCCTTTTTAGAGAGTGATTTTTTTGTTTTATTTTAGTCAAAATGAGATTAAAACTTCATATTTTTTATTTATAAGAGAAAATATTGTTTATTAAATAAAATGTTTTATAATATAAAAAATGAATATCAAGTCAAATAATATTTTAGAACATCAAAATTTCTACAAATATTTCTTTTGAATTCCTAAATAATAAATAACATCATGTGAGTTCCTGATGATGTATTTGTCAGTCAATGCAATATTTTATTCATTATACATCCTTTTTTTTTAGTAGAAAAGATTTGCTTAATCAATTTACAATTTTATATAGGTATGCAACTATTTCACACAGGTATTACCTTTTTGAAATCTCCCTAAATTATTGATTCGTAAATCAAGAGGTATAACATCAACACATATTTGGTAAATAAGTTGAAACTTTAAAAAGGAAACTAATCAAAATTTATATTCCAGAATTTATATCAGAAAAAATTTAACATAATTTTCATCATTACATATACAAGATTTACTATTCAAATTAATGATAAAGCATAATAAATCTTGAGCAAAGTATAAAAAACTGTAAGAAAAGATAATTGAAAACGAGATTAAAAAAACACACTTTTTAATACGAACTAAACTATACTAACTTACTAATATGGAAATATAAAAATAGGAACATTTTTATTTATGGCAAGCTCTTTGGCAGGAGAAAATAATTATTAAATTTAAAATATATTTCTCCGAATAAAATTGATATTTCCCCCAATTAAAAAGAAATAAAATTTTTCTGAAAAAAATTTTCGTAACCATATTTGACGCCCCTTTCAAAGCGGCACCCGAGGCACGATTGACCCCCTTGTCCCCCCCTTCACTACGCCACTGGTGCAGAACTTTTTGCAAAACGAGCACGCATTTGATTGCTGATGAAAAATATTTGCACCATACTCATTTTTTTTTTTTTTTTTTTTTTTTTGTGATTTCTGTAAAACATTTGGCTTCGAATCTGGTCCAGGTAAACATAAAGAAATAATAATTTTCAAGCTACATCACTGAGATATAATTTTATATGAAATATTCAAATAATCTGATGTTACATGAACACCTGACTTCTCTAGGAACAAATTTAATGGAACCGTTATACTTTTTTAGAACTGGTATTCCGCGTCTTTAATATTTTATAATAAATCTTTTTATTTTTCAAATAAAGGAAAAGATAATTTGTGTAATTTGTAAGCAGTATATAAATGATTTAAATTTATGATACTAAAAGTTTATAGAATAACGCTTGTTTGCATGAAATAATTAAAAAAAGTAATTCCGAGACTAATTAAATTTTGGACACAGATATCTTATTTAATTTTAGTAAATATATAATCCTTTCTCCGAACTAGTTGATTTTTAATTATTGGTTATTTGATTATTTTATCAACTATTTTATTTAATACTCTTTCATATATGCCACAAAATTTTTTCTAAATTTGACGCTCTTCTGGTAAAAGAAAGCCATTAGTTTTTGCTATATTAGATCAATTTGACTTTCTTATATTTCAACTACAAAAAAATCAAATAAACACAAATACTTACATTAATATATATATATACACACACATATACATATATATATATTATTATTATTATTATTATATTATTATTATATATTATGCAAAATGTTTCATTATTTTTATTTTAAGGTTCTTAAGGCTAATTCCTTTAAGAAGATGAAATGATATTGTATAATAGAATGATACTAAACATGCATCATAAGACTCAGACACAAGCTAAATTTCACGATGTCTTTCACAAAACCTATTATGTATTTACGAATGTTTTAAAATATAAATAAAATTTTCGCCAGTGCGCGCGCGGTTTTAATGTAAAAATTCTTAAATAATAATAAAGTTTGGCATAAAGTTTGATGGAAGTTCTTAAGCTTCATATTCTATTTTTTATTCTATATTTCATTATTATTTATATTAATTCTATACGGCTGTGGTAGCCTAGTGGTTAGGGTAGCGACCTTGCATTTGGAAGGGCAGGGTTCGATTCCCAATGCCGCCAAGGACACACCGAGTACATGCGATATATGTGCTCGTTAAATCTGCAGAATCGAAAATCATGTGGTCAGTTGGTGAGCAGTTACCATGGGTATAATGGTCTGGAAAAAATTTCCTCCCCCTTTAGATGAATGTCAAAATTGAGGAAGTGGATCCTCTGGTGCTGCCATCTATCGGAGGATTTGAAGAGCAAAGCCGTACATTCACCTTTGTGGTTCTCTGATTAAACGAAAGACGCACCCTATACTGATTTAAAATCGCATAGCCAAGGCACACATAGCGAGCCTGGCTATGTCCAAGTGTCATGAGTAACAACACTAATTCTATGAATTTTAAAATTCTTTATATATAAATAAAAATTATATTAATCAAATTTAAGATGTATATAATCTTAATGTAATGAGAGTTTCGAGAAATAAAAAAAATATTAAAGAAAATAAGCAGAGCTGGAAGAATATGTAGTTAAAAATTTCAGAGATTAAATGTGATTTTTTTTCAATATTAAATTTGTTTTTTATCCCCATTGAATGGAAATTTAAGAATTTAGATGCTTTCTTTCTTATTTAAAAATTATATTTATAAAAGCAAAATATCATCGAATTAATATGAAATTCCTATAACATAGATCTGTTTTATCAAAACAAAAATATATCTCGCAATATTTTTGCTTTAATTATATAACCTATTTGTCAACATTACTGTATTATATATGTGACTGTTAATGTAAACAATCCTTAATAATCTAAGCAATCTTATGTAACTCTTGTGATTGTGTTTTTAAATACTTTCAAATTGGTGATGATTCATAAATCTAACTGAAAAGTTTTTCATTAAAATGTATTGTCAAAAACTTCAGGTTTAGAATCATTCATTCAATATTCAATGAATATAATATATTAACTAGAATATATATACATGCATATATATATATATACTTGCATATATATATGCGTGTATGTTAAAAAATTTTGTTTATAAACTAAAATATTTATTAATTGTTTTTAAAGTTATTCATAAAAAATTATCCTTGTCAAATATTTCGGATCAAATAACTTATAATTAAAATAACAAAGAAAGTGACATTAAAATATAATAGGTTTTTTATGGAAACTTAGTGAGTTTTTCATATAAGTGTATTATACTTAGAATATCAGTCTTTTATTTGTGGAAGTTTCTTAATTTAATGAGATTTTTAGCTATTTTCACTTACTCAGACTTTTTTATTTATTGTTTTTATGTACATTATCACAATAGAGTAAAAAATATTAATTGATTTGATTCTTCAATATTCCATCGAAAATTTCTGCGGTGTTGTAAAATGTCGAAAATGCGGTGCGTTTAATCATTTTCCTGTTTACTTTCGATTTATCTTGTATAATTCTATATATTGCATTTATTATCCTAAGAAAATTTGGTCTTACTACCATTCGCCAGTACTGAAATTCAAAAAGAAGGAAAATATTATGCAATTTCAAAATATATATGCATGGTAACGGTAATATTAAATTAATTTTGACAACGATTTAATTGATATTATCACAATTTTAATTAACTAGTATGCAGAGTATTTAACAATTTTCAAGAAGACGCAAATTACATCTTGACTTATTATCACTTAGGAATGCCGGGTTGTATAGGCTATCTTAATATTTTATGAAAAATTGAAATTAATTAATGTTTGTACTTAGAAGGGTTTTGCATTATTGGACTTGACAGAGAAATTCAAAAAAAGCTTAGAATGTTTGGCAATATCCAAACAAGAATATGAGGCCTACATCAAAACCAGGGTTTATTATTTCGAACACTCCAAACTTCACTTTTGACGTTTTCATTTTGATCAACAAGTACAATTATCAACAATATACAAGTATAAATTTACTTATCCTAAACATTTTAACCCTTTAAACTGGTCACTTTGTATAACTTATTCTAAATTAAATGCTTTTATATCAATAAAAAATTAAAAATTTTACTTAAGACCAGCATATAAAACTTGGTTCTAGTATCTTATATTTAACTAGTGGGACAAGTTATTTATTATTATAGTATTTATTGGCTACTATTATTTCAATTATTTATTATTACTGTTTACATCAGTGAGAAACACGCGTAATAGTTTTCGAAAAGAAGATGTGATTTGGAAAAATAGCAAATTTTAAAACATGTTTTGTAGCATGATATAAAGTCAAATGTATGGAACAGCAAAAAGAATTCGAATGAGATACTAAATGTTTGAAAATTCATTTTAGTTTGGCGGCTCTGAAGCATTGAAATAGGGATTGATTACATTTTTATTTCAATTTATTTCCTATGGTAGTGTATAGTACAAAGTATAAACTCATATGCTACAATGAGCGGAAACACTACTTTTTTAAAACTTGAATAAAAATAGGTTATTGTCAATTTTTAGGAAGAATGGGGAATAGGAAAAGGGTATCCAATGATAAATATAATTCATCTATTCCAAATAGTCACTAATAAATGATAATTTTAAAAGGGGAAAAAGAATCACATGGTTTCATTCTAGAATTCCAGAGCTGAATGTTCTATCGTTTAATCGCATCTTAAGGATACTTACAGGGAACACAAATCAAAGTTAATTAGAACTTATATTAATTACAAATGTTGTAATCAAAGTTTCAAAATAAAAATATTAAGTTTTTTTTAAATTTTAAAACATCTTTACATAAATTTCATTCCCTTCTGTCCAGCCTTTTTCAATTTATCCTCGGAGACTATTTTTGCTGATAAACTGATTTTTGCTAATAAAGATAATAAATAAAAAATGGTTTGCAATTTTTTTTTCAAAAGAGAAATTGGTAGAGGAATTTGTTGATTAACGAACAGAAAGGAAATGCATTATTTCCCATTATGGTGATAACGAACCATTAGAAATGCAGACGCCATATAATGACATAAAAGTGTTGACATGTTCTGATTCTCACACCTGATAAGGACAAAGCATTTATTTTTTTTACTGCAGGCAACAAATATCCCAGGAAGAAAGAACACTTCCCTCGGAAATATCATTCCCGAAAAACCTTGAATGCTAAAAGAAGCAAGCTTTGTGTCTCCTGAGAACTTGATTAAGAGCGAAGAGAAAAGGTGGAGGCTATTTGTCGAAGCTCGGGACGACATCTGCAAGCATAAGTAGGCAAAGCTAGGAGCATGACTTCATTCCTAACTATAGACATTTAGTCAAAGGTCAAATTTTTTGACTCATAAATTCATAAAGCGGATAAGTTGGAAGCCGAGAAGGAAGTGTTACTCGCGCAGAGATTTATGGGAGTCTGTCATTGTTGCCGGTAATTGGAGCACGTCAGTCACGTGACTTGCCGAGCAAATTAATAGGCGTGTTTTCTTCGACAAATGGTTTACCTTCGACTGTTATCGAAGATGAGAAAAAGCAACAGTCGGATTGCTGCTCGAAATATCGACATTTCGAGGTCTGACCTCCATGTTTTTGTTGTGGCCGGAATGTCTGAGCGAATCGTTTTTCCTGCAAAACAATGTATCATCCTGAGGCCATGTTCTAACGGTTCCATTGGCAGTTTGACGTGCATTAACAACTTTTTACCTTGTTGAATATGAATATCTTTTGTTGTTGTCTTGGTCTTTGGAATTCCAATCACACAATGGAGATTAAATTCTCTGAAAATAAATCAACTCACTTTTTGATTATATAACGGCGAAGGCATATTAAAAAATGCAGAATTAATAGTATTGAAAATAAAAGTTACTTTCTAAGAAAAACAGATTATATTTTGATAATGAAATTGTTGTGGAAATAATTCGAAGAGATCAGATATTTCAGCTCTACAAAAACTGTAAAAAATAATAATTTAGCACTTATAATTTAATTTTGCCTGGCTAATATTTCCGAAAATTGAAGCAATAACCCCTCTTTATGTTTGATCAAAATTAGTTGTAATTAAATAAAAATCTTTCTGTGATATTTTATATCGGTCTTAAAAAATTATTTTTATTGAAAATCTGAAACATCGTCATAGAAATTAAGGGCGAAATAAATACTTATATAAAAATAAGGCACTAGTTTTTGAGTTCCAGAAAATGGAACTTTTCATTAAAAAATACTGCGAAATCCCTTGACAAAATCTTTTTTTTTTTTGTAATATATATTTATATAAAAAAATTTTCAATTGTTACGTATCAAGTTATTATGACACTATATAAGTATATCACATTATATTTATTTCTAATGAGAAACAGTACGAATTAATACTTCTTAGATAAAGAAGAATCTAAATTATTTATGTAAAAAATTTGATAAAAAAGTAAGATTTTATTTAAAAATATGTCCGTTTTATATGAAAAAAGAAAAAAATTTAATTTCTAAGAAATGTTCTAAATAAAATATTTTAATCAATGTTTTCAAATAAAAAATAGGATATTTTTTTATCTAAAAATCGTCCTTTTTGTAACAAAAAAGTAGAAAAATATTCGATTATATCGGAACTATTTTTAAATATATCGATTTAAACATTTTCTTAGCATCAGAAATATCTACTTTAGGAAAAAGTACAACCTTTCTCACACAAATAATTCTAAAACTATATTTCATTTTCAAGTCTTGTAATATTTTTCAATACAATTACTTATTAATTTTTTCATTCTTTGATTATATTGTACATATGGTGTGCCCGAAAATTTCCTATTCTTAAACTTTTAATCTCATTTTACGTACTATTTTTATAAATTTTACCATTTTGCTTGGAATGTTACTTGTAACTATCTTTATAGCCTGCTTTAAAAATGTACTAAATGTTTGGAATAGAGAAATACCGATATCATTTATACTCATCTCAGTCGAATAATTGATGCACTTTTTTCAGAGTTACTTTTTCAAAGAATATTTTAGAGAAGCGAAGAAATTCAATTTGCACACAATCCAAAAAAAAAAAAAAAAAAAAAAAAACGTTGTCTTTGATGAAGAATTGTTTTTTCTGAAGAGGGACTCGGTAATTTGAGAACATTACATTCCTATTTATTTTTGAAACACTATTTAGATTCTTATAAGCATCTATTATATATATTTGAGTACCTGATCATTTTTTTAAAATATCTAATTTTGAGTTTCTTTTGTTTTTTAATAGAAAATAATTACACTGCAATGGTCTTATGTCCTTCCCAAATTTCTGTGTAAACCAAATTTCTGTGAAAAAATAACTGTGAAATGTTTTTCTGAAATTAAAAAAAACACTTGAAAATGTATTTCTAAAGCTGTAATTTTGAAAAAGATAAACAAATTGAGAAAAATCAGGCAGTCATCACTTTGGTAAATAAAAGTAAAAACTGTTTTTAAGTGAATTTTATCTTGCATTTTTATTTCTTATGAAATGCATAGTAAATATTTTATTTTTTTAACAGTTCTTTATTTACAAAAAAAGATAGTTTCGAGATCTTATGTTTTAATTTTCTATTTTACAAACTTTCGATTTTAAGAGTAATTTAATTAGTTTTTACGAGTTCGTAAAAATGTGTGTCTACTGTATATGGGCTATCTTTTGTTTTCTTAATAGACGGATAATGTTGTTTTTGTCGATACCTCACATTTGCTGTTGTTCTTTAGAAAGAATTCCCCCCATACTTTAAAATGACACTCTTCTATTATTTCAATACCATCAGCTATATTTCTTTGTATTTATTCGGATTCAGGTCTTCCGATAGTATGTGAAACCAGGGATTCCTACAAATTAGATGGCGATGACATTTTCGTGTCAACTTGTCGCAACAACACAAAATTCGAGAAGTTAAATTTCACAATTGAGACGATGATACAAAGAAGTTTCTGAGAAATCAGGATTTGTTTTCACTTACGTATTTGTTCTGCTTTTTTACATCATGTGCGTTCATTCACTAATATTTTAAGTTCTTTTATTTTTAATAGTGAAAAATAGGAACTTAAAATATTAGTAACTGACTTCACGATGTCAAAAATCTTTTTATGATACATGTAATTGTTTTTTTAATGAACCTTGTGGTCCGCTAAACTTTTGATCAATAAAAATATTAATTTATTTCTTGAATATCTTTATGAATATGATATGTTGCAGGTATTGTCCTTTTTTTTTTATCTTACTTTACAAGTGTATTAATTAAATTTCTGTGTTTTACGAATCCACTTAATATTTTATGGCGATAGCCAAGCCAATCATTGAATCTGATTTCTAACCTTCAGTTCAATAATTCATAGCTTCATTTAAAACCATTAATGTTAACGTATTGTTTGAGAAACCAATTTAAGAAGTAGGTTTAGGTCAAATTATCTATTTGTACACAAAGTGAACGTAAAAAAATTAATTCAGTCAATATCAAAATATTAATCGTAATAATTAAAATAATAAACCTCATGCAAAAAAATTATCATTGCTTTTATTATCGTTATATTTATTATATAGCCACTATTAAACAATAATCATGATATTTACTATACCTGAAATATTCATATGCCATAAGGAATATCAGTATATTATTTAAGCAAATGAATGCAAAATTACTTACAGCATATTTTAAACAACTCTTTACTGAAATAATAGATTAAAATATACAGATTTATTTAAATATATGACATTTTCTCCATTTTTATTTTGTTCACAGTTCTATTCCTAACAATTTTTTGTGCTTTCTAAAGTAAGTTAAATATTTGGCAGAAAAATAAAATAAAAAATATTTCTGGCATAATATCTTACTTACCTTCTATTTTGTTTTAATTCCTCTCCGATTTTTTTTCGAGTTAAAGTAAATACGCATGGGTGTGTTTAAAAGAATTCATAGCCTTAAATTCAAAACTGATCGACTTCTGAATCTTAAGCGTAATTACTTTTAGAATAATATACAAATATTCTAAACCTGGTCAAAAAATTCTGTGTAATCAATTCATTCCATTGTGAAATTCAGAAACTATTACTTTGATACTGTGTAATTTGCTTAACAAACTAGAGTTGTTGTAAGGCATTTTGATGCCCACCACATAAATTGCCTCCACGTATCGCAAGGAAAGTAATCCTGAAAACTCTCAAGCACGCACCACAATAAAGGTTGTTGTTGCATAAGCATGCTTTCCTGTTCCCAGCTCTGAGTTGGGCTATACCAGATAGACAGAAGATGTCGAGTGGAGTCTGTGTGATTTTGAAGCAGGGAAAAAAACAGAAGACACCCAATACTTTGCCTGCTACCCACAGAAGTATCATTTCACTTGGAGGACATTGCGACCACGCTTAGTTTTAACGTCCCCCAGCCGTCATTAGCGAACACGACGGATATTCGGTGAAGCTAGGATTCGAACTTACTACTTTACAATAATGAGAATGCAATATCAACCAGACCAGTCACGTTGAAGGTGAAAGCTAAAAAGGCAAAAATGCAACATTTATCTTCAGTTATTCAACTGCTGCTGAACTTAAACCTGAGATATATCACTCTAAAGAACTCAACCCAACCATTAGTCTACGGTGGACAGTCATGCATTTTTCGGCATAAATATGATATTTAATTCCCTTTTCCTATAAAACATTGACGTGATTCAACATATTAACAAATATATATATATATATATATATATATATATATATATATATATATATATATATATATATATATATATACCCGAATTAAAAAAATTTTCAGCAGAATTTTTTAAAGCTTATTGATATATCTGGCAGAGGTAAAAAAATCTCTCAATAAATCTTTGTACGACATTAATGATAACATAGCATAGGCTATAGGAGAAATTTGATTGAAATTTGAATCTTTTAAAGGAATTCAAAAGAGTCAAATTTCAATCTAATTTTTCCCTGCTGATGAGAAATTTTATCTTTAATTGATGTTTATCGTTTGGTATTTAAATAATATTTTTAACGTTTTGCTTCCCATTTGATTCATTTTAGTGATAGATATTATATATATATATATATATATATATATATATATATATATATATATATATATATATATATATATATATATATATATATATATATATATAAATATATATATGTATATATGTATATGTATATATATATATATATATATATATATATGTATATGTATATATATATATATATATATATATATATATATATAAAGTTTTCAAATGTCATTTTACGCAGTGTTTCTGCATATAAATAAGTGTAATAAAAATTAAAATTACTTAATTACTTTAGTGGAGTCGGGTTAAATAATTAAAGAGAAATTATATTATTTCATAAATATCATTTATCACAATACTTATAAGACATAACAATATTTGCATTATTATTAACAATATTCACACATTTATTGCTGACCAATATATGTAAATTATATTTTAACATATAAACTGAGAAAACGTGCATGAAATTTTAAATTGATGTAAAGAAATTCCACATTAAGTATTATTTTATTCATTTATTTTTTTCTTAAGACAGTATAAATTGATTAATGTATTTAAAATAACACCAGCAGGTTGAATTTTTTTATTATTATTAAACTTTGAAAACAAAAATTGTTTAACTAATAAATGTCACATTTCAATACTAATCCTTTATATTACTAAACAATTTATCAATGCCGTATTATTTATACGGCTATAATTATCATAATTTTTAGTATAATCTAATAAGTTTGACGAAAGTTGAAATCGCTGTATTTACAGATAAAATTACAGCTAACTATGGAATAGAAACATCTAATAAGAAATAAAACAGAACTTAGAATTCAGAGTTTTGTTTAATTATGCTTATTTTATTTTCCGTTCCAATTAAATAGCAGCTTTCTTTCTCATCGAAAGCAACTTTGCATGCAGATTTTGCGCGAGATTGTGGTGATCTCGGTAGGCGGTCACAAAATTGGCGCTGTTCTCATAGCTTCGGGCGACAAAATAAGCTCTAAACGGCAAAGCGGAGGTGTTTCCTCTTCCATTATCAATGGGCGTTGTGTGTTGCAGATTTTTTTCTTTCTCTCGTATATAAAATGCCTCCAAGGCGATAATTTGCGAAAAGATGAATTCCCTCAAAACGCTAGGCTTTTGTTCGAAAACTGACAAGGTCGTTTGCGTGGAACGATGAAAAGAATAACTTTGACCGTGGCTTAAAGATAATATTCCAACAAAATAGAGTTTAAACTACATAATGGGCGATGTTTTAAATGGAAACTATAAGCTGACACATCGTGATTGTCAGAATAAATTTAAAATTACTACTTTGTGTCAGGAATATTTTTCACTCTTTAAATATATGTAAAAGAATATACTCGTACCACACACGATTGCCTATTTTTCCTACATTTTCTGCAACTAAAGTTTACTTAAATTGCTATTAAGTTTAAATGCTATGCAGAAGTTAAATACGCATTTGAAATCCTCTTTTACGTATTTAATCCCTACTGACTTACATAATTAAACATTTTATCATTGACTTTTGAATTATTCTTACAGTTATATTTTAATTCATATAATTAATCGTATGTTCAATCTCTTCAAATGTTCCGTTTCTAGCAGGTGGTTATTTTGAAATATATTTTACTTTATATAATACAGCAACATTTTTCAAGTTATAATATTTGGTTTAGTAAAGTAATTTTGTCTTTAATTAAACGACAAAATTACTTTTTGCGTATTTCCTAAATTTTCCAAGCCAAATTGAAAATATAGTTTATACCTAGTATAATAATATCATTTTAGTGTGTAAGATTCGTAGAAATATATAGTTTTAATAACTTTTATATATTGCATTTAGAATCTTGAGTATAATTTTATTTATAATGATAATGTATTTTTGATTTATCTGGTTATGCTAATGTATTTTTGGTTTGAAACTTCCGAATTAAAAAAGAAGAAAAAATCGGCGTAGCATGTCCGTTTTGGGACCTTGTACCATAAAACCCCAATCAACCATCTGAATTAAAAATTCCAAATTAATTTTGAATTTTGTCCGCAGATGGCGCTGTATAATGTTGTAGTAAAAGGATTCCATAAAAATACTTACAAGTATATTTTGAAGAATTTTTTTACGATTATGATAAAACCTTATTATATATATATATATATATATATATATATATATATATATATATATATATATATATATATATATATATATATATATATATATATATATATATATATATATATATATATATATATATATATATATATATATATATATATATATATATAATCTGTATTTATTATCATAAAATGAACACACTGCCGACTTGTCTAGTGGTCAGCGAGCTTGACTACGGATAAGAAGGTCCTGGGCTTGAATCCCGGTTCGGGCATGGATGTACTTCCTCTCTATCTATCCTGTCTTTGTCCTTTCCTTGTATTATTGAGGTGTGAATGGTTCTCTACCCTGTAAACGGGTCTCTATAGCATGTGTGTACTGAGGAAGTCGGACTCCACACCAAAATATGGTTCAGTTAAAAAACTGGAGTAGCGCACCCCATATTGCCAGCCTAGCTGGCATACACAACAACAACAAATGAACACACTCACTCACATATATACATGCATATATATATATATATATATATATATATATATATATATATATATATATATATATATTACCGATTTTATATTATAATTAATTAAAATTTTAAACTAATGTGAAGATTTAATTAAAAGTTTAAGTGAACAATTAATTTTAGAAAATATATTTCGTAAACATAGCATTAAGTTAAGCTTTTTTTATTTATTTCATTATTATTCTTTACTTACTCTTTATTTATTTCAAATATATATAAACATTTAAAAATGTAACCAACATTAACTGTAGTGGAGAACGCAGTGGTTTAAATCTGCTCCAACTGTGAGCACGTATTTTCTATAAATTTCTAGGAAATACATTAAGGTCTTAAGATAATGAAATGAAAATTTCGAGTAATTTTGCAAAGGAATCTCACTTCAATATTTTTCATGCGTCGTTATGTGCATTCTCCTAGTAGTCCGACCCTTGCTGATCATCGAAATCATTATCCGCATCCTAATATACATTCTGTATCTTCCATCATCAATATACTTGACACCACGCACCGGTTGATACAGGCACACCATTTTCCAGCCCTTGTTCTTAAAACTCGATTTTTAGTTGAATAATGAGCATGCCTTTAACTACGATGATTGCTTCTCCAAGTATTAAGTGTTGCCACGAGAAGTAATCGGAAATTCTGTAGGAAAATTCATTAATTTTACCTCGATTATTTGACTCGCTTAGAAAGGATTCATTAATTTCAAGCATTCTCTATCAATTGGTTTGAAAAGTGAGTGGAGTACTAGTCATTTAAATTGCGACATTCTTTTTAATAAAAAGATATTCGACCGAAATATTTGTTCCATTGGAAACACAGTTCAATCCAAATTGAGAAAACGATTGGAACATTTTGATTCATTGGAGAACATTAAAAAAAATATAGGCTGCGTGTGTTATCAAGGGATAATTAATTATGCATTCAAATTTTTATTTTTTCTGAAAATGGTACTAACTATATTCTTTGAATGGACACTGTAATTTATTTTTAAAAATACCACATTTAAAGTTGATGAATAAATTACTGTGATTGATTGTTACAACAATGCTGAATTATTTTATACTTCATTATTTAATTACTAAAACATAAAAGATTGATTAACAATATTTACTTCAACTTTTTTATTTTATTTCTTGTAAAAGTTTGCATTTATAATAAAGTCTGAAATAATTTTAATTTGATAATTTAGGATTTTTAAAATATTTTTATATCCTACCAAATTATCATTTAAAATTTCGAATGCAATTAATCATTTTAAAATTTATATTAATTCAAAATGTAAAAGCATATTTAATAATAATGTAGTTCTAATTAAAATAATTAAATTTAATTGAAAATAAATTTATCCAAAAAATATATTTTGTTCAAATTAATGAAATTTAATTTGAAGCAAAATCATTTCTTGATACCTTTGTAAATTGGCGACATTTAGATTAAATTAAACATATTTATAAGTTTTGACAATAATTATAGAAACAATAGCTTTTATCGTTAAATTAATTATTTAGTGGTATTCTAAAAATCTTAAAGAGTACTTAAATTTTACAATTCCAAACTGTGCAAAATTTCACTGTACGTATAATCTGAATTAAATATAATATTTAAATTTATATTTCTTTTTGTGTCTATATGTTAATATTTTACTTGGATGTGTGTTGTAGCATTTAAAATCAAATTCATTTATATCTGCATGCAAAAAATGAGCGATAGTATCAATAGAAACCCATTAAGTACTCTAAAATAACATTCCCTAGATCTAAAAAATAGCTTCCAAATATTTATCTTTAATTTCTGTCAGAAGAAAGTTGCCTTCCTTATATTTGTCTCCATTATAAACAGTATTCATTAAAATTTAAGAAACATGAGTTTAAAAATTAGAATAATAGGTTCGTTATTAATACGATTTATTTTTATTTTTAATGTGTCACAAATACAGGTAAAATATATTAAACGGGGATTTTAACTGTATTGACAGCTCCTTTTAAATTAATGTGGTGACAGTGCTTTATCCATTATAATTTTTTTTAATGTTTGATATGAAACAATTTAATGTCATAAAGTCATAGTAACTAACATTTCGAATAAAGTTACGTTTCATTTAACAACAGTGCTATGATATACTTATGATTTGATTGTTGTCAATCGAGACTTACAAGATTTTATTTTGATAAAGAGAACAAATACATTTTTAGAAAATAAAAATAAGTAAATCATCACGGAAACAGGTAGATGATAAAATATTATTATCATATACTTGGATTTAATTTAAGAAAATATTGATTATGAAGAAAAAGTGCTAAAGCATTTATACAAAATCAATTCATTTATTTCTTACGAAAACTGTTAAGAAAATACATGAACAACACTGGTGATTAGCAGACACAGAGTTTAAAAAAATGTTTAATTTTTAAATAAAAATATTTTTGTACAAAATAAAAGCATTTAGAGCAAATGATTCAGATTCTTGAAATATACATGTCTCAAATTTCTCAAAAACCAGTTACTCCTGAAACAGATTTTAGTTTTTAGTTGACAAAACATAGCAAATAAATTGATAGAAAGGAAAGTTACGTCACTAAAGTTCCGATTCTACTGGCGAAAACAAAATTAGTTTTCACAGATGTACCTGTATATATTCAAAGAAAAAGCTTAAGTTATGTAAGTATGAGTACATCAAACATATAACTGAAAAGATGTAAAGTAAATGTTATGTCTCTACAGCTTTTATTTGGGTAGTTATCTATAATAAAATTCAAATAGCCATATGCATTTTTTTTAAATCTAACAAATACAATAAATGTACGAGATACTTTTTTCTGAGAAAAAAAATTCCATGTTAGAAGAAAAAAATACAATTAAAATTACTGCTGCACTTCGAAATCTTTCATCACTAGAATTAATACTACAAAAAAATAAAAAAAGAATAACTCTCTCAACACTCTTTGAATCGAAAAAACATTTTTCAGCAACTTTCGCGATGCTGTTACCAACCTTTCAACGTTGGGCAATTCGAAACCATTAGCGTCCTCAGAATCTATACAGGCGACTACTTAAAGGAACTGACACGGACCATCATCGCGGAACACAACAAAAGCGGTTACGGTTGAAGTTCAGACGTGCTCTGTGTGAGGCATGAACACTGTCCTAACCCACCCCTGCTCCTTTTTCACCGTGAATCGGATACGGACAAGCAGAAAAGAAAAAGAATAATAAAAAATAAAACTGCTTTAATGACAGTGTGAAGATGCTATTTCAAGTGTGACAGTGCAGACGAGGAGGGAATTGCCAGCAGGGCAGGTGTAAGCTGATCGTTCAGGCGGTAATTTAAAATTCGCTGGGTGAAATGAAAAAAACAAACTCTCGCAATTGCAGAGGAGTGGTCAAAAAGGTGTTAGAGAGTTTGGAATGTGTCGGGGTTGAGAGCTGAAGGGAATTAGCTTTTCTCTCACACACACACACATTCGCACTTCAGTGGTTATAAATGCCAATCGCGGATTTTAAGCAAAATAAAGATGGTGTTGGATTTTCTCCTAACATACATGTTCCTGTTGTCATTTTTACAAGGGATTACTCCACTTTTTTTTGAGTAATTAAGTTATATTTTATTTGTAATCATTTGAAATTTGACAGCTATTACAACTGTTGTATCATATGTTAAACAACAAATTTGATACATTGATATGTATTATGCTGATGTTTAATTCTTATATTATTTATATTACATAATGCGCCGCCCGCCATGTCTAGTGGTCAGAGTCCCTGACTACGGTAAGGGAGGTCCTGGGTTCAAATCCCAGTTCGGGCATGGATGTACTTTTTTTCTCTCTATCAATCCTGTCTTTGTCCTCTCCTTGATTGAATGAGGTGTGAATGGTTGCCTACCGTATAAGCGGTTACCTATGGCATGTGTGTACTGAAGAAGTCAGACTCCACACCAAAATAGGGTTCAGTTGAAAAAGTGGAGCAACGCACCCCATATTAACAGCCTAGCTGGCACACGACAACAACATGAAGTCATGCAGTCCATTTACTTTTCTGAAAAAAAAAAGGATTAAAATTATTTTTGACAGGTTATGTAGCATTTCTTCAGTTTCAGATATGCATTTCTTCAATTTCAATGTTTTATTATTGTTTTATGTATCTTGCCCACCTTTTCCTGTATTTTCAAATAAAAATAAAATGTTTGTTTGTTGTAAAATATGGCTATGTATTTATTTTCTCTAAAATATAAGAATTTATGTGAGAATTTTTGATATGTGATGCTTTAATGCCTAATTTAGCAAATATTTGAAGATCTTTGTATTTTTTATAATGCATAGTATAAATTTTTAAGGAATACTAAAATACTTTGTAAGTTACTAATTCTGTTAGATATGTATTCAATCTTTATTCTGAAATGAAATTTATAAAGTTTCCTATTTACATATTAACTCGATAATTCTGCTATGAAATGTGTAGTATCCACAAAAAATACAAATGTCTATTATTCTACCGCGCGATTAATAAAGGCAGTTCTTATAAATGTTCGATAGCGAAAAATATATCGAAACTTACAACATTTCATTACTTTATTTTTGTAAAATCATTAAATGTGTAAATAAATTGGTAAATAAATCAGTATAGTATTAAAAAAAAGCTTTTATAAATTCAATGAAAGACAGCCGCTGTCCTACCAGGTAAATTAATTCATGATAATTTTAAAATATTGAAAATTTTTTAACATAAAAGGCCTATTATAATATATAATCTATCTTTGTCTTTCAACTTATAAATCATTAAATATACTCCAATAATTTATTAATACTAAAATAACATGGTGACCGAAGCATATTAATGTCTAAACGAAATATATATAATGAATAGTTTTTCTTATTTTTAACAAATCACAAAAAATCAGGATATTTTTATAACTTCATTAAATATGAAGAACTGAAGCAAATTTAGTGGAAACTTAATTTTTTACAGCATCAAAAGATTTAGTCTTAATATTAGTATCTAACGTATATCGATAGTAATATATATTGAGTATATATATATATATATATATATATATATATATATATATATATATATATATATATATATATATATATATATATATATATATATATATATATATATATATATATATATATATATATATATATATATATATATATATATATATATATAATTTATGTTATAATGGCTGTCATAATAGCAAAATTTACCGAAATATTTATTGTGAGAGCCCAAATCATTTTTACTATTTTCAACTTTCATATTGTTGAATATTTTCATTCATTTATAGTTCACGTGGTATAAGGAATTATACAAGAAAATTTGACTGTGATACAGGGAAAATAACCATGTGCATTATATATGAGCCGAAATAACTCGGGATAATCAAGATTATAACAAACTTTTTCACGCACAGAAATATCTAAAATAATTTTGCAATAAGTAGTTACATTACTTTTAGAAATAACATAACTGAAAAAGGGGACACATTTTATGTATTATTTGACAATAGAAACTTAATATCTAGTATTCTCTACAATTAATTTTATTCTACACTTTTGCAATAATAATAATAATAATAATAATTCAGTAAAATAAAAAAAAACTTTATCTCTTATTACTAATGATTCTGATTTAGTAACTCATATGTAATTTGATCTGAAATTGTTAACCATTTTTTATATGCTTTTTAAAAAGAATAAAAACATACGTTTACTAGTCACCTTTTGCACAGAAAGGGAATTTTGACCAGAGTATGCGTGGTTTTTTTAATCTTTACAAATATTCAAACAACATGTGGGTACCGCACACACAAACTTCTGAAGGAAACACCAAAGCGTTAACCGCATAACTACCAGCTCGGATTCAAAAGTCAAAGCTCTAATCTGTTTTAGTTTTATTTCTAGTAGATTAAATAGTGCTTATTCAATAAATTCAAATACTTGCTTTGAATTTATTCTTAAATATTTCAATGATATGGGTCCACCATGTCCAATGGGTGTAACAATTCTCTTCAAATAAAAGACTGCGAGATCGATTCCTGACTTTGTAGAGTAATGGAAGATAGACGCTGCATTTCAGCTTTCGGCATTAATATCTATCGCGTCGGATGTTAGTGGGTTTTCCTGGTTTTCTCTATTGGAGCTCGTAATTAAGGTCAACTTCTTATGAGGTCTTTTGAAAGGTAATGTATGCAGTGATTATTAAAATAACTTACAATAGACATAGGCGCTTAAGTAGCCCATTGTTTGTTATCGAAAAGCCTTGAGAATTTCATGTATTGTGATACCTATTTATTAATGAAGCATTAAATCATACTATTTTAAAAAGTCGTTAAACTCATTGAAAAAAAAACTGTTTGCATATTTTTGTCTTTTATCACGTTAAAAAGTTAAACATTACTTAGGAACAATTATTTTAAATGTTTAATTAGATACAATATTAGTTTTGCAATATTAGTTCCTATTTATTAATGAAGCATTAAATCATACTATTTTAAAAAGTCGTTAAACTCATTGAAAAAAAACTGTTTGCATATTTTTGTCTTTTATCACGTTAAAAAGTTAAACATTACTTAGGAACAATTATTTTAAATGTTTAATTAGATACAATATTAGTTTTGCAATATAATGTCACCAGAGTTGTTAAAATCAAAGCGTATTTTCTACTTAATCTTTTAAAGACTTCTTAGAATGTTAATTTTACTTATTCGTTAAATGATTGTATAAAAATATATAAAATTCTTTGACTCTAAAAATATTTCAAATTTTAATTGTAAATAATTTTTAAATAAAAAACATTAAGAAAGTAATATTTGTGATTTTATTACTATGAAAATTTTTTGTCTGTCTAGCATTCATCAATAAATTATATTTTACAGTAACCTCCCCCCCTGTAACACGGTATATCAGTTCCGCTTTATAGGAAAACGCGTTGTGCAAGCATTTTCGTAAAACGCGCTCGTATGAATTCGTATAACGAGTTATGTACAAATGGTTTACGCTTAACTTTTTTCGTTAAAGGTAGTTTAAATCGAATATTAAGGAAAAACTATGCTTTGAACGAAATGTCAGCGTTTTATTAAAATCAATTTAAGAACATTTTTAAAAACTGTAACTAAAAAACAGTTAATATCAAAAAATTCAAAAACAATTTTATTGTTCAAGTCACATTAAGTCAATTGACATTGACATATGTTTGCACATCATGTCTATTGTGTTCTTATAAAATTAATAACATCTAATTTTATAAGAACACAATTGACAAACATACGTATTTCAGATTTTTCTCAAAATTATAAAAAAAATTATCATTTCAATTAAAAGAATGCTTAAATTTATGTTTGGTTTGGTATTAGGAGGTGCAAAAATACATGAATTTAATGACTTGAAAATCATTGGAATTGAATTCATTTGGTTTTTGGAGATAAGATTTTGTCACTAGTTCCGGACTGATTATATTCAAAGCGAACAATAAATGCCTTGAATATTTCACAGCATATCGCCATATTTTATGCATACAATCTCTTATTTCATCTTTCATACCCAATAGCTCCAAGCAAACTTTGAATGAAAATAGTACGTTTGGATATGCCTTATAGTTTTATGAAAGACAGAAACCAGTTATCAGAACCTGATCCAATTGTAACCATGAATTACGAGATTGACAGTTTCGAATTCTAAAAGCAGACGATTATTATAAGTTAATTGATATTCGACCTGCAACTCAACTCCTCTTTTGTTATTCGAGGATTCTTATGGACATAGCAGAATCCATTTTGAGATGCACAACCTTAAGACAGTAAAAACTAAATGTTTTATGAAAGAAAAGGGAAATTATTTATGATTTCTCAATTCAAATATTTGATTGTTGAAGGAAAGGACAAATTGTTCCATTGGAAAAGAGGTGGAGCCTGAACTGTTTTCACTCCACTTCCTTTAATGATAATTTTATCTTTTTCAATAAATGGATTGCAAATAGAATTTTTAATTCTTTCTTTGAGAAATGAATAATTAGCGTGAATTAACGCGATCTAAAAAGTATGTGATTAAGTTCAGTTAAGTTCTTTGTTTCGAAATATATTACAATTTAAAAAATAAAATACCTGAAAATATGATTATAATCTTTAAGTAGTATTTGATTCTATTATTTCTTCATAAGTACTACTCTGTGAAATTTTTTAAATTAAGCTGCGAATTTTTATTTTAATCTTTTACTTTTAAACCGAAAGTCATGAAAATCATTACTTAAAATATTATTTCACAATTGGATACTGCCTCTGAACTTTGTCATTTAACGTTTTAAAATTGCTGTTACAATTAACCTATTATACCACTATCACACACATTCAAAAGGTGTTAACTTTAGTTGCTTGTTGCAACATGTATTATTAGGGGTAATAAGTGATATAATAATACAGTTAACAATAGCTTTCACAGTTACAGTTTCATTTCTCTAAGCATATATTTCAAAACCATGAAAAACAAAACTTTTTAATTATGTTATGAACTATATACTATGCGTAATGTAGTGAAAGCAGAATTTAGCTTGCTTAATAAAAAAGACTTTTATATGCACTGTTGTGAGTTTCACTACCATTTATATTTACATAGAGGAAATATGTTAAAATTTTGAAGAGTATCTTCTTTTATTGGAAACTTTTCTGCGGTGTAAATTATTTAAACTTTTTAAGCAAAATAAGGAATTTATCTGTATATTTTAAATAATTAATAAGGCATTCAATGCATAAAATGCATTAAATACCTTTAAAAATTAAAAAATATTGATTTATTAAATATTTAATTATTTAGAGTCATCACTAAAATTTTCAGTTTTATCCAGGAGTTAATAATTAATGTTTTCTTCAAATTATATTATTATAGAAAGATAAATTTGATTTTGAGCATCTATTTTTCTTTTCTTTAAAAAGGTATTATCTACATAGGTTTCGTTTTATGTTGTTGTTGTTGTCGTGTACCACTTAGGCTGGCATTATGGGGTGCGCTACCCCATTTTTCCCACAGAACCCTTTTTTGGTGTGGAGTCCGACTTCTTCAGTACACACATGCCATAGGTACCCGTTTATAGGGTAGGCAACCATTCACAACCCATTCATAGAAAGAAAGGATAAAGACAGGATATAGATAGAAAGAGAAAGTATATCCAAGGCCGAACTGGGATTCGAATCCATGACCTGCCTATTCGCAGTCAGGCACGCTGACCACTAGACACATTGGGTGGCTTCGTTTTGTATGTCTCAATATATTTTAGAATCAACGTTTTTCGAGTGATTCATATAAACAAAAAATCTTTATGTGGTTTTTAATATTCAGTGCATAATATTCGACTATAATTAATAGTTAACGATTAAAATGTTTTCATCGTAATAAAATATATTTTTAAATATTTTTGTATACATAGAGATGTGGACCTTTGCATAATATAAATCTATAATGTATGAAAACCGTTGCTAATCTGATATTCACATTTTATAAATTTTCTTGCTAATTTACAAGTAAAACTATAACCATTACACAAAATGAATGCATCATTCATGTAATAAGAATAAGATATTATTATTTTTCACCGTTATACGTGTTTCCCTCCAAATCCTCTTTTCTTAAGATATATATATATATTTACAGAATAGACGCTCGTTTCATAAATTATATAAAGATGTGAAAATATCTAGGCAAAAATTCACCAGTTACTGCACAGCTTTTCGTTCTGTAATTCGTAATTTCAATTTCTATCGTAATTGTTCGGAATCAATTTTAAACAGTAAATCCTTGTGAAATTTGTCCTCATCTGCAAAAAGTGACTATAGAATGAAATACAAGATAATTTTAGAAAAATATAAACGTGGGATGGTTTAAGTATTTTCAGATTTTTGGAGATGAATTAAAATTGCTTGAGTTGACGAAAAAATATTTGAATAAGTAAATAACTTTCTTTTAATATTCTATTATTTTGCTCAACTTTTAAATATTATTTAAATTGAGCGTTTATTGAAAAGTTCATTTAATAAAACATTGTATATTTTTTTATTAAATAAGTTAAGCACAAAATTTTGCTGAAAATATACACATTTACACAAATTCAATCCTCTTAAAACTCTATTAATTTTTTTCAATAATTCCACAAAATTTTTCAAGATGAATCTTTTAATTGAAAATATCTTGGCTCGTTGTCTGCTGGAAAAAAGCTTCGAAAGCTTGATTTACACCAGGAAATATCAAAGTAGCACAGATAAGTAGATTAAAAAGCCATTGGCGAAGCAAAGCACGATTTAGTGGGGGTGAAAATGCAAACATTTCGCCATGGCAAACCATTTTTTTTTACGCAATTTCACAATCGTTTCTTCGAATTGACTTTACGACTCTAAAAGCAAATAAAACGCTAAAAAAACGAGGTGTGAAAAACGTGTAATAGTTGCTTAGAGTACAACGAAACAAGGCAAATAAATGTAAAAGGAAAATGAATAACTTCGAATTTTCTCGAATTACTTAAATGTAATTTATTTTGCCGGATTACAGAAATTTTTGGCGATTTGTGTTACACTTCGCCAGATCGTCGCCATGGATAATGAAAATATCTCCCAAGTCCTTGAAGAGATGGCAAGAAGCTGATATCTTATTGCAACAAGACTTATCTAGAAGTTGTTTTCTGCCACCAAGTCTGACTGAATGTGTAAACAGATTATTTTCATTATAATTATTCGCTAGTGTAACAGTTGCACCAAACATTACAGTAAAGTAACTGTCTTTAAATAATCAATTTGCATTACTTTTCCATTAGTAATGTCGCCAACGATGTTTTGATGCAATGTTCATGAAATTCCTTTTAATGAGACACCTATGTTGTCGCCAGGCGAACGTCTGGTCGCCATCCCTGAAGTTATGTCTATGCATGATGTAAAAAAAAGACATTTTAAGACAATCATTTTATTATAAATTCATAATGATTTATCAAATACCATTATCATAATTTTTATTAAGTGAAAAACATTATCAAATCGCGTGGGAAACGTTATTAAGAATGGAAGCCTAACGTATCTGATTCTATGAATGGATTCATAAGAATTAAAGTTTTTGGTAGGTGCTCTGACTGTTAAATTATTGATAAAATTTGGCACGTTTGTCTCTTGCCCATAGTTGTTCGAAAAAATAAAATTGAAATTATATTTAATGTTTGAAAAATAAAAATTGAATTTTTTTGTCATAGCTTTCAATTATAAATTCAGTAAAATTTTAAAACTTTGCATGATAAACTAATATGATTAAATATTTTCAACATAATAAATACATTTATGAAAAATAGTAAATAATTTTTGATTGCACATAAATAGTTCCTATAATTGTCTATATTTTTAACATGTTAAAAATAATTTTAAAGATATTGAGATTTTGCATGTATTGCTCATAATAAAATGTACATTCATAAAAAGTGATTTTAAAGTATTTTACAAATTAATGTAATCTTCTATAAACTTCTTTAAAGATTAAAAATAATTACTTTTTTCGTAACTATTTATAATAAATTTAAACACAAAATTGTATATTACAATTATACTCGCGTACATATATATAATAAAAAAACGCACTATTTTTACAAAAGTAGGAAATAATTTTTTAATGTAAAGTAAAAAATATACTGTGTCTATAAATAATTTTCTAAATGCCAAAATTCGTTACTTTTATCATTAGTATGTATAAGATCTGATACAATATATTGAAATTTTACACATGTATAAAATACAATAGACAAAAAGTATACGGTGTACATTTCTCAAACAACTTAACACACTATTCTATAATTCATTTTATATATTTCATCAAATTAAAAATTTAAAAAATGAAGATACTAAATGATATATTAATATTAGTAAACTATTATATTACAATAAATATATAATTAATACTTTAGTTATTTTTTATGTAATTTTGATAAAACACATTTACATATTTGTATATTTATTGAAAAAGAAACAAAAGAATAGAAAATTGAACATTTCTTTTGCTTTTATGTCAAAAATGCTTTGAAATTATATAATTTTAATGTTGGTGAGTATTTGATAAAAATACTTTTCATAATAAATCAATAATTTTCAATTTTTCAAATCAATATTCATAATAAATCAAATTTTAATACTAAATCAATTATCAAAAAAATAACAGAAAATGTTTTCTCCCACATAAAAAAATACATATCATTCCTATATATGTGTAATGTAACGAAATTAATTAGTTATTTTATTGTTGGTACTACATAACATGTATATAACAATATCAGTCCAAATATTAAATGCTTAATTATATGATTTATAAATAGAATATTGTATATAAAGTGATGTATAAAAAGTAATTTGCAATTGAAGAATATTGCAATTTCGAGTAAAATTAAAATATATTTTGCGGAAATTTAATTTTATAATAAAATGTTTGGAGAATGAAAAATCAGTGTTTGTGAGTTCAGAATATGTACCTTTGCAAACTATTTATTAAAACGGTAAAGGAATTAATTTTTCTTAAAAAAAATATATAAAATACGACTTTATAACATGTCTGATAAAAGGTGTTTATAAAAATTTTTTGTGAAGACTGCACATTTATCAGAAATACCACGAAATATTGTAATCTCAATTAAATACACATAAATTATTTTACTATACAATGCTGCTTAAGTTGTTTAGTTATACATGGAAATGGGGTATTTATTTTATACGATAAAAAATAATTCTATTTATACAGCGAACTTACATGTGCTTTATTAGATAATTTCAATTTAATAACAGGAATTAAAAGCAACGAAACAATTATTTATGTAAAGAATTTTTGGATAAAACTCAAGTTATTATTTCCAATTATTTTATTAATTTAAATGAAGAATTATACCTTATAATAAGATATTGGCGATTTCATTTCAAGTTTAGCTAATTTTTTCCAATGGCGGGCACAAGAGGGTTGAACCCTATGCCACAACAAGGCCAGAAACTGCTACTCATTTGTCGTTACCCAGCGGGCACCTGTGAACCAAATCACGGAGGCGAGTAGCGTTACCCGCGCCATACCACCACAAACCCGTTTATAGGGTGGGCCACATTCATACAACATCACAGAAGAAAGGACAGAGAGAACAGAGAAGGAAAGAAACATCCATGCCCGAACCGGGATTCGAACCCGGGACCAGCAGCTTAGGAGTCAGGAACGCTAACCACTCAGCCAATCGGTCGGCAGTTTAACTATAAAAAGATAATTTATATTTTGACGTTGTACAACTTGTGAAAATAAAAATTTTGTATAATAATTTCAATGAATATGAATGTAAAAGGTAATTCTGAAGAAAAAACTGTGTCGGGCATCGAACCCTCTACTTCCTGGCTACGAGAACGATACTTTTATCTACCATCCTATAGCTGTCCTGGGACGTTGATGCTAAAATTATTACATAAATGTAAATTCAAAATGATGGAATTTAAGAGAAACAAAACAGGTTTTTTATTCATTACATAATTATGGATTCCATAAACTAGAATTTGTATAATTGAGAATTCAAAAATATGTTCCTACTTATTCAAGTTTTGGAAAAACAATTATTAAAAACGTGGCAAAAATTAATGTATTGTTATTATGTAACAATGCATAAAATTAGTTGAAAATATGATAATAAAGAATTATCTATATTGTCAACAGATATTTTAGTTAATTGCACTAATTGTTAGATTCATTAAGTTTTAGTAAAAAAGTATACCTGTAGGTAAATTAATTATTTTCTGTATAAATAGTCGTGATATTATAAAAGATTTCTATTTGATTATAAATCTTCTCTATATTTTATACTTATATATTAAAATATACATTCGATATTAATATACATATAAATATTTATTAAAATATATATTTAAAATTTATAAAATTAAAGAAAGGGAATAAGTAAGAAAATGCAATAAAAGCCGTAATGAATATTAAAAAACTGACATTACAAATCTAATAAATTAATGAATTTATTAACAAGATAAAAAATTCGTGTCATATGATACTTTAACGTTCTTATGCTTAGAATTATGATATTTTAATATTATGATGTTTTTAAAATACTTTAAAATCTTGATATTTTATTGATAATCAAAATTTCCATGATAACCTACTCCATTTCTTTTTAACATCTAGATTGAGTTTTAGATACCGCAAAATATTAAAATTATAATTTACAAGTTTGACTTCATATAAGTTTAACTTAAGCATAAAAAGAAATTATGCATACAGTTTGAATTAAAAACACAAAGTTTGAATTTTTAAAAAAAATTGAGATAAAAGAAAACCAAGCATTAAAACTAATAATGTGGATTAAAATGTGAACACCAGTTTTTTAATTATGAATGCAAAACATTATATATAATCATTATACAATAGAAGGTTACAGTTTAAATTCTCACTTTATGCATATTGCATAATTTTAACTCCTGTAGTTATTGCGACAGCGAAATATTTTAACATTTCCTAATAAACTACGAGACCTAAGACTTTAAAAAAATAATTGCTGTATTTTTTAAACAATTCTTTCTTTAGGCGTAGCATAAACGTTATTTACAACACTGTGCAACAGATTTATATTTTGCTACTGAAATTTGAGCGTGAAGTAACTTGATTTTGGTAACGACATTCTTTCGCAATCGCTGAATTACTGTTACAACGGCTCACGAAAACACGATTAGACATGCCATTGTCAGCCCTGTTATTTCCAATGGGCACTAAATTCTATTAACCGTATTGCTTAAGAACTGCGAATTGGGAAACTGATTTTCTTTTTCGAATATTTTAGACATATTCAGGTTTAGCATCGAATATTCGAAAAAAACTGTTATAAATATTATTTTCATAATAAAAAGTATGTAAAATTCCGTGATTAATTTTAGAAAAGAATATGAGATCCATGACACTTCAGAAATATGCATAAAATGAAAGTATATTTCAAAAATAAATTGTTACTGAAAAAGTTAAAAATAAACTTTTGTTCACAAGTTTTTTTATATTTAAATAATAACATAAACACTAACAATATTTACAAAAATGAATATTTTATTCTGTTATATCTTTACATTTGCTTACTACAATTTCTAAAATAAACTTGTTAAAACTTTAGTATATTTGTTTCATTAAATTTTTTTAGAGTTACATGAAAATGTAGCGTAATTATATTTATTAGAGAGAGTAAATACAAGGCATAATTTTAAATGGAAGAATGTTATGTCTTTTTATCAAAGAATTTTGTATTCAATTTTTTGAAAACATTATTTGAGATCCATTTTCGACGTTTTAAACAATAATGAACAGAATTTTCTAATTACACATTACTGATTGGAAAAATTAACTCTTGTAAAAGTATGACGCATATCCTCATTTTGAAACAACTTAGAAAAATATATTTTAGGAATAAATATAAGGTACATATTATTGACACATATTATAGATTTTTAAATTTGAAATACACGCAATGTGTAAATACATAGCATATTATTTGAACTTTATATAAATAATAGAATTTTTTTTCCTGACTATTCAACATAAAGAACTTAACTTTTTCTAAATTTAAATATGAGTTTGATATTTCAAGCACAAAACTAAAAACCAATTTCTAAAGGAATTCAAAACTATCATCATAAAAAGAGGGACATTTATTAAATTTTATTATAAATTAAGAACTTTAAGTTTTTTCCTCTTTGTTTTCTTGAGTTATATAATTAACTATAAAAGGATTTATATGATTGTATAATAATTAATTTATAATTAACCACTTTATGATTGATTTCTAAAATATGTATTCTTGAATCATTACAGATAATTAAATTTGAAATATACGTAATTTGGAAATACATATAGCACTTTACTTGAATTCCATAAATATGCAACAACAAAGCTTGATCATTACTCAAAATGAATTTTCTTTTTACATTCTTATTAACAATTTTTGACTATAAATTTGAAGTATGGCATTTTAAGTACAAAACTCAGAATTAATTTTCTAAAATAATGCAAAACAACCATTATAAACGAGGAAAATTTATTAAATTTTATTAAAGGGTTGAATTTTTTTCCAAACGATATAAATTAGAAGTTTAAAGTTTTCTCTCTATGATTTTTAGGGTTATAATTTTCTCAAATTCATTTCAGTAAATGTTTTTTAAAAAAAGGAATTAATTCACTTGTGCTTTTAAAGAAAAATTTATAATATTTCTCAAAAATGTATTGAATTATAGTAATTGCTTTAGAAGTGAAAGAAATGTGAAATTAAGGTGTTTTATTTATTAATATTGTAAAGTTTACTTTATATAGGACTGTAATTCCAATATACTTCAAGTTGTCTCTATATTTCTGTTTATTATCAATATATATATATATATATATATATATAATTAAAAAAAAAGTCTGATATTATCAACTTTTTTAAATATACTGTCATTTTTATTTCTCATTTTATTTTTTATGCATTCATAATTTTTTATCTAATAGACATACAACCAAAATTAAATTTATAACTCTAATTTATTAATTGAAAAACTTAAATTAGAATATTTTGTTTAATATGTGTATGTGTGATACAGTTAATTGATACGCTACATTTTTAACCTGTTTTTAACATTTTTAATAAATCTTAATCAGAACATCTTGGGGAAAGGGGAAAGTATTAAGATTCTTCTGACAAAATATTTCTTTAAATAATTTTAAGAATGAATAAAATCTGTATGTTCTATTCACCATTATCCTATTCCCAAAAAATTAATATTTAAGTTTACATAAATACCATCACTAATATGGTAGACTGGTTCAAAAAAGACTTGGCAGCTCAGATGTCAACTTCGTCTAAGACTATAAGCTTCAGAATTATGAAACCATTATTTCAATTTATCAGCTTCAGTTAACTGAAGCAGGCAACAGAAAATATAATATTGTAAATTATATATCAATTTGTATACAATTTACATTGAAACATTTTAATAATGATTGTTAAAAAATTTATTGTTAATTTTTATTTTTCATATAAAGCTTTAAAAAAATTATCTGAGTAAAGAAAAGTAGCTTTTTTCGAATTTTTCGAATGCTACGTTTGCAATTCTTAATTCATGAGAAATTAGAGACAACAAAGAAAAAATCAATCTGAGGTTAAAGGTCTCTGCTCTATTGATTTAAGTCGTTGCACAATTGGAAATGAAATTCAAATAAAAGAAAAAAAAACAATAATCAAATAAAATGAACAATTTCTCAACTAGACTGCAATAAGTGTTTTTTTCCGCAGGTGGTCATCAAATAGTGTATTTTTTTTTATTAATGCTATTTCTAATCTCCAATTCAGTTAAATTGGAGAGAATGTCTTTCTAAAAATTGAAATCACACCCACGCCCTTTGGAAAATACAAAAAATACTTATCAGTAGTATCTATGTTCACATAATAATTTAAAATTACTTTTCCATTGTAAAAATTATTAAATTTACTTTGCATTTGCCATCGGAACTAAAAAGTGCATAATTTATCCTCGCTACTGTTGATCAGTCATGTGATTAAAGAGATAATTTAATCGTTTCGAATATTTATTACTCTCACAAGAACTTTTTTTTCAAAAATAAGCAAGTCGTTTCACTGTTATATTACCCATAAAAATTTTAACTATCTTACCCGGATTCTAAAGATAAGTACTAAAATAGTTATGTATAGTTGAGGGTCATAAATTTTTATTGTTCCTTCAAGTTCTAAAACAGGTGTTTGTTTAGATTATTTCCCTCTATTTGTTGGTTTCATTAACTAAAATATTATCTTTGTTTACTATCATAAATTGTATGTTGACTAACAAGCTATTGGAAATTGTTATTTTTCTAACTCTTGTAGAAACTATAATTAAAAATGGTTGTTAAAAAAGTAAAAAACATACCTTTTATAGTACTATTAATTTCAATATAATATTATCGATTTTTATTTAAAAGCGGTAGCATTCTTTTGAAAAAAAAATTTTTCTTTGATTAAATTGCATTAGAAGCTGTCATAAAAACTGATATACTTTTATATTACCATTTTTCTTAATATTATATGAAAAGCGCAAATAATTTTTGCCTCATTTTATTAGACTTTTCAGGTTTATTAAAAAACGAACTTGTATACTTACACGTCTTTCTCAAGAATCAATTTTACGAGATAAATCTAATTATTTTAACTAAATTATATTCATAATTTCATTTTTAGAATAGTCTTAAACACTCATATGCCTTAATTGATCAAGAAAATTATTATTAGATTAATGATTTTAAATGCTTAAATACAGATGTGATTTAAATTAAAGTGAAATAGTTGATTTACATTAGGATAATTTTAGTGTTGTTTTAAAAGATATAATTATTTAATGTTGATTAAAAATTCCAATAAAATCCAGCAACTGTGTTAATCTAGTCACAAATAATGCGAATTAAATATTATTATATATCTTAATTTTAAATTTACTTTATTATTTAAATTTTTTCTTAATCACGAGAAATATTTCAGAAGTAACACAGTGAAAGCAAAAACAAATTTAAAATTTACGGAATTCAGATGTGAATAATAAAGTATTTGTGTAATGGTGATGAATTGTTTAATAATGTTATGGGCGCAGGTGCCGTATAATCCATGATTCCAAATTCTGAATTTTTTTGGCGATGAAGAAATGTTGCCAAGATGACGTATCGTGACGTGCGCGATGACGTAAATACTAAGGCTACCAAAATAGAATTTTCTGCATAATTCTTATAGGTCTCCATATGTATGACTTAAAAAAAACAAGGTTGCCAGATACATAAAAAATCCGCCAAAAAATCGCCATTCTCAGAATTTGGCGCATGGATTATACAGCACCTGTGGCATGTGTGTGGAAAATTATCCTTCAATGAAATTTCTGCTTCTAGTGTAATTATCAAATTATTAATTACTCTTTTGACGCTCTTTAACTTCACGAAAAAAATTACTAAAGAGTAATAAATCATGTCATGGACGTTCTTACAAAATATGAAAAATTGTGTTTAAAATACTACTTATGGAAATTTTCACAGTAAAAATGTTACAAAAAAATCTTACCATCACTAAAAAGTATATAATTTACTAAAAGTTCCACCCATTGTAAAATATCTTTTTTATCATAATTTTTTTCAATATGTAGATATTTTTTATATAATTCGAACTTTATGTATAAAATATTCTCACATACTTTTAATCTTTATCTGATGATTGTAATTACGGAGTTCATTCTCCTAATTTAATTTTATGGTTACCAGAAAAAGAAATAAAAAGAAATATTGAGTAATCATAACTAGATCTATCACTTTTAAATTAGGGCTGTGTTAAACTTTTTTTGACCTGTTATCTACTGATACTTTCTCGTGTTACACTCACTAAAATATCCAATAACTCCTGAATGTACTGGTCTTGATTTATGGCTTAAATCTTTCGAAAGGCAAACGGAAACTCATTAATCATAGTCAAATCCTTCCCAAAACTGTTGATGAATGCTCTTTTCAAATATGAAACCATTACTGAATACAAGCATTTTTATATGATACTTTAGGGATGGGGAAACTCTAAGAGTCGATAAAATTAATCGTTTTGCTGTCACAAATTCTTGTTTCGATCGCTTTATCCTCACCACCCTTTTAATAAAACATTCTTTCTTTACATCGTAATCGAAAATCGTCTGCAAACGATTCTTTCAGTCGTGTTTATCTTCTTTTGTGATTATAGAACGCATTAGTTAGATTTGTAAACTTTTTATCGTTTTGAAGTCTTTTTTTTCGAATTTTTTTGATCTGAAAAAGTGATAACAATTAATTACAGTTTTGATGATCCGTTTTCCTAAAATATCATTAGCAGCTACCATCTCAATTTTTTTAAAATTATTATTTGTATGTGATAGACTGGCAGCATAGTATATATTATGTTGTAAAGCAATCGTTCCGTTGGCATCTGTCATTAATCAAACGATTTGTCTCATCGAATTATTAATCATTGTAATGACCTCAACAACATTTTCTCACCTTTTATTTATTGAGATATTAAAGCTTAAACTAACAGAGGAAAATTATAATTAATTTGCTCCAGTTTAACATATTGAATTTACTGTGTATTCTTAATTCAAATAGGTGATTAATTATTCCGTTTAACATCAAATTAAATGTAAATTTCTAGAAACATATTCCTGTTTCCGACATATGCTGGATCAAAATAAATGCAAATAAATTCTGGCTTCTTTAATTACGATGTTCCATCCATTTGAATGAAAAGTATCAAAAATATAGTTTAAACTCATATTATGCTTACGATTTTCTCGTAATTTAAATATGAAACACTAAACAAATGATAAATTATAGTTCATTGTATGGTATCAATCAATTTGCAAGTCAATCAGTTTGAGATGGTCTGGAATGGATGGTAGATATTCCTAATTAATTAAGCATTCCCTACTTATAAAATGACAGTAATATTAAAATAAATAAAAAATTTAACATAAATATTGCCGCTCATTCTATTTTAAATTATAAAATTATAAGTATTGAAAAAAATTTTGAAAAATACAAATTACTAATTTTGAACAATATTATTATTTTATCTCAAACAATAAATATTATATGAATTAGAAAATACTTTTTTCGAAATAAAAAAGTACAACAGTGTTTTAGATAATATATAAACCAGTACAACTCACGAAAATTTGAATATTGAAACTATTTTGAATATTGAATTATTTAAGAAAAATGAAAAGTTTTTCTTAATATTTTATTCTAAAGTTCGTGTTGATAAATTTCAATATATTGTTTGCGAGTTCAATGGTTCCTTTTAGTTTTATCAATTAAAGTTTTTTCGGTTCAACATTTCATGGGTTCAAATCCCACCTTGGGCATGGATGTTTGTAGTGGTTTGGAATCCATTTTAAACCGTAGGTCCCGGTCTAATTAGTCCTCGTATGCAAATAACGACCGTTGAGCGACAAACAAACCAAACCGAACCAATTAAAGTTTTATATTCTAATTACTCTCCTTATATATATATATATATATATATATATATATATATATATATATATATATATATATATATATATATATATATATATATATATATATATATATATATATATATATATATATATATATATATATATTAGTCGATTAAAACATCAATTGATTAAATGATCATTGTTCGAAAGTTAGATGAGAAACAATATTATTTCTAACGCTTTTTCAGATCGTCTATTGGAGTTATCTCAGAATATATTTTTAGGTTTGTCCTCCAAATTATTTTATATTGCAGAATTAGTTTACTGTAACGGATAGTAAGTTAATTGTATTATTCCAGTATATTTTAAAATTGAAAATAATCTAAAAATTTTAAGTGATTTTTCAAATAATGCAAATTTATTGCCATGAAAATGCTAAGTTTTCCATGAAACGCAATTTATTACCATAATTACCATATAAAAGTATAAAAAACACTAACCCTAAAATTATAAACTTTTTAAATTAACATTCTTAAGCCTCGGACATCTGAACTTTTTTCCAGATCAAATAGAAAAGTAATAAAATAGGAATGAGAACCGAAGCAATTTCAAGTTTAAATTTTTAAATTGAAACAAATATTTCATTAATTTTAAAAGTATGTATTTAAATATGCAGCATATTATATTTTTACGTATTTTACAGTATAGTCTACAACAAACTATGTTAATTTGACATTATTGAATCTTTATATATAGAAACACTAAAGTACATTAAATTCTTGATGAAATTAATAATTGATTAAGAGAAGTTTACTTGTTAAATACTGCAAATATATATATATATACAAATATATATATATATATATATATATATATATATATATATATATATATATATATATATATATATATATATATATATATATATATATATATATATATATATATATATATATATATATATATAGTGTGTGTGTGTGTGTGTGTGTGTGTGTGTGTGTGTGTGCATCGAAGAAAAACATTTGTAATTGCCTTTATCTTAAATTATCATAAAATTTTCTTAAATAAATGAATAAGTAGTTATAACAAGAGATTTTAAGAATTTTAAAATATGTTTCAGATAAAAACATCAAACATCAAATACATCAAATAAACATCAAAAACATCAAATACGTCAAATAAAAAATAAAACTAGATAAGCAATTAAAAATCTAATACTTTTGTTTAAGTATCTGTTATGTATATATATAATTTAAAGAAAATGATAGTAATTATTTTTTAATTTGTCATTACTATCAGTGCAATATTGTATTTTGTAAAATTCAAAGTTAGTTACGCTTGCGAAATTATATGTATTGATGTCTGTTACTAATGTACATTAAAATAAGATATATTTTTATAAAAATAAAGCATTATAGTAAGTTTAAATTCTTAGATAAATAAACCAGATAGAACGACGTTCTATTTTATCTTGCTTCTTCTAAAGCAAGAAAATCGCACAGTAAGAGACATAAAATAAATGTCGTAGCACGTGACAAAGAGACATGGTGTAGGAGGCAATTATTTTTCTTTTAAGGGGTGTCCTTCCTTTTTTATTGCCTCCCATCTCTCTTTAAATCTTTTCTTTTCCTCATCGAAGCAATTCTTAGAAAAAATTCCTTTTACTTTCTTCTTCTTCTTCTTCTTTGGAAACACCTGTCGCCTTTGCGATCTTATTCAAGTTGTCACCAAGGAATCCTGAAAACCTTTTCCACACTTTATTTCACTTCACTTCATGAAAAAGAGAAAGCAGACGATAAGAAATGCGATGAATTTGGTCGCCGAAGCATTCACTTTACTTTTTCCCTTTCTTTTTTTTTGTGTTTTCTTATATTGTTCTCTTTTTTTATCCTTTCCCTTAAAGAATTCAACTTTGTGAATTTTAACACATTTAAAGTATAAAATTCATTTAAAAAAATTTATAAACATCGGAAGGAAAAAGGTGGAAATCGATAATTATTTTTTATCCGTCAAGGTCGTTGCTGTGAAGTTCGAACATACACGTATGTGTTGATGGAACTGTAAAAGAAAAAAAAATCCTCATCTTCAGGTAAACAAACATGCTCTAGAAACAGACATCGACCTGTAAGATCGACAGGAATTTGAAGGTCCTTTCGAAAATAATTCCGTAGGTTTCTGCTCGAATGTGTGTGTCCAATGGTGTGGCTCCACCCAAAATTTTAGAACAATCTTTCTTTCTAACCACTAGGCCGAGAGAAAGTGTCTAGCCTTGAGCCGTATTTGGGTTAATGACAAAAGAAAGATAATTATCAAATTTTAGTTATGTTGGACATCTCGACGTATGTTTGTGACGTAGTCCAAAGGAATCTTTTTTTCACACAACGGAAATTGGGGATGATTTTTGGAGTATATATAAGGGTTTGCGATCTCACAATTGTCACAACATCCTTTGAGAAGCAACAGATCTTCAAAACAGAAACCGATAAAATGTTCAGTTTGGTAAGTAAGCATTGTATATTTCTTTAGAAAATCATAGCTAATATCTTAATAGAATTGAAATATACTCAATGTTTAAAATTTTTGAGGAAATTATAGCTGTACCTAACCCGTTAAAAATTTAGTTATTATTATACAATTCTTATTCTTTAAAATGAACTATAACTAACATTTTTAGAAGTGTTTTGAATTCATACAAAATTTATAAAATAATGTAAACCTATAGTTAAGATGGAATAATAATGATAAAGTCTATTTTAAAGATAATATTTATTTATCCCTTTTAATTTTGTCAAAAGAATACTTCGAAATAACAAATTCTAAAAGCTCCAATCACAACTTTTTTGTGAAGTGAATACTAGTTTAATTAAAAGCCTACAATTTTTAGTTCGTGCCTACAAATTCAAGTTTGAATTTGTATATTGAAACTACTGTATTATAAATATATATTTAAAATAATCACATGGCCCACTTTAAATAAAGTATTAGACTAATTCATAAACAATTTGATAAGAACATTTAATTTAATGTGTAAGTTTTTACATTTTACAATAATAACTATAATTGAGTTGAAACGTTGCTTATATTATAAAGAAAAATTTTGAAATGTAACTTATACTCATTTTGCATACTTGAAGTTAGTAATTTTAACCAAAAAAGTTTTATGAATTTCAGAAGCTTGATTATCATATTAACTTTTGGTATAATTATTGATAAATATATATATATATATATATATATATATATATATATATATATATATATATATATATATATATATATATATAATTGAGATAAATTATAAAATTTATTTGGCACAAAAATTCATAAAAAAAAAGGATTTAATTTAAATTCAAAAACAATTTTAGCTTATGGATATTCAGCAATTTTAAATAAATTTTTATTGGTATTTTATGTTTAAATTTTTTAATTCAATTTACAGTTCTACAATCACATCAACAACAACTTAAAACTATTATTTTTTCAACAAAGTAAAAGAAATTAAATTTCAATTTTATTGCAATATAATTTCTTAAGATCATAAAATTAATAATACTTATTAAAAATAAGATTATTTAATATTTTAGTTAACTGTTTTTTAAGAAACTTTGACCTTTAAATTAAATTTAAAATATAAATATAAGAACTGCCTTTATATTTTTGATAAGTCATTCCATAAAAGCCAGTAAGTTATAAGTGCTTATTTTCAAATGTGATAAAATAATCTTAGGAATATGTGTGCTTATTTTCCATCAACTAATAAGCTATTGTAATTAAAGAAATAAATAAAAAATTGTTTATGTTAAATAAATAATTAGTAATTAAACTTTTAATTATTAAATACGAATTTAATTATTAAAAATTTATTTAGTTATTAAATATTTAAGTACAAGTTTATTTAATTTTAATTCTATATGTTGCTCGTAATTTTCAAGTAAATTTATGTAATTAAATTAAAAACAAAGATTTATACTTTTCATTAGTTGCATCTATAAATACGTTTATTTTTAAGAATAAATTAATTATTGTTCAAATTTTAATAAATATTTAATCATATGTTCAACTATTCTTTTCAAGCTTAACTTCAGTCATTAAGTCCTTTTGATGATTAATTAATAAATTTTCATTAAATGTTAATTTGAAATGTTAAATAATTAATTATTTCGAAGTTCTTTAAAAATTAACTTTTTTTTAATCTTCATTTTATAACTTCTAAGCAAAAGATTCGGAAAACGAGATGAGACGCAAAATATGAGAAATTTTTATGATTCTTGTGAATTTTAGATATAAGACATAATTATTTAAATACTCTCTAAAAGTAATATATTTAAATATTCTCTACTTTACTAATTAAAGTTTCGCTAGAAGTATCGAATAAATTATTATTAATATTCTTTTTAATTTTTATTCCATATTTTTCCATTGAAAGATGATATATCAATATCATTATTATCAGAGTGCCATTCACATTACCTCCATCTGTTTCGTTAGCCAGAGTTAGCTCACTTAAAAATAAAAGCCTCGAAATATCTTCCCTAGTCTCCTGGTGCTAGAGCGCCATTTTGAAAATTCAAGTCTGAGTCAGATCTGGTAATTAAGAAGAACTGCTCTAGCTATAAATAACATTCTGATAATTGGAAAGCCTTAATTGAAAATAATTGCACGTATCAAAAGGTCGCTATAACTGCTCCGTCCCATCCTTTGTTATTAATGGCAAGAAATATGAAAGTCAATATTAATTTTCATAAGTACCCCCCCCCCTCCTCTAGGGACATGGTTGATAAACTTTAATGTGGTTTAGAAAATATTCTGTCAACAATTATGCGATTATCACTCAAGTTATCGTTTGGCATTTAATTTTTTGGGGATAATTTACTAAGTTTCTCTAATAGTGTCATGAAAAATTGTCCTTTTAAAAGTGTCTTTTTATAAGAACAAATATATTTTGGACATTTGTTTTGATAAAAGCTCCTCTTGTGTGTGAAAATGTTATTCCTTTGTTATTTAATGTTCTTTTCACAATATTCTTTTGGTCGGAACTGTTTTACTTTTTATCTGTTAACATTTTTTTACTTTAATTATTTTGTTTTATTTGAAAGATCATGAAGTACATTTAATTATAGTTTTTATAACTTTCTCATTTATCAGGTAATTAAAATTTAAATGAAATTATTGCATCGTAATATTAACTATTTATAACTTGAATCATTTATTTGTTAAGGAATTTTAAAAAAATATGAATTTTACATATTATAAACACTTGATTTCTTAGAAATACTTATTTCATATTTATTTGACTATTAATAAATAATGTTTCTGAAATTTTAGTTTCATGTTGCTTTGTAACAAAATTCTCTATTTAAAATGAGTTAAAATTATTTAAAAATCTCTAATAAATTAATAGGATAATAACAAAATTCAGGAAATTGAAACAATTTTTGGTTCTGATTAATTACTCTATATTATTATCTTGTAAATAAAATATTTCATTGTTTATCATAAAAGTTTATTCAAAAACATTTTAAAAACATAATTACTATTTTACAATAGTTTTTTTTTCATTTGTTTATTTCCACTATCCACACTTTATTCTAATTCGATTCTTAGATTTAAAATTGTTTTTTTCTGAAATATGAAGTATAATTTAATTTATTAAACTAAAGTTATATTATTCGAAATTATTTAGTGCAAATTATATTGTGTATATTGGTATATTGTGTATATTTATTATAAAATTTATAGTGTATATTCGTTATTTTCAAATGCATGAGAAGAAATTAAAAAACCTGATTCACACTTAATTTGAAAATTTATATTTTTATTCATAAATTTTTGAGACATTCTCCCTATGTGCGCTCAGCTGGTAATTGAAAAAAAAAGAGATCTTTTCTTTTATTCAAAACTTGGAAGTTCAATTCTCATTTTGAGTTTAAATCTTCGTAGTCAATGAAAATCTAATTTTAAGCATACGGCTCTGTTGAAAAAGGCATCGTATAGCAAAACAAAAATAATTGTTAGATTAAAAGTTAAATCAAACTTTTCACAACATACTCATCTCTATTTTTAAATTAATATAAAGTCCTGTCCTGCAAATTTTATTTCTTATCCATTTTCAGTAAGACATTATATTATGAATGTGCAATATTCTTCATCATTAAAGCCTTCTCTCTTTGTCAAAATAATCATTTGTAAAAAAAACATTTTAATTTTGTTTGTTCTTCCAGGTACTGTTATCCTCCCTCCTTGCTGGGTGCTTCGCCCAGTATCATCCTAACCAATATGCTCCACAAAATTACCAACCCCAGAATAACAACATAAACAACCCCGCTCCCGTGCATTACGTCAACATTGGAGCCCAACTGCAAGGAGACTACAAATTCGGTTACAATACGGGAAAAGATGGCGTCTTCAGAGAAGAGACCCGCAACCCAGATGGCTCTGTTTCCGGTGCTTATGGATACATAGATGCCTCCGGAAAACAAAAGATCATCAGGTACACAGCTGGAAAAGACGGCTTCAAAGCTGAAGGTGACGACATCCCTAAAGCACCCCCTGCACCCCAACCTGTTGCTCCACAATACCAATCACAGCCCCAGTACAACCAACCCCAACAGTACCAGCCAGCCCCACAGTACCAACCACAACCAGCATATAACAACTACGTCCAGCCTCAGCAGAGCCAAGGTTACGCACAGTACGCCCAACCACAGCAACAATACAACAACCAAGGATCTGGCTCCTATAATCCTTTCGCCTACCACAATCCAGCACCAGGACAACCCACCGGAAATGTCAACCTTCTCTCCTATAACATTGGAGGAGGTCAACCAGCCCCTAACCACTACCAGGGTTGATGAGCCTAATGTGATCTGCTCTGATGAGCCAACCATCAAGAAACCCATGGTAATTTCATACCAGTTCAATATTCATTATCAATTATGAATTTCTCTGGAACAGCCAAAATAAGTTTTGAACTTCGTCCATATTTGTTTGTTGCATGTTTGCTAAACTGCTATTTTATTTATGCTTAATTGTTTCAATTGATGTCATTTGCTATTGCGTATGTCGAAGTGCCATTTATCTTTTAAAGATTATAATATAATTTTATACGAATTAGTTTTATATTTCCAACTTAAAAATTTAATCTAAAATATTTTGTTAGAACGGTACATTTTTAGAAGCATAATTTCTTAAGTATTTTCAGAAATTTTAAACTTTTTTATATATACCTATTTTAATGAATAAGTTGTAAGAAATATAAGAATAAATTTTTTTATTGTAAAAAGTATAACATCAGTGACTTTGCCTTATATGAGTTTCTAAGTAATTTAAGTTTAAAAATTAATTACTAATTTTTAAGCTTAAATTACTAAATGAAAACATAATTATTTTAACATAATTACAAATTTCTACCTAGTTTAATGCAACTTAAATTAGTAGAAATTTTCTGGAAATAAATTCTTTCAACTTTTTTATTTATTTCAAATTCAATGTAGAGATAGATTTACTTATTTCTACTGGGAAATTATATGAAAACTATTAAACATTACTTAAGTAAATCATGAACTCTTAAACTAACTGAAAAATAGCGATTCATACATTAAAATTTGTTTGAGTTTGTCAGCTTAACTTTAAGAACTTTAAAAAATGAAAAATTTAAAAATGTTACTTGAAACTTTATGAAAGCACATACTCGCAAATATTTATTACTCTTATTACCGGGAAGTAACCAATTGAAAATATCAATATTAGTTTTAGTTTCAAAATGGAAGTTCATTTTCGAAAAAATATTCTAATATTCACTTTTATCGTCAGAGTATCTCTGCAATATCTATATTACCTTAAATAAATATTTAAATTTCACATAAATTCTTCTGGAAAAGAAGAACTTATATCGTTCTTTTAAAGCGCGTTTTATGTTACTAGACGCACTCAAAGAAATTATTTCCCCTTAGTTGCTATTCTAGGCAGACTCTGTTATTATGAGTTAAGTAGTAATTCGAAAAATTTCAACTCGTTTTTTATTATAAATTACGCTAGCTCTTCATATTTGCACGCTTTTCAATTTGCATGTTATTTATTCAGCATAATTTCATTCACTTCTTCTTTAAAAAAAAATGAGCCAATCATTTATTTTGTTTTCTCTTCACTTCCTTTCATCCTTCCTTTTCCAGCTTATCGTCTGCTTTGACTTAATTTGATTCTTAAGTTTTGGAATATAACGATCTCGTGTTTCAAAAACTTGGTGAAAATTTTGAGGAGTAATTCTTTTCTTTGGCGCAGGTTGTAATATTTGTTTTCCTCTTAATGCTATTTGGCAATTTTTCCTGCTTTTGCTGGTTAATTTAATACGATTTACTTAAATTTGTTTCCTTTTCGCTTTTTATGTTTTTCTTTTGCGTTGTTGGAATTTATAATTCAGGATAACACAACTCAACTCCTCTTCTTATCTTATGCAAATATGATCTGAATTTATTTATTATTCATGATCTTTCACTTTACCCATATATTAACGGAATTTTTATTTTTGGAGTCAGTGCTTATTCTTTTGATGAAATACCCATTTTTTTTCTAACTACAATTCTGCAGCATTTTAAAATTAAATTATCTCTAATATACTTATTACGCATTTTTTTACTTCAATTGTTCAATTTATTTTAAATTCATATTAACATTTAATGTAAAATTTACCTTTATATTAAGCTTTCTTTTCTTATTTACAATGTTGAAAGTAAAATTTTCTAAGTAAATTACTATTATCTATAAACTATAATTTTTCATATGCATAAAATTATTTTAGAAATTTATTGTAAATAAATATTTGTTTAGCTTAATTAATTAATTATCTCTAATTCTTATTTATTATTATTAATATCTAACTATTTTCAGTAGGAATGAATGTTATGCCAAAATATTAGACTTGTTTATTCACAATAATAACACAATGTAACATTTAGATTATTACAGAACCTAAATGAGTTCATATGAATATAACTTAATTTATTTTAACATATTGCTTAATATGGCTTTTCATTAATTATGTTAAACTATAATCAACAAATAATTACATTATCAAATTACTTACAAAACATTAATTAGTAAATAAATTTTATGTTAAAAATATTTTAAATTGTTAATATTACAATAAACATAATCTGTTATTTAATGTACACTTTCAATGTTATTATTTTCATTCAAATAGTCCCCGGTAATAAGTGTAAAATTCATATTTACGAATTTGTGTAATAAAGTGCTTACAAAATTAAATTACAAAATAAATTATTGCATTTAGTATTGGTAATGGTTTAAACAATTATGATTTTCTTACCTTTGTTACGTCTTTAATTTCTATTATATATAAGAGTCTGTTCTTTTTTTCTTTAAAATTTTCAGCTTTAACTGTGAATAAAATTGTACTAGTACTTTTTTGGGTGTTTTATTATTTTATTATGGATTTTCGGGTACTAATAGGCCTGACATCTTATTTTTGTGTGTTTTTTCCCAAGCTTGTTTTCTGTTTCTTTCTAAATTGTTTCCGTTTATATGTAGCTATTTTCAAGTCTAACTTCCAAAAGCTTAAAGATGTGCAAATGTTTGAAGTTCATAATTGTTCTTTACTTATTATAACTTATTTTACTTATTTTTTACATAATTAATTTTTACAAAATTATTTTTTCCAAACTTATTTTTAAATTATATTATTCATCAGACATTTTCAAAATTAAAATAGGTATATATAAATTAGAAGTGTATGTGCTTTTATATTCTTTGCAAAAATTTCAAGTATCTGTTATTTGTACTGTGGTTGTGCTCGTAAATATTATTTTAAGCTTTGCTCTTTGTTTATGTATTATTCGTTTCTCAAAAGTATTCTAACTTTTACGAAAAAATTTCACCAGTTTACACTGTCTTTCTCAAATGAAAATTTCAAATTTAATTGATGAATTTTCGGTTACAAGTTCCTGAAAATTTCTCGAATATTTTGCTTTCATTTTTAATATGTTAAGTAATAAAGTTATTCTCTTTGTATTCCTACAATGTATATTTCGATGTGGCCATAAAATGTTATATTTATAAATGTGTAATAATTGTAAATCTTTGGTGTCTGAATTTGTAACTGTAACGTTCAAAACTGTACTTTTTGTCGTTGTATAAAAATCTCTAACTATGCAATAAATCCTTCTATCGATTTTGTAATTAAAAGTGCATTATATGTAAAAATTATGATTTGAAAAATAAAAGTGGAATTGAAAAAAAAAAACGAACTTCTTTTGTTTTATTTAATGATTCATTCGCATTAATAACAATATTCGCAAGATGTTTTTTTAATCAAACGAATCAATTTGAGCTGCTGACATTGCAATAACAAGTTTTATGATAGAAATATAATTTAAGCTTCTATAGAAGTTATATTGAAGACCAATTTTATGATTCTTAAAAATAATCTAATAAAAAAATGAATTTATTATCAATAGAGTTTAATTTGTGAGATAATTTCAGTAAATAGTGCTTAGGATTTAGAAAATCATTTAAGGATTTTATATTCCAAGTATAATAATAATTTTGCTTATATAATAATTAAGGTGCCCGGTGTTTTAGGGGTATAGTTTTCAAGCTCCCAAGGCACAGTTTTAAGGTTCGATACCCGAGCTAGGAAAGGTCGATTCAGCCTTTTATTCGTTAAGGAAGTTGATAAAACTGCTTACTAATACGTATGGGAACTAAACACTGGTGGTTGGCCACCTAACCTGCTTCGCACCTCAGGACCCTCGGTCAAAAAAGAGGTATAAGTACTGTAGAACTTGGCCTGAATTTAGTTTCCTATAATAATTAAGTTGAAAAATCTATAACATATAAAAAGCAGTATTTTCTATAGTTTAATTCATTCTGTTGTTTTCTAATGACACTTGGGCATGCCAAGCTCGCTATGCTCTGCGAATTAAGTCTATTGGGAGCATCTTTCGTTTTAATCAGAGCGCTATGAAGGTGAAAGTACGACATTGCTCTACACACATGCTATAGAAACCCGTTTATAGGGTAGGTAACCATTCACACCTCATTCATACAAGGAAAGGACAAAGACAGGACAGAAAGAGAGAAAAAGTACATCCATGCCCGAACCGGGATTCGAACCCAGGACCTCCTTATCCGCAGTCAGGTACGCTGACCATTAGACAAGTTTGTCGGCTTAATTCATTCTAATTTAAATAAAGAGCACCATTATAAACACATCGTTAAAAAATTTTGTATCGAATTTTACATAATGGATAACTCTTTTTAGGCTTAGAATCAAATAATTTACTGAGCAAATTTCATTGTTTCTTTTATTAAGTATGGAGAGAATTATATTAAATCAATATTTTAACATAATAAAATGCTATAAAGTATAAATAGTATAAATTGAATATTTTTTTTCTAATCACACATCAGTAAATGCGATATTGCGTTTGCTTCGTAACCTATTTTAGCTAACTGAAGTAAATGAAAGTGACCGCATATTTATAATGAACCTCAGTGATGCGATCATTTTAATTCGAACCAAAACATTCTCATCTTAATCACCACACGAGCGGAAGATTATATTTCTTTTTTGTTTTTCGCAAAACAAACTAGCCCAACCTGTTTTATCGGATACACAACTGATGATCTGGCTTAACAAAATGAATTAGAATTTAACTTCTGAATTATTGTAAAAGTAGTTGAAAATCTATCTATCTATCTATCAATATATATATATATATATATATATATATATATATATATATATATATATATATATATATATATATATATATATATATATATATATATATATATATATATATATATGTATATATATATATATATATATATATATTTCGAACATGCAACTTTTACATCTTATGGAGTCTTCACAAGTAAAATCAAAATGTAATATTTGCTTATCTATTTTTTTAAATATAAAGTATAATTCATAATATGCCACCCAACTTGTCTAGTGGTCAGCGTGTCTGACTGCGGATAGGGATGTCCTGGGTTCGAATCCCGGTTCGGGTATGGATGTACTTTCTCTATCTATCCTGTCTTTGTCCTTTCCTTGTATGAATGTGGAGTGAATGGTTGCCTACCCTATAAACGGGTCCCTATGGCATGTGTGTACTGAGGAAGTCGGACTCCACACCAAAATAGGGTTCAGTTGGAAAAGTGAAGCAGCGCACCCCATATTGCCAGCCTGGCTGGCACACGACAACAACAACAACAATTCATAATATAATAATGAGATCTTATAAATGATATCAAGCGGAGCTGTCTACTGACTAGAAGGTAATAAGTTCGATACCTCATTCCAATAAAGACTTAGCGCTTAGAGTGCTGATAGATGATCAGTTTTTTTATGGGAACAGTGGAGAGTATCAAGTTATTTCGATACTTGGCTGTTGCTTATAGCTACAAATTAATTAGCTGTGTTCAGTAGCTTAAGTTGGCAAAAAAAGAGAAATTTAAAATAAATCGTAATAAACAAAGGAACTTTGTGGGGGATGGTGTGGCCAGGAAGAACAGGTATTAGTACCTAACTCAAACAAAGACTTTCATGATGAAATTCCCTATGCACATCGAATGCTCTGTAAGCTCCAATATTTTACAGTTGGTTTAAAGTAACGTAAATAGGAGAGTTCTAAATCAGGTGTCGACCTCGTCTTTTGACCGTATTTTAAATTACGATATGAATGGCTGTGCCTTATTTCAGTATAACCCAATAATCAATTACTTTTGAGTTTTAAACATTTTAAAATTCGTGAGTAATGCAGTTAAATCGAAGAAATTTGCGATTTATGTAATGACTTACGAAATAAATTATCGCCAGTAATAGGAAAATTTTTCCATAAAATCCAGTGATACATTTTAAAATAAATAAAAATAAATTTTAAAATGAGTCGTAAGACTTATATTTTTATACGGAATTTTTTAATCTAGAACCACCATATACATGGCAAAATATTAATCACAGCATAGTATGGAGAATTGCTGATTCAATGGTCTAGGTAATTCTAATTTCATTGTTGCCCATTTTTGCACGTAAGGATTAACTTAGTAGGAACCATGGTTTAAAACGTGATAAAAAATAATCTCAAACAAGATAACGGAATCGAATCTATGAACTGAAGTCTACGACACTTACGATTTAATTCGAGGGATCGACTATGAGTAGATAATATAGAGTGTGGCACATGAAACCAGCTGGTGATGGCAAAGCATAAAATATTATCTATTGTTTTTTTCCCAACGGCGGGCACACTTGGGTGTCGAACCCTATGCCACAACAAGTCCAAAAACTGCTACTCATTTGTCGTTACCCAGCGGGCACCTGTGAACCAAGTCACGGAGGTGAGTAGCATTACCCGCGCCATACCACCACAAACCCGTTTATAGGGTGGGCCACATTCATACATCATCACAGAAGAAAGGACAGAGAGAACAGAGAAAGAAGGCAACATCCATGCCAGAACCGGGATTCGAACCCAGGACCCATAGCTCAGGATCCAGGAGCGCTAACCACTCAGCCATCGGTCGGCTATTGTTTTAAGTATGATTACTTATTTTCTGTAGGGGCTGGGCTTCTCCCACTTCACCCCTTATGTGAGCACGCTTCAGGAGAATTTTATGTATATTCTTGTTAATCTATGTATTGTGATGCTGTTGATGACATCCGGGACATCCAGTGCGGATTTGTTTCATCCCTTAAGAAATGCCCACAAGTAAAAGTCACAAGTGGACGGTTCAAGGGACGGAAGGAACCACAAGCCTTTGCTAATCGTTTTTTCAGGTATGCCACATGCAAAAGAGACAATCATGATCTGATGTGTAACATGTTGCACTGTCCTGCTGAAAGTACCATAATTGAAGCATCTTTTCTGGAAGGTTTAACGGAAACTTCTCTAAGATTCATAAATCGAATTCATTGTTATCTGTCGTCTGATAGAATATTGGCCCCACATACAGGGATTTTATAGCCAAAAACATAATATACGAATAAAAACAAATAATAAAAAACACAGTACTCTAAAGTATTCCAACGGGCCGGTTTTATATGCCGCACTTTGTAGAAAATACTTTTCCTGTGATCTTTTTAAGCTATACATGGAGTCTTAGATCTTGGAGTATTTAGATATCCTAATTAAGCATGATGGGATATGATCCCATGGCAATCCTTTAAGATTTCATTAATTCTGTTAGAAGAGTACATTGGTCATGTTCCTTTTAAAAGGATTTGGTTATCAATTGACCACATGAGACTATTATCATTCGAAAGCATTATCTATAGCCATTGGTCAACTGTATGTAAACTAACTGTGGAACTAAGCTCTTCAGATAGAAACAACTATGGAACCGATTTTAACTGCTGTGGAAAAACGATAAAGTGAATTTTGGTTTCTGTTTTCTGTTGATTGAATTAAGTGAATTCTTGGGAGTTTTCCGGGTTTCCTCCTTTGCAACACGTTAACACGATTTATTATTTCTGAAGTCTTCTTGAAAGATAAAGACGCTATACATATTCAGTTACCTAAAATAATCTTTGCCCGTTGTATATGCGGAATCATATTTCCATAAACATCAAACTATTTGTATAGAATCTTTCTACTTTGCATAAAAATATTTCGTATAACGTCTAACTTTACTTTAAAATAATAAAAGGAAAAATACATGAAAAAAAATTTTTTTTCGAAATTATTACTTTTTTAAGTGTGAAATATTTGTACCAAAATAGTACCTTTATATTTATCAAATACAAAACAATACTGCACTTACAAAAAAATTCAAAAAAATATGTATCATAATATGTTTCTCATTTCCAACTTAAAACTTAACACTTTGGAAACATTTCTAACTTATAATTCAGAAGTGAATAAAACGGAAGTCACAAGTTTAAACATTTCCTCTTATCCGTTTTACTTCTCAAGAAATTTATTAAGGCGAGGGAAAAAATATAGGAGAACAAATATAAATTAATCTGTCTACCAGTTCAAAAAATAAAATAAAAATCTATAAACGAGGCGACGACAAATTTTTCTTAGTTAAAAGGCGCAGCTTCCTTAAAATTCTTGCCTCACCCTCCTCCATTTCCCAGATATCTTCGACTCAATCTCTCCAATTCTAGAGTCTAGCGCGTCGTTGTCTCTTAATTCGGATCTATAACCTAGAACTTTCAGATGAAGAAGCCAGATAATTGTATTCTATTTGAAACTTTAAACTCAATTATGGTTTCTGGAAGATTACGCGAAGTACGCTTGACGTTGATTTATTGCCGCTGCCAATGCCGGGGCTGCGATAGCGAAGGCCCCGATAAAGGCACGTGCCCTTCTCGGGAAAGAAAAGGGGGGTGGTGGAAAAAGGGCGCGAGAAAGCCCTCCGTTTCCTTCCTGGAAGAATTGCGAAGAATGCAGCCGAGATTCTTTTGTTTGCGAACTTAATTTCGCCGGAAGTTCCTCTTCGAAGTCCTTATCTCTGGGTATGATGTGTGGGATTGAGGAAGGGGTATTCATTCACTTCAGCCCCCCCTCCCCCAGTCTTCATGTGTCAAAGAAAAGCAGCTATGAGAGATATGCCAAGCGCAGAAGATGATGCCTATTAATGCAATATACTTGTTCCAGGAAAGGGGAAAAAAAAAGAGTTAAGTGCAACGCATAGTTTTCTTGAAAGTGAAATTTGAAACTAAGTCCCAACTTATATCTCTCGACTTCCGTTTCTATCAAATGTAGAGATTATTCCCTCACTTGGCATGTTCTCCACCCCCCTCCCCCTTTGTGCAAATTTTGAAAGGGATTGTTGAGTTTTCAAGTCGAGCCCTGGAATCAACTACAGAACACGTGAGTTGAAATTGCTTAGGAGAAGTTTTGTAGATTTCTGACCCAAGTTCCCTCTTTCAGGGGCCTGAAGAACTTTCGATTTTAAATATTTAAACTTTGCTCTCTGATGTTGCGTTTGACACGAGGGGGTTATAGTATTTAATGCCAGAAATGCTCCCAACAACGAAATGTTGAAGTTCGTATTGTGTGTGTTTTGTACGATGAAGTTCTAGATTATTTCTCTTTAAAATGAAATTCGAGTGAGAATTGGCACAAAGAGATCTCACTTTCCCATTCTGCAAACAAAGCAATTAGTTACTGAAAATGTTTTGTTTTCGGGAGGGGGTCTGTTTTGATTTCAGTTTTAAAACTTAAAGTAAATATTCACATATTTGCAAGCATAATTATTTAAAGCTCTTTGAATTCTGCATTTAAATCCCCAAAAATATCAAGCAGATGCAACTGATTTTACTCACTATACTGAATCTAGTAACACACGTAAACTATTAATAATTTCCCTAAATTAATTAAATATAAAGCTAATTTACACAGAATATCAATTTATGTTACAAATATTAAGTTTTTGAATAGAACCAGTTGAAAGAATATTGCATTTTTCCGTCTTTGAACATAAAGTTTTTCCTAAGCGATTCTGATTTTATTTGTAAAGTGATTGAAATTATTTTTTTACTTTAACAAGTTGCCTGAGAAGTTATTACAAATTAACATACTTTCAAAGAATAGAAAAAAAATTTTCTTTGCAAGTTACTCAAACAATTTACAGAAATTAATTATTTACAAAAAATATGGATTTAAAACATCATTTGTGAAAAACAAATGTTTTAACGATTATTAACTTTCTATTAATCAAGCATATCGTTTTAAGCACATTATATAGAAACACATCTCTGCGCTAAATATTATAGAAATGATAATTTACTAGAATCAACCATAAAATGAAACGGATTCTTACAATTTTATTTTCAAATTTGTTAAAAACTATGCAAGTTTTTTCTTATATTCCTTTACAGAAACATCTGTTTTTCCTTAAATTCAGACAGGTGGTTGAATTTATTATGTTAAAAAGTTATTATCTTATTATCACACGCAAATAAACAGTTTCCGTCATTTATATTTCATATTTTATTTGGGACCTCTTTATTATTGATATTAGAATAAATTCAATGTGTTATATTCAGAAAAGATGAACACTCTCAATTCTGAATTGCATATAAATCTTTTGAATGTTTTCAGTTATATGCAAAGCAAAGTTTTCAAAATTGATTACTGAATTTGAAACGAAGGAAATTGTTCTTTTTTATGAATATTGATTTTTTTATGAATGTAGTCTCAAATATCGATGTGATTTAGTGTAAAAATCAACATTTCGTGGCTTCGATACCAATCTCCGAGTATGAATGATTGTAGTGGTTAGAAATCCGTTTTAAATTTTAGGTCTTAGTCTAATTATTTCTGGTGAGCAAAATTGACCATATACCGAGAGAATTTCAAACTCACAAATAAAAAAGAGAATATGGATATTTAATTTCTCTTTTTGAATACATACATGATTGCGAATTTATCGGATTTGCTTTTTAGTATATTATCCATTATTTAAGAAAAGTTCTCCAGGAAATCGATCCTTACTTTGGAGATTTAAGAAGCTACACAACACACAGAGTTTTTAGAGTTTGGTTATCTACCACAAATCTTATTAAATACATGGTAATTACAAAGGACTCATTGATTTTTGAATCAATGTATTTTACAAAATATTCATTAAAATGTAGAAAATGTGATAGATTGTATCAAAAATACATTACAAAGTATCATTATCAGCTTTTTCAAGTTCAATACACATCATTACAAATGTTCCATGTGCACTCGTCGTGCTATACGACAAACATCCATTATGTAGTCAAGTTAGACCCATACAATCCAACACATGTAATTGTCTGTGTTCACCAACGTATTAGTAGTACACCAGTGTTATCCAGCCGACAGAAGCAATATCAGCCAAGCTAAGCAAATTCAACCGATGATATGGATAACTTGGTATGTAAATAAGGTAGTATATCTAAGCACTGTAATATTTTATATTATTGATTTTATATTATTATTATATTATTAATAAAGTATATCCTTAAATTAATAAAGTCATAATCCAAAAACTGTTAAGTTCAGAGAACCTTAGGAACAATGCAAGACACATAAAGGCTTTTTATTGATAGAAGATCCGCTATTTATTATCAGCCTTTGCTTGATGAATTACATTAAAGCCAGCAATATCATAAGCAAATTTTTAAAAAATGCTCTCCTCCTTAGTTATTAATATTTGTGGGATTGCACAGCACATGTTTAAACCTATAAAGAACGTCAAAACTAGATAAATAATTTATAATCATCCCGTGTATTTAACTTTATTGAAATAAGTATGTTTCTGATGTATATATATATATCTCTACTCTCTCTACTATGTATATATATATATATATATATATATATATATATATATATATATATATATATATATATATATATATATATATATATATATATATATAATCATTCAGATCCCTTTGAGTAAGGCTTTTTGTAACTAAATTAATTTACACAAACCTCACAATAAGAAGTACTTCTTAGTGAAATATTCCAAAATGAAATATATAACAAAGGTATGCTTTTAATGGGTGTAACTATTCATAAATTACAAATCGTCTTCTTCCAAAGCGAAAGGACGGTTGCATTTATCAAATAAATAACCCTTATCTTCTTATTGTGAAAGGGATTCATTGTGGAGAAGTACCCTATAAACAATTTATATAAGTAATCAAAATTAAATGCTTAATAACGTATTTCCGCTGTATCAAGGGCGCGGTTGCCATCCAAGGGAACTCGTCGAGTATTTTTCATTCCATTTTTTCTTTCTTTTTTATTTTTCTTTTGCAAATGAATCATAAATTCTTTCCTAATCTGATTTGTGTTCACTCATAATCAAATTTACATTATTGATTTAACGACAGAAGGTAATTGAAAAAGATTGCTGTGTAATTGGGAAAACATCATTAGAAGGATTTTCATCCCTGCCAGAGAATGCTGGCGCTTTCATTTATAGGATATTAATTATGTCGCCAAGATGAAAAGATAACAAACACATTAATAAATTACTTATTACTCCGTTGTTTTGAATGGTTTTTTTTTAAATTTTCATGAGAATCTATTGAAAGAGAATGTCAATTTTGAGTATTAATTATTTGTTTCCTAGCAGTACATCTCTCCAACTATTAATTTTGTTGCTATGTACCATCATTATATTTTAGAGTTCGATGATGTTATTGTTTTGAGATGCATTTCAAGCTAAATAATTATCATTTATACCATAGAAATAATATAAAATTTAGAGGCGATGTCTGTCTTTGTAAGAAAAATTGCATTTTTAATGATAAATTTTGCTCCAGGCTCTGGAATTAGATTACAATGGTTTCTTAAGTGATTTTCTAAATGAAAGCTCTGTTATTAATAATCGCAACTTCCTTTCTGCTAAAACAATGTATTTGTATTCGTTCCATCATATGTAATGAGTATCAGCTCATTTTAAATTAATTAACAAATATATGAGCTTTTATATTTTTATCTTTGTCTGTAATGTAAAAATGATGCAATGCCTTAAAAGAAGGGTTTTCTAATAGATTTTAGATTGATCGCTTGGGTTTCATCGAAAATTTTGCTTTGTATTTTAGGAGTCCATTGGGAATCAAAATGATTAATTTAAATATTTTCATAAAAATAGAAAAAATAGTACAAGAACAATGAAACATACATTTAGTAAACTACTTTCATACTGATTTTTGTTTATGTTCATAGTCACAAATTATTAATTTTTGGTGATTTATATGCAGTTATTAATATTATAATTATTAGAGTATTCGATACATATTATAGCAAAAAATGTGAGGGGGAAAAAACGAAGAAAATCATCCTTTTAAAAGAGATAGACATAGAAAAAGCTTGTGTATAACAGTGTCAAAATATACATTTAGAATTTATTCTCTCAATTTCTAATTTTGATTTTTTTAATAAACTTCATATGCAATTATCTGAATCAATTACTAAAGAGTAGGAAACAATTATTTTTAATAAAATGTTTCCAATAAATAAATAAACCGATTTAAAAGTAAAATGAGTTTTCATTTTTACACTTTATATGTTTACACATTACAAGTACATAAAACTGAACATTTGTGAAAAATCAAAAAACGATTTTATTTTTAAATTCCAAGATAATTATATTCTCCTCTAAATAAAAAAAATTTTTTTTGCTTTACCAGAGAACAACTTAATGAATTTTCACAAATATTTATCAGTTTTTCCATTTTTGTTTATACTGATTTACTAAAGTTGGGGTTGTATTTATCTCACAAATATTGTTTCTTAGCTCATTAAATGTTGGATAATAACGGAATGTAGTTAAAAATCCAGGAGCAATATTAATAAAATTAAATTTTTTACAAGCACTTTTGGTGCACAAATTTTGGAAAACATATTCATTTTCAGCATATTTAATTGTTTGAGCATGAAAAAGTAATTGACATTACGCAGAAGTTAATTTATTTCATGTTTTTTATGACTGCATACTTGTCTTTACAGGACAATGACATATTCTTTACAGGGCGTTGAAAAATCAATGTTTCAAACAATCAAAACAAATAAATCCAAGAAACGAGAAAAAAGTGACATTTTTTGCACATGAAATGTACACAAAATATTAATTTAGCAAAATAGTATATGTTTTTAGTTTTTAATACTTATTTCGAACTCTAGGAAGTATAGTTCAGTATATTTATCTATCTATATCTATCTATATATATATAAATATATACATGTATATATTTGTATATATATATATATATATATATATATATATATATATATATGCACTCAACAAGTTCCACAATTCCTTAACTATTTTTGCTGAATCAAAAAGTAAAATAAGGGAATAGCTGACATAAAAGAAAATCCAAGCTACTGGGTTACTTGGTCATTTTGTTTTTTCTGAAACATGATAGCCGAAATAAGAGTTAAACCCTTAATGTATTGAACTAAAAGTCAGAGCTTCTCACTATTTTACAGACTCATTATCGTCTCACAAATCCTTGAGAACAAATGCAGAATAAAGGAAATGGGGCCTACAACATCTGGAAACAGATGTTCCTTAAGCATATTAAATACCCGATAGTGGTATTATTTCAAGAGAGATCGCAGCAAGAAGAGAATTCATTTTTTCAGTAACGAGAAAATGATGTTAGTTATATTTAGGCTTCTGTGATAAGGAGGGGCAACTTGGAAAACGTATGCACCGAGAGTTTTCATAAAATAAGGGTCAGCTATGTGATATTTTATTTGTATCGTTTCCCCATAAACTTGTATATTCTAACGATTCATATGCTTTACAGTCACAGTATTTGATAATATATACCACACACCTCTGTCATGGAGGAAACTTACAGAGAAAAAATTAGAACAACCCAAGAACGTACACCCAAACAACCTTTTATTAACTTAATAATACTTGGATCCAGAGTTATACAGAGGGTATTAACACATTTTTAGAACGATTTTGGGGCCGTGAAATTAATGTTTAGAATGTAAAGACTATTATTTTAAATGTTCGAACTGATAGCTTTCTTTCTGGACTACAAGTCTGCATCGTGATTTCCATGGTATAAGAGCTTTTCGTAAAATTTCCAGGGGTATTGCTTTTTATACCTCTTTCACACTACTTTCCAGAGTCCATCCATCGTGGTGGGTTTGCGTTTTGAAAGAGCTCTTTTTAGCAGACCAAAGGCACAATAGTCCATAGTTGAAACGTCAGGGGACTTCACAGGAATATGTTGAAAAGGTATATATGCAATACCTGCATTAGGCTTCATTTTTTCAAGGAATGCAGTGGTAATTTTCGAAGTATGACTTGTAGCTTTGTCTTGTTGATGTTTCACTCTGAAATTCTTTGAGATAAAGAAATGAAATTTCTTCTGTAAATATTGGACGTAAAACTTTCTCCTGATAGTATGATGAGTTGATTTTAACATTTTTTTCTACTCTTTTCATTTTTAATTTCCCATTGTAGGAGAAACCTGCGACTATCATAAGCCCCTTACTGAAACTTTCTTTACATTGACGGAACCAGGTTTGTACATTTTTTTCTTCTCATTTCCTATAGTAAATAGACCTTTCTTGTTGCAGTCATTTAGGTAAACCCATGCTTCATCAAGGGTCACAATGTATTTCCCTTTATCTCTTGCTAAATGGTTTTCATACAGGATTCTACAAAATGTTTTGCGTTGAGCCACATGTCTCGGCAAAAGCGGGTGAACATTATGTTTTTTAGCTTTTTTAAGTTGTAAATCTTGATTTAGTATTTTATTTATTGTTGATACAGATGTATCTAAAGACTTTGCAATTGATTCCTGCGTTGATGGATTTTCTCTTGTTACCAGCGATTTCACTTTAGGAACCTTTGAAACAGTACGTATTTTTTCCGGATATTCCTTTGGAGTCTTCTTTCCATGTAGAAATAATGATTGACGGTTTTTACCTTTCCGATTAATAATGTTGCTTATTTTGCACTTAGAAATTTTAATACCATGCATTTCACAACGTTTTTGAATCCTTTTATAAGAATATTTCTCTTCGGAAAGCGCAAAAACATATCCCTTAATCCACAGCTTGTTTACATGCTACATTTTGAAAGAACAATAAATTTAAAAGTAGCAGGTGATATTTCTCATTTCAAATAATAAGATGTTGCCAAAAATTTTTATTTCAAAACATTTACTTTTTTAAAATTCTTAATCGGAATCGTTCTAAGAATGTGTTAATACCCTCTGTACTTATAGTGCATGATAATTTGCTTCAATCCTGCTAGATCTAAGGAATGAATGCCAATAATTTTTCAACAATGTCTCTATGGTAAAAGCCTTCAATGTTTACTGGGAAACAATAACTGGGCGATGCCGTGACATTAGGGAATCTTGTTATCAATGATAAGTTCAATGATAAGATCAATCATAATGAAAAGACAATGATAAGATCAATCAAGCTCCATATTTTAAGCTTGTAAGCTTTTGGAATTTTCTTCAGCTCATCAATAAGGAAATTTGTATCTTATTTGCCATCAAATAATATTGTAGTTATGTCAACCAGATTATTCCTAGAAAAACTTTATATGTTGGATAGATTTTTATAAGTATTGTCTAAAATTCTATTAATAATATATCGTACATTATAAAATTGTATAATTTATTTACAGATGATTCATGTCTCTCAGCTGAAAAGTTTTGAACTTGGATAAATGTTGTCACACAAAGTATTTAATTTTATTGAAAAGTGACTTTATGCTGTAAAATATGACCAATCACAGCACTCCGAGCATAAGATTGTAATAGCGTTCTTAGAAAAATGATTGAGATAAGGTAAAATTATGCCAACTACAGAATTGTAGGAAAGAAATTATATTTAATACCAAATGATACCTTATAGACAGACATGCAAAAAAGACAACACGCATTGGTTTATGCAAGAATTCCAGCGCTGTTATAACGCAAAGTGTCAAAAATGAGGTACTTTCCTTTACTTGTTTTCATGTCTGACACAGGATTTGGTACTTTTCCCTCAAATTTCTATACTATACCAACGAAGGGATAGTAAGCCTTTTTTAAAAAAAAAGTTTAGCGCGAATAAATCTATTCAACACACAATTTTTCGAGTAAACTGTATCGAATTCTCTGCAGCTTTGAATGTGACTTTCTACATAGACCAATTTACAAAAAATTCTATTCTAGTAATTCTATTCGAAAATTATATTCTATCCAAAAGTGATTCTCTCAGAACTAAAATTGAATATGTCATAGTGCCTATTTACCTTTAACCAACATTCAACTGTTATGCCGACCGATTGGCTGAGTGGTTAGCGTTCCTGACTCCTGAGCTGTGGGTCCCGGGTTCGAATCCCGGTTCGGGCATGGATGTTTCTTTCCTTCTCTGTTCTCTCTGTCCTTTCTTCTGTGTTGTTGTATGAATGTGGCCCGCCCTATAAATGGGTTTGTAGTGGTTTGGTGCGGGTAACGCTACTCGTCTCCGTGACTTGGTTCACAGGTGCCCGCTGGGTAACGACAAATGAGTAGCAGTCTCTGGCCTTGTTGTGGCATAGAGTTCAACCCTCTTGTGCCTGCCATTGGAAAAAAACATTCAACTGTTCTGTATTGTAGTGAGAAATTTAGAAAAGTGGAATGAGAAACAAGCAAGTTCTATTAAAACCACTTATCTTTATAGAAAAATTAAAATTTTTAAGGAATTTATTGATGATCATTCTGATAAAAGTTTTCCAACAAATGCTAAAATCACATTGTGTGTTAAAAAATACTCAAATATAAAAATATGCTATAATTTTTCTGATCCATAATCAATCGATGTCTATGGCAGCTTAATTGACAAAGACGCATTCTCAACAATATTAAATCAGGAAGGTGTTGATCCAAATAGGGACTATCTGCCTCAAAATGTCCTTTTTGGACCTTACGCTGACAGCCCAATTAACCAACCAACCAAGTAGGGACGTTTGTACTGAAAGAGTTCATGCATGATAAAAACGACTTTTGTCCCTCTGGGACCATAACGTAAGTCCTCGAAAAGAGAAAAAGAAAGGTTATTGTGCATAGTTTAAAAGTAGAAGTTATGCAATATGCAATATCTGTGAGTATCTTTAAAAATTGGAAGCATTGAACCTGACTTTTTAAATCAACACAATATCTTACTTAACGCATCACTTTGATGCAATATAAATGTACAATTACAAATACAAATTATAAGATGAGTTTTACATATATTTAATAACTTGTTACTATGGTAAAATTGACAAATGTTTAACATTATGCAATGAAATAAAATTACTGTGTCATTTATTATTTAGCATGATAGTTCCCTGTTGAATAGGACTGAACCTTCACTTTTCCACTCTCCTAAGCAACCAGACGCAATAACTTATCAAAAAAAGCAAGGAAATTAACGGTGTTTTTCCAATTTTCTCTGCAGTAACTCTAGACAGATATCTCTCATAAATAGTTCTAATTTGTTTTTAAATTAAGCTGCCACAAGCTTCAAAGCTAAATCATTACCCATTATCCAAACCTATCAAAGTTGCAAAAATCCTTCAAATTCTTCAATTTGAGACGATTTTAACAATATGGAATAGCCAAATGAGTTGCCATTCTACTTTTCAAAATTTCACAAGTCTGTAGAGGAAAATATTTAAGAAAGATTAACCAATATTTAAATGTTTTCACAAATTAACGTTTGTATTATTAAACCTATTCTTTTAATTGTATTTTTTTATCCAATGGCGGGTACACAAGGGTGACTGAACCCTATGCCACAACAAGGCCAGAAACTGCTACTCATTTGTCGTTACCCAGCGGGCACCTGCGAACCAAGTCACGGAGGCGAGTAATGTTACCCGCGCCATACCACCACAAACCCGTTTATAGGGCGGGCCACATTCATACAACATCGCAGAAGAAAGGACAGAGAGAACAAAGAAGGAAAAAAACATCCATGTCCGAACCGGGATTTGAACCAGGGACCAACAGCTCAGGAGTCAGGAAATTGTAATGTATAATATGGTTCATAATATTAGATATAACATTCCAAAAGTCTTTTGTACATTTTTGGCTAAAATTTTATTTATTTCATCGAAAATCCACCTCCATATTAAGAAACATTTATCGTGTTATGAATTTTATCATTTCGCACCTCGAACACTTTGAAGATCAATTCGATATTCATCGGAACAGCAGAGAAACGATCACGAAAAGCTGATGAGCTAACAAGGCATAAGGCCTTTTCATTATGTAAACTATAGCCTACACCAAGTGCTTATCCTCAAAAACCCTGGCACACCCTTCAAAGGACATCATTTATGCCCTACCGTAATTATCAGTTTCAAGGCATAAAGTGAGGCGTCACCACTTTGGCGAGATCCGCTAAGGAGAAGATAGTATGTTGTCAAAAACAGGAGCTTCAGCAATTAATTTGGCAAAATTTTCCAACATTTTTATCGTCATCATTTTATTAAGGTGCTTTTTTCCTACTCATTTTGAGCTTTTTTTTGTCGCTTCTGTGGAATTTGCTTTCTCTGCTTTAAATCCCACTTTCTTTAATGGGAGTTTCTGTTTGTTAGATAAATATCCTACAGTTATCAGACACTGAATCTCACTTGATTGGCGATGTTAGGCCTTGAAGATAGAAACTGCCATTAGAAGACTTAGTTGGTTATCATATCGCTCTAATCGTTACTTGTTAGAAAATCTTCCAAGTTCGTTATAATTGGCGAAGAATTAGGTATTCTTAGGAGCTGATTTGGCATCATTACAACCCGCCTAATAACAATCTTTTTTTTTTTACAGAATTATCATTTTAACAAGAAATTATTTATTGTAAATTTTTGACTAAAAATAAATGGGATGTCATTAAACATTTTATAACCTACCATTCTAGCCTGTTTTGATCAATCTATTTCTAGTAAATATAAATTCACAGAGTATGTGTAATTGTATATTTCAAGAATTTATATACATATATAATAATTCGGGCTTATGTGAATATGCATATCCGTAGATTCATAATAGATCTCATTCTGTGTATTCAAACAACAGAATTTCTTTCATAGCTTTGGGGAACAACTAGAGGCATTTAAGGCACTATTTTTTCATTCGACAATTTTGTTTTTCTTTAATTCCATTGTATTTCTTTCTTCATTTTATGTGAATATAAGCTACTAAATAGTAGGATATTTTTATTTCGGAAAATAGAAAGTGCATATTACTGTATTCAGTTACAACAGTTTTCAGTTATTAATTGCTATGCATTTCCACACAGTATTTTGATCAATCTGTACACATACGTTTTTCGTATCTTCTGCTTTTGTTCTTCAATATAATTGTCTCAGTGACTAAATATTTATAAATGAAAATTGTCTAATATACTTATTAAAAATATTCATGATTATTTTATTTGAATATTCATTACACTCATACATTTTTTTAATTTAATCAATATATTTAGAGCTTCAGTGGCTCAGTAACTTCACGCCGCTTCCAGTAAGCTTAGCAAAGTGAAGCATCATTTGCCGCGGGCAGTGGTTGGGAGGGTGACCACGGTGTACTTTCCTTCACTGGGTTGCTGGAACTCCGTGGGTTGGGGACGTGTCCATGTTGATATGTGACGTCCAAAGTCCTTCCGCTGGTGTGGCGTGGATGTGGAGAGGAGAGTGTAAGCTCAGGTGTGGCCTCGTCACCTGACCGTGGTTCAAAATAACGAGGCACCTTAATTGAGCAAAGTCGTTCTTTCACCTTCGTGGTGCTCTGACCCAAAACGAAAGACGTGCTCTCTTTTGACTTAAATTCGCACTGCCAAAGGCATAGCGAGCCTGGCTTGTCCAAGTGTCATAAGCAACAACAACAACATAAATTGATAAGATTCAAAATATGATTTTTCAAACTTACACCGTACTAAAATCTTTCAATAAGCAACTAGTTATAAAATCTATTTCCTAAATGTGAAAATTGTATGACATACCTATGAAAGTAGCGTAAGATATAATATTTAGTTTTTACAGTCCAAATGTTCAATATATATTTGAGAAATCTTTTAAAAATTCCTAAATTTTTTTTCTTACTGCATGTTGTATGCGACTTGATATCAATGCACTACACTTTTTATTAGTACGAGTTTAATCTGCTAATGATCCTCAATCTAATTTTAACCTTAAAACTTTTATAACAACTCACTTTCTGTAGATGGAATTTTCAGATAAAATACAACAAGAATTTTTGCTAGAAAGAACCTGATTATAATTTGTACCCTGTTCCAAATTAATCTTCTTCACAAACTCTTGTGCAAAAGTAAGTTATTCAGTTAAAATTTGTTTTCTTTATTTAATGTGTAATTTGCAAGCTGGTGTAACATCTTTGGTGGCGGAGGGAAGGAATGGTCAGAGCAAAACAAAATTATGTGCGCATGCATGCAAAACAATTTTCAATCAGAATAAAAATATCAGAGTTTTCAATAGATTTGAATTTATTAAAAATATTATTTTCCTCTTCTTAGAGTTGGGTTTGTATGTCATTGGGCATCTCTGCTTTTATCAGCATTTTGTACTATTAAATCCAAACCCAATGTTTCCTAGTTCCAGTTGCTCGGGTCACCCACTTTATTAATAAAGTCCGATAACCCTTTAATGGAGTCTAGGTGTAACTCTCTAGTATGGATGATGCCTAAAGAAGTTAATCTAGGGAGGGCAAGAGCCTCGCATTCGTAAATGATATGCTTGGCCGTTTCCTCTTGCGTATGACATTTTCCACGTTAATCTGTGACGTCCAATTTCCTTCCGCTGGTGTGGCGTGGATGTGGAGAGGAGGGTGCCAGCTCATGTGTAGCCTCGTCACCTGACAGTAGTTCAAAATGACGAGGCACCTTTAAAAAGAGCAAAGTTGTACTTTCACCTTCGTGGTGCTCTGATCCAAACGAAAGACACTCTCTATTGACTTAATTCGCACTGCCAAAGGCAAAAGCTATCTTGGCTTGTCCAAGTGTCATAGGAAAAACAACAACAACTATTATTAATCGCGACTTTCATTTGACATCAAATAAGGTTCATTCTTCTGTATTTCGTTACCAGCTTGCTTAAAATAAATATTCTCATCTATCTCTTTTAAAATCTAAATATAATTTTTTACAATAGCAAATAGTATATTATTAAATATGTATTAATCACAAATCTAATTAAATGAATAATTCTTACGAATACGGCAATATATTTAACACTCAATTCCTTAAGAGAAACATATTTTCATCAAATAATATGATTTTCGACCAAATGACTGAAACTAAAATTAAAGGGCAACGGTGAAACATACTGAGGATAATTCTACTAGAGATATTACACAACTAATTAATTAAATATGCATACTGTTATTATCATCCTTAGGACAAGTGAATTTATTCATTAAAATGCATGAATTTTAATAAAGCAGCTATTCTCTATACTTGAATCCAGATATTTTCTGAATTAAACTTCTAGTTAAATTTCCCTTATTTGCTTAATTCAAGACATAAATTAGAAACGAAAGAGCTGAGCTAATTATTGAGAAGAAATAAGTTGAAATATTCTTTTAAATACGTTTCTCGGTTGATCCTCGCATTTTATTAAGAAAATTAAAAACTGTTTCGCAACTACTTTTAAAAGACAAATGCTAATTTCTTGAATTTGCAGGAATTCCTCAATGGATTTGATACGATACTAATTAGAGACAACCTTAGATATTTAAATTTGTAAAAGAATTTCATTTCTTAGCGACATTTGTATTTGATGTATTAGTATGTGGCGGTAAATATTTATACAGGCGCGCATTAATTCTGAGGCTTTATTTTCTCGCGCCTGACTTTTCGTCTTTACAAAAATGCGCTTTGCAAATATTTACCGAGGAATATTTAAGAAGTTTCATTAAGTTTTGTTTGACCTGTCATTCTTTATTTTATGCGCTTTTCAAAGAAAAGCGAAGTTATTAGCGTCCGAAAGTAATATTGAATGTGTACTTTAAGGTGAGGTATGAAAGATATATGATTGGATAGAGTAAAAATATATATTGACTTAATTGGCTATAATACTTATACCTCATGGAAATTTATGAACTTTTTGATTAACATTATTTTTCATTCATATTTTGGCAGAATGTTTGAGAGTATTTTTATATATTGGAGCTTTGTTATGAAATCTTACAGAAACTTAGCTAATATTTTTTTTTCATTTTCCACGTGCATTTTATACTCGGGAGCTAAATTAATTTCTTATGCATCGATAAGTCAGAGTTAACTAATAAAAAACGAGAAACAGCTTTTCTTGTTGCTTAAATATTTACAAGCACTCCGCCATTATTTGCGGGAGGAATTGTTAAAACTTTATTTAACAAAAGCTTTTATTTAACAATATATTGAAAAAGCTGTTTACTTGAAAGTATAAACAATTGTGTCATTGTATATGATATTTATAAGCAAATATACTTAGCTAAAGCAAGAATAAATCTTTTACTTTCTAACAATTCATATTTTAATGAAAATGTTTAAAAATTCATAAATATTATGAATATGAAAAAATATTAAAAAGACTTATTATTTAAATAATTTAATGTATATTTATAATTTTTTGGTTCATTTTTATAAAAGGGAAATGTAACCTAAATATTTGAATAAAAATATTGTATTACATATTACTTCAAAAAATTTGTATTTATGAAAAATAGTATTATGAGAAAGTAAATCAAAATACGAAAGAAATTTTTAAATATAGTTAGTATTTATTTTATTTGATTTCAGACATACGTGATTCATTTTATGAGAACACAAATTATATAAATAGGAAAAATAATGGTGTCAAATACCATTATTTAAATAAATATAAAATAAGATGCAGAAAATATATTAAAAACTCTGTTTAAGAAAAAGTGATGAAAAATGTTTTTTTAATGAATATTCAATAATTTTAATGATTGTAGTATTGTTTAATTTTGGAGCTATTATTTGTTTTTAATATTATTATTTTAAATTATTAAAAATTTGCAGAATATTTTTGTTAAACTCTAATGAGATTTAATTCAAGTATACAAAATTTCTGCTTAAAATAAAATTTAGTTTTGTAAAATGCTAGATAGGCATAAATGAATTTTAAATAAAAATTAAGCATATCAAACTAAATTTAAAGTTTTTATATTAAATGAGAATGTTTATGATTTTGAAATTTTCTGAATTTATTTAACAGTATATATATATTATTTTTACCATGAGTGGAAAGAATAATACAGGGGTTACTTCTTATTAGTTTGAAATATTTTCTTGTGTGTGTGTGTGTGTTCTGATTGAGAAATATATCTTTCTCATGTTTATGCATACTTCCGTATACATTAAAATCTTTATCTATTTTGAATTTTGCGATATCAGATATGGTATCAAAACGATTGTAATTAACACCTATTTATTTCCAAAGATATTAAGTAAATTATATTCATTTTACAGAAATGTTAAAAGATTGAGCAATCTATTAATGTCATCTGAGGCAGTGAAAAGCTGTAAGACCAGTATCAAATTCATAGATTTATTTTTCGTAATTCAGAAGCATAACAGACTTTATGTAAGAACATTGCTACAGATTATATCGTGGCAGTTAATTCTACCATTTATATGCGTGACTCACAATTCTTCCATTTTTTTAACAGACGTTCTCGAGATTTGATCTTTCATATTTTAATGAGGAATTACCAACATGTATAATTGCAGGTTGTGTGTGCTCTGCAACAACCATTGGTCGTGGATCGGTTTTTAAACCGAGACGAATCACATAAACCTTTTGAGCCCGAGATGCTATCCAAGTTGGCAACTGTAAATTTATGGTGGACCTGACTATAGATAATGATAATGTCATGTTGCTCTGCCTTCCCGTGAGATTATTTTCATATTAAATGTGTAGAGATGCAATTCGTTGCGGAAAAAAGATCCTTCATCTTAAGGGTAGGAACCAACAGAGGTTAATTTTAAACCATGTAAGCTTGTAATTATATCGATCAAAATCTTCTCGTAAATAGTAGTACATAGTATGTGATTACAGTTTTAGCAAGGCATTATTAGTCAGAAGGTACTCTGTAAAAGTACTTCTTCAAGCAGTCTGTTAGAGAAGGTAAAACAATCAAATGCTGAAAAGCAATTCGTCAAAAGATGAAAAAAATTATGTTACTGAATCTAGAACAATAAATAATTCTAATGGCTTCATAATTATCTATTCGCTTTTTAGTATATATATATATATATATATATATATATATATATATATATATATATATATATATATATATATATATATATATATATATATATATAAAGTTATATTAATATTTAACGATAAATAAAAGATAAAAATATTCACAAATTAATGATATTTAAAAGTTTGGTAACTTACTATTATTGAACTATTTAAATACAAAATCTAGAATATGCTCTGAATAATGTATGAAACTATTGTATAGAAATATAATAGTATAGAATTATTTAAAAACGGACAAAGATATTAATTCGTAATAATTTATTAAATGCATGTAACTCTAGTTATTTCAAACATTTTAAATGTGCTTGTAAAATATGCGTTTATTAAATATTATTTCTCAGATACTTTAATTTGTATTTATTTTTATCAAAAGTAATATTTTGATGAAAATATATTCATAAAGTTGATAGAGACAAAAAGATTCAAATAGCGGTATAGTTATAATGTGTTTGTGCATAAACAGTTTATAAAATCATACACAGAAACCCATTAAATATCAGACAAATGGAATTTCCATATATTTTTTTTCTTATAATATACATTAAATAAAAATAAAATCACTGAAGTAAAATATTCTAAATGTCCCTACGCAAAAAAGTCCTTTTCTTTATATTAATCTTTCTTTACATTAATGAATTTCTTCAATTTAAACTGCCAAGGATTCCAATAAACATCCATTTAATACCATTCTGGTAAGAAATTCTGCATCATTTTGAAGATTTCTAAATAGCGCATTAAAAAAATCTTTATTTTAACAATACATATATAAAAAATAAATTAATGAAATCCAATTTATAAAATTCATGTTGGAAAGTTAAGACATATTATTTACATAAAAATGTGTTTCTGATTCTTCAATGTTAAATTTAATGTTAAACTTCCATCTAAAATTATCCTGAATAGATATTTGTAGTTGTTACTAATACCAGATTGTGCAGGAAAGCTAGCAATCTATATAAATCCAAAAATATTCAAAAAAATTGAAAACAATAGAGAATTCTGAAGGATCTGGACATTTTTAAAACTAAAATATGGGCCGGTTGTCAACCCCACACAAATGGCACTCAGAAAGGATCACCTATCCCTGATTTAATGTGAATGACCTGACATGGCTACTGTGGTGAAGTGCGGTAAGTACTTCTGTGGTAACTGGCAAAAAAGCGTTTGGTATTTTCTAGGCGAACGCTGAAAAGAACGGTTTCTTCCAAAGTAGCACAGATGAATGTTAATATTACCACCAAATCGGTTTGGTTCCATCTTCTTAAGATAGGAGACCTAGGTTATATGTGAAAGCCCACAAGGGTTGTAACCCTCCTCAGCAGCAGTCTTAGACAGGTAGTTGGCCCTATCACTTCTGTTGGCACCACCATGAAATGAAAGGAAAAATGAATTGATTCGTGAATGATTAGTGGTGGTGGGTGGTGGGACTAATCCCCATCTGGTCTAGTGGTACTAGACCAGATCCATGAGATCAAAGACAGCCAAAAAGTTCAAAAGCAGATGTGGACTTTTCACAGCCTCCTCACGAGAAAACCCCAAGCACTTCAAGATGTGTTGCGGGCAAAACGGAGCATTGTCGACTCTTGGGGCATGTTGGGTATTTTCTTTCACCGTCTTCAAAGATCATACACTTCAAGTGGCCAGTAGAAAGTCGAAACAGTGTCATCTGATGTACTCTGGAGCCCTTAAATGTTGTGGTGGATCCAGGATGTCTTTGGAAGTACCAAGGATGTGCAGGAGGAGCAGACCAGATTTTAGAAGTAAGTTGTTTAGTAATGGAACAGATCTCTGATGGTGTTAGTGCCATACGATCTTCCGGGAATGATGAATTATCATGAATGATTAGTTCTTCACCATTTTGAAAGATAAAATTACATGGTAAAAATAAAATTTAATTTCTCTCTGACCAATATATTTTACACATTCAAATAATAATGTGACATTAAGACCCACTATGTTTAGTAATTACCCAGTATTCTGCGTAACGAATTACAAGGATATTTTGACCCCAGAAATTTTGAGGGAAAGGAGAAGGACGTTCTCCTACTCCATTGAGAGAAAATATTTTTCAAGGTGAATGTTTGAAACTGCTTGGATCTTTTCCTTTGCATCACCCAGAACTGTCAAGCAACTTGTTAATATTCTGAAATTCGGTTCAAAGTTGGTAAATTTGATTTCTACCTCGAGCTATGATGTTTGTAATTGTTCATAATCAACTAACATTATACTAAAAGTTTGCTTCCAATTATCATTCATGTGCGAAAGATAATCACAAAATCCATAAATAATAACAAATAAATGAAGCCATTCACTTGCATTTCATAGGAATATGCTCGAATTTAGAAATATTGAAGTCCCATGTTGTTCCTCCAGCTTCGACTTGGTCAAAGTTAAGCTGGTTCTTAAACTTACTGCTTAAAAGTTGAATTCGAAAGTTGATTGCCATTTTGGTTACTAATATGTATAGTGGTTCAGAATCTACTATACACCACCATTCCTGGTCAAATTAACTCCCAAGGACAAAACATAACCATAGAGTGGCAAATTAAGCGAATAACCAATTCATTATAATGATTATTAAGTTCCAAGGAAGTTCAAATCAAATAATTTCGTCCAACAATTTTAAATCTACTGTTCTAAACAACAGACAATTGTACTTCCACTGCTCTAAACTGCAGACAATTGCATTTCTAACAATTGTGTTTCCACCGTAAAAATGCAATAGATTCTTGTAGCCATGGATCATACCTGTTGTTGTTGTTGTTGCTTATCCTCCATGTCTGACGGAGTCAGACTAGATCCAAGAGTTCGTTGACTGTAAGGAAGTTGAAGACTAAAAGAGGATTGCTAAAGAGATCCTCCCTAGAGAGACCCATGCAATCCAAAAGATCCTCAGGAGATGCCTGATGATTTTGGCACTTGGTGCAGGTGACGAAAGTTTTCCTGCCCTCGTTGAAAGTGAGGCACTTAATATGACCGCTAGCAAGTCTTGAGAGAACAGTCCGGGTACGTCTGTCACACGGAAGGTCAAGGGACAAACCCGGTTTTGATCCCTTGTACCAATTATGGGTGGGGGGTGTTTTCCACTCCTCCGAGATTTTTGAGTTTTCCCTGGAGTATAACTCCAGAAAAGTAAGTGTAAAAGAGGGAGTATTTGAAATAGTGCAACCCTCCTTAGCAAGATTATCGGCCATTTCATTCCCGTGGAGATTCACATGTGAAGGTATCCATTGCAAGTGAACATCATGATTAAGTGAAATGAGTTTTAATTTAAGCAGGATAGAGTTGCTGATCTTGTCGCCTACAAGAAGCCAATTACTAAGATGGTGGAGAGAACTACAGCGATCATACCTGTAAAAAGAAAGTAGCTATAGATCATACCTGTAAAAAAGACAATAGTCTTTAGCAGACTATTGTTTTTTACAGTGTAACTATATTTACTTTTAGCAGTTAATTGTATTTACCATAGACAGTAATGTTTGTTTTTTGGTAATCTTAAGGATCTCTGATTCCCACCTATGTGGCACGGGGAAGATTAAAATAAAAGAAAAGAAAGATCTGTGTGGCTGAAAGAAAAGAAATACAGGAAAGGCCTGTGATTTTTGAAAGATAATAGATGATGATAAAATGCATCTTACCACATCTCACTACATTTAATATGAATTAATGCTAATAATAAGAAAAATTTGACTAAAATTTAAATACATTATAGTCAAAAAGATCGAACTTAAGTTAGGATTTTTATCCAAAAACGAGTATATCTATAAATAGCTGAAAGTCATTAATAATTTTTGCTTATCCACCCATGTAAGATAAATAAGATCACATTCAAGGCTCTCACAAACTAAAGAAATGTTTGCTGGCACCAGGAGATGGGAGCTTATTTTACATGTATTAAGCCTTAATTAGAATTTCCTCATTTATTTTACGATGCTCAATATGGCAACATCTTTAAAACTCAAGAAAAATTCCATCCACGCTGATGAGATGCAAGAAGATTCTTAAAAGAATAAAGGAAAAAGCATGGCAGAAATAAGAAAAATAAGAAAAAATAGCACGTTTCCCCCGAAACAAAGAAGGGTTGTAAAAATCTATCGCACACGATGCTAACGTTGCATTAAATGCAACTACAACCAATTAAGAAAACCCTCTCGGCTAGGTTATCGACGCTCGTGCATAGGTAACGATAATGAATAAAGTTTTTTCGAAAAGAATAATGAACGGAAGAAAAAAAAGTTTGCTGTGATTAACCCATGTGTAAATTATTAACCACTGGCTTGATAGATTAGGGTAATTATAAGCAGGTATTAAAATTGTGCCCACCTCCATTATTGTTGAGTAAGCTTTTATTTGAATTATGATAGGAGCTCGGTCCTTATGTATGTTCTTTCCATATCTGGTTTTTTTATGGCATCGGTTTGAGGGTATTTTCAGAAATGAAGGTGCCTTATATTGGATTGTAATGAATAGCACTAAAACAAGTGAAATTTTTGATGCTGCTCTTAAACATGAGGTGTCTTATGAAATATTTACTGTAATATCACTGCTGTAAATATTCTTGTGGCAGATGCTGACAATCATTTCAGATCGAAGATTTAATTTCGGCGTATATTTTATGCCTTATATATTTTATGTGAGAAGTAAATATAAAATGTTGGGATTACACATGTTCACTGTGCCATTTGCAAATTAATATTTTTCTTACTTTCTTGAAAGGATGATTTTACAGTGCATCGTGTGAGAAATGTTTAACCCATTCCTTCATAACAATAGTAAAATCACAACAGATATAATGTGAAGAACACACGAGATAAATCATCGGCACAGATGTCTTATAATCCAGGATGCCAAATTCTGAGTTTGGGGATTTTTTTAGCAGATTTTCTTATGTAACTGGTAACCTGGTTTTTATTACATCATAAATATGTAGACTTATATGAATTATGCAGAAAATTATATTTTGGCAACCCCACTATTTACGTTATCGCGCTCGTTACAATACGTCATCTTGGAAACATTACTTCATCGCCCCCCCCCAAAAAAAACTCAGAGTTTATCATCCTGGATTATATGACATCTGAAACAATTTTTCTTAATTTGACAATAAATTTATTCTAAACATTTGACAAAGTATCTGTCTCCTATTTAATATTATTTTAATTATAATTATATCTTCAGAGTAGTTTATCTATCTATCTATTTATCTATCTATCTATCTATCTATCTATCTATCTATCTATCTATCTATCTATCTATCTATCTATCTATCTATCTATCTATCTATATATATATATATATATATATATATATATATATATATATATATATATACACAAATTGAAAAATTTGCTATTTGTATAAGCAATAGTAAAAAATGATCTACAAAAATAAAAGTTTTCAATACTAAATGTTATTGCAAAACCGAAAATGAGTTATGTGTTATTGTATTGCATTGCAATTTTCAGAATTTTTTCCCTTGCGATACATTAATATGATCTCTGTGAAAATTCTTTCTTAAACGTATATTCCATGGACTTAATAGAGTTTTGATAATGGCTTTGTGTTATTTAAATGCTTACTGAAAAGGTCTTATTCGTAGAAAACCTTTATAGGATTAAATAATTTGTGATTTTTTAAAATTTTTTTTTACCATATTTGTAATTTTGAAATGATTTGTTCAATCTTTTTCCAATGAAAACTACATTCTTTTGAGTTGCTAAAATTCAAGAATCAATCAGTTTTATTCTCTCTTTAGCAAGTTTTCAATTTAGTTCTATAAAACAAAACTAAAAGATTTGAGTTACTTAAATCAAAATTATACTTACACGAGAAGAAATATCTCCAGGTAATATGAACTCCAAGAAATTATTAGATTTTGTCTGGAACAAAATATGACAGACATATTTAAAAAATGCTACTTATAGTGTAAATGGGCAATAATTCAGCTTCTATTCGAATGGTTCGAGTTCAAATCTCACACAAAGGGTCTTGTTTCAATCAACATTTTTCATATTACATATAATAGTGGATTGTATATTATTGTAACATTATGAAGTTTGATTTCATTGTTTTTTCTTGGTTCTCACCATCAAAATTAAGATGAAAATACATAATGCCAGTCGATGAGAATCATTCAGATTATCCACGTAGATTAGTGCTATGGTTTTCTTAATCGACACTAAAATTCCCTTTATCAAAATATTATCATTATATGTAATAGTAGATTGTATATTATTGTAACATTATGAAGTTTGATTTCATTATTTTCTTGGTTCTCACCATCAAAACGAAGATGAAAATGCATAATGTCATTCAATGAGAATCATTAAGATTATCCACGTTGATTAGTTCTACGGTTTTCTTAATCGACATTAAAGCTCCCTTTATCAAAATATTATCATTATATATAATAGTAGATTGTATATTATTGTAACATTATGAAGTTTGATTTCATTATTTTCTTGGTTCTCACCATCAAAACGAAGATGAAAATGCATAATGCCAATGAATGAGAATCATTAAGATTATCCACGTAGATTAGTGCTATGGTTTTCTTAATCGACACTTAAGCTCCCTTTATCAAAATATTATCATAACAAAATTATGGCAAAGTTTAAACTAGTAGCATGTATAATTTATGCTATTTTAAAATAATTTCCTCAAATAATCGGAAATGTTCTTCTTTCTTTATACCAGTTAAGAAACCAAAAGATTGATTGCAAATTTCCCATAGTTTGATTATTCATCGTGGTAAAAATGCCATCTGTCATTTTAAAGATAAAAACTACGATAATCAACTAATGCCGATGCTTCCATAAAATTACTGTGTTTTTGGTGAAATTATATATCTACACCAAGCGTTACATTTCAATTGTAACATTAGTATATTTTTCCAGTATTGCTTTATATGTTTTATTCATAACAGTAAAATATCTTGCTGTAGAATATGCAGGTAGGAATTTTTAATGATAATATAATGATAGCCACTTTGACAAATTACTTAATCAAGATTAATCACAAAAGAAGTTACTTTAACTAAGTACACCATAATTATATACATGCATGTTTATATAAATGAAATAAAAAATTCGACTTAATTATTTTATTTCTTGCACTAGGGGTAAAATAAAATATTTATTTTATAATTTTCCATAGAATTTTTGTTATAAAAACATACCTCACAAATCTATAATTACTCTGCAGATGAATAATATTGTTTCATTTAAATCTATTATTGTCTAAGTTTTCTTATTGATTACAAATATTACATTCATTTAGTATTATTACCGGCAATTACTAACCCATTATATTTACTTCTATATGAATAGGATAATAATGTAAAGTAATTATTCAAATGAGAAAAGTACTTATTCTCATATAATTCTCAAATACATATGCAAATGTATCATCCAAAATGGTTTGTTAATGGTAAACATTTATATTGCAGTAAATTACCGACCATATTAGTTTGTTTTATGTTACCCTATGGGGATATACCACACAGTAAGACACGATAATTTATAACAATTTCTCTTACCAATTCATTTTTTAGAGTATTACTAATCGCGCTTACATAATAACTTAATTCTACAAGCAGTTTTCTAAGTTTGTTTACCCAAAAATTATTTATTTTAATATTAGTTCCTAATATTTTAATAATAGTCCGTTTTTACCTAATATATTTTAATATTAGGTAAAAACGTTTTTCTCATCAATATTTCCCTGAAGGCAAAAATCATAGAGACGTCTACCTTAGAAAATGACTTGAAAAAAGATAAATGTTAAGTAATTTAATGCATAATATCAAGAAAGTTAAAATAAATAATTATAATTGGTGAACTGCTGGAAAATGTATTTGAGCTTATGGTTTTTCTTACTGATAACAGCTATTTCAGAAATAAAAAGAATTTTTTTTTTGCTTAAATTAATTCATTACAATCCACGAATGTTTTATATTTGTACATTTAGTATTGGGTCGTGGTAGCCTAGTGGTTAGGGTATCGGCCTTCCATCCGCAAGGGTGGAGTTCGATTCCCAATGTTGTTAAAGACCCACTGAGTACATGCGATATACGTGCTCGTTAAATCTGTGGAATCGAAAGTCCTGTGGTCGGTCGTTGATCAGTTACCATGGGTGCAATGGTCTGGAGAAAATTTCCTCCCTCTTCAGATCAATGTCAAAATTGATGAAGTGGATTCTCTGGTGCTGCCATCTATCGGAAGATTTGAAGAGCAAAAATCGTACTTTCACCTTCATGGTGCTCTTATTAAACGAAAGACGCTACCAATCGACTTAAATTCGCATAGCCAAGGCATAGCGAGCTTGGCTTGTCCAAGTGTCATCAGTAACAACGACAACATTTAGTATTTATTTGTCAAATACAAACAGAGTTGTAAAATTAGCCGTATTCTTGCTATCGTAGCCGTAATGTTTCGTTTAAAATTCATCTATAACTCATATCATTTACATTTTTCTAAACTTTTTTACAACTTCTATAAACATTTGAAAGCAATTTTTGTTGTTTAAATTTACCTTTTGAAAACAATGTTTTTAATCAGGAATAATTTTTCATTCCGTCAATTTTTCAAAATAGGAATGTTACTATGTAAAGGATGTGAATCATATTTTTGTTATGAAATTTTTGCCGCAAAAGAATTTGAAATGTTGCATAAGCATTTGAAAGGTTGTTTTTTATTACTTTTACGGATGAAATTGCTACTTTGTTTCGAATTCTTTAATTCGTAACTACAAATTGTGAAATTTGATAAAATATATTTCAAATAATGTTTTAATGATTAAAAAAAAGGTTGGCAGAAGTACATTGAAATAGGAAGTATTTGAAGGAGATGAAATAAATTTGGACTAATAAATTGATCGTCTTTTTATAAAACAATATTTCGAATGCCTTTTCTCGTAAATAGTACCATACTTCATTTTCAAAATGTAGGTAAATTAAAGCTTTGGTTGATGGTCAATTTCTTACATTAAATAACTGTTAATTCAATAACTAATAATAATAATAAAAAAATATGATTTTTAATCATGAAAATTTCCTCAGTCTAATATATTAACATTACATTCGATTAACAGGGAACCATAATTTTATGATTGACTACATAATCCGTTGAAAAATAACTTTAAAGATACACCTAATATTATTTTTCCTTTTCATAAAAATTTTTCTTATCTATTTCTATGACAAGGCAAATAGCATATTTGTGGAATGAAAATTTATCGATAACATCGCAGTCAGCTAATAGCAAGGGAATTAAGTATTATTTAACTTTGTGGTGTCCTTTCAATATTTCAAAATCTGGATCTAATAAAAAGTATTTTATTATGTAACTTTACACATTTTGATTGCGAAAGTGATTTCTTTTTGAAATAAAATAAATGCGACCGACTTAAAAAAAAGCAGAAAAGCATACATTGTTGTTTCTTACATTTATTTTTTTTTCATCAAATTATACAAGTACATAACAATAATTCATCACAGAAAAGTCAGAAAAAATTAAGAAACGCTCTGTAAATCACAGTCTGAAAATTACAAATACAGATTACCTAATATCTTAGTAATTTAGCAAAAAGTAGTTTTTTTATCAACTTTGGCACAGTGAAATTTCAAAGCAAATTTAATAGACGAATACAATTTTATTTCTTAAGACTAGAAATCTTTTATTACTATTTTTTCAACAATAAATTTTAAGAGATCAGAAAAATAATTGTTTTTGAAATTAATTAATTAAAAAAAAACAAATTTAAAATGATAGAAAAAAGTTATTTCTTTGGCTTAGACTTTATATATAATTTCACAGGAAAAAAATATAAATATTTATAGAATATTTATTTGTGGTATTTTTTATATACCATGATAGCAGCTTCATTGCTTTCATCAAACTTTTGTTCTACTGCTGTTTTTATTTGTAAAGTTATCTTCTTTCTTACTAAGCATAACTTAATTATTTTCTATTATAAATTACCTCAAAAAATAAAAATAGCTAATAGCACCTGAGCATCAAAAATAAATTCAATCATTTAAGCCCTCAAACTTCAAAAAAGTGTAAAATGCATGCTTCTACTGCAGAAATATTTACAAAAATAAATTTCCAAAGCTATTGATGAAAAGAAAAATTAGTTCTTAAATTTAAATTTTTTCTTGGAAATTTTGAAAGAAGACTCTTTTCTTTTTGGATTCTGCACAGATTTGTCAGAATTGAAAGACATCTAGTAATTTGAGTAGGAGTTAGTGATAACTGCCTGCTCCATATTGCTGATTGCCACCATATTGTTGGTTGCCCCCATACTGACCCCCATAGGATGGATTAGCTGGAGCAGCAGCAGGAGCTGGAGCTGGAGCAGCTGGAGCCTTAGGGATACCATCGCCTTCGACTACATAACCATTTTTGCCAGCGGTGTACTTGATGATTCTTTGCTTGCCAGTTTCGTCAACGTATCCGTATGCGCCTTGGACAGTTCCGTCTGGAAGTCTGGTCTCTTCCCGGAAGCTCTGGTCCTTGCCTTTTCCGGTGTCGTATCCGAACTTGTAGTCTCCAGCTAGTTCTGCCCCAATGTTGACGTAATGAACTGCTGCTGGGTTAGAGGTTACTTGGGGCCTGGGAGCTTGGTAGGCTTGTGGCTGTGGTTGGTAGGCTGGCTGCTGAGGTTGGTAAGATTGCGGCTGGGGTTGGTAAGATTGGGGTTGCTGCTGGTACGCTTGTGGCTGGTACTGAGCTGGTTGGGGCTGGTAGGCTGGTTGAGGTTGTTGGTGGGAGTACTGAGCACTAGCGGCTGCCATGAAAGCTGATAAAGCAATCTGAAATGAAAATTGTTAAAATTATTTCATTATATTAATAAGAACATTTTGGCTAATAAATAATAACGTCACTTTAAAAATTCACTTTTATCTCATTGACAAAGTTAAAATTTAAATTTTTCACATTATTCAGATAAAAACTTTGAATTCTAAAAATTTCTAATATGATGATGCTCCAAATCTGGATTAATCGTTTGTAATAAGACAAGAGAAGGATAAGTTGAAATATTTTCTTTATAAAATTGTTTAAAGATAATTGTCTAAAATAATTCATGACCAACTTGTCTAGTGGTCAGCGTGCCGGACTACGGATAAGGAGGTCCTGAGTTCGAATCCCGGTTCGGGCATGGATGTACTTTCTCTCTCTATCTACCCTGTCTTTGTCCTTTCCTTGTATGAATGAGGTGTGAATGGTTGCCTACCCTATAAACGGGTCCCTATGGCATGTGTGTAGAGCAAAGTCGTACTTTCACCTTCATGTTGCTCTGATTAAAACGAAAGACGCTCCCAATCGACTTAATTCGCATAGCATAGCGAGCTTGGCTTGTTCAAGTGTCATTAGTAAACAACAACAGAACATTTTAGGATTTTTCATAAATATGTTCTCCTTTTCCATCATAATAATATGCGAAAATATATAATTTATGTGACATGAATAGGTTTTTTCCCAAAACTATTGTGCAAAACCATAAGAAGTATAGGATTATTTTACAAAGTTTATATAAAAAATCTTTTTATTGACACCATTATTATCAAACAATAATGTTTATGAATACTATGACATAAATAAAGAGTAATAATGTTTAAAATCTAAACATTACATTCACTATATAAGTTAGTGTATAGTTGCTTATGTTTGCTGAAAAGGTGTTGGTCACTTTTGATTTTCGAGGTTTCCTCCTTAGCAATATACGAATGCAGCATTTTATATGAAACATTCTGGATCCCATCATAAAATGAATTATAAAACGCCTATTAAAAATGACTTGTATTAAAAAGATGTTGTCTTAGCGGCATCGAATTTCGAAATTTGTTAAGGGAACATTTTTTACAACCTAACAAAGAAAAATTAGCTTATTTTTAGTTAATGAATTTAATGAAATTTAAAAATTATTAATTCATTGGAAAGTCTAAAAATAATTTATTGTTAACTTTAATGTCTAAAGGTACGATACATTTTCATGTGTGCACAATATTCCAATTAGCTCTTAGGTATTTCAAATAAAAAATTATTCTATTTCATCTAAAAATGATAAATTAATCTCAAACTCTTAGAGATGAAACCATATAATAAATGTAAAAAAGTATGGTCTGCTATTCTTCAAATTCTTTTTACTAAATGAATGCTTGAATATATGTGATACCTATATTCAATTTTGATTTTATTATTTCTATTAATGAATGACTTCGTTCCTTAACAAAAGAAAATTTGAAAAAATATTAATTTTCTGTTCCAAAACCCTTTAATATAACTAATTAAATAATAAAATTACATTAAGGAATAAATAAAATTGTGTTAAAATATCTTATGCTAATTATTTCTTTAATGTGACTAAACGCACTTCCAATATTTAATAAAAATTGCAATGTTTAGAAATAAATTTACATTTTTACTTAATCACATGAATAATATTTCTATTATTCGCTTCTAAATTTATAACTAATTAATAAATACAAATAATCGTAATTTCTTTATTTTTAATAACAATTATTAGATACATTTTGTATTCATTTTCTTAAGAACGTATTTATTTTACATGTAATGATAAGGTATAGCTATAAATACATTCATTTAATTTTTTAGAGTAACAATGAAAGATTTATAGTTTATATTTATTAGAAACTTATATCACTTAAATATCAAATTTATTTGTGAATTTAGATTTATTAACTATAAATATACTTTTATTTACTAATGCTATACTTATACTTGATTACTTACGAAGGCTAACTATAAATATACTTTTATATACTAATGCTATACTTATACTTGAATACTTACGAAGGCTAACTATAAATATACTTTTATATACTAATGCTATACTTATACTTGAATACTTACGAAGGCTAACTATAAATACACTTTTATATACTAATGCTATACTTATACTTGAATACTTACGAAGGCTATCATCTTGATGCTTAAAGGGAAGGAAAGCAGAGAACAGAAGAAGTTGTGAGAGTGAAGCTCGATGTCACTCCTTTTTATAGGAAAGGGGAACAAAAACTAGAATATATTTTTTTATTCTTTTTTTCCGACGTTTTCTACTGTTAAAGAATGCATTCCATTGTAAGCAAAGGTCTCGGAACGGAGGAAGTAGTGTATATCTGGTATTTAATTTCATTTTTTTTATTTAAATTAAGTTCGAGGTTTCTGAAACCCGTTTCGAGTGGAGGAAAGCGGCTTAAGTCATTACGAGACCTTCGATTGAGCCGTTATTCTTGAATGACAAATGTTGTCAAAAAGAATTGTTTTTGCTGTTGCCACACATTCCGAATTAAATATTGATTTAAAATGAATATTGATTTTGCTGAAATCAATTTTAAAGAAAGAATTTAGTCGTAACATTTTCATTTCGCTGCAGAATTATAAAAAGTTTTAATTTATTTACGCATATATATATATATATATATATATATATATATATATATATATATATATATATATATATATATATATATATATATATATATATATATATATATATATATATATATATATATATATATATATATATATATATTATATATATATATATATATATATATATATATATATATATATATATATATATATATATATATATATATATATATATATATATATATATATATATATATATATATATATATATATATATATATATATATATATATATATATATATATATATATATATATATATATATATATATATATATATATATATATATATATATATATATATATATATATATATATATATATATATATATATATATATATATATATATATATATATGTAATCCTATCTGAGTCAGAAAAATATAAAACTTTTAGTTAATGAAACATAGATTAATAATTTCAGTTATTAAATTACAATAGAGCAATTCCCTTTATTAAATTAAAATGCAAAAGTAATTACATTAATAATTGATATATATATATATATATATATATATATATATATATATATATATATATATATATATATATAATTTGACTAACTATTAAAAATTCAAATATATAATTATTTAATAAAAATATTCTTATTTTTATTTTTAACTGTTACTTAAATTTTAATAAGTAATCCTTTTTTCACGGCTACACACTTAAATTTTGTTCAGTTTTAAGATTTATTTACATAATGAATATAAAATTTGAGTTTCTCCTAAATAAATGTACTGCATAAATTATTTTATATTAAATCCCATCTTACTTACAATTTCATAATTTGGTTTGCCAGAAATTATACTTTTAAATATACATTTGAAAAATTTTTAATATACTGAACACATTTGGTTAATGTTTTGAAGGTAAAATATATTATTTAAAAGTAAGTTTTGATGTCAAATAATGAGTTTATCAAAAACGTGTAAATCACAATTACAGCCATATAGTCTTCTCATCTAATAAGATAGTCATTTGAAGAATGCCACACACACACACACACACACACACACACACACACACACACACACACACACACACACACACACACACACACACACACACACACACACACACACACACACACACACATATATATATATATATATATACTATATAACCAAATCCAAGTATTAAAACTTACTCTTGTTGATTTACTTAACAACATTTTCCAACCATTTATAAAAAATACAAAACTATGTAGCTAGCTGGATTCACAACATTATTAGCCATATTTTTTTATTTATTGTAAAATCCAACCAATAATAATTCTGAACTAAATGCTAAAAATGAAATGCTATGGAAAAAACTATCTGTATGTGATAGTATATCATGTTTGAAAAAATTTATTGCAAAATGATTCAAAAATAGTATTGTATTTATATTAATATGTATATTTTTATATTTAACTCTTAAGAATATTTATATTTGATTTTTCTGGTAGATAGGGAAAGACCTTTAACTTGGTCAAAGGAATTATGAAATATATTTAAATCCATTAATCACATTTGTATGTTATCGAAAGAAAAATATGATGCAAAAAAAATATTAATTTAATTTGTAGTGCCTTCCATTGTGAGATGTTAGTCATTGGGTTATCCATAATACTGCATTCCATTATAAATCACTTATTAAAATAATATTAGTTCTTATTCACAAAATGTTAAATTATTTTCATAAAATATAAAGCGAAACATTGCATATTTTTTCAGAAATAACAGTTGTATTCATTTTCTCAATTTTTTTATATGTTTACGTTTGATTTAGAGAAGAAACACATAACATTAATAAATGTTAGCTATAAATAAAAGGTTTGTATATTTTATAAAAAATTGACTTCCTTTAATGAAATTAATAATGTCAATATATGTCGGGTTATTTTTGTAATGTCAAGTTATCATAAGAAGAAATGTTGCTGAGTTCATGAGAAACTTAAGAGTAAAAAAAATTTTGAAATGTAGAGCTTAAAATATCGGGACAAAATGTTTAATTAAATAATTAAAAGGAATGCGAGAAATAAAAAATATAATAGAACATTAAAGTATATTCGATACTTAAAACTAATTTTCTTTTTTAAAAATTTAATCATTATTTTTAACAATTTTTATAAATAAATAAGAAACGAAAAGAGGAACTGAATTCGATAATTTAAGATTATAAAATATGCATTTAAATTTAAAAAAACAAAATAAGTTTAATCATAAATTTAATTGTTAACTTTCCATATTTACTTCTTTTAAAAATATTTGCTAGCAGTTTACTTTTATCAAAATTAATATAGACATTTTAATTAATTATATTTCAGTTTTTTTAGCATTTACTTTTATTAATTTTTAAATGAAAACTTTTAATAATAGTTAAATTGAAAATGTTTAAATGAAAGGTATTTTACCATTTTAGTTAATACCAATTATTTAAACAAATATAAAGTGAAATATTCAAAAATATAAAAAATATATATTTAGATAGGAATTAAAAAAACTAAAATTAAGGTTTATCAATATCTTGCTAATGTTTCTTTTTCAGTTATAAAATAATAAAATATTTAAATAATTTTGAAAATTCATCATTAAAAAAATATAGTCATTACAAATCAAAATAAATAGTTTCTCTTTTATTTCAAAAATAATAAATAAATGTGTGGAATTTTTACCAAATAAAGATAAAATAATGTAACATAATTGGCAACTCCATTATTGAAGAAAACGATTGGTTAGTGAAACAAGACTAACAACTATTCTTTACTTTGAAGCAAGTAATTTGTTTTTGCACCAAATAGCTCAAAATATTCATTACATACAATACTTCGCAGAAAAGTCGAAATACAAGAATTCAAATTTAATATTTTCAAAAATAATTGCTTCCCTTTTCTGACTAACACCACTCTCATTTGTAAAATCAAATCAAAGACAGGCAACAGTCTAATAAAGAGAAGGACACATTCAAAATGCTAACCCTGATGACGTCACAGCGGTCAAACATTTAGCTTTTCATTGCCAAAAATATATATATACCTTCATTTATTTGAATCATGTTTCATTGGAATAACCTTTCCTCTTCGGAAGTTATTAAGACGTCATCACGCCATTTTTCAAGTCAATGGACGGGTTCTGCAACAAGAGTAAATTGCACCGAAACGCGTATTACCTTTCATAAGTAAGGTTGGTTTTTCTTAATTTATTCATTACCACTAGTGACTTGAAAAAGTGAACGCTTTAGGGGAAAGTGTCCATGCCCACTTTGATTTTCTTCGTTATTTAATTAAGGGAAATCGCCATTTGCGGAGTTGTTTCGTGTATGCTAATACTTAAGAGGTGATTGCGTTTCTCCATTTGAAGTTCTTACAGACAAGGAAATGAGTGAGGTGGTATTATTAATGACAGTCAGACACTGTACTTGGAAATTGCTAAGAAAGGTAAAGCTTTGTGTTCAGAGAATCACGTGACCACTGTTCCATTGGAGCGCTGTGAACACTATAGTGATTCGAAGCGTGACACACACACACACACACACAAAAGCGCAACTTAAAATGTATATTGTGTGCGTGGATCATTAGTGTTTAATTGTAAACTTCAATTTCATTATGAATAACATAGAAATGGTATTTTTTATTGTTAAAGAAATCGTTGCAATAGTAAGAAATGTTTCTAGCATCCAGAAAATTTAAGTATAAATGTATTTAAAATAACGCATTTATTTTAAATACATTTATACTTAAATTTTCTGGTACGATCAATAAATAACGCGTTTTATTTATTGAAAAATGTCAATCAAATTGGTTTTAAATATTAATATACGATAACTAATAATTATTTATTGGTATACACCAACCAATTTTAATTTATTGATTCAAGCCAACCTGTAGATATTTTTATTGATATACGCCAACCAATGGGTTTTATTCATTGATATACGCCAACCCATGGGTTTTATTTATTGATATACGCAAACAAATGGATTTTATTTATTGATATGTGATTAATTCTGTAAAATAAGACTAAAAATGTCTTGATTGTGAGAGGGAAGAAAAAGCTTTTTTTATCTTTATGGAACTGAGATCATTTTTTTTAATATTAACAATTATAGAATATATATCTTTGCGTTTTATAAAGAAACTATATATATTTTATTCTAAGCTATTTTTGTTTATTAAATGCTATTGCAGTAGATGCTCGTTTTTACAAAACTCATAGGTGTCAATAAAATAGTTCTTTAAGTCGAAGGTTTTTAAAATAATAAAATTAATATTTTTTAAACTGATTTTTTAAGCCAAATTTTCCCTTTGTGAGTAGAATATCATTATAAAAATATTTAGCATTCACTACATCAAAAACAATTACACTATAAAATGTATACTTCAAAATAGTGTTTATTTTCCTTCTAATGTGATCAAAAATCAGTCTCTAAGTAATCTCTTATTTTTTTAATGCAAAACTGCATATTTATAAAAATATTTTTTTATTTTTTTGACATAAAAAGACATTACTTTGCTCATTTTCTTAAAAATATTTTTCAATTCTATCTACTTGTTTTGCAGACGGTAGCGGCATTACGCAGTTTTCTTCTTGTTCGTTATCTGAAAAATCTTTTCTCATCCATTATAATCTCAAGCATCCAAATTTTCTTACGTATAAATTACATCTAACACCATATTAAAAAAATATTGAAATAAAATTTCTCCAATCTGAAGGTTTTGTTTATTGAAATAGAATTTCGTCAGACAATGGGTTTTATTCACTCTACAACCAGTAAGTTTTTATTGATGTACGCCAACCAATGAGTTTAATTTATTGATATAGACCAACCAATGGGCTTTATTTATTGATATGTAGCAATCAATGGTTTTTATTTATTGATATACGCCAACCAATTTTAAATTATTGATATACGCCTACCACTAGGTTCTTTTTTTATTGATATACAATAAAAACTTTATTTGTTGATATATGCCAACCAATTTTAATTTATTGATATACGCCAACCGTTAGGTTTTTTTACTGATCCAATGGAGCCAACGGGTTTTATTTATTGATAAATGTCAATCAATAGGTCTTATTTATTAATATACGACAACTAATAATTATTTATTGGTATACACCAGCCAATTTTAATTTATTGATTCAAGTCAACCTGTAGATTTTTTATTGATATACGCCAACCGGAAAGTTTTATTTATACGGAAAGTATTGATATACGCCAACCAATGGGTTTTATTTATTGATATACGCCAACTAATTTTTATTTATTGATATACGCCAACCAGTTAGGTTTTTTTACTGATCCAACGGGGTTTTTTATTGATAAATGTCAATCAATAGGTTTTATTTATTAATATACGACAGCTAATAATTATTTATTGGTATACACCAACCAATTTTAATTTATTGATTCAAGCCAACCTGTAGATTATTTTATTGATATACGCCAACCAATGGGTTTTATTTATTGATATACGCCAACCAGTGGGTTTTATTTATTGATATACGCAAACAAATGGATTTTATTTATTGATAAACGCCAACCGGAAAGTTTTATTTATTGACATACACCAACCAATGGGTTTTATTTATTGATATACGTCAGCTAATTTTTATTTATTGATATTCACCCATTAATGAAGTGTCATTTATTGATATACGCCAATGAATGAGTTCCATTTATTTATATATGGCAACCAGTGGGTTTTGTTATTGAAAATTATCATGGATGAGTATCTTCACTCAAGTAAAATAATTTTTTGAATTTTCATCAGTATAGTAAATTTATCAACAAATCCTACGTATCAAAACGACTTAAATATTATTTTCTTACAATATTGTTTCAAGTATAGATTGAAAGGGAAGTGTGAAAGGGAAGAGGAAGACAAGTGTGTCTAAAATATTAATTTCAGAAAGTTATTTCAAGACATGTTGACTTTTTGTAAAAGTAAATTACGATATTTCCACTTGAAGTTTTTGGACTGTATTATGGGAGATAGATTAGGAAAAAGAAACTCCACACTAAAAATCTGGTATTTCAACATCAGCCGTGCAGTTAGTTATCTGCCAACACGGTTCTCCAATAAAAATATCAGTTTTAAATTCTCAGCTATAAAATAGAAAAAAATGAGAAAAAAGTATTGAAAAAAGACAGGTAGTAAAATATAAATGTTAAAGTAAGATACGTAAAAATGATTTCCTAAAAATTATTTTCTCAAAATTTTATTTTGCAAAGGAGAATTAAAAGGATTATTGTGTCTCTGTGGAACCATGTCAGAGACTAACTATGATCTCTTAAAATCATGAGTATTCGTAAATTAGAGAGTTCTGAAAATTTTATTTTGTAACTGGGAATTAAATTTATTATTGCCTATGGAGCCTCTTAGAGACCAACTACGAGCTCTTAAAATCATGAGTGTTCATAATTTAGAGGGTTCTCAAAATTTTATTTTGTAAATGAGAATTAAAATTATCATTGCATGTGGAACTGTCTTAGAGACCAACTAAGAGCTATTAAAATCATGAGTGTTTATAATTTAGAGGGTTCTCAAAATTTTATTTTTTAAATGGGAATTAAAATTATCATTGCCTGTGGAACTGTCTTAGAGACCAACTAAGAGCTCTTAAAATCATGAGTGTTCATAATTTAGAGGGTTCTCAAAATTTTATTTTGTAAATGAGAATTAAAATTATCATTGCCTGTGGAACTGTCTTAGAGACCAACTACGAGCTCTTAAAATCATGAGTGTTCATAATTTAGAGGGTTCTCGAAATTTTATTTTGTAAATGGGAATTAAAATTATCATTGCCTGTGGAACTGTCTTAGAGACCAACTACGAGCTCTTAAAATCATGAGTGTTCATAATTTAGAGGGTTCTCAAAATTTTATTTTGTAAATGAGAATTAAAATTATCATTGCATGTGGAACTGTCTTAGAGACCAACTAAGAGCTATTAAAATCATGAGTGTTTATAATTTAGAGGGTTCTCAAAATTTTATTTTGTAAATAGGAATTAAAGTTATCATTGCCTGTGGAACTGTCTTAGAGACCAACTAAGAGCTCTTAGAAGTCATGAGTGTTCATAAATTATAGGTCTGTAAATTTTAGCATCTCCTTTATTATGTAAATAACTCATTGAATCAGAACTGACAACGCTATTTTATTATACAACTCTAAAAACAACAGACATTGGCTGTAAGATTAAGAATTTTTAGCTTCACAATTTTAATATTCTACATCAGATTTGTTTCTTCACATGCAGGTCCATAGTGTGTGTTTTACTTACCCGAAGACCTTCAAAAGAATACGGGTGGCCAAACATTGTGCTTGGATGCAAAGCAACTAGAATCAAATGGTTCTTTATTGACAAATACCGATCCACTTTAAAATGTCTGTGGGATCATGTTAAGGATCAGTCACAAGTTCGTAAATTAGAGATACATAAAAATGCGCATTTAGTGTATAAATTTATCAGCAGAGTTCAATCTTTCGGGTATAAATTTTTTTATTTGAAAATCTATGCACTATTCATAATCACATAATTCCCAATCTGTTACAAATTCGAAGAAAAGTTTTATAATAAGAAATATATAATGACAAAAAAATAAAAATAATAAAACTACAAAGTTTCTCAAATATAAAATTTTTAGAGAGAACAAGGGTTATTTTGGTTAACACAATATGAAAAATTTGCTTGCATCTACTCACATTCTTAGCAACAGGTTTGATTGTCGAGACTTTAGTTTACTTTGTCAGTGGTTAACGATCATTATTTCCATAAGACGACTAATTAGACCTGAAATCTACGGTTCAAATTAGATTCTGAACCTCTACAAACATCCAAACCCAAGATAGGATTCGAACCCAAGAGTTGTCGATTGATAGTCAAGAAAGAAAAGATGGTGATTTTCGAAGTCTAATCTGCATTTACAAACATCACTGCTAAATGAATGAATATGGTAATTTTAAATATCTTTTTAAGTTACCATGTCCAGTTAAAAACTAAGTTAATTTAAAGTTTATAAAAACGATTATTTATTTAATGTTAAGATTACGCTGCACTAATGTTAAGAAAAAGAACATTTTTGTGCATTTAACATATGAAGAATTGATAATACCTTTTTTGTAATTACTTCTGGTTATTATAATTTCTGTAAGGGCCGCGGTAGCCTAGTGGTCAGGGTATCGGCCTTCCATCCAGAAGGACAGGGTTCGATTCGCAATGCCGCAAAGACCCACCGAGTACATGCGATATACGTACTCGTTAAATATATGGAATTGAAAGTCCTGTGGTCGGTCGTTGAGCAGTTACTATGTGTGCAATGGTATTGAGAAAATTTCCTCCACCTTCAGATCAATGTCAAAAATGAGGGAGTGGATTTTCTCGTGGTGCCATCTATCGGAGGTTTTTAAAAAAAGAGCAAAGACGTTCTTTTACCTTCATGGTGCTCTGATTAAAACGAAAGACGCTCCCTATTGGCTTAAATTCGCATTGACAAGGCATAACGAGCTTAGCTTGTCCAAGTGTCTTAAGTAACAACAACATAATTTCCGTGCAGTCATCTAAAATAAGAAATAAGCTGCAACATTAAGTAATATTTTATTCATATAGTCTCTAGAGCAAGAAAATCAGCTCTTTAATTCCATAACAGCTTTAAATACAAGAAAGATTACTGTGATATTTTCAGCTCATTTGTAGAAGTTGCATTCCCACACTAAGTCCTTCGCAACTGACAATATTTTGTTGAAATAAAAAGGGAAGAACCTCTAAGAATTAAAGTATTTCCCACAGGATTTTTTATTGCTGTACAGAAATTTTTAATTACAATATTAATGGAGAAAAACGCAACAAGAAAAAACTTTTAATTTTTACCTTAACATTAAATAAATAACTGAACTTTTAAATATTAATCAAAAGATTTTGTTAAAAGTTAATAAATGTATGGCTGAATCACATCATCAAAATTTGCATCCATCTGTATAGCATAGTATTGAATTTATTTATGCATTTACTTAGTATATTGTGTATATATTAAAAAAAGAAAGTTTTAACTCTTATAGAAGAAAGGATGAGGCATTAATTTTCGACGTTGGATAATGTTTGATTATCGATTATTGAATCCTAATAAATTATCGATAATTGAATCTGAAAAAGTATCCATATTTATTATTTATGTGAATTAAAATTTCTATCTGCATTATTATATACATGTATATTTTATTTCCAATGGCCAGGCAAAATACAAAGAACAAAAGCTTAAAAAGATGCAAATTATAAAAAATGGACTGAAGTCATTTGCCGAAAGAGGGATCTTGCCTCCCAAAATCTCGCTTCTACTGCTGAGCAGCAAAGAGCTCTACAAAGGGGCAGAGGGTCCCTGTCCATCACTTCTTCAGAGCTGCAACTGGACAAGTTGGAACAGTGAGAATGCCAAAGCACTTCCAATGAGAGGTTAGACAGTCAAGTCCTGTTTCTAAAAGAAAGGTGGCAATGTGTATATATATATATATATATATACTAGTAATTTATAGAACTCTTTCTAGATGATAGACTATTTTTTCATACCACTAAATATTGGTTCATCTCATCTATATATTGATCGAAATTGAACCAAACGTGGAAATAAAAAATACAGAAAATATTTCTGATTGCACTTTCAGCTAAACAAGATATTTTTATGATCAAAATGCCATATTCTATAGTATATCTGAATTTATAAATTTACTATTTAAATAATATATATACATATATATATATATATATATATATATATATATATATATATATATATATATATATATATATATATATATATATATATATACGAGGTTTGTCCGGAAAATACGTATAAAAGTTGAATAATAACTTTATTTTACAATTAATCAGGTATTACAATATGGTCTCCTTCAAAGTACTCACCCTGAGACGAGATACACTTCTGCCAACGCCGTTTCCACTGTTGATAACATTGCTGAAAGTCTTCAGTTGTGGTGCTGTTCAGTTACCGTGTCGTTTCTGCCTTGATGCCTTCCACATCTCCCAAGTGCCGCCCCCGAAGCACCATTTTGCATTTCGGGAAAAAGAAGAAGTCACAAGGGGCTAAATCGGGTGAATAAAGCGGGTGGTCTGTAATGGTGATCGAGCTTCGGGCTAAAAAGTAACGTACAACGAGCGACGTGTGAGCGGGAACATTGTCGTTATGAAGCATCCACCTGTCCCCTTTTGCCAAATCCGGTTGAACTTGGGACATACGAGCTCAAAGACGACTCAAAACTTCAACGTAAAAATTTCCGCTCACTCTCTGGCTCTGTTCCTCAATCAGAGAGAGCTCCATGACTGACGGCAGGTGAAAAAGAATAATTTTCAACAAGAAGAATTTTTCAACAAGAACAATTTTCAAACTCCTTCTTACACTCAGAGTGGTCTGACTCGAACTGAGCGTTGATGGGATTGGTTACAGCAGTAGTGCCACCTGGCGGTGACAGCAAACAGTAAAATAAAGTTATAATTCAACTTTTATACGTATTTTCCGGACAAATCTCGTATTTAACTAACAATTTTCACTGGTAGTACTTGCAGTGCAGTACCGATAGCTTACTTTGTCGACATTAAATTAAATTCAAGTTATTTCAACATTGAATAGAAGAATATCGCATTCAATTTCATCGTGTGTGAGTGTGTTTGTGTGTGTGTGTGTGCGTGTGTGTGTGTGTGTAAGTGTGTGTGTGAGTGCAAAAACAAACATTTCAGAAATATTAGGTGAAAATAAAATCACTTTTTTTACAAATAAAATCTCTTTTACAAATATTTACAAAGCTTAAAATTTATAGCCTCATTTCATTAAATGTAATCAACTTTGAGAAATAATGAAGATGTCAAAATTATCTTATAATTTATTTTGAAAACTTTTAATATGAAGTATATTTAAGAAAGAGATGTTTTTGCTTTTAATAAATCAAAACTTCATGCATCATTTATTTTCATTTCTCTAAATCAACGTTTTCTGCCGCTGTAAGTGATTGGGAATTATTTCCCTCAGATGCACAATCAGCATTCAACGCACACTTTCACATTGACAGACGTCATTAAGCCTAAACAACGACTATTAGCCCTTTAATTGCCCCCAACACCCCCAGAAAAAAAAAAGTTTTTTGACAATTCTCCCGAACTTTTCTGAGAGTTAGCAGAAAGAAACCATCTTTCCGGCGTATTTAGCGGGCAGGCCTTATTATTATTTTATGTATTGCGGTTGCGTCTTCTGCCGTCGAACACTCCACACTTTTTCCGCCATTACTTTTGATTCATTACGTTTGTACCTTCCCATTGCCGAAATGGAAGTAATTTTGTTCGGCTGCCCATTAGAGTTCAGAGTTTTATGTGTGACATTTATGGATGATGTATGATCTGTTACCTGATTGATTGCTACAGATGATCTGCTGGGTTCTTGCGTTTTTTTTTTATTTCTTTAACTGTTAACCGTGGGTTACGGTTCCAATTGCCGTTCTCCGAATGTTCCGAGGGATTAAGGTAAGGCAATTCTTTTGGCGACTTGTAATTAAAAATAAGATTAATGATCCTAGATCAGGCTCGTTTCTTCGATTGTTCGATTACCACTGTCATTGTCGATGTCTGACGCTTTTTTTCGCGATGATGGACTAAAGAAATGGCACATATCGAATTTCTCTTTCACCTAATAGTCTTCTGCCCGATAGTTAATGTCATTTTAATCGCTTCAACTTTCAAGCGTATGTGTTTTTAAGTGAAATCAGCTTAATTAGTTTGTTGCTTCAGCTTAATCAAATAATATAGTTTTGATTGTTACTAACTTTCCAACTGCAAAGCATTGCTTAAAATTCTGATTCAAATTTAAAATTTATTCCTTCTTGTAAACTTTTTATTACTTAATTTTATCTACAGCTCTGTTTTACGTAACTATAATTTGTGAAACTAATTTATCTTATTCCATTCAGGATAGCTAAATAATTGAAGTCTATTATGATTCTTTTTTTTTAGGATCTCAGTATCATTTTTGAATTTCGGAATAGTGTGGCAACACAGCATTCTTGGTGAAATTTAGTATTGGCTGAATGGCAACTGGAGTGGACTGACAATATGTAAATAGGCGATGGGCGTATTTTGTTTTCAATAAAGCTTGTATATATACTAGTGTAACATCGCAATATTTACTAGATAATGTTAAATAAATTTTAAAGCAAACTCCTGTATGTTGTGATGTTGCATTGAAATAAGTATTAGCAAACAACGACAACAGCAACAAGGGATTTTGTGAGATAATCGTTTGCATTCACTTGTCATAGGGAAATTAAATTCGTAAAACTAGCCAACAAATTTCCTCTCTGACAGGTTTGTATGGACACAGCAGAAATGCAATGTCAGTGTTTGCTTGGAAAACTACAAAGGTATATATTACCATGGTGATTGATGCCAAAATTGAGATTTTCCTCTTTGAAGATTGAGATCCACAATCCTTCAGATAAAATTAACATCTGAAATATATTATTTTACAATATGCATCTCAGAGCTGACAATGCTGGTTTGAGACTTTCTTAAGAATCCAAACTATATTTGCTTTCTGGAAAAACTTTTTATTAACAGCAAGCTGAATATAACTTTCAAGATGACACAGTATTCTGGTAGATGCGTGGGAGTACGCTTGATTGCAGATAGCAGAAATACAAAATCAGTTTCTCATTATACAGCAATGACCAGGATTGAACATATGACTTTACACCTATAAAGACTTTCTTAACATTTAACTACAATTTTACCATCAAGAAACCACATTGCATATTGCAGAATTTTATAGCATAAATTGGTTTCAGGATGGTAAATTGCATAATCTCGTGAGGTTTTCCATTCAAACAAATTACATGGTGTTTCAATGTCTACCGTTTAAAGCTGTTTTGGAGGATTTTTTACGGACGGGGAGCCATGTTGCCCTCTAGCAAAAAAAAGGATGGCAAGTATCACGCTATCATGTAAAATCATCATATAAATCCAATTGTCATAAATCGATTCTTCATGCTAAAATATCGATGAAAAATTTAACATGCAAAAAGCAGAAACCCAACAATCATATTCCCTCATTCAAATAGATTCTGGTATCCAATCTGTATTTTCTGTTTTGAAAAGCCTCTGTTACTCAGAGACTATGATTTGGGAAACAAAATCAAGTAAAAGAGTGTACAGAATTCATATTTATATTAGATAACATTAATTAGAAGCGATGCCGCTCAACTTGTCTAGTGGTCAGTGTGCCTGACTGCGGATAAGGAGGTCCTGTGCTCGAATTTCAGTTCGGGTATGGATGTACTTTCTCTCTCAATCTATCCTGTCTTTCTCCTTTCCTTGTATGAATGAAGTGTGAATGGTTGCCTACCCTATAAACGGGTACCTAAGGCATGTGTGTAGAGCAAAGTCATACTTTCACCTTCATGGTGCTCTGATTAAAACGAATGATGCTCCCAATTGACTTAAATTCGCATAGCCAAAGGCATAGCGAGCTTGGCTTGTCCAAGTGTCATTAGTAACAACATAACAACAACAGAAGCGATGGCAAAATCATGAACTGCTTATAGGAGTTTTAAGTTTTAGTTTAAGACTTATAATAATACGAAATTGTTGTCAGTAAATTTGATAATAATATCAACATTTACAATTTATAAATTAGCAGCATACTAACGCAGTATAAGGATTTAATGGGAAAGTTACAGGAGAAAATTCATTTAAGGTATACCGTTGAAATTTTCGACCTATGGTCTTTCTAGTCATTAACCTAGCCTATGGAGTCATAATGGATTGTATAAAGAGTTATCTATATCATATGGATTACATATACATTCGAACAACAGTTTGTCTGATAGAAAAAACGATAGAAATCAAATATCACCCATTTTTCTCTAAATTTGCAAATTCGAAGAAATTGATGTAAAAATAATTTTCCACACCAATAGGGATTTTCCACTTTCATTTTTCTTTGAAATATTTTTATACTTTGATTTTTTTTATTTTGAAAACATAATAATAATATAAAATATGCACGACTCAGAGAAAGTCACAAATACTTTTTCAATATTATCTATTTTATTAGAAAATAACTTAACTGGTAACGCGCAAGTTTGTACATGAGTTTTGGTCGCTATTTATCACTAATAACTATTGCCTATTCTGTCAATAAAGACCCATAAAAGCAGTGTCAAAACCTTTTACTTTCTTCACAGTTAGTTTCGTTTTCAAAGATACCGCAAGACAATCATCTAAATGGAACACATTTTGTGTCTTCCTACAAAATATATTCTTAAGAAATAAAACAAATTCTTAAAAAAAAACTTTGTATTCGTAAGTATCACGGCATAAAATGGAAGAACGAGAATGACCTTGAAACAACTACTTAAGGAAACACTTTAGAAAATACAAGTCGATATGCAGAACAACGCAAAAATGTTATTTAAATTGAATAACTTTATAACTTCTTAAATTCATTGAGACGGAATAAAATCAGATGCAATATCTCAGGGTAATCTGCAGATATTTCACACAGACGTTTTTACCTGACATAAATTGTATATTGCTTCAGAAATATCGATGGAGCAAGCATAAAACTCATTCAAATGAATTACCGTATTATCGTACAGGAAGTTTTGAAATGAGAGCCATTTGTAAAGCTGAAGAAATGACGCACTTCCGCTAAAATTCTTCCGAAGTTATTACATTTTCCTCTTATATATATATTTTTTTGTATTTTTGGCAAAAGATGAAACAACATTAGGAAAATTGTCTCCCATAATCCGGGAACCATTTTCTCTTACATATTTTTCCCGGAACTATCTTCCGAAATCTGAGATTGTATCGTCGGCGGCATAAAATTTATGTACTTGCGCCCCATCCTCAGTGGGGCACCTAAGGAAAACAGATTACGTCCTTGAGTCACTAGGAAGGTTTTTTTTTTTTAGTTGAGTCGCTTCTGCTTTTAAACAAATGAAATTCTTTTCAAGGAGGTGCTTTTCGAGTTGCTCTGCCTTGGGAAAGGAAGGATTCATTTTTATTTTAGCGAGCGATTTAAGGTTTGTTATGTTGGCTTTGTCAAGTAATTGAAGCATATTTCAAGGCCCGAAGTTCGAATGCTTAGTTCCGGTCCAGAACGTAAATTTCCGGAAAAGGGCGTAACAGATAGGCTGCATTTAAAATGATTTGATTTGAGACATTTAAGAATTAGTTTAGTATCTATCTGCACTATATATCCATTATCTCAAATACAGATAAATATCAGGATAGAATTATGTTTGTACATTTTGTCAAAATAAGGTTTTCCCCGAAAAGGGAAAGAAAATCTTTTATATTTCCGTTTTCATTCGGAATTAATTACATACATCATTTTTAATGATAGTCTTATATCTTGCGTACCTACTTAATATTCAGAAAATCTCTTTCTCCTATGTGGATATATTATATATATCCAGAAATGATAAAGAGATTTTGTTATCACAAAATCGCTTCCTTTTAATTCAATTGTAAAATTGTTTGTTCAACGTATAGAATTAAAGTAAAGAAAAGTATTTATTCAAAATTTTATATGAACAATCACTAACATATTAAAATAATGATTAGTACCTCAATACTATTCAGCTCTAATTATTGGATACTTGAATATCTAACAAATTAAAAGTACTAAACCTCCAACTAATTGTGGTGATTAAATTCTGTAATTTAATTCTTTAGATAGTTTTTATTATTGTCTGAATTTTGTCCAATGTATATGAGTGTGGTGGCACTTAACATAATACAGGTTGATCTTTTTTTCTTTTTTTTTAAGTGGCAATGTTTGGATCATCCTGTTGCGCGTTCTAATAGCCGAAATGACACCAAACTTGGTATTTAGACTAATCAAAACACGGGAAAAAAGATTCCGTAAAACAACTTTAATTCCAAAAGTCACCACTAGGGCATTTTGTGGTGCTGCTATACTTTACAACAACGGGAATTAGCATAAAACACGAGCATCAAAGCAAAATGCAAGTGTTGTGCATTGACAGTGCCAGTAATAAGGGCTATAAGAGCAAGTAGTAGACAGCTCCTACAAACAATCTCAGCTGAAGTAAATGAGATCCAATGTCCATGTCTCTTACATTACCGGAACGTGCGCTTATGTTGGTGGAGTATCAAATTTGTCTATTCTAAAAGACAGCATAACAAAGACAGTGCGGAATATTCCTCGTGATATGTTACGTTCGGCTGTGGGAAACACTGTACGCAGAATGCACGGTGTTATTTCTGAGAACGGAGCTCACATTGAATGTGATCTAATTCCTCACCGAGGAAGTTAATGTAGTAAATGAACATTAATAATTTAATTATACGATTGTATGTATTAGTATTTTTCTTTTCTCACATTATATACATTGTAAACGCCATAAAATGCCCTACCGGCGATTTTTGGAACTAAAAGTGTTTTTTACGGAACTTTTTTTCCCATGTTTTGATTAGTCTAAATACCAAGTTTGGTGCCATTTCGGATATAAGATCGTGCTACAGGATGCTCCAAACACTGTCACTTTAAAAAAGATCACCCTGTATTTGGAGTACTATTCATAAAAATATCTTTGTAAAATAATAGTATGGATAGGTAAAATAATAGTAAATCCTTATCTTCTGAGAAACGAATGGCTATACCGTAAGAAAAATGGGCTGCGATAACTTTTTAAATGAACTAGTTACTTATTTCAACACTATTTGCTAAAGGTTTTGATTCTTGAAGAAGGTTTCAAGCTTCTTATAGTTAATAACGCTTAGTTAAAAATAAGAAGAATGCTCTATATTTTTGTAAACCAATATATAAATTTAAATGTTATATTTCTATTTTATTTCCCAAAGATAGACTAATATACATCGAATAAATTCTATCCTGTCTGTAAAACAAAAATTAAAAACGAATTTTAATGTCTTAAAATGATTAGAATTGGAAGTTAATATACATATGCTATGTTGATATTTCATTTCAAATTTCTGCTTGAATTTTTTTTTTTTTTTTTTTACAAATTCTCATTTTTGTACACAAAACTTTTTTAATTTTATAATACCAAACACTGTAATCACTTTGTTTTCTACAGAATTTTCCTTTTAACTGGTTACTTACGCTAAATCCATTTTATATTCTAAATTAAATGTAATTTAAAAAGTAATGTAAATAAATATATTCATACATATTTATGAGTCGATCCATTTTTAATTCATAATATTAAAAAAGTGTAAATTTGAATTTCATCCGAAAGGATTCAAAACGCCATATCAAGAATGAAAAGAAGGTAAAAGCACAAATTCTCAAATTTTATGGTCTTTACCCTTAGTCTCATAAAGAAATTAATGTAAAATTTTATTATTAATCGTTAAAGAATAAATTATCGAAAACACATGTATTTTTTATAAATTAGCTTATATATATAATTTTATTTTATAATATATGTATGTATTTCAATGATAAAAATTAAGTTGTACACTGAGAATCATTAATAGAAATATTCGTAAGGCAAGGATTCAATCCTATTTTAAAAATATATGAACAATAAATCAATTTTAACAATGTAATAATCAAACAAACTAAATATTATAAAACCTTATCTTTATTATTTTGAAGTAAGTCAGGAATTAAATTTTAAATATATGTATAGGGATTCATTAATTTTTAGTCCACGATGACAACTAAAGATATATTTTGATATTGCAATATGCGTAAAATAGCAAAATAATATTACACCTTAACATTGGAAACAGTATATGCAACTACTTTTCTTTATGGAGCTTTTATCTTTTCAATGTAGTTACAATTGTTTGGAATCAAAATCCTTAAAATGACATTTATTTTCCTAATTATTCAAATATTTGGTACAGATGCCGTATAATCATGCATGCCAAATTCTAAATTTGGTGATTTTTTTTGGCGAAATTTCTTACTTATCAGGCAACCTAGTTTTTATTGTCATAGAGATGGAGACGTATAAAAATTATCCAAAAATTATATTTTGGCAACCCTAATATTTACGTTATCACGCACGACACAATACGTCATCTTGGCAGCATTTTTTCATCGCCAGAAAAAAAATTGGAATTTGGAATGTTAGATTATACGACAGCTGTGTAATATTTTGATAAAGAGCTCATTTGGTGACCTAATAATAATTTTTAAGAGTGATATCACTTTTCAATGTTATGTTCTGACTTTAAAAAGTAAAATCGTTTTTGAATTTATTGAGCAATTTTTCCTCCAATTTCACTCGAAAATGACTTAAAGGATAATTCGAAAATGAGTTAAGGATTTATGAGCTGCATGATATGCAAATTAGAAAATTAACATAATAAAAGACATAGTTATAAAATTTTTTTGAAATTAAGAAGAGAAATTTCCAAGATTGAGAATCTAAAGAAAGAATTCCATCTCGTTACAATATATTAGGCGTTAAAACGAGTAAGTATATTTCAAAACGGAGTGTCTATGGACGTAAAGAAGTATTTTCAATAATAAGCATCAAAAAAATAATGAATGGACTTCTCTTTAAAAAGAATCTTGATCTCAGATGTTGCCAAACTTGAGCTAGGTGTTTGTAAAAAAGTTAAATAGTTTAGTAAAATAGATAAATAGTTTTGTAAAATAGTCGATGCAAACTGGCACATCTAAAAGTTATCAAACAACATGTTTTTCCAAGTTAATCCTAAAAAAATGACCATAAATAAAATTTATAGTATATATAAATGATAAAATCGAACTTGAATAAGCTTATGCAAAAATACTTACTACCATTTTTTTGAGCGAAAAGAACAGGTATATATGAAAGAGAGAAAATATGCAAACATAAGGCTTTCGTAATTACGTATGTTACTTTTGTTGATTTTAACGTTTGTCAGCAGGTTCATTGATAATAGCCAGTGGGGTCCCACAATGCCTGAGAGAAGCTGTTTGTCTGATTTTGAAAGGGGGCAGTTAGTCTATCGGTTGGATGGAAATTGGGATGTGACATGTTATGTTTCATGCGCCTTAATATGTCTCCCAGTGGGGTTCACTTTCTCTGGAATCAATATTAAACCAAAGATTCTGTGTACAGAAAACATGTCACAGGCCAACCACGAGCTACAATACTTGCAGAAGAACGTTTTATAGCTCTTTCGGCCCGAAAGAGAAGAAGCATTTCTGTGCTGCAACTTGTTGGAGACCACTCTGTGACATCAAGGAGAAAAATATCCACTAGCTCGGTGTGAAGGCATCTTAACCATGTAGGTCTATGGGTAAGGCGAACAGTTGTGAGTGTCTTTCTCATCGGGCAAAAGGGACCCCACATATCTTGGGCAAGAGAACACGTTTCCTACACCAGGTGGCGTTTAGTTCCTGCACTTTTGCCGAGAGTCCAGATTCACACGTGGGCTGCTATGGAAGAAAAAAGCACCAGATACCATTAATCCGTTACTGATGAAAGACTTAGTTACCACGATGATGGAAAAAGTAGTTGAAGCAGTAATCACACTGACTTGCACATGTTCCTGGGAGAAACTGCGACTGGTGTGTCGAGGTGAAATCCTTGATCCATATATTCGTTCATATGGCATAATTGGCAATGGATTCATTATGATGGATGATAACGCACGATCTCATCGAGCTGTAGTTGTTGAGAAATATAATGAAGGACTTGGTAAGAAGCGATTTGCTACCTCCTTCTCCAGACCTGAATTCCATACAGCATCTGTGGAACTATCTTGGTATGCTGGTAGCTGGTTTTATTCCTCGCCTAAGGTCTTATATGTTTTTGTTATGTTAACTTCTATAATATAGGGTTTATTCCAAGCAATGTTGAATAGCGAGAGATGAAACACATTCATGATTCTGCATATAAATTTGGTGGAGTATATGCTTGGTGGTATTCTGAATTTTTCTTCCCTTATGATATATAAATAAGCAAAGTCCAATATGCATCGGTTAGCTTAAAAGAGCTTAATAATATCTTTCGGATATTCTTCTTCTTCTTTTTAGAGTTGGGTTTGTATGTCATTGGGCACCTCTGCTTTTATCAGCATTTTGTACTGTTAACTCAAAACCCAATGTTTCCTAGTTCCAGTTGCTCGGGTCACCCACTTTATTAATAAAGTCCGAGTCCTTTAATGGAGTCTAGATGTAACTCTCTAGTATAGATGATGCCTAAAGAAGTTAATCTTGAAGGAGGGCAAAAGCCTCGCATTCGTAAATGATATGCTTGGCCGTTTCATTCTTGCATGACATTTCCTGCAGATAGGGTCTTGCTGAAACAGTCCCATTTTATGGAGGTGTTTTCTGAAATAATAGTGCCCAGTTATGAAGCCTACGATTAAACGTATCTTCTGCCTAGAGCATCTTAGAATTTCAGAGGCAATCCTCGCTGATGATCCACAGATGATTCTGGTCAGAGAGTCAGTCATGCTAGCGATAGCTTCCTGACTTTCACCAGAAGAATATGGTTTGGAGGTCACTTCTACCTCCTGTGAAGGATTCATTGCTGCCCCTTCACTAGATTGCCTCTGAGTTCCCTTGTCTTTTTCAGCAAGGTCTACTTCAGAGGCTTCACCTGCAAATGCAGAAAGGTTTGTTATTTCTTGCGTCTTTTCAGCCACAAGATAACAATTAATAAGCTCAGGTAATATAACAGTCCACCCAGCATTCCCTGAGTTACTGGGCAAGGCAAAAAAGCTCTAGAAGTTCGCCAGGCAACTAGAGGCTCCGTTAAGACACCATTACCGCGGTGCCAAATAGCCCTAGGCACGGGTCGCATAACACCAGGGTTTACGGGAGCTGGTTCGCGGCCTCTGATTCTATATTCAAGGCCATCCTGTCATTCCTACAGGACGTTCGTTGATCCACCACTTGCCGACGCGCCTGGTAGCTGCTCAGGCCCCAGGTTTCGGATATTACATCATTCCTTAAAAATTTAACTATTAACTTTTCATCATTTATAGAATGTGCCTGTCTGTATAATTTCCTTAAGATTTCTGTACCAACCTGTTCTGAATACTTGTCAAACAAGAAAGCCTTTCTTATATTATTCAAGATTGCATTTTCTTTAATCCCATTCTAAAATTTCCTTAAATAGTTTTCTCAATATTTTAATCGTAGGTATGTACCGATATTATTTTTCGCATTTCTAATGTGGCGTTTTTAGTTTCACGCACGAAACTATAGATAACATGTTGGAAAATTAATAATATATACTATAGTTAAAAAATAATCATGTTTTAGCGGTATAAATACTCATATTTCTTAAAAACGCTGGTTTTCTACCTCAAAATTAAAGGTCACACATATAAAACAGCTAAACAAAAAAATAAAAATTGGAGTGTGAAACGTTTGAAAAATCCTCTTAATTACAAACATATAAAAATAGTGAAATCGGAACATCTTTTAGCTACATTTCAAAGCATTCCCGATTGTTGACTAATTGTAAAAAATGTAAACATGGCCTCTGCAATAGGCTGAAACATTATTTTGTCAAAAAAATGAATAAACATTGTTATTTTTACAGATTAATATTTTGGGGATGTATAAAGAAAGAATCTGATTTTGTACGCATTTTTTCTCTACCTTCAACAGTAAGGTAGGTTTGACAAGATTAAAAGAAGGCAAAATCCCCATATTTTGTTTTTAAAACGGACAAACTTTTGCAATTGTGGGCATAAAGGCTTTTACAGAAAGATCAATGTTCATAGTATTTAAATCAATTATAAATAATGTTATTGAAATTTCAAATTTGTACATTGTCTACGTCTTAAGTCAGCCAGAAACAAATATTCTCTGACATTTCATCCCATCCTACTTTTCTTAATTCTTTCCCAAGCAAAATTTTGGTTGGCAAATAGAATAAGGATTTTTTTATAAACTCATATGAGACAGTTAATCATATTCAAATAACATTCTAGATAAATTCTGGAAGCATTTAAAAATTAGAGCGGCTTTTATATCAGCCAAATAGTCTTCCACATCAAGATTTTACGCCAAAACTAACAATAGAAGCAGTCTGTTAATCAATGCAATCACGATTTCCGGTTTGATTGATTGTCTTCTAAATTCTGTCTTTATTTGCAGGTGTTGCCAACAATTCACATTCACATCATTAGAATCAAAGTCTTCATAAAAATCGTGATGCTGATTCATTTTTCACATCACCTGCGATGGAGCAGCTGTCAAAATACTCCTTCGTAGGCAAATGGCGTTCTGATGCGCATAAAAAGCGTTGACCACACGCCTAGGCGATTGCTTCGAATTCCTTTGACTGCAAATTGCTTACAGTCACAGGAGCCTGTAATTACTTAAAATTAAATTTAACATCCGGGGACCCACCTCAAAATGCCAGAATGTAATTAAGGAAGAAAAAGAGCGTAAGGACCGGACAAAAACGAATGCAGATAGGAAAGAAAGAATTATAAAATTGAAAATAGAATTAACGCATGGAATGTTGGAAAGTGAAAGCTAAAGTAAAAAAAAATTAAAAATGACATTTAATTTAAACAATTTTTTTATCTATTAATTTAGTATTGATTAAATAAAAGATAGCGTCATAAGATAATGAAAAGACCTTTAATTTTTTATTGATATTTTATATAAGTTTTATAAAAAGTTATTTTTAATTGAAATACGGTGACCTTGTGGTGTACACGTAATAATTAATACATATTTTCATAGTGGTGCAGTTGAGTCCCAGATTAAACGGTTTACAATACTTGTTCATCATGTATCATACGTACGTACTCGTTAAATCTAGTGGAATCGAAAGTCCTGTGGTCGGTCGTTGAGCAGTTACCATGGGTGCAAATGGTCTGGATAAAATTTCCTCCCCTCTCAAATCAATGCCAAAATTGAGGGAATAGAACCTCTGGTGCTGCCATCTATCGGAGGATTTGAAGTGCAAAAGTCGTACTTTCACCTTTATGGTGCTCTGATTAAACAGAAAGACGCTCCTAATTGACTTAAATTCGCACAGCAAAGGCATAGCGAGCTTGGCTTGTCCAAGTGTTATTAGTAACAACAACAATGGACAACGGAAAATAGATGTTGTGTAAGTTTCCTATATCTCGTATTTTGAGACATGCGAATGTAAGTTTCAATCTAGAAAAAAAAATTTACGTGATAAAAATAATCTACATGATAAAAATAATTATATCAGCTTCCAACTTTTTGATTGTATCTAGAAAGCAGTTTTCAAATAATTTATTCATTTTATTTAAATAGTCTGGAGAGAATAAAATAGGTTAAATGATATATAATTGCATTCAGTTTTGTTAATAACTTTTAAATATATTTGCATTTATTATATTTATTGTCTCTATGCATTAATTGTTAATCACACCACTTATGAACTACTACACTTATTAAAGCTCATTAATTTAAAATTAATTAACTAAATACATTTTTAATTATTTCTCACAATAACTTTATCGCTTGGGAGAAAATATGTAAATTTTTAAGAGATGTATAATTTGCATAACTCATTCAGCTAGAAATCCAAGTCCGTTGTATGTTAAGAAAAACAAGTGTTCAAACAATTTATTTTAATGAATCTCCAAATAATAAAAAAGCAGTTTTATCTATCTACATATATATATCATTTTGAAATTTATCTACTTCAATTCAAGCATATTTCAAGAACAAAGCAGAATCTTAATTTCTTTATGAGAAACTAAATTAACTTTTAAATTTTTAAAAAGAAATTTTATTACAAGAAATTCATGTTTCAATTTCAAAAATTGTAATCTGTTGGTACTTGTAGAAAACATTGAATGCTGTTATTTCGTTTTTTTTTTCGCTTAATAAATAATCCATTAAATTATACCATAATAGTGCCAGAAGTACCCAAATATTACACAATCTCGGTATAAACTGGTAAGGGAAAAAAACCACCAAGAACGTGAAAATTGGCGAAAAATTAAGCGAAACAACTTTTAAATCACCAAATATATTGCCTCTTATGTGTGTGAAGTACATTTCAAAATGCTTTGAAAAATGCTAATTTTATATTTCCTACATGCAACAAACTCGCTGTAATTTTCATTTATGCCTTCCAGGAAAACGATGAACAAAAAAAAAAATCTCAAAATCCATACAAATACACAAATTCTCCAGATCTTTTTTTTTCCCCACTTTACTTTAGCATCAGAGATTTTCAAAAATGTCCAATTAGGGAAACTGGAATGGAAATTTTATCTTCTTTGCGTTTGCGCTGTTTCCAAAGAAGTCTCTTTTTCAAACGATAAAGCGCAAATTGTAAATTTTTACAAAAACAATTCTCTCTGCTTACGCTGTAATTTAATCTGGAATTTTTATCTCGTTTAATAAAATATACGGGACTTAAATAAATGCTTGGTTACGGAAAATAAACTTTTTGTTATTATTCGTAATTTTAAGGAATTGTAATGGTTGTTTTCTTTATTTTTCTTAGTGAAAATAATTTTCTTAGAAGTGAAGTAACCCTCTCCTCAACAAAATTAACATATTGTTTCGATTCACTTTTAGCTTTCTTAAAAGTATCTATTTCCTTACTTATGCTCTTGCAATAAATTAGATTTTTTTATAGTAGTTATATATTTCTAATGTTTGATTACCAATTTTATATTTTTAAAAGTATTTATAATACTTTTTTAATATTAAAGAGTAGAATTATTTTAACTTCCTTTCCATGTACTAAGCGTATAAGCAAATATGAAATTACAATTTAACTAGAAATTGAAGTTAATTTCTTAACTTTTCGTTGAGAAATTTATTAGATTGTAAGGGATATTGGCAAAATATCTTGATCAATGAATTTATTAGTGATAATAAGAGAAAATGATAATGAATTTTTCAGTATTACAGGATTACGAATCCCAAAATTGTTTTTGTGGATAAATTAAAATCCTTTTGGAAGACTAACCACTTATTCGAAATAATTCTCTTGTCAATGAAAGAAGTTATTACAAGCCTTTGAAAATGGCGACAATTTTGCGACCATCTAAAGACCATCATCTACATGAGTAAGGTTTTCACACTAATAAAATTATTTGAGTTTGAGTTTAGGAGTTTATATATATATATATATATATATATATATATATATATATATATATATATATATATATATATATATATATATATATATATAAGAAGAAATATTCAAACTGAAAGTATGGCCATAGACTAAAGTAATAAGCAAATCAAAAAAGCAACTATAATTAAAAGCGTAATGTGTAAAACTTTTTAAATCATAAAAAGGTGCGAATAAAAGTAGAATATGACATAACTTACTGTCTAAATCCAGTTCCAGACAATAATGTTTATATGAAGTCTAGCCATCATTATAGAAACATTATAATCTGGAAATTTTGAAACATTATAATCTGAAATTAAAAAATTACTAAGAACTTCGAAAATTTATATTCCATTTTATCTCTTAAAGATATTGTCGAAAACTAAACAGCAGGTATAAAATAGTCAATTCAGACATTTATTGATAAAAATAATAGCATACTTCTAGTAAATCTTCTTAGTAATTATATATTAAGTTTAATAACCAAATATATAAATAAATTAATGGTATGCATATGTGTACTAATTTAAGTTCCGATATTTACAAGTTATATTTATCTACCCCAAATTTTATTATATATATATATTATAATAAAATTTGGGATATATATATATATATACATACATACATATATATATATATATATATATATATATATATATATCAATGACCTTTTATTTATTATTTTTAACCAACAATTTTCAGTCATTGAAAAAATTCATCCAAACTCAAAATTAACAATGCTGTTTCCAATAATTGTAATATTAAGTACTTAAATTTCAACAAAAGTGTTGTAAGTAATAAGATTAACTACTTTAAAATTTCTAACGAAGAAAATATTTCAATTTCAGAATACTAAATTTTTTAATTGGAAATCTGATACAAGTGAACGATTTATTGCAAATATCATTATTTAAATTATTAGATATCATGGATTCGATTCAAATTTCACAGAATTTAAAGTACTCAATCCTTTATTTCGAATTTAATCAACTATTTAATTTTAATTGATTTTTCATACATAATTTTCATTTCTCTCATATATTTTACTAAATAAAAATTAAATAAATTTGCTTATCAAATATATTATATATTATCAATTAATTTCAAAATTTCTTCACTAACTAATCAAAAATGTTTTGCTCCAAAAAATCATATGAAATTTTGTTTTTATAGCCTATTACGGACGTTTCAGTATGAATATTAGTAATTTTATAGAGACCTAACCATTACGGACGTCTTGTTAATATGGGCTTTTGAAAATAAATGTATTCTGGTTGTTTCATAGATTTGTTTTTCATTCAAGATAAAAGTTATCTATTCTTTTATTCAGTCATATTTTGTAAAAAGAAGGATTAAAAACTTCAACGTTTGGCGACACATTGTGACGAAAATGGTTAACTGGATAATACATAAGTGGAATGAAAACACCTCATGATATTAGTGCATTAATTTCTCTAAGTAGGTTGTAGTCATTACAATTAATTTGAAATAAATGCCTTATATCATCAGCCGATTCGTTTCAGCTTCTTTTTCTTCTATTTAATTTTTCACAGTTCTTGATATCTTTTCATATTTACTATAAGTCAATCACACTGATTTTTTTTGAAAATTAATATTAAAATTGAATTATTATTTCTGTGTACCATTATGAATTTTACTTTAAACTAAAATTATTATTGATTTGAATTGTGTAAAATGTTTAAAGGGCTATACTGCCATTTACATATGCATATTGAACGGATGCATTTTGCAAGTGCACATTTAACTAGTTAGTTAATTAATAAAGTAGTTTATTGTTGCACTTGCATGCTTCCCTTAACCTTGAGTTGGGCTCTATCAGTTAGACCATAGGTTCCCAAAGTGGTCCAGGTGGACCCCCAGGGTTCCATAGGAGACCACACGGGGGTCCACCTAGATGTGAAAAGAAAACAGAGGTTCACAAATTGTAAGTAGGGGTCTAAGAAAACTTTTCTGGTTTTCATAATAAAGAATAAAAATTTTGTCTTGGATTCACCTATCAGCGTAGGCAGGTAGCAGCATTTACCAGGTAAATACTCAAAAATATTCGAGATTGAGTTCAAACGCAGAATTGAATAGAACAATAGATAATAGTACAAGAGTGTACACCACAAGTCGAGACCTGCAAAGTGCCGCCCGTGCACCACCTCATATTAAAAGTATGACTATCTTTTATTGTTGATTTACATTTTAGAGTTCATTGTTGATTTTTTTGTCAATTGTTGATTGTTTGTAATAATGTTTATAATTTTGTATAACCACAAGTATTATTTTAATAAATAGGACACAAGAAAATGTGCTACTTTTTTTTATTAACACCCTCAATTCAGGGTGATATTTTTAGGAGTTTTGGGAATACAGTAGAAATGCAGCAGCAGGGGGTCTACCGAAAAATAGTAAAACTTTAAAAGGGGTCCACGAGAAAAAAAAGTTTGGGAACCTATGAGAGTTAGATAGAAGCAACCAGGTGGAGTCTTCGTGATTTCGAAGCAGGAAACCAAGCAGAAGACCCCCAATACTTGGCTAGCAACTCCCAGAGGTATCATTTCACTTGGAGGACATTGCGACCACGGGCAATTTTAGCACGTCCTAGCTGCCTTTAGCAGACACAACAGATCTTCGGTTAAGCCTAAATTCAAACTCACTACTTTACGATGATGAGAACGACTGCCTGACCTACAGGGATACCGCGGTTCCATGTTGTTGTTGTCGTGTGCCAGCCAGGCTGGTGATATGGGGTGCGCTGTTCCACTTTTCCAACTTAACCCTATTTTGATGTGGAGTCCGACTCTTCAGTATACACATGCCATTGGGACCCGTTTATAGGGTAGGCAACCATTCACTCCATATTCATACAAGGAAAGAACAAAGACAGGATAAATAGAGAGAGAAAGTACATCCATGCCCGAACCGGTATTCGAACCCAGGACCTCCCTATCTGCACTCAGACACGCTGACCACTAGAGAAGTTGGGCGGCACCGCGGTTCCATAAAGTGTTTATATTATACGAACCATCTCGATAGTCGTAATTGGCCCCACAAGAAGAAAATAATAGCATTGAATCTTCTACAATGCTGTTTACCACCAGAAGGGTCTACATAATTTATTATATAAAAATTTTCTTTTAGATAATAAATTATATTCAAGAAATAAAATCAAGCATACAAATGACATAGGAGCATGTTGTTGTTGTTGTTACTGATGACACTTGGACAAGCCAAGCTCGCTATGCCTCGGCTATGCGAATTTAAGTCAATTGGGGGCATCTTTCGTTAGGATCAGAGTACCAAGAAGGTGAAAGTACGACTTTTGCTCTTCAAATCCTCCGATAGAGGGCAGCACCAGAGGATCTACTCCCTCAATATTTGCATTGATGTGAAGGGGCAGTACATTTCCCCAGACCATTGCACCCATGGTAACTGCTCAACGACCGACCACAGGACTTTCGATTCCACAGATGTAACGAGCCCGTATACCTCATGTACTCGATGGATCTTTGGTGGCCTTGGGAATCGAACCCCACCCTTCCGGATGGAAGGCTGATACCCTAAACACTATTCTACTACAGCCCCTAGGAGCATGTAAATGCATTTATGTGATATTCATCATTAGTAAAATTAACCGCCACTAACTTGCAGAAAATTAAACAAAGAAAAGAAGCTGCAAAAAGTTTTTGACACAAAGGAGGAAACCAGGAAAATTTCCAAGCACAAACATTGCCAGACATTTGGGAAAATAGAAGTGTAATTACCTTTCATCCAACTGTGACTAGTACTGAACATTAAATCTTGAACTCCAAATAATACTTTTCAACCACTAGATCCTGATGAGCCATGGGGGATCTTTTGAAATAGACCTGGAACACTACTCCGCCACATATATGTAGTATATAATATACATCACTGCCGATCAACTTGTCGAGTGGTCAATGTGCCTGACTGCGGATAAGGAGGTTCTGGGTTCAAATCCCGGTTCGGGCATGGATGTACTATCATCTCTCTCTATCTATCCTGTCTTTGTCCTTTCCTTGTATGAATGAGGTGTGAATAGTTGCCTACCCTATAAACGGGTCCCTATGCCATGTGTGTACTGAGGAAGTTGCATTCCACACCAAAATATGGTTGTTAGAAAAGTGGAGCAGCGCACCCCATATTCCCAACCTATCTGGTACACGACAACAACAATATACACCACTAAATAGAAGAAAGTTCGAGTATTAGTACATGCATGTTTACAAGAATCAAATTTGAAAAATAAAATACATTTGTAGAAAAACCACCCAAATAGAAATACATTATTCAAATGTTTACTCAATTCTTTTAATAATGGTGGGGGCTTTTGGGGAACTAATCCTTCGCCACAACAAGGCCTGAAACTGCTACTCATTTGCGTTACCCACTGGGCACCTATGAATCAAGTCGAAGTGGTAGCACCCAGGCGATATACCCTCACAAATCCGTTTCTAGGGTGGGCCACATTCATACATCATCTTAGAAGAAAGGACAAAGAAACACGGAGAAAAGTAACATCCATGCCCGAACCAGGACTCGAAAATGAGATCCACAGCTCAGGAGTCAGGAACGCTAACCATTCTGCCATCGGTCGGCACGTTCACACAATAAAATTTCCCTTTTCCTGAATTTTGGAAATTGTTGCACCACATAACGGGATACCGGAAATGTCAGAGGAAACGAATCAAAGAAATTTTAAATTACAAAATTAATTTTGGCAGCTAAAATTCAATTGGTTAATCATTTTTTTTAGTTTATTGTTAAATTTGTCCTCCATTTTTAAAATGTACTTCATTCTCAGCAAAATAGGATATATTTTTTTAAAAATTCCCTTCAGTGAATATTTATTTCAAATATTCTTCTAAACTAGTTTTTTAATGTGTGATTCTTGGAAGACGATTTTGTACCAAAAATAGTAGTCCACACCCCCACAACATTGATATTCATTAATAAATAAAATTGATCGACAAAGAAGAAAGATAATCATTGAATCTGAATGAAAAAAATCACTGAATGATAATCATTAGATACTTCATTGGTTTAAAACTCTATTTTTTTCCATTTTGTAATATAATATTTGTAAACCATCAAAAAAATTTGAATGTTACTTTAAATAAAACACAACCATGTTAGACTGGATTGATATTAAGAAAAATATTTTTAATTTTGTATTATTATAATGCTAATATAGAATTACTCTAGTATGAGAAATTTTACCACACACACTTTTTACAATGTCGTGTTTCTATTTCTAAAACTTAATGCTCCATTTGTAATTTTTAGTTCCATTTCTTCACTGGTATTAAAAAAACAGGAAACTAAATAATTGAAAATTTTTCTGATACTTAAGAAGCTTACATTATATTATCGTTGCTCCGAAAATTACATTATTTCCTTTTTTATCAGAAGTGAGCCAAAAAATAATGGATTTTTTATTTGATTTCGCCGATATCAAACAGGATTTTGCTTGTTTTTAGATTAGGCCTAACAAAAGTAACACTATGCTTCATAAAGTAGCGCGGGAAATGAGATTAAAAGGGAAAAGTTGGGAGAAAATTCCCCGAAAATCCCTTTTCTTCCAATTTTTATCCAACCAATAGAAGAAAAGGTAACAGTGTTAGTTAGACTAATCTATCTTGTAAAACGTTCACCAGTGGTAGAAGCGAGAACAAAAATTATGAAAGAAACGAAAAAAGAAAAAGAAAAATGGCGCTTGTTATATTTTTATATAAAGTGTGCTAACTAAAGTTGTGCGACATGTTTCTTTTGTAATTATGAAGTAGCTTGGATTTTATCCGTTTAATTTTATCTCCGTTTCTTTTTTTTTTATTTTTATTTTTCAATCAGGCGTTCTTTGCTCATGCAAGAACACTCATTATTAAATCATGAATATTTACGAGTGAGACACAGTGCCTTGGGTAAAAATGAACAATACGGCTTGTCAAAGGTGCTTTTTTTGTCTAGTATTCTTTTATTTTTAAAAGCGAAATCTGAAAAGAGTTTTAATGATGGTTTCTTTCTTCCTCCGCTTCAGAACTATTTTTCTACGCACTGGATATTGATCCACGCACGTGGAAAAAGAAAAAGAAATTATAAAATGATGTGATGTGTGGCGCTAACATTGATAAGGCGTTAAAATTAACTTTTGTCTCTCGTCGTCCACGCGAAAAAGACAAATAAGAAGATTTTTTTAAAAGAATAAAAGACTAGCAATCATGTAAACGCGAGTTACAAAGAAATTTTTCTTAGATAAATAAAGTTGTTCAACGATGGATTTTTCTAGTTTTGCCTTTTACAAACTTTTTCGCTTGGATTTATGTATTTGATGTTGCCAAATAACTAAAAGGAATTTCTTATAAAAAAAAATGGGACTCGCGTACTATTTTCATTCTTTTAAATGGGATCATGTCTTGAAATTTAATTGAAATGGTTCGCCTGATGAATTTCCTGTTCGACGAAAAAATTCTAATTTTAGATAGTATATCTAGAGTTTTATCAAAAAATAAATCTTTGAACTTTCAGAAAAAGATGCAGTCACTTTGGAATTCCAAAATGAAAGTCACTTGCGTATTTTAATTTCTTATATTCTTTTATTCCCAAAATAACCAGTAAATTAAAGAGATAATTTATGAGTTATTAAAAAATATTATATATTTCTTCTGAAAGCCGATAAAACCAGTGTAATGAAAGTAAGTATATTACGAGAGAATTTCTGCTGAATTGTGTCGACTTTGCTTGTTGATGCTTAAGGTAATATTTCATTAAATTCTTTTTACCATAAAGCTGTTGTTTCTTTCGTACAGTTAAAATCCTGAAAACGTCACTTTATTACGATTCTCATTGGTTCAAAATATCCATGACGTCAGATAACGTTTCATTTACGTTATATCGTATTGAAACGGTGTTGTAAATCCAACTTGTCGACGAATTCGCTGCATGCTTTCAAATCACGTTCTTCAAGTGGCAGCAAACAAGGCGAAGTTCACCATCCAATGTCTGAGAATAGGGTCGAAGTTCATTTTGTTAATAAAACGAATTTATATAAGAAGCAAAACATAGGTTTGAGAAGCAGTTTTCCATTTATTCAAGCCATTAACACATGGGCAATTAGAACAGCAGAAAAAGCGTAAAAAAGACATGACAAAACATCCACTTTATATTAAATTTTTTTTAAATCGGTTAGACGATTTAAATTTTTAAAAATTTCATTGAATAATAGAATTTTAAATAAATAATTGCAATATATATTTGTACACAATGTCTTCTAAAATTATGACTATTTCCTTGCTAACGCCACCATTAAAAAAGATTTCTTTTTATTTATATAATTATTTCTTTATACGTTTAATTTAAATCTTATTTATTTATTTATTATTTTTTTTTGTATTCCAAACTCTCATTTTAGAGGATTATAAATAGGTTCCCTTGCAATGGTAGTTACAGAAATAAAACATAAGCGAAAGCATATCTCTTATTTACTTAAATTCTTATTTAGTAGGAAAATATTTAAGAAAAAAAAATGTCAAATGTTTTCAACCTTTAATTCTTTTACCTTTAGATTAAATCACTTAATGGTAATAAAAATATTAATTTTAATTTGTAACTTTTTAGTTCAACCAAAATGGAAACTTTTGTTACAAAAAGTGGAAGCATTGAACTACATACATTTGATAACATTACACATTTGATAAATTAAGTTAATTAAAAATTATTTTCTAAAAGTTGTTATATATACATACATACACACACACGCAAATAGATAGATAGATCAGATATTTGCAAAATATTATATTATATCATCATTAATTTAAGAGGGGAATATAAAAGGTCACAACATAATTCTTTCAACCATGAAAATATAAAAGAGGAAAAGAATTCTGAAAATTGTTTAAGTAAGAAAAATTGTATAATTAGCAAAATTAATTAATTTTTTTATCCGATTTTGGTGGAACAAGAAGAATTAAAGGCTCGTTTCGTGAGGCAATCTATAAGCTTATTTTTCATTATATAAATGGAAGAAACGAAATAAATGATTAGTATTAAATGGAAAATCACCAATCAAAGTAATATTGTTGCATAATGCCCAGCTACCTAGATTTCAATTTTTCAGTACTACAATTGGCGGAAGGGATAGCTCTTTATATGCTAGGGTTACAGACCAGAAGATAGTGAGTCTTTGTAATTTAAAAGCAGGGACCATGTAGAAGATCTCCATACTTAACCTGCCATCTTAGAAGTATCATTTCACATGGAAGACATTGCGATCACAACCAGTTAACGAATCCCAACCACCATTAGCGAAACTCTATTCAAATCTTTCTTGGTGAGGCTTAAAATGATAATGAATTATTAGATTTTTTTCCAACGGCGGGCACTTGAGGGTTGAACCCTATGCCACAACAAGGCCAGAAACTGCTACTCATTTATCGTTACCCAGCGGGCACCTGTGAACCAAGTCACGGAGGCGAGTAGCGTTACCTGCGTCATACCACCACAAACCCGTTTATAGGGTGGGCAACATTCATACATCGTCAAGGAAGAAAGGATAGTGAAACGCAGAGAGAACAGAGAAGGAAAGTAACATCCATGCCCGAACCGGGATTCGAACCCAAGACCCACAGCTCAGGAATTAGGAGCGCTGACCACTCAGACATCGGTCGTCAATTAATTATTAGTTTGAGATTTCATTGCAGTTATACTTCTTATTTGTTATTAATTTTTTTATCCAATGGCGGGCACACAAGGGTGACTGAACTCTAAGCCACAACAAGGCCAGAAACTGCTACTCATTTATCGTTACCCAGCGGGCACCTGTGAACCAAGTCACGGAGGCAAGTAGCGTTACTCGCCTCATACCAACACAAACCAGTTTATAGGGCGGGCCACATTCATACAACATCACAGAAGAAAGGACAGAGAAACACAAAGAGAACAGAGAAGAAAGAAACATCCATGCCCTAACCGGGATTCGAACCCTGGACCCATAGCTCAGGAGTCAGGAACGCTAACCACTCAGCCAATCAGTCGGCTTGTTATTAACTATAATTCGATTCTATTGACACATATTTGTTTAAACATATTCAGTTTACCCTAGTAGTAAAAATATTCTTACATATTTTTATGCACTAAATGCATGGTCACGGTACTGTCATTTAATATTTATCACTTTATTCATACATTCCAGAAATACTTAGGCATTCAACTCTATTCTGCATGCGCATTGTATCATAAGCAAAAACAAATTGATGCAATACATAATTTTTTCTCAAACTTCTCCTTTCTTATCCATTCCTGCCAAATAATTGTAGCCCGTATCTTTCTCATTAAGCCATCTACTTACGAACATAAAAATAAATCACAATATGTATAAAAATTCAAAGTCATTTTTCTTGATATCATGCTTGCTCTGTTCATCGTCAAATCCGGAAATTACCGCGCTTTCATTAATTATTTTAAAAGATGTAATTAGCCATTGCTTGATAAATAGCCTATTTCTGACAGTTACGTGTATTTTAATAATCTGGAAGAAAAAATATGTAAATAGTACATCCAAAACATATCATTTGTGTCTCTATCCCTACTAATATGCATTAGAAATGTCCAGAATGAATTATGTTGGCGATCTAGCTTGGCGTATTCTGTGAGTACATGACTTTCTCGTCACTCACAAATCATTTACGATATCATATTTCATCGCCTATAGCTTGATACGTTATACGCTGTGACGTTTGGAGAATTCTTAATTTTTTCCTAAATGAGAAAAAAGAACTATAAATACAAATTACTAAGTGTGTGGCAAATTGTTCATTACTCAAAATGTGAATGATCAAAATTCAAATGCTTTAATCGTTGGTATTTGCATAAATTTTGTCAACGAAACTGAATAAAATCTGCATTAAGTAAGTTAAATCCTGATATGCTTACTGTATTTGATACAGAATTGTATGCAGATATATATTTGTGTGAATATGAGGACATTTATATTTATTATTTCTCATTTATTAGTTTAATTTTCCCAACTTTGATAAAATGTTGTTTATGATGTAAATAATTTGAAATATTTATGAAACAACTCATATTATTACCGCTGATGAAACTGTTTGGTACCTTTCAATTGTCCCCCGCTTATGATCTTAAAGAAATAACATGTTTCTTACAGAGTAACGAAGCCGACCGATTGGCTGAGTGGTTAGCGTTCCTGACTCCTGGGCTGTGGGTCCCGGGTTCGAATCCCGGTTAGGGCATGGATGTTTCTTTCTTTCTCTGTTCTCTCTGTCCTTTCTTCTGTGTTGTTATATGAATGTGGCCCGCCCTATAAACGGGTTTGTGGTAGTATGACGCGGGTAACGCTACTCACCTACGTGATTTGGTTCACAGGTGCCCGCTGGGTAACGACAAATGTGTAGCCGTTTCTGACCTTGTTGTGGTATAGGGTTCGTCACCCAAGTGTGTGCCCGCCTTTGGAAAAGACAGAGAAACGAAAAAAATGTAACTTAGATATGATGAATTTAAAGTAACTCAAAATTTTATTTTGAATTAAATACATTCAAATTTTTTGCGCAAAAATTAAGTGATAAGTGATAAACAAATCTAAACAAGCTGAATGCTAAGCAAAGCTAAAGCAAGTTGGTGCAAAAGAAGATGGCTTAGAGTTAATTTCGCCCATTAAAAGGATGCATTGCGATTAGAAGTCGCCAAGAGTAAAAAAGAGCTAAATACAGCAAAATTTAATTTTGTTTCATTGAATTGCATATTACTTTATACATACGCAATCGCCGCCCAACTTGTCTAGTGGTCAGCGTACCTGATTGCGGTCACAGGAGGTCCTGGGTTCAAATCCCGGTTCGGGCATGGATGTACTTTTTCTCTCTCTATCTATCCTGTCTTTGTCCCTTCCTTGCATGAATGGGTTATGAATGGTTGCCTACCCTATAAACGGGTACATATGGCATGTGTGTACTGAGGAAGTCGGACTCCACACCAAAATTGGGTTCAGTAGGAAAAGTGGAGCAGCGCACCCCATGTTGCCAGCCTAGCATGGCACACGATAACAACATACGCAATCGATGATCGATGCGATTACTAAACAGTTTGCGCCAGAAATAAACATTGGCGTTTAAATATGTTTTATCTATAAGTGATAATTATTTAATTTATAAAATGTAAATGAAATATTTGAATTATATTTCTTAGCAATTTCTTAAAATGTAAACCTTTTTAAACAACGCATGATGAAATGGAATATTAATGACAGTAATTTACGATTTTTTCCTTTTCCGTTACGGGGATTATCGTACTTGGGTATAATGGAAAAATACCAAATTTTTATTTGATTCCAATCGAATGTATAATTATCCTCGTTTTCTGTTATCTACATTGTTAATGACTTATAAAATTTTTTAATTGTTCTTGTTTCAAGTGATTTCTTCTTGAAAGTTGATTGCAAATAAGTATTTAATTACATGTTTTTTCTTTATAGATTACACAATAAACAAAACTACGTAGTATTTTTAATGGGAGCCCACTCAACCCCGGAAAAAACAACTCAAGACTGATTCCTTTTTTTATTTACTTGTGATGAGAGGAAATAAGGAATGATAAATAGCGCCATAGCTAAGCACTGATCCACGTTTGAACGCCAAAGCTGTATACCGTTAATATTTAGGAGTATGGCTCCCAAATCCTGCTTGCGAAAAACCGATGCACGGAATAATATGATCCCGTTTTTAGATAAATTACAGACTACTGTACTGAGCAATTTTTTGGATAACTCTAGTCATGAGGCCTAGTGTTCTGCCTAAGATGATAAGAAAGAAAATATACCAACTGTCAGCCATTTCAATTGCATGTTGCTCAACAGTATGTGGCTATTTAGTTACAATAGTACTTAACGCGAAGTTAAAGCCTGGTGGCTTAGTGGTAGCGTTTCACGCTCCCAAGGCACATGTCCATGGTTTGTTCCTCGAGACTGTGCCTTAAGGGTCGAGGTCCAAGGTTCGATTCTCGGCCTGAGCAAAGTCGACTCAGCTTTTCGTCTCTTCAGTGGGTTGATAAATAGAATACCAAACATTCTTGGGAACTAAACAATAGGAGTTTCACGTTAGGATGACTACCTAATCTTGATATATGCTTTGCAGCCCAGGGCCTCTCGGTCAGGAAAACAGAGATGGGCACTGTAGGCCTTGGTCCTCATGGGCTGTTGCACCACAAAGTTTAGTTTAGCTTAATACTTAAAGCGTTAAGTACTTGAGAAGTCTTGGCTCTTAATGCACTCATTTAAAACTCACTTGGGGCCGTGGTAGCCTAGTGGATAGGGCATAGGCCTTCTATCCGGAAGGGTGGGGTTCGATTCCCAATGCCGCCAAAGACCCACCGAGTACATGCGATATACGTGCTCGTTAAATCTGTGGAATCGAAAGTCCTGTGGTCGGTCGTTGAACAGTTACCATGGGTGCAAATGGTCTGGAGAAATTTACTCCCCCTTCAGATCAATGAAATTGAGGGAGTAGCTCCTCTGGTGCTGCCATCTATCGGAGGATTTGAAGAGCAAAAGTCGTACATTCACCTTCATGGTGCTCTGATGAAACGAAAGACGCTCCCAATTGACTTAAATTCGCATAGCCAAGGCATAGCAAGCTTGGTTTGTCCAAGTGTCATTAGTAACAACAACAAAACTCACTTACCTAGCAATTGAACAGTTAGCACTTTGTCCGTCATTTCCACAGTTCCTGAATAATAATCCTATTTCAGGAGTTATTGTTCATGGGTCAAAGTTTCTCACACAATTTTTGGTTTTTATTTTACACAAATGTTACTTCGTTTTATTGTTTGAAGATATCTGAATCATGGTGTTCTATAGTTTTCCTTTACCTAACCAACAAAATATTTGTTGTACATCAAATTATATAAAGAATTATTGAACATCATTACAAAGAAATTCATGCAAATATTACTCATAACCACAAACAAATAATAAAGCTTCGATTCTCTTTCATGGATGAAAATCTATTGAAAATAACAAAAGCAAATTCGTCTATCTGAGTTTAAAATAAATATCTCCCAGTTCTGCTCAGGGCTCTTTATAAAAATAAAACATACACCCCTTTGATTCATCACTTCGACAGCAACCAAAACATCCTCTTAAAAGAGGCAAATGGATCACGCACTGTTGTGGGTTGTCTCACCCTCAATCGAATGTCAACCCTGAAAAACCTCCTCACTCCTTAAGGGGGCCATAAATATTCATCCGGCAATCACGCATGATGAAGGAGGGTTTGTATTTGCCGGATAGACGAGCGCAGGGACCCATCCAATTACTGTATCCTATCTGACTGGTGATGAAGTAGTGGACATGCCCGCCCACGACAACAACATGGAAGGCCGGACTTGATGGATGTGGAGTTGGTGAGGGGGAGGCCTGTGGGGGAGGTGCACTGATGTGGTGATTGAAAAATTATTTCAGGGGATAGGCGGCAGTGACTACATCTTTTACTTGATCGAGGCACTTCGTCAAAACTCTTGTTGCAGATAAACAGCAGGACATGAAGCGCTCTGTTGGTAGAGGATGCAAGTCGCTCCACTCGATCATGGCTTTTTATGAGGTTTTTCCCTGTAATGAATTTTCCCTTTTATTTTTCCCTTTTTCTACTCCCTATTTTTGGGAAAGGGAAATTGATATGCTCATATCTTTTTTGTGCAATCTTTTCCGTGGTAAAAAGAGAGGTAGATATATAACTTTGATTGTGCGTTTTAATAAAAAACATATTTAGGACAAATACTTTTAAAAAAAAGTTTTTCGAAACGATTTTACTTTACTCTTTAAAAGTACTATATTATTTAGAATAAATAAATAGATTTTTAAGTACCTAGATTCACACGAAAATTTTGATTGTGAATTAGTGTCAATGAATAAGATACAGTAATTAATGTTTCACTTTCTCATCAAATTAAATTTTTGTGTTTAAATTTTAGAAAATTTGTAGTCGCTGATAAGAAACAGAAGTCTTTAGATCACATCATCCAAACCAAATTTATAAAATTAAATTTTGGTTTCAGACAACTGAATGATATTAATAAAGCTTTGCGATTTGATTAATACAAAATACAAGGAAAAAATTGAAACATATTTATATATTTTTTCTAATTCCCGGCTGCTTTTAGGATATACCTATTCAGTGCTATACATAATGGGCGAATATAGTGGCATCTCTTATACAGTGGAGTATCCAGTGTAAGTGTCATCTTCGCCCCGAAAGTGAAAGAATAAAGAAAAACAAAGAAGGGAAAAGTAACATCCTTACCCGAAACAGGATTCGAATCTGGATCCTACTGTTTCGAAGTTAGGGACGCTAACCTCTCCGACATTGGTCGACAAATGCATTTATATATTTAATATAGCAAAATATTCATACATATTACTTATTTATTCTCTCATTGCCGCCCAACTTGTCTAGTGGTCAGCGTGTCTGACTGATCATAGGGAGGTCCTAGGTTCGAATCCCGGTTCGGTCATGGATGTACTTTCTCTCCTTATCTATCCTGTCTTTGTCCTTTCCTTGTATGAATGTGGAGTGAATGGTTGCCTACCCTGTAAACGGGTACCTATGGCATGTGTGTACTGAGGAAGTCAGACTCCACACCAAAATATGGTTCAATTGGAAAAATAGAGCAGCGCACCCCATATTGCCAGCCTGGCTGGCACACGATAACAACAATAACAACATTCTCTTATTAAATCCCAATGCTTTATTTTGAATTGTGTGAACTACAGATTTTTCCTTAATTGTTACATAAATTATGTTGTTTTTAAATATTTAATTATTTTTAAGTTTGTTTTTCATTAATTTTTTTGGGAAAAGAAATTCCTGTCTTTTCTCATAATCCTAAATTTGATATCATATGCATGGCTTGTTACCCATTGTTATTGCTAGGGCTTATTTTGTTATCTCAAAACTAATACTACAAAAAGTAATGTAGAATTAAATAGAATAGTAAGTATATTATATACACAGTTATACCTTTTAAAATAATGATAGGTTTAAGTGGTTCAGCTGATACTGATTAGTTGGTTATCATTTATGAATAGTTATTATGAAAGGATTTCGGAAACATAGTAATTAAGCTCCGTTCATATCACTTTATGTTAATTAACAGATATTTAGTATTAAAAATGTTTCAGACAAAACCTTTTTATCTCAGGTTCTTAATGCATGTTTATGAAATTTTAAGACCACTCAAAGAAATCTCTTCAATAAGGTCAATGCTGCTGTTGGATTTTCCAGATGGTAGAACTGGAGTTTGGTAATAATGGGAAAAATGTACATTACCAGAGTATATTTGTCTTGGTCATTATGAGTCTTCATCTGGAGTGGTGAAAAGATTTCCGGAATCTGGAGCAATTTCTGGTGAAGTATAAGGAACTAAATTTTACTAAATAAGAGGGTACAGGTAAAATTCGATTTCACACCATATTGCTGATAATACATGAGTTAAAGACTATAAGTATCTATTGAATCTTGAAGTATTTAAATAAACAAGGGTGGAAATCCCAGGAAACTCTCAAGTATTTCATACAGAGGAGTACAAAAAAAATACAGAAGCACAACATACATCTCCCATCGTTTAGCAGGCTGAACTGGAGATCTTTCTTCCGTTTCTTCTACACGAGGCAGAAAGAGGCCAGGGTGCCATGGTTGATGAAGGCATCGTTCTCGTTATCAGAAGGTTTGAATATAAACTTAACCGAAGAATCATCGGATTGGCTGTTGGAGAATGTTCAATAGGCCATTGTTTCAATATCCTACAACTGAAACAATGGGTCCGTGAACGTGAACGCCAGCAGGACTCCCTGTACCTAACCCAGGGAGGGTTTTGCCAGTTTGGGTGGAGTCTGCTGGAGAGAAAGAAGCACCAGTAGGGTAGCGCCACCCCTGCCTGTGGTCGTGAGCTCCCAACGCAACAGCTCAAATCAGCGTGGGAGGGTAGTTGCCTCACTGCTTCATTGATTTTTCTTCATGGGTTCTTGAGATCATCGTTCAGGGATTATTAGCTCCCTGTGCTCCGAGAGGAATCTTACCAGCGACATGATTTTAGCTTTTGCTTGCGGATAGTGGATAACATTCTCCAACCATTCTATTCTAAGGTGTTCGCTTGGGGTAGTAAAATGCCAGGAGCTGGTGAGTGGGCATGATGTGGCTTAGTGAAGTGGGTCACCCGTATGACCACAGGCACAGTTATTGCTTTGCAGAGCACCAATTCTATGTAGATAGCTCGGGAGGGACACAGCTCGGGACAATGGGTCCGAGGTAGCCTAGTAATTAGGACACAGGCATTCCATCTGGAAGGGCTGGGGTCGATTCCCAATACCACTAAACACCCACCGAGTATATGCGATATACGTGATTGTTAAATCTGTGGAATCGATAGTTCTGTGGTCGGTCGTTGAGCAGTTACCATGGGTGTAATGTTCTGAAGAAAATTTCTTCCCCCTTCATGTCAAAAGACAAAATTGAGGGAGTGGATCATCAGTTTGGGCCATCTATCGGAGGAGTCTGAGTGCAAATCGTACTTTCACCTTCGTGGCGCTCTGGTTAAAACGAAAGAAGTACCTCCTGACTTCATTTCGCATAGCCATCGGCTGGCGTGCTTGGCTTGTCCATGTGTCATAAGTAACAACAACGATTGAAGTAATACATCTGAGGTAGAGGTTAAGTATTGAAATGTTTCTCCTTGATAATTTCTTAAAAACTTTAAAAATTTTCATCCTTTACATCTTCCTCCTAAAAGTTAATCTAACGCTAGGCTAGGTACAAGTATGCTGGATCGCGCACGAGGAAATATGCCATATAAGATTTATTTGTAATGTGTTTATATTGAAAGAATACTCAATCTCGAAATTCGTGGACATCAAGCCCTCGTTAAGTAGAACTAAAAACAGAACTTGGATGACGATTTGGTAATATTCAATCAAAGAAGGTTATGGGATTACTATAATTCTGCTTACATGTTAATTTTGATTAAATTCTGCATGATATTGGGCTATTTACATAATGCATTTGCTTGTAAACAGAGTACAAAAATATTCCCAAAGGTCTTAATAGGAATAAAATGAGGGATGTTTGTTAGCTAAACATTCATACCTATGTTTCTATTCCAAATCTGTGTGATTTAACTTACTTTAAAACCTGCACTTAAGCATTGTTTCCCTGAAATATTCCTTCTTCACTGCTAAAAAGTTCCAAGAGTGCTTCTTGGTCGTATTCAATTGTACTATATATAATAAATATACCAGGACGGCGAAGTTTAAATGATACTGAAACTATTTAGTGACATTCTAAACGAATTTTTAAGATTTCTTGTTATTATTCCAGATTCACACATGTCAAAATAAATGCTAAATATGTCGCTCTCATTAATTGGAACAGTTTCGAATCATCATTAAACTTTTAAAGCGAGGAAATGTAATGAGGTATTGATAATCTATCGCTCAACTTTTACCAGTAACATTTCAATTAAACTTAATCATCAAGAATAAGCGAATTGTTCGAAGTTAGTCAGAAAGCATAACTTTAAACTACTAATGTTTTTCTTTTTGATATTTCACTCTAGGGAATTACAAGAGCATGAGATTTTTCTTATATTTCTTCTTCTTAAGGGTGGGTTTGTATGTCATTGGCACCTCTGCTTTAATCAGCATTTTGTTTCTTATATTTAAGACAGTTTGTTTTCGTTATTCGAAAAAGTATTTGTGTGTGTGTGTGAAGTTGTTCTTCTGTAAGCGTTTACTCTAAAGTTGTTCGATTGTCTTCAGAAGAAAGTTGTGTAAATTTTCAAATCATATTGAGTGAAATTGGGGAACTTAATTGTTGAAATCAATCACTCAAAATAAAATTAAGAAAACATTTTCACATACTTTAAATTAGAAACTGGTAATTTACATCCATTTGGAAGATCAATGAAAATTAGGCTATTGTCTTAAATTTGTTGACAATAGTTGGCAAAAGATTCACCATTGTGAAACTTTTTCTGCATTTCAGATTAATAAAATTCAAAACTACAAATTCACATGTGTAATTCGTTTAAGAATATTACTTATAATGGTGCGAACCGGTAGATAAATAATAAAAGTTTAAATGGTTAAAGCTTAAAGTTTAAATCTCATGAGTTTGTTTCCCATCTCGTGGTGGATGATTCTTGTGATTTGGAGTCTATTAAAAAAATTGTAGATCCAGTCAAATTAACTGTAGTGGGCAAAAATTTATCATCAGAGACAACCACAAATTTAAGCTTAGAGTATTATTCGGGTGATATATATTTTAGGATGCCACTCCGTTTCTCGCCAATTTGGGGTTCTATTTTTAGTGATGTTGATTTATTTCTGATTGGTCTGTTTTGTTTTCAACTTCAAACATGCATGAAAACAAGTTTGGAGAGAAAAAAATCGCCAATTTTATCTTAGGGTTGCCCTAAAATATATTTTTATCTCATTATTGATGTCTCTTATGATATTGTTTTTTATTAATTACATTTCAAAATTAAGAAGAACAAACTATTTTCATTTCATATTTTAAATGAGTTTAAATAGAAACTTGAAAATTTATAGAATGGATTCGGTTTTCATTGGATATTTTTTCAGATTATAGGAAAAATTTACATATCAAATAAATAAAATTGAAATAAATTTGGAAAAATTTTTTTTTACTTTCATGTATCTCTGATTCTACTATAAGTTTGTTCTGAAAATATAAAAATGAATCGTCGTATTTTAGAATAAAATGTGTTCTAAATGTGGTTATTAATTTATACTGAGCTGTAATTCATGCAGTTTTCGCATAAATACTAAACGGTGATTAAAATATGTACCAATAGCTCTTAGTATTAGTATTTATAAGCAAATTCAAGTTAATTTTGATTCCACTACAGTTTAACTTCATTCCAATACAAATTTTATCTCATTTTACAATTTTTTTTATTTTTGTTTGTTAAAAAGAAAAACAACATATATATGAGATCTCAAATTTTATTGAAACAATTTCAATCACAACACAAATACATTTTCCAAAAAAAAAATATATTTACTTAATATAATATTTCGAAACAACATAATTTTATTTACATAGAACTAGCTTTTTAAGTCCCAGTAATACAATTCAAATTAATCTTATAAGTATTATATGAATGCATAACTTTAATTAAAAACATGCACATAAAATAAGGTTAATTTTTTTAAAAATAATTACACTAGTCCCTTTCATTTATCTAAAGTTAAACTAAAATATAATTCAAAAATTAATTCCTTCGAAAGTTTTTATAATACTTTTAGAGAAGATTTTGCATTCGAAACAGCTTTCATGGATTTTATATGCAAAAATATAATAAAAGCTGATATTCTGTATACAATACACATTTATTTAAATAATAATTCTCAACATAACTTTTCTCATTATGTAAAAGATTTGCGAGTTATCTGAAGCACATGCGATGAATGTTTTCGCGTATTTTTATTTATTTACTTTCAATTTATCTATTCCAAAATATTGCTGCGTATTTTTATGACACGCTCATTCGATATGCAAGCATATCCTTTGAACAAAAAATCAAATGATTATTTAATTCAATTATTCATCTCAACACGTTGGAACTTTTTATTTAAAATTGAAAGTCATCATTTTATTTATTTTCAGGACTAAAAATATACGAATGTGATGCATTAATGCATAAAAATCTCGTATATAAATCATAACACGTTATTTAAGCATTTTCCTACGGCTGTACACTTATTTCATACATCTTATTCCCAGTTCAAAATAAAAATAGTATTTAAAACTTAATCACATCATTAACCACATTGTTGGGTTACGATAAAAATCTGTTTTGGAGCTTTATACTCATAAATCGCATTGAGTGAGATTGAGGTTTTATTTGAAACCTTAACAATTGTTTTATTTAAATTCACCTCGATTGATTTTAATTGCTATCAAAAGTTGAGTTGTATTAACAAGGCATTAAAAAACGCTATTTTCTAGCGATTATTCAAAAATGAAAATATGTGTAAGCCAAATTCATATTCATATTTCAGGTATATTTATATTTATTTATAGATAAATATATATTTTTATATATTTGTATATATATAAATGCATTTATAGTAGACTATTTTTAAATATGTATATATATATACATATATAGATATGTGATATATATATATTTATATGTATAGATACTGTGCAGACATATATATATGTATCAGATAAATATATACTATATATATGACATATATATATATGCAAATATAATATATTTCTATACTGTAATTGTATTTTTTTCAAATGAATTTGTCTTAAACTTTCTTACTGAAATGGTGAAAATATGATATGATTAAAAGTATTCAAACTCTTTATGTCCTTAATTATTTAGGCAGACATGAATGCGAAATCTGAATGTTTAGTTTAAACCGAAACTGTTGAAAAGTTCCGAATCAGATGTGTATTTACATTTCAAGGAGTATGTGATCTCTCTTCAATCCTTATTTGTGCCAATGTTGTAATTGAATAGAGATGTGTCTACTGGTACGAGTCTCCTCTCTTGAATGTCGTTTTCAGGATAGTCGTAATCTGGTTCCTCGTCAGGAATTCTTCTTCTAGGTGCAGGCTCTGGTGCATAATTTCGACGTCCAGATGAACCTCGTGACCTCGTTCTTTGAGATGGTTCTGTATCTGGGGCATAGCTTCTTTGTGGTGCTGGTGCGGGTCGGTAAGCAGGTTGGGGTGGTGCACGGTAAGCTGGTTGAGGGGGAGGAGGAGAATAGGATTGTGCAGGTGGGGATCTCGCTGGTTGAGAAGCTGGAATGCTACTTCGAGGAGGAACTCTTGCTGGTTGAGGGGCTGGTACATAAGGGGCTGCGGGTGGTGCCCTAGCTGGTTGCGGAGGAGGGCTGTAAGCGGCAGCCCTAGCTGGTTGAGGAGGTGGATTGTAAGCAGGGGCAGCAGGAGCCCTTGAAGTTTGGGGTGGTGGGTTGTTGGAACGAGGAGGTGAGGCTGGTCGTGAGGAAACGGCGTTCGATGCATCTTCTCCATCTTTAAGAACTCTGAAGCCTTCTTTCCCTGCTACATACTTCACAATGCGCTGTGTACCAGTTTCATCCACATACCCATAAGCCCCTTGGACTGTACCGTCCGGCAATCTGGTTTCTTCTCTAAAACTCTGGCCATCGTCTGCTTTTCCGGTGTCATAACCGAACTTGTAGTCTCCTGCCAACTCTGTACCAATGTTGACATAGTGGACGGAAGCGGGCTTCAACCTCATGGAGTTGGGGTTGACCCTCGGTGGGGGTGGTGGAGCTTGAGGACGTGCCTGGGGTGGAGGTTGAGATCTTGGGGGGTACTCCTCATAATCTTCATACTCTGGGGGTGGTCCTCTAGGTGGTGCTCTTTGGCGGGAGTATTGGGAAAGAGCTACAGCTAAAATGCTGAGTAGTAATACCTAAAAAAATACACTAACGTTATTACTCAAATATGTATAAAAATGACAAAATTTTTAATAGCGGCCAAAGCTATTCTAACTAAAAATAGTACGTTAATGTACCAGCAAAATAATTTGCACCCTGAAATATAAAAAATTTCTAAACTTGAAAAAACACTAGATCGCATGAATATGCAAGATAAATGTGATGCATTAATATGTACGTAAAATAAATTACATATTGTATTTAAAACAACTGAATACAATGTTGCAGTATAATGTTTAATATACACTGTCTTCACTCGTTATCATTTTAAAAAGTATACAAATACTATTCGCATTAAAATTATTTTTTAGATTTTTTTTGTTTCAAATTTAATATTTCATTTTCAATTATGCTGCCAAAAGCAACTCACTTTTAATAATATATTGATGTTTCAAATCCAATCTAGATAATAATATCTAATTGTTTTCTCATACTTTTTTAAAAACATTTCAAAACAGAACAACAAAAACTAGCTTCCAACAGTTATCTTAAACCACTCATTGGCAAAGTTATGCTATTTGAATAGGGAAAATTTCTTTCAATAGGAAGCTAAGAAATTCATATACATACAATTGGTAAAATTTACGGGAAAAATATATAAAAACGAGGATAAAATTAAAAAAGTGCAAAATAAGTTAAAATATAAATGCAAATCACTTAAAAGAAATTGAGCAATGCTGGGGGTTTTTAAATTAGCAGTTTATTAAATTTTAATAACAAAATTTTTTATTATTCTTTGCTCGAAATATAACATATTTTTTAAAAAAATTGACGACATTACCATATTCTTAGTTTAGAATAAAAATATTTAGAAGCAGAAACATTAAATGTTATGTCAGTTTTAAGATATTAATAAATGTGCTATAAATAATACTTTAATCACAGAAATAATATCAAAAGTATTCCAAATTCACGCTATTTATTAACATGGGAGTTACTTATAATACATCTATTTCTCTTTTTTGAAAGAAAAATTATAATAAATTAATTCATTACATAAAAGCATAATTAAGCTTTCATCCCCATCTTTCTAACCAAACATAAGAATACTTATTTTATTGCTTATTTATTTCTTGTTTTAACTATTATTTATGATTAGTTAACCACATTTTTCCATTTTAAATAAGCTTTATCTTTCTGTTTCGCCGAAAATCTGTAATTAAATTAAAATATTCCTGATTTCACGGTACATTAATCCCAAACTGGATGAATAAAATTCAATTCCGAAAATATTTAAGCGTTTCGTAACAAGTGACTCTGATACTCTACTTTTTCATCACGTGAAAATTATTAAAATTTGTTTAATTTCCCAAACTTATTTATAACATACTTCAACACGAATTTTATACAAGCGTGAGTAAAACTTAACGTAAATTAGAAGGAATGCACAGAATTAAGTGGAGAAGTAAAACTACTTCATTCTAAAAAACTATCTTTGTTCAGAAAAAATCTGCATGCTTCCAAGAATTTAATATTGTTTTTCAAACAAATATCATAGAATAGGAGGTAAATAATTATTAAAAGAAATGGATATACCGGGAGAGTGAATATTAATTTCGGATGTATATATATATATATATATTTTCGGAACTTTATATATATATAATATTTTCGGAACTGAATATATATATATATATATATATATATATATATATATATATATATATATATATATATATATATATATATATATATATATATATATATATATATATATATATATATATATATATATATATATATATATATATATATATATATATATATATATATATATATATATATATATGTATATATATATGTATATATATATATATATATATATATATATATATATATATATATATATATATATATATATATATATATATATATATATATATATATATATATATATATATATATATATATATATATATATATATATATATATATATATATATATATATATATATATATATATATATATATATATATATATACATATATATGTATATATATATATATATATATATATATATAATATTCATATATATATGTATATGTATATACATATATATATATTATATATATAAGCTAGCTAAAATATGACTGTAAATAATCCTATTTGTAAATAAATATTTAAATATTAGTAAATTTAAGAACTTCTTCCTGCCCCACCTAAGCTACTCACTCGTCGTCTGACAAATAGAATGAAATCGATATATATATCTATATATACAATATTTTTAAACAAAAGTTGATTCTTGCTTCTCAGCAAATTCATTCCAAAAAAGTAAAAATCTAAGTAAACAATTTTGGTTTCTGCTTATACGTTTAGCCTGAAACGCAATACCTTAGCAAGAAAAAAATGTTTTTTTAAGAAGGGGTCATGTTAAGAACGCACAAGATATTCTTTCGCTCTTTTTTTCCCCCAACTTTTTTACCGTTCTTGGTTAACTCAGAAAACTTCCTGACATTTTCATTCACACAGTGAAGAAAAGTAGCCTAGCAACTTTTTTCTTTTAGTCTTGTTTCTTTTTTTCTTTTTTTTTCTCATTTCTAAACCCGGCATTGAAGACATGACCTAAACAGCTGTTTTGAAGAAACGAAGTTATTAAATAGGTTTATTAATTTGATGTTCTTGTTTTTTAGTTTTTTTTATCTCTGTAACAAGCGTTTTTTAACTGTAATATTTCCGTTTAACAGTGAGAAGTGCAGTTTATAGTTGAAAGTAAGATCATCAGATATGATAATTTTTCTTTTCGTCTTTTTCTGTAATTTTCTGAATAATTTAAATGAACAAAAAAAAACATATAGTTTTTATATACACATACTTATATAAACTTGCATATAATTTTTCCAATATTAAATGAAAGCCGCATCCGAATTTACCTCATTGATGCTCATTAGGTTAAGTTTTAAAAATTGTATAAAATTTTTAATTTTAATCGTATAAAACGCAGCATTTGTTTGTATGGTGGATAACCTGAGCATCTGGAACAGATATTCACAGGTACCACATATTACTGCTTAGGCGAACTTTGTCTGTGAACGAAATGTATTCATGTATTGCAAAGGAGGAAACCCTGAAAACTATGAAGTTAAAATATACTTGATTTTAATTTTATTTTACAGATTTTATTTTAAAATTAAAAGTTTTCAGAATTAAAATGAAGTGTAACGCTTATGGTATCATTCTCTGTAATAAGTTATTAATATTATTATATTTATGATAATTTATTGAAATTAATATTTAACTTAGAATTATTAATTGCATCAGAATATTAATTTTATCAGTATATTATTTTTATCAATTTTTTAAAGATAGTAATTTTTATATTTAAAAAATCTAAGAATTACTATCTTTAATCTATTATTTTATCGTTTGTAAGTCATTTTATTTGCATCTTTAAAGTAAAAGTTAATCTAATAAAAACAATTTCAATAACAATAATAATTATTTTTGATTTATAACTTAAGTTAGATAAAACAATATTTAACAATTTCTGTTTAAATCTTTATTAATACATTATTTCATGAAAATAAATTTAGTAAGAAATATCAATTGCATAAAAGTATAATAATTTCTCAACGTAAAAAAAGTCATAATTTAACTGTCATTTTTATAACTGGTATTAATGAAAACAATATTACTTGATATATTTATAATTTAAAATTCTATGAAAAATAAAAAATGATAAACTAATAAAACTATCAATTTTATCATGTATAATAAATATTTATTGGAAGATAATTTTAAAAGTATTTGCAGAAATCAATTTAAAGCTTCAAAATGTATTTCACATCATCAGAAAATAACGTCTTATTTATATTGAAGATTAGTTTACATGTTATAAAAATTAATAGTTACTTTATTGTTGTAAATAATTGAAAAAATAATTAAATTTTATTTAAGGAATTAAAACAACCAATGTACTATAAAATATCCCCGTAAAGTTTTTCTGAATTCTGAAAATATATTTCATAGTAAAATTAGGAGCAAGAAAACTTCCATCACTTTTTGCAATACAAATTATACGAAATTTTATTGGAATACGCGTTTTTCTGGTTAGATATCACTAAACAAACGTTTATTTTAAAATTTTAAAACAAATGAAACGATGATGTTTCTAAAAGTGGTAAATATTATCATAAAATTGATACAAATTTATATTTAATTTTAGAGATACATTTAAAGTAAATGTATTGAAAATTTAATTTTTGTATTTGTTTCCAAATACTTTCCATTTCAACACTGTTCGGCAAAATGCTAAGATAATTAAAGACAAAGTTCTGATTAATTGTAAAATAATGTCATTTAATATACAGTTTTTAATCACAAAACTTACCGATCGAAACATATTGGCGACAAATGAACCAGCTCCTCAAAAGTGACCAATCCGAAAGGGAGAAGGTTGAAATTATTTCTTTATATATTGTAAAAGATGCTTGAAGATGAAGGCTCTCAACTTCCTAAATTCTTAATTAAGCAAAACCTGTCGCCATTGTTGACGTCACACATCCCAGATCAGGAATGTTTTTTGAATAAGAAGGAACTCGGGGTTTTGGAGGACAGTGAAAAGCGAATTAAAAGAGGCCCACTCGTTTACATTGATTCATATAGAAGCACATTTCAAATGAATATTCATTCATCGTTTCTGCTATTGAATCTATTCTATGTAATTCGCTCTGTTTTTAATATAACAGATTTCTTTTGTAAGTTTTCCTTGATAATAATACAGTCTTCAAAAGAGGCGGTAATTTTGTTTATTTTATATTTGTTTTTGATTAAATGGAGTTTAAGTCATATTTTTTTATGAACTTAAAGCCGTAAAGTTCGAAATTGTTTTTTTAAAAAAAATTTTTAATAAAAGTTTTAAACTATTTCTTAACTAGAAACTAATCAATTTTCAAATTAATTAATGACTAATAGATAAATTTAGCCTTGAAATAATTCAATTGCATTTTACACAATAATAACCGGAAGTATGTTACTTTGTCAAAGAATAAGTTTTTTGGTCCTCAACAAAACTTGCGAAGAGTGTGATATTAATCTCTAATGAAATGTACGAGCAATACATTTATTAAGAAAAAATTAAAATACAATTCATATTGTGTATCTATCATTCCTAAATGTTTAAATGTTTGGGTAGAGACTAGAGAATACCAGTAAATCATAATTTAGAATTATTAAAAGGAAAAATAATAAATGCCTTGATTGATATATCCTCAAAATAACACAGGCAATGTGAAGGTTTTATTTTTACATTGTAATAACAATGTTTTAATGAAGCAAAATAAATAAGTTTACTTTTAAAATAATTAGTGCAAATGAGAAAATTTCTATAATAATGTACATATGAATTTATCATTTGAAATATATAGAGAACAGAATATGAACAAAAGAAAAAGTACAACAGGAGTATAATTATGAAGACAATCCCTTTAAAATCGAAAAACGCTTAATAAAAATTTTGAAAAATCTTACTTAGTTTCTAAGGTTGAAATTATATATTCAGGAAATAATAGCAGAAATAAAAGGATCTAAAAGTTATCGAAGGAAAAAGCTTAAAGAAAAAAATTACAAGAAAGAACACGAATAATAATATCGAGTTACTATGGATAGAAAAAACTTTTTTTTATATTATCGCTAACAAACTTACCAAAAAGGTTGAAAAGTTCATTTTACTGGTATACACTTCCTAAAAAAAAATAGCCGACCGATGGCTGAGTGGTTAGCGTTCCTGACTCCTGAACTGTGGGTCCCGTGTTCGAATCCCGATTCGGCATGGATGTTTCTTTCCTTCTCTGTTCTCTCTGTGCTTCTCTGTCCTTTCTTCTGTGATGTTGTATGAATGTGGCCCACCCTATAAACGGGTTTGTGGTGGTATGGCGCGGGTGACGCTACTCGCCTCCGTGACTTGGTTCACAGGTGCCCGCTGGGTAACGATAAATGAGTAGCAGTTTCTGGCCTTGTTGTGGCATAGGGTTCGTCACCCAAGTGTGCCCATCATTGGGAAAAAAACACTTCCTAAAAAGATTTTATAAATTTCGTTATTTTTCAGAACAATGGAAAGTTAGATCTAAAAGTTATTTCCATATTATTATAGAGATTCTCTATTGGGTTTTTTAGCAGGGCATGGTGTGATATCAATTTGATAAATGAAAATTAATGAAAAACACACATTTTGTGTTGTACTCTTTAAGATCTCTTTAATTTCTTCCTTAAATTGTTCTAACCTTAAGAAAAACCACAAATTGTTCTAATTTTAAAATTAAGGATTTTTTGTTATATGTTGAACATATTTGGAAGACAAAATTATGAGCCATTTTACAGCAAACATTAGCCAGTTTTGCATACGGTCGCAGCAAAGTGTCCAATTCTTTCATTTTTTTTATATATATCTGAAAATTCTTTCTATTATCTCTTAATCATCCTATAGTTTTTGTCAAAAATTACTTATAAGTACACATTCAAGAACTCTTGAAATAAAATTCCGAGTACCCGTAAGTTTCTTTTGTTGAAATTTATGGATGAGTTAATCATCTTCATTCAAATTCCTGTCTTTCTACAATTACGGTGGTTAATGGTTCTTCAGTCTTTATTTTAAAATGACCTATATATTGTTTTTTCTGAAACCTCATTCCAAATGTAGATTGACAAGTGCAATGCTGCTATAACGTCAATTCCATTAAGTATTTCAAAGCTGTGATTTCTCATTTTTTGCAAAATTACGATACGCAAAATATTGCTTACGATATTTCCTTTTAGAACTACATCTTATATGAACAGCAAAATATGAATTGGAGAAGGCGGGAAAAATTCCAAATAAACTGCTTCCAAAAGTTTGAGATTTCAAAGGGAGAAATGAAATTGTTGATTCAAGTTTCTCAATAATAAAATAACAAGATAAAAATAAAAACAGTTTATAAAAGTAAACGCAGGGGAAAAGATGTATGAGAATGAATTCGCAAAAAGAGATTTTTCAAAATTTTAGTTCATAAATAGGAATTAAAATTGTCATTGAATCAATGAGAAACCGTTTTAGAGACCAGTTACTAATTCGTATAAATCGTAAATTTTCGTAAATAAGAGGGTCATACAAATGAACTTCTACTGTATAATGATGGTAAACATAACAGAAACATGTTTGGACATATGTACTTAACAACAAAATGCATGTTTGACACGTACAATGTCATTTGAAAATTTATTTTTCGTACACTATAATATTCATTTTTCTTCTTCTTAGAGTTGGGTTTGTATGTCATTGGGCACCTCTACATATATCAGCATTTTGTACTATTAACTCCAAACCCAATGTTTCCTAGTTCCAGTTGCTCGGGTCACCCACTTTATTAATAATGTCCGATAACCCTTTAATGGAGTCTAGGTGTCACTCTCTAGTATGGATGATGCCTAAAGAAGTTAATCTAGGGAGGGCAAAGGCCTCGCATTCGCAAATGATATGCTTGGCCGTTTCCTCTTGCGTAAGACATTTCCTGCAGATAGGGTCTTGCTGAAACAGTCCCATTTTATGGAGGTGTTTTCTGAAATAGTAGTGTCCAGTTATGAAGCCTACGGTTAAACGTATCTTCTGCCTAGAGCATCTTAGAATTTCAGAAGCAATCCTCGCTGATGATCCACAGATCATACTTTTAGAGTGGGTTTGACCAGGAGTGTTGAGCCAAGCTTCATACATCTTCCGTTTTTCCCATCTAAGAACATTGGTTTTTGCGGTCTTCAAATTGATCCCACAAAAAGGTTCTGCACCGATGGGAGTAAAAGATGATCCTTGTTTACCAGTTCATCAGCCCTTTCATTATCTTCGATACTATTGTGCACTGGCACTCATACAAGGATCACCTTGTTTCTAGTTGCCAGTTCTGTAAGAAGGTTTCTACATTCCAAAATCATTTTAGATTTGATTTGGAAAGAACTGAGCGCTTTTAAAGCGGCTTGACTGTCACTAAAAATGAGAATCCGCTTACCGTGGTAGCCCTTCCTCATATTTAGTCGCAGACAGTGGATAATGGCCAAAACTTCTGACTGGAAGACCGTAGCATATCGCCCAAGGCTTACAGATATAATATTCATTATTTTTGCGAAATAATCTGTGAAATGGATTTATCCAAGCCTAAAAAGTAATTCGTAATCTTTGCGTATTACAATCTATGCACAATTGTGAATGAAAGTTTAATAAGCATTTTTGCTTATTTAAACTCAAGCCTACAAATAATTTCATGACCTACAAATGTAAATTTACCACTCGTAGAAAATAATCTGCATCTCTAATCTCTAAATTTCAAATAAATAATTATGATTTTATAAAATTTAGAAATTATATGTTGAAAAAGTGACTGATAGTGAATTTGATATCAAGTTACACCATGGTTACAGTTTCTGACCTACAATGTAAATCTACTAATTGAAAAGAACAACCTATCTAATTTCTAAGTATCAAATGTACAAATATTCATTTTTGAAATTTAAAAAGTATATTTTAAATAGTGACTCTAATTTTAAAGTTTATATCAAACTAAATTATGTGCACATAAAACTAATGGGAGCAGTTACACTTCTTATCACAACAAAACTGATTTTTGTTTTTACTTTTTTAATATATATGTTTGGTTGGGTTTTACGGTGCAAGGTTTAAAGCAGGACAAACTGCGTAAAACATAAATATTTGCAGAAATTATTGTTTAATTTAATAGATAATTGAATCTTTCATAAATCTTCCCCATTTCAATAGAGTATTATTATTGATTTTAAACTAAACGTAAAAATATTTCAATAAAACTTTGTGATAATACTTCGGTATTAAAAATAAGATTAAAATTTTTGATACATAATTGGAGATATTTATTAAATTAATATAATCAAATGGAAGTATAATAATGCTTAAAATGTCTTATGATAAACATATATTTTTAAATTTCAGTATGTTTAATCAGACAAATTTCAGAACAACTTTTATTTAAAATAAATATATAAATAGTTATTTTATAAATATAACAAATAGATAGTAGCTTTAATAAAAAAACTCAAAATGCTTGAACTTTTTTTTAAATTTTCAAAATAATTGAATGATTCGATTTTGAGAACATTTTAATTTATTTAAATAAGCTCAAAAACTGCAATTAATTTTGTTACTGAATAAAACGTGACACTTATGATAATAAATCAAGAATAATTTTTGTAACTAATTTGTTGCTACATGAAATGTGAAACCAATGAAAAGAAATTAGGAGTAATTTTTGCATCAGATCTGCTGCTAAACAAAATGTAACACTAATGATAAGAAATCAGGAATAATTTTTAAAAAAGATTTGTAACTGAACAAAATGGGAAATTTATAAAAAGAAATAAAGATTGATTTTTAAGACAAATTTATCAAAAGTAAATATTTAGTGAGTAATGCTTTAATCATTAAATTTAAATTTTACATATTTAAATTCTAATTGTTAAGTGATACTCTATACAACAAAGAATAAAGCCAAAGCTACAATTTCTATTGGTTTCTTTACTAACAAACAATGTAATTTTGACCTTCAATATGTAATTAAAAATAATTTTTGAATTCTTGAGGCATTTTTTATCTTGCTTATTAAAAAAGAAACGGGCAAAATATAAATCTATAATTAATTATCCTTCCTTCTATTGTCAGAAAATTTCCTTTAATTTAAAATGCTTAATTTGTGTGTGTGATTGTCCTTAACTAATTTATTCGTATAATTCAAGCTAGCCTTACTGTTTTATTCCATAAGTTTTTTTACATTTATTCAAGAATATTGAAGTAAAACTTGATATTGCTTCATTTTTCAATTTATTGTATTACATATAATTGTATTAAAAATAGAACTATTTAAATTAATAAATCATATACATTCCCATTTTGATAAAATAGTGTTTAAAAGTACAATTACTTATCAGTTTAATTTTGGACTGAATTATAAATGTTAATGCAATAACATTTATTGCAGTATAAATTTTATTGCAATTTATATTTAATCCCTTTTAATTTTTATTCAATACTTATATAATTATTTATTTCAATATTAAATCTCCTTTCATTTCACTAAATAATTCCAATGCTTCAAATTTAATCTTAGATCCCATTTTAATCCTAGTTTAACTCTAAGAGAATTCATATTTATTGTGAGTGATTTATTAATTGCTAAGATTATTAATAACAGAGCTAATCATAAAATGTAAATTTCATATGACACTAGTTTAACAATAATGATTCACATTCATTTTAAGTTCCTGTTTTAAATTTATTTGATTTATGATAGATTTTTTTTATTTTGTATTTTATATAATCAATCTTTTGTTATTTCTTACTTAGTATTCTTTTCACAGCTTTGTCATTAGAAATATTACCTCTGTAAATAGCGAACAGAAATGCTTATAACGGGTTCTTAGAAGTCATTGAAATAAAATGGAGAGAAATTAGTTATTCTGGCTCCGATATCAAGGACATTTAAAAGAGTTGTCGATTTGTCCTTGTGCAGATGAATAAAATCATGTTCGTCCACACCTAAAAGAAATATTCCCGCTTCACCATTTCAATAACTTTCAACAACGGAACTAGTTCATTTAAAACAGATTTAGGAGGATTTTTAGTTGAATTTCTATGGCACGTGGTCGATGATAATAACGGGAGCAAAAGAGTTCTGTAGATATTCTCAAAAAAAAATATTATATTTGTGATGTTATACGTCTTTCAAGTATATTACTTTATTTGAAGCACACAATTTCAAATTTATAATAATTTAAACAAAAAATATCATTAATTTTTTCCTGAATGCAAAGTTTGTCTTTATTTTTTAATAATATGTTATTTTATTTAAATGTATTATTTATTTATTGTTTAAAAAATATTGAAATGGTATATATAAAGAAAACAATCTAAGTTAAAATATTTAACAAAACTAAATTTCGAAACTATTTTTCACAGATTTTAATATTTGATTATTATTTAACCAACACATAAATTTTTTTAAATACTTCATTATTGTAATTTAAATTGTATCCATAAGTAATATTTTCAGCTTATATGTAAATAATTACCTGGATGTTATACGTTTTTCAAGTATATTACTTTATTTGAAACGACAATTTCAAATTTATAGTAATTTAAACAAAAAAAATTATTAAATATTTCCTGAATGCAAAGTTTGTCTTTATTTTTTAATAATATGTTATATTATTTAAATGTATTATTTATTTACAGTTTAAAAAACATTGAAATGATGTATAAAAAAACAATCTAAGTTAAAATATTTAACAAAACTTAACTATTTTTCAGAGATGTAAATATTTGTTTATTATTTAACCAACACATAAAATTTTTTAAACACTTCATTATTGTAATTTAAATTGTATGCATAAGTAATATTTTCAACTTATATGTAAATAATTACATGATTTATAAATAGCCTCAATTTAACGAAGCATAATTATTGAATAAATTGTTAAGTATACAATTATTTAAAATTTCAAAATATTTTTCGTCATATCTATCTTAATGATAATGTATTTATTCATAATCCAATATAAATTTTAAAAGGATAATATATTATTCTTATACAAACATAATCTGTATGTAATATATTTTCATCTTAAATATAAACGTAAGAATACGATTTACAACCCATTATATAAGCTTAGTGTCCTTATGCAAATTACAAGAATTTATTCAATGACTTAAAATATATTAAAATAATAACTTATTTATTGTTAATATTGTTTCCTTATATTTATTTCATGAGAAAACACTTAAATCCTAACAAGCTTAATTAATTAAAAATTCAATAAAAGGGGAATAGTAGTTTAATATCTATCTATCTATCTATCTATCTATCTATCTATCTATTATATATATATATATATATATATATATATATATATATATATATATATATATATATATATATATATATATATATATATATATATTTATATATATATATATAGTTAATAGTATATTTTATAAAATACAATGAATACAATGAAAAATGCCAAATGAAGAATAGTACATTGAAAATATTAAATGGAAAACAATACATTGAAAATACCAAATGGAAAGATTTACATTGAAAATAATTACTATATCTTAGTAATACTATTCTAGCTGCTTATGCGCTAAATGTGTTGCTAAGCTTAAATGTTTATATATTCTTGTGCTTATATATATATATATATATATATATATATATATATATATATATATATATATATATATATATATATATATATATATATATATATATATATATATATATATATGTAATCCTATCTGAGTCAGAAAAATATAAAACTTTTAGTTAATGAAACATAGATTAATAATTTCAGTTATTAAATTACAATAGAGCAATTCCCTTAATTAAATTAAAAATGTAAAAGTAATTATATTAATAATTGAAATAGTTTTGTAAGAATAAGTTGAAGTCGCAATATAATGGCAAACTAAAAAATGATAATATGCAATACAGATAAATATACAGCAATAATAATAAGAAATTACATAGTCCATCATTGAAAATGATATAGTTATTATTGGTCATTATACTCACAAGAATGGTTGTAATTAATTTAGTAAAGACTAGGATAATTCAACATTGGGAACAACAAAATGAGCTGATATCTTAATAAGAATAGACTTTCATAATATTATTAATGACAATAATCAGTAAGTATAATGGCAATCAACTGAATTTGTGCACAAATTATAAATGTATTTTTCTTAATATTTACGTGACTGAAATTATAAGAGACGTCGTTAGAGAGGTGGATTGTTTAATTATTGTTATTGAAATCGGAGAATTTCCTTCCCTCTATAATATTGATAATGCGGGTAAACGTCAAATAAATATTGGTTGATAATTGGCCGAAGAAGAGAGATCAATAGATTTCATATTCAAAAAACAAATATCAACAGGTGCTTATTTTAAATATTGATTTTTATCATGATTTAAACTGATTTTATTGAAACAAATTTCCCGAATACTTTATAATGTAAAATATGGGAAGAATGTAAAATAGAAATAGTTAATACAATATAAGCACAGTTGGAACAGGTTACTAGTATTTACGTCATCGCGTACGTCACGATACGTCATCTTGGCAACGTTTCTTCATCGCCAAAAAAATTCAGAATTTGGAATCATGGATTATACGGCACCTGCGCCGCAGAGTTTACTTTTTATAACAACTAATTTAAAATTATTTATTGCTAATATTTTAAATAAAAATTCAAAAAATAGTTTATTTGCTTATATTTATATATAATTGAAAAATTTTATAGTTCTATCTCAGTGTATAAAATATTGATTTCTTATAAAGTCTATACAAATTGAAATAATTTTAGCAACATATCTATTTTTGTTATAAGCAATCAAATATGCTAAAGTTTAGAATTTAGTGCTAAAGTTAAAAGAAGAAAATAAAATTTTATTGGACACTTTCATAGAAGAAACCATTAGTGATATTAATCTCTTTGTTATAATATAAATTGAATTGTTGAATAGAGATGGGTTATCTTTATTTCTGTCTTAATTGATTATATGATGAAAAATAATTGATTTTTATTACTGAGTAAGTGGAAAAAATGAAAAATAAATCAATACTATTTGTGGAATTAGGATCACTTATTGTAGAATACTTTTCTATAACAAAACACTATACCTTCTGTCTCATGTTTAGAATTTATTTTAATAAAACACATACCATATTTACATAAAAAAAGTTTTAAACAACATTCATACATAGATTTATAATAATTCAATGGTTTATTAGCTATGGTAAGAAAAATCAATAGATACGTGTTTTTAAAAATGACTCAAAATTTAAGAGAATATTAATAATTTTTTATCATTAACCCTATTTCCCATAAAAAATCCTCTCAATGCTTCTTGATTGAATATTTTTAATGAATAGTTGAGAAAAAAGATTCATTTTAATGCAACTAATATATGCAAAATTTTCTAATTAGTGCCTTTAAAGTTTACAGATTTATAAAATCAATTTATATATACTTACAAGTACTCAGGAAAACTACACAAAACAATTCTATTAGCAAAATCGATGCTATTAACATATTTAAATCCAATGTAAGAGTAAAGATTTTCTTTTCTCAACTTTTTAATATTCTAAAATACAAAACAATATATTATTGTATTTTTTAACAATGTATATTAATTAACAAAGTTCATTAATTAAACAATGGACAATTTAATATCATTGCTGAAGTTTACAGTATAATAAGTTTTCTTTTAGATTTAAAAAATTAAGAGTCATAAATTAAATTTTAAGAAATACTCTAATATTGTTCATTTGTATGGATATGTACATATTAAAACTCGTAAAGCAATTTTTTTCATCAGAAAATTAATTGCATTATTCTACATTTCCGATTCCTTACAATACAAATACATGCAAAACTAAAATTAAAATCCCAAAATTATTTTTGTAATAAATAGACGTTTTAAACATTGATGTTCTATACCATAACTTAAACATTTTTCTTTTATCTTCCGTCAAAAATATCTATTAAATAATGATAAGGGTTGATTTAAAATATAAAAAAGAAAGTGCTATTTATAATTAGAAAGCTGATGTTTTTCAAAGCTAAAGATTTATGTGCAGAATTGCGTTTCTTAAGAAAATAAATCCAGCCGTACAAACTGCAATTAAAATGTAAGCACAGGCATCTTTAAGATATGAATTGCAATTATCAAACAAATAATCGGATTTATAAATGAAGTTCTAATCTTTTGTTGATAATTGTATAGATGTAAATAATTACAAAATTTGTAACTATGTTATTTAAAGAGATTTAAACTTTTCAATTTTCTGCATTAGAAGTATAGTTACTAATTATGAATAAAAAAAAATTTTTTTTCCAACGGCGGGCACCTGAGGGTTGAACGCTATGCCACAACAAGGCCAGAAACTGCTACTCATTTGTCGTTACCCAGCGGGCACCTGTGAACCAAGTCACGGAGGCGAGTAGCGTTACACGCGTCATATTACCACAAACCCGTTATAGAGTGGTCCACATTCGTACATCGTCACAGAAGAAAGGATATAGAAACACAGAGAGAACAGAAACATCCATTCCCGAACCGGGATTCGAACCCAGGACCCACAGCTCAGGAGTCAGGAGCGCTAACCACTCAGCCATCGGTCGGCATAAAAATTATATTAATGACCATAAAATTTAAAATTCAAAATATTAGCAAAATAATTAAAGCATATTACAAAAAAAGTGAGTTTAAAAGTTTGCATATAAATATGTATACCTTATTTAAAAATTATCCCTAATGGTTGTCTTTAGAAGCCTGAACATAAGAAAGAGATTACACAAATTCCTTTATATATATATATATATATATATATATATATATATATATATATATATATATATATATATATATATATATATATATATATATATATATATATATATATATATATATATATATATATATATATATATATATATATATATATATATATATATATATATAATCTCAGATAAGATATTTATTCTTGAAGATCTCTAAACGAGAACTATTGAAGCATAACATTTGTTGATGTTTCATTGATGTTGTGTAATCTACGTTCCCTTTTAAATTATTTTAACAAAGCATCATTTTCTCTGTGTAGCCGCTAGCTTAAAAGCCAAAAACTAGTTTATGAACTTCTGAAATTAGGTAATATTAGGCTAATTTAGGCAGAATTTAGAAAACAAATTTACAAACGCTGTCTGCTTCAACTAAAGTTATTACATCATTCACTTCCCCTATGTAAAAATTTTAAGATTCGAAACTGTGTTAAGACAACATAGATTTGTTCTCAAATGCGTTAAAGGAAAAAATAAATAAATCTTATGTATACGTAAAATATGTATGACATTTTTTTAGTTAAAGTATTGTTAAATGAAATTTTTAAAGTTATAGAACTCATATTTTGGGAAAAATTCGAGATATTATTTTATATTTTAGGACAAATCGAATTGAAAATAAGCAGTTCATATAAAACATCAATGACTTGGTCATATATACATAGGGGTGCAGGTGAGCCCTGAACCGCACCTTAAGGTTAACGAGTTTGAAATACCCGCCCATCACCAAAGAAGCTCTGAATTTTGAGCAAAGTTCGGGTGAAGAAGTCACACTCTCCTCTTCACATCCACACCAGACTTTTTAGATTAACAGAGTAACGTGGTAATTGGTGACTTGAAGGGGAAATCCATATCTGAACAGAACTTCAATTTACGCCAAATTCTAGATAAATCTAGAGAGTTTGGAATTGAACGACACTATCTCTTTATTGACTTCAAGACAGCCTATGATAGTGTTGATTGTGACTTTCTACTAGTAGCTCTTTCTGCACTCCTCTTAACATCCAAGCCACTCCAGCAGAAGGAATTTGAACGCCACAGATTATTGGTGACACGTTCCCAATCCATGGATCTCCAGCAACCATGTAAGGCGAATGTGGTCAAACTCTCAATCACAGTTCGAGGCAAATGACGTTTCTTCATTTTGAAGATCTTAACATTTAAAATTTGACTTCATTTATCGACATGGTAGCCCATTGTGTGGGCCTTCCTCGGAACCTTCTACCATTCCGTTCTTTCTGTCGGCAGGGTAATCCATTTGACGACTCTTGGATTCTTAAAGTACCAAGTAAGAGTTGCCAGAAAGTGAAGAAACTCGGCTAACAGAGATAGAGAGAGAGACGTACATAGCTGTGCTGCCGAAACCCGGACTGTACCTTTAGGTTAACGGGCTTGGAATACTAGCCCATCACCAAATGTCTCTTAATTTAGAACCACAGTTAGTTGACAAGGCGGTAAAAATTTACCGTACGGTCACCCTTGGCGACATTTTCAAAATGTCGCCAAGATTGACCGTATGACGAATTTCCGATCGGGGAAAACGGCGGGAGGAAAATATCTGAAATAGTGACAAATATTTCTTACATTGTTGGTATTTAACAATATGCTCAACTAATTTTATAAAATTAACAAAAAACGCAGATTTATAGATTTCAAACATTAATGGTAAAATAACAAAGTTGATATGTCAAATTATCCATAAATTTTTTTGATTAAATTTTATATTAATAAATTTAAATCGGTAAATATTCATGAGAAATTATTTACAAAATAGGGTTGCCAAAATACTAATTTGCCGAGTTTCCAGTAAAAATGTTCGCCAAATTTGTCGCCACAAAAAAACGCGCCAAGGGTGACCGTACAGTAAAACTTATCAGACTAGGCCACATCTGAGCTGGAACCCTCCTCTCCACATCCACGCCACATGAGCGGAAGCACATTGGACGTCACAGATTAACATGGACACAACCCAACCCACGGAGCTCCAGCAACTCAGTGAGGAAGTCTGCGTGGTCACCCTCCCAACCACTGCCCGCGGAAAATGATGCTTCACTTTTTGTACTCTTAACGAGAAGCGGTGTGAAGCTACTTAGCCAAGAGTGCTCACCTATTAGAATTTAAGGATTCTCTTAATTATAGCTTCCTTTCTAAAGTATTAGTAATACCTGAATGACATGGTAGAGAAATTCGTACAAAAGATTTGACCAACAAACGCGTACATTTTACTGTTATATATATATGTCGCCATTCACAATCAACATTTACTGCACTTTTAATCAACGTCTTTTTTTCAAAGATAATTAGCCAATTTTCCTGTGATCTCGTCAAACATCTGGTTTCAGAACCAAGTATGGATATAATTCTATTATTGCTTTTACACAAGAGTCAGAATATTCTTATGCATAAAATGTTTGAATCCCTTTAACCACTTAAATGTTTTTTTCCAACGGCGGGCACTTGAGGGTTGAACCCTATGCCACAACAAGGCCAGAAACTGCTACTCATTTGTCGTTACCCAGCGGGCACCTGTGAACCAAGTCACGGAGGCGAGTAGCGTTACCCGCGACTTACCACCACAAACCCGTTTATAGGGTGGGATAAATTCATACATCATCACGGAAGAAAGGATAGAGAAACACAGAGAGAACAGAGAAAGAAAGTAACATCCATGTCTGAACAGGATTCGAACTCAGGACCCACAGCTCAGGAGTCAGGAGCGCTAACCACTCAGCCATCGGTCGGCACCACTTAAAATGTTAAAACAACAAAATTTTGAATCTTAAGTTTCCATTTCATATTTCAACTGCAATCTTTTATTTAACCATAATTTTCCGAATTCTCATATAAGCAATATTAAGTTTCTGCAAAAAAAATTTTAATAAAATCAAAAAAAAATCTATTTTCTAGAGGGGTATATCCATAGAACTCACTTATGGTATAGCACTATATCACAATATAGCATCATTATAACATAGTATATTTAAACGCTTCTACCTGCTTTTTATAAAATACTTTGTATCTTAGCAATCAATGTCTATACTGATTCATAAATCTGCAAAACTAAATTTAAATATTTCTGTTGTTAAAGTCCATTTATCTCTAATTATTTAGTGAATGAAAGTAATTAGTACACAAAACACATTAAATCGGTGTTCCATAGCACAAAGTGATAATACCAAAAAATGTAAAAAAGTCCGAATTTCAATCATAATTCAATAATTTCTTAAAATCCGTAAGAAACACGGTAACAAATAAAATATAAAAAAGAAAATTTTTAACTTCAATGATATTTTTATTGTAAAATATTCTTAATATATTAATATTACTACCAGCTAATAATATATATCAGTCTAGATGTCTTTACTGAAAATATTTTAATTCAAAACTCTTAATTTCATAAGGAAAATGTATCATGGTTTTCATACACTTCAGAGAAGCATTTAAAACTTTCAATAATTAGAAATCTCTCCTTTATTACACTGAAACATATTGTTCAATAAATTCAAATGAAACCAAATTCTATGATGGAACTCATAAACGATTATAGATTATAAGACTACAATGAATTCTCAATATATAACATGCCGTTCACCCTGTCCTGTGGTCAGAGTGTCTGACTGTGGATAGGGAGGTTTTGGGTTCGAATCCCACTTCGGGCGTGGATGTACTTTCTCTCTCTATCTATCCTGTCTTCGTCCATTCCTTGTGTGAATGAGTTGTGAATGGTTGCCTACCCTGTAAACGGGTACCTATGGCATGTGTGTGTACTGAAGAAGTCGGACTCCACACCAAATTACGGTTCAGAACAGCACCTCCCATATAGCCAGCCTAGCTGGCACAAGACAACAACAATCGATAACACATTCGCAATATTTTAACATTAAACGCAGAAAAAAAGATATGCTGACACAAATTTTCTAGACTAGGTATTATTGTCTTTGGTTTTATATTTTAAAATGAAGCATTTATTAATCTCTGTAAATATTAAATATAAATCATGATTATATTTCTCTCTTTGATCCTAAATTCAATTAAAAAATTTTTTGGAAAATAGGTAGTAAATTGTAGCTATATTTTCATTCGAGTGCAATTTCTATAATCCTTTTGAAAAATGAAAGAATAAATTGCAATTGCATATCTGTCAGATTCATTTTCGAAAATAAAAAAGAACTAGTAGATAAATTTGTTTTTCGTTCTTAATTTTATATAAATATTTAAAAAAATAAATTTCAAATTTATTTTCTTTGATTATAAATTCTATTAGAATTATTTGAAAGATATAAATTTAAGTTGCAACTATAGTTCTCTTTGATCTGAATTTTATTAGAACTTTTTTTGGTGAATTTATGTAGCTTTTTTGGAAGTAGCCTTCTCACATCAAGCATCTTGTACATCGAATACTGTCTTCTTTTTTTTTTTATTCTAACAAATGGATTATTGAAATCTAAAGGATTAAGGAAACATTTTTGGTTCACTCGACATTTAATATAATTAATAGCCAAACTATTAATAATAATTTACATACTGTAAAATTGTAATAATTAGATAATAAAATCAGTTAGAAAGGGGAATTATAACAAAAAAGCACAAAATACAATAAATTTAGTACCTATAGCATAAAAACTCATAGAATAAAGTATAGTAAAATATACTTACATTATCACATTTTCAATAAGGGTAGAATAATTTAATATGGCCTTTTTCATGAATTTATTAAATATTAAAATAATATATAAACACTACTATTAATGTCACCAGATGCATAATAAATTTTAAAAAATATAAGACTAAACAATAGATGCTTATAATAATTTACATATCTTCGCTTAGTTAAATTAACTTTTTTGCCATATCCTTTATTAATACTTAATGACATTATTTATGCTTTATAAGCACAGTAATTTACTTACACTTCATGTAGCATAAAATTATATTGTTTAAATCATGAGTATCTTACAGATTCTTAATACAAATTAAGTGTGTTTAGATTTTAATTTGATAAAGCACATTAATTCCACATCAAATATTTTTCACATAACTGCATACATTGTGCAATATTTGGTGATAACATTCATGAGAAATCTTAATATAAATCATAAAAACTAAATAATAATTTAAATTTAGTTTATTTATTAATATTATGATTTTTAAACGTAAAAATGCTTGTAATTTTGGAAATATGCATTTAATTCTTTTAAGAATTGATATTGAGTAAACATTTTCTCACTACAAACCTTTAAAAATTTAGTTAATATAAAATTCAAAAACCTCTTTCAATAAAAAATATTTAAAAAAAAATAGAAATTCGTTTCAATTTTATTTTTAATATTTTGCCTAAACGAACGAGATTCTTCATTTTTAAAATTATCTGATAATTCCTAGTAAAGAGATGAATATATTTCTATTATGAGATATCCTTTAGAAAACAAAAATATTTATGTTAATCGAAATAAGTTTTCTTGATGTAGTTTGGGTGAAAAGATTGCTTTGAAATTTATAAGACTAGTCAAATTATAACAAGCTCAAATGTGGTAAAACACCTTATAAATACACAATATGAAAAATAATCAAAACTTTGGAACAAGAAGCCTACATATAATATATCTATTAATTGGATGCATATAGATATTCAAAATCAGTCAGATAACTGCTAATCTGGCAACAATATGATGGATGAGTACCAACCCTTTAACACATTAACACCCAGAAACCAGTTTATCGTGGCAGACTTAACGCCCAAGAAAACGAAGTCCTGTTCCAACTATCAGACAGATCTCTTCCTTCCGTGGTAGTTGCCAACCATCTAGGAACAGAATTCCCAATTATCGTGCCTATCTCCAAGATCCTGAAAGACAAGGGCATCGTTTAAATTGGAGGCATCCATCATGTCCAATTTCCCACGTTTGAATTGGTTGTTCGAAGCGATTTCGGCCCTTACAGCTGCCTGGTACTTCTGTAACATTTGTATCTCATATTCTGTGCAACTCCTCCCTGCAAATTGAGACGTCAACTTAGCCAACAAGGGTTCCGCCCTAACTCATCAGCTGTCATTAAGCAGATTCCAGGCCTTTCTAGTGACAGTAGTAGAATTCTAAATCGAACAAATGGTAGGACTTCAAGACCGAGAGTAAGGCAGGGAATTTAATGCAATTATCGATCCATTCTTATTGTAAAATATCTTTAAATTCTTAATAAATAGAATCAAAATCACAGTTGTCAATAGTACCCAGTTTTTTCTGGAACCATATATAAATTTTATCTATTATAGAGGTTGCTTAGAATAAACGTACTGCAAGTAAAATCATAATTTAGTTTAAAGTAAAAACATAAGTGATAACATGAAAATAGTATTTAAACTTCTATTATGACTTACTTTTCAAAATGAGAATTATTCCCCTAAATATCTAAAAAAGCTTTCTAAAAGCAAACAGTTTTCTTTTTTTGCACCTGAAAAATTTAATTTGGATTTTAAAGTTGCATCTCTTAAGCACTCGTGATAGATTATTCCAGGACTGGTTATTCCTGTACTATACACTTGGTTAATTACTGGGCATACACTTGGTTAAGATGGCAAGCCCGTGAAATGCATCTTTTCTTAAAAAATAAACACTAAAAATATAATTGTGTTCTTTGAAAAAACTGACGGAGATATACAATCATGGATTTCTTATTGAACTATATAGGTTTTACAAAACATATTTCTCACTTTTTATTAGTTAAGTTGTTTGGAGAGTAATTTCCATTCATATGAAAATTAAAAACGTATGGCGAATAAATAATTGAATATTGTATATTGTCAATTCTAGTCTAATATCTTTTGCCATCTTTCTGATAGGACATGATTCATCACACATCAAAATGGTTGATTTTTCCTAGCAAAAAACTGATTCAGACAGAAAAAATGAAATTACTTTCCGAACAATCCAATAAATATTTCATTTTTTTATATTTTCAATAAAACTTAATGATTTAGTATAATATTTATTTTTACATTTAACAGCAATTAAGTAAGCGTGAGAAAAAAATCAATGTAGAAATTGAAAAAAGAACAAAACAATTGTATATATGTATAACAAAAGAAAGCTTTATTGTTAAATATCTTTAATTTGTTTACTAAAAAGAAAGTCACATTTAAAGATAAATATAATATATTGATAGATAACAGGCAAAAGAAAATTATCTTTAATACCAATTTTTGTTTCATAATTTCCTCGATCTTACAAATATAAGAATGTTATTTTAGTAATAAAATTAGTATATTATGTGTTGCGCATGTCATACTCTTCTGTCTTCAATATATTTTTCAATGTGACATGCAATATTTTTTTAAATGTGAATGTGATTGTCTTCAATATATTTTTCAATGTGACATGCAATATTTTTTTAAATGTGAATGTGATAGTACAATATTTTGATGCTTGATATATGATGTTATTTTTTTCAATTACTATTATTCATTAAAATAATTCCACTAACTGCTACCAAGGAAATCTAAAAAAATGTATGAAGTACTAGATATAACAGAAGCTTATACTGAAAACAGTACATTTTTATCTCTATCTTAAACTAGAGAAAAGTTATCCAAGTAATTCTATTTTTTTTAAATTTGAAATAGATGTAAATGACAAATCACTAAGAAAATATGAATCACTTGAAACTCTTTTTTTTAATATTTTTAAAATAAGTTACATTTTTACGTTATTGGAAATGCATTTTCTACAAGTACTGCCAACTTTAAATTTATTTGTTGAGGTATGACTATTATAATTATTCATTGAAAATATTATTTTAGTTCTCAATTGCGTATGTAAAAATGAAGTTGAAGTTAAATACAAAAGTTTGAAACGTAAATTAGACTGATATCTTTTTTTTTTAAATAAGCAATGTAATTCAACTAAATCAAATCTGTCTTCCGCCATTGAGAATCACGAAGTCATTTGACTTCCTGGACACGAAACCAAACAACCAACTAAATCTTTCTCCTGCAAATAGTTTCATACGAAATTGAAACCGAAGTGTTTTAATGAACACATCAGGGCAGGAAATCGAGAAAAAATGTAAATGTAATAATAATTATATGGTTAATGTTCAATGCGAAAATATTGACAAGTTTGTTACAGTAATAAAATTACTGAAGACATATCTAACTGATACAAACCAATATTTTTATTCATTTCAGTTCCGGTTTTCGTTCCGAACAAAATAACGGTTTTTTTCTGGTTTTGGTTCAGTTTCGGTTTGAAGCCCTGGTTGAATGTGACCAAATATGAAAGGTTTATAAAAAAACAGCGAATAATAACAATTGAAACACTAGTCATTCTCTAATGATACAAATTCGAATGTCATATGCATTTGAGTATTAATGCATGCGCACTTAAAGAATGGCAACAACAATCAGATTACTGGATAAATTACTAACTAGAAACTATTTCATAGACCTTTTCAACAACATGAGTTGCTGTTTTTGGTGTAATATAACTGACACAGGGAATCAATAAAAAATATTGCAATGATTTTACAAAAATTAAAAGTTTTCGAAAGTAGGTTTAAAAAGATCTGAATGCGTGTAATCATGCTACCAAATTATATGATCATTTGCTTTAAGTTTTATTAAAGTTAATAAATAGGAATTGATAACTAGGATGGAAATTATGTTTTACTTACTAGGAAATATAGATTAATGTGAAACAAACAAAAATATATATTTTTTAACGCAGGAACTCATTGGAAATGTTTTGATAAATCAATGAAAATCAGTTTAGCTTGTGACTAGTAGAATACATCTTCACCGAGAAGAAAGCTATTGTGAACATAAGTACAGACATTAGATTTACCTTACTATCGAATTTTCGTTTGAGGTTTTAGAATTAGAGATAAATGAACTTAAAAGCCAAGAAAGATACTCAAGTGGCAAACTGTTTTCCTTAATAATAATTTTAAACCTAATAATATTTCGCGATAAATATTGGCGATAAAATTTCGTTTGTGGTAACCCTATCTTAGTTTAGCTTTTGCTTAGAGGTAGCGGCCATTTTGTTATTTACATCTTGGCGTCAAAAAAATCACTTAAAAAATTATTAGGTTTAACCCGTCTGTAAACTTTTACCGATTAATATTTTCTTCTATATGAATAACATATTTCTTCAAGTGGAAGGTTTTGTGTACTTACTAAAGAATAAAAGAGGCACATTATATGAATTATTGTCCTTGTTAGTTTACACTTAAGAACCTATTGAATATCTGCTAGACGCTGTTGGACTGATAAACGTTAACTATAAGCTATAAATGGTTTTAGATAAAAAGAGGAGTCAAAAAGAAAGAGTTATAAGAATGAATCTTGAGTTTGGTGCTTTGTAGAGATTAAGAATTTTACACAATCAAAAATTTGCACAGCAAAATGTGTATTCACTTGACTCTAAGAATATGCTCAAAATCATGTGACGAATTCTAAACCAAGTGAATCTCAGTTGCAGAACTGTTCACGATTATTTTTCTTACCAATATTTCCATGTTTTCGTCTTGCTGTGATTAGAATATAATTCCTATAGAAAAGTTACTAGAAATTCCTTATAATAACTTCTGGCTTGTAAATAGTTTGATGCCACAAAAATCAGACTTACGATAAATGTCTTATTTATATTCACGTGACACAAGAAAGGAAGTCTGGAAAATTTCTCAATATTTGCAGTAATTCTGTAATAATAACGAGAATATTTATTTCCTTCCTTAAACAGTTTTTTTCTGTAATTCCGTATCTTGTTGGCTATACAGTATTCGAAATCTTTATTTGAAACATTGTTACTATCAAACTTTCATTGAAAATAATTATTCAAACTGTTCATTAATCGTTGCAGTGTTTATATGACACATTAATTAAATAATTAATCTTATTTTTAACTTTTATAAACGATTATTATTCAGAAAAAAATTACTGAATTCATTTAATATTAAGATTTTGATTTAGAGAAATAGGGAAAACTTTAATCTATTATTTTTCGATAAAAAAAATTTGAATAAGGTATATCGTATGCGATTAAAAAACTTTATAAATATAACTTTAAGCGAATTTATTTGGAAAAATAAAGCTTTCTCTTTCAAATAAAAAGTGGCATGGGCAAAACGTTATTCAACATTTATGACTTCAGTTTAATAAGGACTGAAATACACTCTTCATAATTTAATAATAAAGATATTTAATTATAATTAAAAATAATGAATTCGTATCAAAATAACAATCAACATCAATCTTTTATAATGAGTTTCCATAAAAAAAAGTCTATCTCATTTAATGAATCAGTAATCAAAAGAGCAACGAATTCGAACAACGACGTGAATTCGAAACTAATAAAATGGCAACATAATCTCGACAGACCTTGTACCGATCCATCTTTCTAGGTTTTCAGCTTCTACTCCAGGCAGCTCGTCAACAAACGTGGCATTGTCTTTGAAAGACTAGAAAAGAAACCTCTTTTTTTAACCACTTTTCAAAAGCAGTTATTATCGTTTCAATCTGTGTTTTCTAAAGGATCATACATCAAAATCTGTTAAAAGGGGTGTATCTGGTTCTGAGAGTGGACAAGGATTGTGTTGTTTTTTTCTCCCTTCGTCATTGAGAACATAGTACCATGCTTCCCTCAGATTGCTTATGATGGATGACTTCATTCTTGTTCATATCTGGAACTGCTATTTTTCCTCTTTTCTCTTTTGTGGGATTATGGGATGTGAATCTTTTATGATTTTTTTACTTAGTAGTTATATTGTAACAGATATGTTGCAATAATTGCCCTATTATATGAAATAAAATTTTGCGAGAGATTTTATGTTATTTCATTTAGAAACCAAGATGGGGAGATATCTTTATTTCTACCATTATATATACCAAATGCAAAGAATTGGCTTAGAACTGTCATTAATCATTTTGAAACTTTTCTGCACTGGAAATTATTGTTTCACTTTCAAACTACATTGGGATTTTAAAAAAACGTAAGTACTTGTCATGCACATAACTGTATACTTCAATTTCCTTGCCCTTGACACTTAAACTCTATTAAAGAAATTACTGTAAATGTTCCAGAATATGTTCCAAGATGCATTCAGAAATGGAATTTGAAAACCAACAAACTACTTTATGGTCTAAATTTATTTACCATTTATGGTATGTTTTAGATTAAAACCATTTTATTCAAACTTGAGCATAATACAGATTAGTAAATAATTTCTAATAAATCATTTTGTTCAGGCACTATTGAAATAAAAATTGTTTGACTGGATCAAAATCAAATTTATTAGCTTCTGACTACAATTTTAAAGAACTAATCAACTAGCATGTGATGTCTTCTTTTCTTATAAATTCAGATCATTATGATGCAATCGATGTACTTATATTTTATAAAGTTTACATATAAAAATATGAAAAAATCAATATTACGTTTCTTTCAGTATCATGAGAATTGATTATAACAAAAATATTTTAGATCTTAAAGACATTTCTTAAAATGTATTTTCCTTGCAATTGTTCAATCATTTGGTAAACTAAGTACAACATTTTTAATTAATAACTGCAAATAAATAAGCAGAAGTATTTATATTAAGGCATTTAAATAAGCATATTAATTTTTAAGAATTATGAAAAACTAAAAAAATTCAGTGACTATTATAAAATTAGGTACATTTTTGCTCAAAAACAACATTAAGCTGGATCAAATTCTAACATGAAAATACAGTGTTCCCTCGTCACTTCGCACTTCATGTTTCTGTGCTTACTTCACGGTTTTTTGCAAAATATTCATCAAAAAATAAAAACGAAGAAATACAACCACATCGGCAGCCACATTAAGAAAAGGAGTGTTGTTTTATGTTGATGCGCGAGAGAGAAGAACATCTGCATGTCAAACAAAGAGAAGAGTTGACTCAGAGTACATACCACGGGATCTCATAAAGGTGCGTGATTGGTTTCCGGTGAGACATCGACGCATGAAAGAACGGTGAGGCTGGGTCACTTCATAAGGAAGGTAGAACTTGTCGACATGACAAAAGAAGACATCAGTCCCCTTATTGATTGCTACTCAGTTCCACTGACCGATGAAGACCTCCTTGAGATGACAAAGTCTGCAAGTGATGACAAAGTCTGCAAATAATTTCTAGTGTCTCCATATGATTGCAAGCATAATTGCATTGTCTTGTATGTACTGTGTTCCGTTTTCGTTTCTCTCCAGCGGATCCATCAAATCTGGTAAAATCCTTTCAGGGTTAGGTATAGGGATCTCTGCTGGTATTTACTTTACTTTACAATTTGCACAAGACACTGACACACAATATGGTTCAAGCAATCTAGTTAAGCAATCGCGTTGACGGGATTATGTTCTTGTACAGAGGAATTTTGAAGGAAAATAAAAAACAAAGACAATAACTACACATCACCATGTTTTTGCCCAAGGTAAAGCCGCCGGCTCTATCGTCAGCCCGCAGAAGAATCTCCGAGTGAGCCTAAAGCTTTTATGAGTCAAGTGAGATCCTCTCCTACGCCACCAACACAAGACTCTTCGCCTCTATCAGAAAGCAGTGTTGATTAATGTTTATTACTGTATAAGGTTTTGTAATTAACCTTATTAATAAGCACTGAGACACGTTTAAGTATACTGCTGTAATTTTTGTCTTAAATGCATAAAGGATAAATACTGTTTACATATTTAACTCATTCGTGTAACCACATACACAAATATTCCTTGGGGGCAAATCCTACTTCGCGGTTTTTCAGCTTTTGCGGAAGGTTGTGGTCCTTATTAGCGCGAAAAACAAGGGATCGCTGTAATCGAGTGGAAGTCTTTGGCTTGACTAAACGCATGTTAATGGTATCCCTTGGATGCGTGTCAAAATAGTTAATATATATACATATATATATATATATATATATATATATATATATATTATTCTACGCCCGACCTTGGTTTTTCAATCATCAGTCTCTGTCGGGCAGCCCACTACAACCTTAAGGTGAATGAAAAGTCATGTTCCACGGAATTTCAAACTGTTACGTCCGAAAGTCCAGGGCAAGTGTAAAGGTGGTCACCAGTCATGTCCTCTAGTCCACAATAAGAGCAGATTAGAGAGTCCTTCAAACCCAAACGTTGAAGGTGTTTTCATATAGTAGAAAGTTCTAGTAGAAAAACTGTAATTATATTCTGATGGTAGTATTTTTTAAACCAGAACATTTGACATTATTGATCTGAAAATTTACGATAGAAAATATTTACAAAAATAGTTCAGATCTGCCAAAATAATTGAGTTTCAATATTTCTGTGATTGTATCACCCGAAACATATGATCACGGTCTTTACACTAAGTAAGATGGAAACTGAGATGACTTCAATATTTAGGCAAATACTAAAAAACAGAAATGTATTACACCAATTAATTTGATATTTGCCGTCACAGCTTGTAACTGCATGTACTGAAATGTATCCACACGAAAGTTTCCTTTCAAGACATAAGAGTTGTATAGAGGAAGTCTAGTGGTATGAGTGTGCTTTCGTGTTATAACATAGAAATGAATGCTTTATCTCAGTTTTATCATACGAAAGAGTACTAGACACAGCCATGTATGCATTTTAGTTGGAGAACTAATCAATAATAACCAGAATTGACAATAATGCACACACACACACACATATATATATATATATATATATACAGAATCTGAAGTGCGAGTACATTTAAATGTTTAATTTTTATGCTCAATTTCCTTCACAAGTAGTTCACTAAAAATGACACTTTTTCAAATCTTCTACAATAAATCTCTTTTTTCACACACACTCCCAAAATATTTATTTTTAGAGATTATATATTCACACATTAAAATATTTCTAAGATATTTTATTTCATATTGCATCCATATAACAAAAAATCTAAGAAGCAGTTTAAAATATGTTAAGTTATGCAAAGAATGTGGTGACAATTTAGCTCTCAATCTGAAGCTTCTGTCAATGTACGAGAAAAAAATAAGATTATCATTAAGTTTACAATTTAACTAAAAAGAACTAAATTAAAATTTAATGAATCAATACTTTCCATAAAAAATATAATTTCTATGATCATATTTTGAGTCTCAAATAACACGTACACATGGGTAAAGATTTCTTCTTTCGCACTCAAAGCAGAGGAATCTAATTGTCCGAGCTTTGTGAAAATATTCCGCATACAAGCCCACTAGTCCAATAACTCCGCCATCAAAAAGTTGCCATTACATGCCCGCCAAGAAACCATTAAGACTGGCAAATCTTCCATCCATCATTTTCAGCCAAGGAAACCACTCGCCTCAACCGAGAACGTGCGAAGGAAACGCACTCCTTGTTTTTTGCTGAGGTGTTTACTGCTAGGTGTCAACGTATTGCTTTTTTTTTTGTTTCCTCCTTTCCTACCTCGGTGTCGGAGGATGGTGTTGGTGCTCAGAAAATCCATTTGTCATCTCTCTGAGACTTGGATGGAGGGTGGGGGGCAACCTCGTGAGCGGACGTGGTTGCAGTCATTTATTTGGTGGTCGTTTTCCCATATAGAGAGGAGTGTTATGCGGTGGGAATTTCGATTACGGTTAGAGTGATGCTCGCAGGGTCTTACGGGGAGTGCTTAATGGTGCTAAAGATAAGAGGGAGAGAGAGAGCTTTTCGTATTGTTCTTGAATAAATTCGGACTTCGGCAACCTTCGGGGAAAGCTTGAGAATATTAAGTAATGACACGAACGTTGGTGGAAGAAGTCTCAAGCAGAGATTAGTGTTTCATTTATTGCATTAGAAAGAAATATCCATTTTTTTTAAATTTAATTATTAGTTAAGAAAGCGTGAATCAATTTCTTTAAATATAAAAATGCGCAACTTTTTTATTTTATTTAAATATTTATTTTCTATCATTAACATAAATTAATGAATAGTTTGAGAAATGATTCATTCAATAAATTAAGTGAAAATCTACTATTCTAGTTTTTATGTCTAGTAGCAATATACAATGGTAATTATCACTTTATTCAGCCAACGCTTTCATTTGATATTCGTGTTACAACTCTAGAAGTAATTCATCAAATCACCGAGGCGGATTCGAAAATTTATATAATCTGGCTAGTATTGTCAAGATAAATGCAACAAAACCACAATATTTATATATTTATTATATATAAATAAATATACATATATGTAAACTAAACTCCATAACATGACAGCCCATGTGGGCCAAGGCCTACAGTGCCCATAACTATTTTCATGAACGAGGGCCCTGGGGTGCGAAGCATGTTAGGTAGGCAGCCTAACGTAAGACTTCCAGTGCTTAGTTCCCAAGCATGCTTGGTACTCAGTTAATCGACCCACTGAAGGAATGAAAGGCTGAGTCAACCTTGCCCAGCCCGAGGATTGAACTCGGACCTGTGTCACGTGAAACGCTGCCACTGAGCCACCGGGCATATATATATATATATATATATATATATATATATATATATATATATATATATATATATATATATATATATATATATATATATCAATTACTTTAAATATATATATATATATATATATATATATATATATATATATATATATATATATATATATAAAATGTAACAAAATACAATAAGGAAGTAGGAAACGTATTACATTTACAATAATGAAAGACATACCAATTCTCCTAAGTTAGATGATATCATTTTGAAATAAATTTCAAAAACGAAGTTTGAAATCAAAACACAAGAAACGGTAATGATAAGATTATGAGTACACTAACTGCATGAAAAATTTACATCGCTGAATATCGTTTCCATGAGATAATCAACCATCAACGAGTCATGTAATTTCTATTTATCTTATGAAGCAGTTTTTGTGACTATGAAAACAGTTGGGAAGAAAAAAGTTATACACACAATTTAATTCAGATCATTTTACACATTTTCAAAGCTATTTAATTTGGGCAAGTGAACTGTGTATACAACATTTTCATTTTCCAAAATGTCATCCATAATAACAATCTATAGACACCCAATTTTCCTCTTATGGCAAAAAACAAGAACCCATTACTATAGCTTACAGTCTTGCACTTATGTCTAGGATTTTATCCAGTAACCATACAATCATCATAGAATCCTGTTGATAGATTGTAACGATACATTGTCGCAGAGAAATTCTTGTCCAAGCCCTTCGGAAATGCTTGATTCCACTTACAATGCCTGACACTTTAATGCCGATTATGTGTCGTTTATGTTCCTCCATTTTCAAAAAAATGTGCTATCAGATCATATTGCTGAATACATTTTTACTTGTCGTGAATATAACTTTGATTCCACAGTCGCCCAATACCTAATTTATATAGTTTAGTAATTATTTTAATTGTTCATTAACTTCGAATGGATATCCAAGCAAAATAGAATCTCATCCGGGAATATAATGCCACACTGTGTAGCCTATATATATATATATATATATATATATATATATATATATATATATATATATATATATATATATATATATAACAATGATAAATTTCGTTTTAATAAATGTTATTTTTGTTATTTATGACACTTAGTCAAGCCAAACTGGGTAGCCGACGACTATGCTAAATTAAGTCAGATGGGTACGTCTTTTGCTTAACCAGAGCACCACAAAGGTGAAAGTACGTCTTTGCTTTAAGACTCCTCCGACAGATAGCACCGCGAGAAGATCCCCTCCTTCAATTTTGGAGGTATTGGAAATGGATGGGAAGGAAATTTTCTCCAGACAATTACACCCATGGTAAATGCTTTACGACCGATTTTCGAGTTCACAGACTTAAAAAGCACGTATATCGCATGTACTCGGTGGGTTTTGGGCTGCATCGGGAGCCGAACCTAGGCCCTGAAGGTCAATGCTCTAACCACTAAGCTCTACCACAACTTCTTCATCTGAACGATGACAACTACAAACATAAATGTCGCATGTATAGAGGTCGCTCTCCAATTCCAATTGATTACAAATATTTTTTTTTATCCGTAGGTTCAAAATCTTTGGGCAGTTGGGATACTGGACACATGTTTCCGGACCGATCGCTTGTTATTTTAACTGTTTTTTTTTAATATAGTGATATACTGCAATGGGGTGAACTGATTTTGTTTAAATGGCTTCGACAGCATGTCAGGTTTATGAAACTTCTATTCATCTTCAGAAAGCAATAAGAACATATTAAAAAGAAATCATGATAAATTTTTTGAATTCCTCTTATTCGTACATACATGCTGTAAGTCCTGCACAATATTGGATTTTTTTCTTCAATTGCAATTCTTTCATTTTATTTTAACAGAGAATAATAGCTTCTAAATTTATAATGGCAATCAAAAATTATTATCTTTTTCTAATACCTTAATTTTTAAAAATGAGTATATTAGATTTTCCATTGCCGACATGACTGGCTGGGTGGTTAGCGTTCCTGACTCCTGAGCTGTTGGTCCCGGGTTCGAATCCCGGTTCGGGCATGGATGTTTCTTTCCTTCTCTGTTCTCTCTGTGTTTCTCTGTCCTTTCTTCTGTATGATGTATGAATGTGGCCCACCTTATAAATGGGTTTGTGGTGGTATGGCTAGGGGAACGTTACACGCTTCCGTGACTTGGTTCACAGGTGCCCACTGGGTAACGACAAATGAGTAGCAGTCTCTGGCCTTGTTGTGGCATAGGGTTTAACCCTCTTGTGCCCGCCATTGGAAAAAAAGATTTTCCAGATATTTCATCTTTACAAAAATATTGCAGTAATAACCACATAAAAACTCTATAAAAAGATGCATATATTTTATCGGCCTGAAAAACCAAATTTACTTTTATTTCAGATTTTATCCCTTTCCGATCGTAATATATACTAGAAAAAATATAATTCATATTTTGTTCATAGTTTAAAAATTGTGAAGACGTTTTTCAACGTCCTTTTCAACAAGCCAGATCTTTTAATATTCCTAGCTTATTCGTAATAATTTTTTCTTCTAATTAATTGATTACGCTAAATCAATACTTAAGTTATTTTTTTAGTTATAGTTTATTTTAAGCAACCAGCCTCCGTGAAAGATTTTAGACTAATGCGAACATAACCGTGAATCCATATGTCAAACTGTAAATACTTTTGGCCAGAAAAAAGCAAAATGTATAAGTTTAGTTTATGTCCACAACTGCAACAGTCAAATAATTAACGATGCTCAAAACTCATAATTTTGATAAAATTCATTGCAAAAATCAGATGTTTTTTCAACTAATTGATTGATTAAAATAACCCCATAAGATCTGTTCACGAGTTTTCATAGTTTCATATCATTTATGGTCAATGTATCCAGTGTAATTTAGGATTCAAAGATATATATCTGCCAAGTAACATTTAAATTCTTATTAATCTATATTTAATCTTTAACAATGCTGAAGAGAAGAAATTAGTTTTTTAAGAACCCAACATTGAAAATATATATCTTTATATAATAAGCCAAAATGTATTACCAATTACTTTAAACAATATTACTCAATAGATATCTAGGTTAAATCATCTAAACCATAGGTTCCAAAACATTTTTTCTCGTGGACCACTTTCAAAGTTTTACTATTTTCGGTAGACCCCTGCTGCTAACAAAAAGTACCTAGGTACTAACAAAAACGACTTAAACAAAAAAGTACTTAGGTACCTAAAGCTTAATCTTCCCTGGCTTTTTGTTCTTTTTTATAGAAGTTTAGAATAATTTCTAGTATTTATATAATTTTTACTACATAACTACCTACTACACTCATTTCAAGTAGTAAAACAAATATAATATGATTGATAAATTACAATATACAATAAAAATATGTATAACAAATAGGCAGATACTTATTTTTTCCGGCACTGCAAACACTGACATCGATTCACTCACAGTCACACTTTTATGTTTAAAATCCCGGAAACAAATGAGTAACGTTTTGTTCTTGGCATTCGTATTTATACTAATGTAGATTGCAAGCACAGCGCAAGTCGCATTTCATTCCTTTGCAGGTCTAAACAAGCATCCCGGACGAGCAGGCACACAGGCGACACTTTGCAAGTCTCGACATGTGGTGTACACTATTGTACTATTATCTATTGTTCTATTCAATTCAGTGTTTGAACTGAGTATCGAATATTTTTGAGTACCTACCTAGTGAATGGATGCTACCTGCGTACGTTGATAGGTAAATCCAAGCCAAAATTTTTGTTCTTTATTATGAAAATCAGAAAAATTTTCGTGGACCCCCACTTACAACTTGTGAACCCCTGTTTTCTTTTGTTGTCTATGTGGACCTCCGTGTGGTCTCCTATGGACCCCTGAGGGTCCACCTGGACCACTTTGGGAACCTATGATCTAAACGTATCATTTTTAAATTTCTTTTATATATTTACTTATTTATTTATTTTTTTTAAAAAATATTGCTCAATAGTACCATCTTGAGAATCTTTATTTTATAATATGTACCACTTTCTATGAAAACTTTTCACCAATACGTATTTGTTACTTACCACATTACTATAAAGACATTTAGATTCAAAAATTCATAAGTTAACCGCTTTTTATATTCTTTTGATTTTATTTGAAATATTATGTATGTGTTTGCTTAAAAACCTTTACTTAACACCTGCTTATCATCAACTACAAACAACTTTCATAATCGAATAAATGCAACAGCGAAACAACGACAAAAAGCTTTGATGTTGTCGGGAAAGTATTGTGATTGTAATGCGCCCCAAAAGAAGTGCCTTTATTAAGATGTAATCAAATTCATTTCTTGTTTGATTTTGTAATAATAAGTAATCTAGTGAAAAAACGATATGTGACGACACAGGGGGTCAGGTTCAAACGTGATGCTGCCCGTGGATGATCGCTTGTGCCCAGGGCCAGGGCGGGGAAAAACACTCTCAAGCAAGCCACGTGTTTCTTGGCATATTTGCTCTCATCCACCATTACTAGGTGTGCGGTTGTTTTTCTGCAGAAGTTCACGATGAAACATCATCAGTCATTCCTGAATTCGCGTGTCGGATGAAGAGGAAACTGTGATGGAATTTCCTCTGTTATCTTCTCGCAACTTTATAAATTTGAGATTGTTTTCTTTTTTCTTTTTGTACGTTTTAGAAATTTGGCATTCAAAACGCATTCAGTATTCACAATCCTCATAAAGATTAATTGAATATTTATGTATTATTTTATACGAAACAGTTCTTAGAATTACCACTGGAAGAGAAATTGCGTTTTAAAATGCAGTAGGAGTAAGTAAGATAACCGTGCTCTAAAACTAACTGAAAGCACCGTTTGTTGATTGTATATTAAAGTTGATACAAAAGATATTAATCATTTTATATCTTTTATCCCGATCAACAACAGTTTTACATTCATTTTGAGCAATCAACTTCAGATGACATGAGAATGTTCGAGATTTAGTAAAAAAATTCTGAGAGATCTTTCTTAGATAAACCTTCCCAGCATCATATTTTTCAAATAATTTTGTTTGAATTCGTTCGATATTTTCCCTTTTGTAATATTTTTAAGTGAAAATGTGTAACACTAAATGGTGTGTAGAAAATTGTTGTCTCTCATAATTTTGCCATGGTGTGCAGTGCTCACCCTGCACATATTGACCGCACGCCACTGATATATATATATATATATATATATATATATATATATATATATATATATATATATATATTCTTGACCAAATATGGTTCCTATGTATATAAACTATAAAAAGGCTGTAAGGCTGTTTAAGCTGAAGGTATTTTTAAAATACTTAAAAATGCTTATTTGTATATGCACGTTGTCTGTAAAATTGTAATTATTCAACTTTACAATTAATATCTTTCTTATTATCAAGACATAGTTACTATAAATTTACTTAATTTGTAATTGAATAATTAGTTAAATTTTTATTTATTTTTATAGAAAAAAATCTCTCAGTAACTTAATTTAAGTTTTTCTTACATTTTGTGATGACAGAAGTATTTTACAATTATTTATTTGAAGCAATCTTACGTATTTATTAGTTTATATATTCGCTGCTTTGTTATTGTTTACATTTCTTTTTTCCCCGATTCTATAATCTCTCTAGTTTCAGGTTGCAAAATCGTAAATTTTCGCTCACCAACTTTAAAAACAAAATGGATCCTTATGAAAAGTGTTGACAAATATATAACTCACTCATCATAGGGATCCATTTTTTTACGAATGAATCTTTATAATGTGTAAACGGTGAAAACGTATAATTCAATGAAAAACATTTTCATAAATGCATTTTTTCAATACAATTGCCAAAAACTATAAATGTTAAGGGAAAAATTACTAACTTTTTCAATAAGATTGGCTTTTTTCCCAACGAATTTATATATAGGAGGAAGAAAAATACTTGCAAAATTTACTTGAAGTCAGAATATTAAATAAATAAAATAAAACATTCTTAAATGCCTTTCCACGTGGAATAATATTTCTTTTTATTCATTTTTTTAAGTTTTAATCAATTGTAGAGAGAAATAAAAAATAATACTTATAAAACATAATTTGGTAAGATTTCTATAATATACAAATTCCTTGTCTGATTTCTTTAGATTATTATATTTCACAGTAAGGAAATTCTATCATACGTACTGCAACTTCCATATCGTTTTATCTTTCTTTAAAAAATAATAAAAAAATACGCTTGTGGACAAGTTTTGAATAAAAAAAACATGACAGATATTAAATGCATCAATATATTTAGAGCAAAACGATAAAAGCAAACTTTTGTAAAACTCGTCCTGTCTGCCATTGAAGGTTAATTTAAATTTTTTTCTCTCTTTTATCGGTGTATAAATTCTCAAGCGACACAGACAAAAGAAAATGATCGAGGTGGGGCTGCAGATTTCAGACGACAAGTTCCGCGTTGTTTGATAATTGTTGATCACCTTGATCCAATTGATATTAATTGATTAAAAAAGACATTCGCCAAGGCTGCCAATTTTCAAAGGTATTTCCCGAATAGGATGGTTTCTTTGGAATCGCTTGATCGAAAATATGGTGAAACTAAGAAAATTTGTTTGATAATTATATTAAAACATGCTGGTTTGCAACTGAAATTTTTTTATTATGATTTTTTATTTAAATGTTTTTATATTTATGTAATACATTTCGTTACCAATGAATACAAGCATTATCAGTTGCATAACTATTCTTTGGTTATTGGAGGATGTAATAATGTAAATTGCATAAATTTATTTCCATGTCTCGCTCTAAATTCCGAAATCAAATTGTTTTCTTTTATTTTTTTTATTAAAAATTCTTGCTCTCATTTCGTTTTTCATAAATTTTCGAAATTAAATTAAATTACAGTAAAATGTATTTCGATACAATGTTCAATGCTCGTTTATTTTTTCGTTCATTAAAAAAATGTAGCTTAAAATTTTTATTTTATAAAATGTAGCGTGAAGTATAAATCTTCAAGTCTTTAAAATACTGGAATTACATCTATCTTTATAATCATTATATATATATATATATATATATATATATATATATATATATATATATATATATATATATATATAATATCATATATATAATTGTTTGTAATTCATACTTCAAATCTTTGAAATAGAAGTTTGTATGCAATATTAAAAATACAAATTCTAAATTTCTTATCTGGTCGCTTTTTTATGTTTTTAAATTAATATTTATCTCGAATTGTATCCATACATAAATATGTCATCTCCAGAAATTGTTTTTGTAAGGAAAGTAAAATAGGCTGCAATAAATGTCTCGAGCGATTTTCTCAAGTTAAGATGCTTTTAAATATCTGTTAATTTATTTTATATATAATATTTTCAGGAAAAATTAATAAAAAATTACAAAAAAAATGAATAAACGTTTGTGCGCACACTTATATTTTTCTTTTCAATAGCACATTATGATCTAGATTAATAATTATTGATATATATTTATTTTACATTAATATTCGTAAGTAAAAATAATTATTATTAAAGCAGATAATAGAATAAAAATTTTATCAACATTCTATACTGTTTAATTCTATAACTTACTTTATTTAACCTTAGTTTTACAGGCCTAAATCACTGATATTTAATTTTCTTTCTAACATTTGGTAAACTGACTTCTATCTGTGTAATTAAAACTCTCATCAGAGAGAGAATTGATTAGTTTTCCTAACTAGACTCTAGAACTATAAGCCAATATAACATTAATCAGTTATATCTGTATAAATGGAATAATTTTGCGGAAAAATATATCACTCAAATGATCTCATTGGAGCTTTGATTCACAGCGTTTAATTTTGATTTCAGATCTAAAGTACCGATGTAATTATCTCAATTTTACATCAGCATTTGGTATAAATATATGTATCTATATAGATAAACAGATATGTATATATAATATTAACTATATTTATAGATGGTTGTGTGTATTTTAAAGCAATTAGTTACTACCAACTTTTCAAAGTAACTTTTTCTATAAGCCGACCGATTGGCTGAGTGGTTAGCGTTCCTGACTCCTGAGCTGTTGGTCCTGGGTTCGAATCTCGGTTCGGGCATGGATGTTTCTTTCCTTCTCTGTTCTCTCTGTCCTTTCTTCTGTGATGTTGTATGGATGTGGCCCACCCTATAAACGGGTTTGTGGTGGTATGGCGCGGGTAACGCTACTCGTCTCAGTGACTTGGATCACAGGTGCTCGCTGGGTAACGATAATTGAGTAGCAGTTTCTGGCCTTGTTGTGGCATAGGGTTCAGTCACCCTTGTGGGCCCGCCATTGGATCAGAAAAGAACTTTTTCCTATATTATTATTATACATGAAACTTAGTATAATATTTAATCATATAAACTAATAAGGTATTAGCATTATTTATTATAATTTTATTAATATTAGATAATTTTTTGCAGAGTTAGTTCTTTTGTTTGTGTGGTTTTTAAATGGCTTTAAAGTTATTAAATAAATTTGACATTTAATTTCGATATTTCTTCAAAATCAAAATGATAACTTTAAATTACAGTTTAACTTTTAATTCATAATAATAATGATGATTAAGTGCACCACGATTCATAAGATAATAACTTATTCAAATTTATACAATAAATCAAGTAGAGCCCTTCAAATGTGATAATAAGGAAACACTTTTTTCAACATTTCGCATAGAAACATATTTTTTATGTAATACTCTTTTCGAATAAAAATTTCTACTAATTGTGAAAATATTTTCCAGTTACACTAATTTGTACAGTACGTGATTTTTCTGAAGTATGATTAAATTCGAAAGTAATGATACCTAAAATAAAAAAATTTGTAATATCATATTATTTTAATATTTTGTATATAATAATAATATTACAGTGTCTGTTGCCGATCCAACTTGTCTAGTGGTCAGCGTGCCTGACTACGGATAAGGAGGTCCTGGGTTCGAATCCCGGTTCGGGAATGGATGTACTTTCTCTCTCTATCTATCCTGCCTTTGTCCTTTCTTTGTATGAATGAGATGTGAATGGTTGCCTACCCTATAAATGGGTCCCTATAGCATGTGTGTACTGAGAAAATCCAACTCCACACCAAAATATGGTTCAGTTGAAAAAGTGAAGCAGCGCACCCCATGTTGCCAGCCTAGAGGGCACACGACAATGAATGAATGAACAGAATCTGTTAATACCATCAATATAAGTGGTTATCAAAATAATAAAGAGTTTCTTTTTACAGTTTAAACCCATAAATAGGAAGTTAGCAATTCGGATTTCGTACAAGAAAATCAACTAAAGATGAAATTTTCTGCCTCCATCAGATTTCGGAGAAGAAACATTGAAGCTCATTAGTTTTTTTATTGACTTCAATGCTGATTTTGACAGCATTTAATAAAAATTATCTCCTTGAAACAAGGAATAATTTTGAGTTATTGTCAAAACTCATTCAATTGACAAGATTTACACTGAAAGATGCAAAGTGTAAGATAAAACTTCAGGCATCATTATCAGGAAATTTTGATACACATAATTGCGTTTCGACTGGGTGATTATCTAAACTGTCTTGTTTTTAATATTGCACTTGAAAGAATTATTCGAGACTTGGGCATCGATATCAATAGGCACACATTTTCTAGATCAGTTCCAGTTCTTGCATCTGTGGATGATATTGATATAATTGCTTGATCCTTTCCATTTTTGAAGAAGCATTCCTTACCGATATCAATAGGCGCACATTTTCTAGATCAGTTCAAGTTCTTGCATCTGTGGATGATATTGATATAATTGCTTGATCCTTTCCATTTTTGAAAGAAGCATTCCTTACCGATATCAATCATATCATCGATATCAATAGGCACACATTTTCTAGATCAGTTCAAGTTCTTGCATATGTGGATGATATTGATATAATTGCTTGATCCTTTCCATTTTTGAAAGAAGCATTCCTTACCGATATCAATCATATCATCGATATCAATAGGCACACATTTTCTAGATCAGTTCAAGTTCTTGCATCTGTGGATGATATTGATATAATTGCTTGATCCTTTCCATTTTTGAAAGAAGCATTCCTTACCGATATCAATCATATCATCGATATCAATAGGCACACATTTTCTAGATCAATTCAAGTTCTTGCATATGTGGATGATATTGATATAATTAGCTCGAGTTCTCGAGTTGTGATTATATTGATGGAATCCTAAATCCTGACCTTGAGTTCTTCAATTTGTGTGTGTTGATTTGTTTTGTACACTCTTCCCTTTAACAGTAACCCCTAGCAAAAGTCAGAAGTGGACAGGTCAAGTGATCGGAGAGACCACAATACCGTATTAAATGTCTTCAGGCGTAAGCACTCCATGCACCAGGGGTAGTCATGATCTCATCTGTATTATGTTGCCACGTTCTACTGAAAGTAATATAACTGAAGCTTCTCTTTCTGGAAAGTTTGAATAACACTCTTCAAGGATTCTCAAATTGAATTCACTGTTCAATGTCGTCTCATAGAATATGGGCCCCATATTATACAGAAATTTTGGTGCCAAATATGTAATATTTTCTTATCCTTATGCCCATCCTCAGCATCTCTGCCATTAATGGACGAGCAGCCCCATAAAAATATGAACAAGTGTAAAAATAAGAATAATGTCCTTTAGTAGCCTCAAAAGAGTTGACAGTTCTAAATTTTAAAACAGAGCAGTTCTTGAGGTGAGCAGCATCCATATCACCATGATTGCACAGTGGACAACGAAAAGAGTCCATTACAACTATTCGATGCAGATGCCTTTGCAGATAGTCATGTCCAGTTGTCACCCGGAAACAAGCGACACCAAGAGATCGTGGTAAGGAGCCAGAAATTTTGCTATTGCCATCAAGTAGAGTTTTCCACTGGCTGTCCATAAACATAAAGGGCATCAAGCATAAAGTGAAACTCTGCCATCCTTTATTTTACTGTGGATTACACTTTTGATATTACGCAATGGGGAATTTGGCTGGATCAGAAGGGAACCAGCTTTCATAAATCTGTCTGCTCATTTCCAAAAACATCGCAGTGGCTCGGGATCCACTGAAGAACAACGCGGTCCTTGATTTCAATGAGTTCCGTGCAGCTTCATTCTGTAAGAGTGGACTAGTGCATTATTATTATAATTTAGATTAGTAAGTGAAAGAATAAGCTTGTGAATCAACAATGAAAAAAATTTTTTGATCATGGATGCTTCTTAATTTGTCAATTCGCATGAGCTATAGCAGCAAGCTTACCATCGAAACTGTTCCAGTATTTCTCCACAGGACAGCTTATACTAAAATCTTTTGAATACACTCTAGAACCAGCCATTTTTATAGCCTTCTCTGCAGAGCCATATGTGAAAATATGGAATGTAATATTCAAATATAAACAAATGACTGTGAAATATGTAATATACGAATATAAACAAATAATTATAAGAAACGCAATACTCTATACTATTTTGACGGACCGATTCAATGTGTCCGCTTTTTATATTTTGCAAAGATAGATTAAATTATAAAAGCGAAAAAGCAGTGGGATATTTTTTGGGACATCACTTTAACCAAAATATCTAGGACATTTTGAAAATCAAAAATTCTAACGTTAGGTTTAAATTGGAGCATTTGAATTCCACATATACATTTATTTCAAATAACATGGTTGCCATTTTTTAATAATTAACTATTCTAACTATTTCAAATATTTTACACAACTTACAGTTATATTCCTAAGTTGACAGAAAATACTTCTTCGAATTAAATATTCCTTTTTAATTCGAAAAAAAAGTTTCATATTTGAATAATATACAAATAAAAAGAACACATATTTATAATAATTGCATCGAATGTAATAAATTTCATTCAGATTCCTATTTATTTTAAAAATTTTAATAATACTTTATAAGTTCAGTATTTTTTGAGTCGAAAGCAAAGAGAATTTTAAATTAATCCTTTGAAATTAATTTAAAGTTACATATTACTAAGTAGCTACAAAAAAGCTCTTAACTCAAATCATACGGTTGGAAAATTGCACTCCCATAGGAAATTAGAAATTCTATACAAACTAAACAACTTTTTAAAATTACTTTTTTATATATAAAATTCTGATTTCCTTTAAAAATTCTCTTGTTTATTTTTACTTCCTGAGCAGAAATTTAATTCTTATTAATCCTGAGTAAAGATGCAGGAAACCCTTGAAAAGCCAAACTAATTAATTAAACAAGATTTTCAAAAGAGAATTTTCCGAAAGTCTGTTCAGAGTTTTATTTAAAACTAAGCTTAGATTGCTAATTAATTAATTAGCCGGAGGTGCAGCTTTTTTAAATAAAAATACCTTTATGCAGCTTTATTATTTTTTAAACGAAGTGGAGATTTCCATTACTTATTAATTAAGCATGCCATTTAAATGATAATTGTTTTAATTGTAAGGTCGTATCATTAATGTATTTTTAAACTATCCATATCATTGAAAGTTAACGCAGAGAAATTTCTTTCTTTTTCTTGCTTCTGTCTTTGTTGATTACATTTGTACTTCAAATATAAATAAATTATAATTTATTTCTTTGAGATTGATTAACTTGATGTTTGGGCTTCTAAATATTTGCTATAGCTTTTTCTCATAACAAAATCGATAGCTAATAAAATATTATATTTTCAGTGCGTAAAATATTGTTTTCAGTTTCAAACGAATAATTCTTATTTCGAATATTTTGTATCGTATGTTTTACTATTCTGATATAATGTATACCTTCTCCAATATACTATTTTAAGCACATACAAAATTGTGTTCAGTTTTAAATGAATAAGTCTTATTTTGAATATTTTGTATGTTTTACTATTCTGTGTTTTACTATTCTAACATGATGTGTGTGTGTGTATCTTTTACCAATATACAATTTTCAACACATAAAAAAATGTTTTCAGTTCTAAGCGAATATTTCTTATTTCGAATATTTTGTGTGGTACGTTTTGTATCGTGCTATTCTAACATGATATGGAATATCTTCACCAATATATTGTTTTCAACACATAAAAAATTGTGTTCAGTTTTAAGCGAATTAGTCTCATTTCGAAAATTTTGTATGTTTTACTGTTCAATGTTTTATTATTCTAACATGATGTGTATCTCTTACAAATATTCTATTTTCAACCCATAAAATTGTATTTCAGTTTTAAATGAATAAGTCTTATTATTTTTTATATAGAATCTTTTGTATCGTATTATTTACTATTCTAAGATGATGTATATCTTTCACCGATAAATATATCACCAATAAATTATTACAATATTTTCAGAATATAAAAATTATATTTAGTTTTAAATGAAAAAAGTTTTATTTCGAATATTTTGTATCGAAAGTTATACCATTATGAGATTATGTGTATCTTTAATTATCTCTCAATATCGCGTTTTCAATTTATTTCAAATTATAGTTATCTAATATCTTACGGTTGCTTCTAATATAACTATTTCGAAAATATTTAAAGTATTCAAAACAGATTTTAAAGCCAGTTAAGAAGTGTTAAATTTCGATTATATGTGTTGCTTAAATCAAGAATGTAATTTAGATAGTATAAAGAATAAAAAGATAGTGATAAAAACCTTCCCGTTTTTCAATGAGTTCAGAATTTTCAGCCTCATCTTATGTTTTGATGTTATCTGTCTTTAAATCAAGTACACTTTTTTAAATCATGGGAGTTAACTTTTAAGAATAATAGTTTTATTATTTGTTCTTATTTATTTTATTTTTGTTGCTTGTGCTGAGGTAATGATGAAGGGCTTTACCTTCATTGCTTACAAGAGAATATCGAAGTTAAAAAGAAATGCTGATACTAAAATATTTAACTAAACTTGTAATTACTTTTTATTCTCATTAATAAATTTAAAATCATTAACATTATATGCATAATTATCACAACATTATTCTCAATAAGAATAGAATTATTACCTTCTTCAATAAATAATAATCATTAAACAGCAGCCTAAGCTTGTGAGATTTTGCTCTTTAGCCCTTTATTCATTAATTTTATATTCATAACACTCATTAATAAATACACGATTATCATTACTTTCTCTCAATTCTCATTAACAATCATAAATTCACCTGCCTCAATCAATACTATTAATTAGCTAAAAGCTGAGCTCACTGGGTAACAAAGGAAAATTGCAATCTGAAAAAAATAACGATTTTTACTATTTTTTAACGATCATTTGATATTTTTTAACGGTTTTTGCTATTTTTTTATTTAATTTGTTCAACATATGCCTTTGCTTCACAAAATAAATTCTCGAGTACAGATCAGTTAAGAACAAATCGAATAAAGTGTGAAAAGCTTTAAAATTCACTTTGCTTATGAATTTATTAGATATTGAAGTCGGAACTCCTTTCATCCACCGCTCTTCACACTTTCGTTCAACAATTCATGGGTTCGAATCTCACCTTGAATGGCTCGGAATCCACTTTAAATCGTAGGTTTCAATCTAATTAGTCTTCGTGTGCAAAAAATATGCGTTGAGCGACGAAGAAATGAACAAATCCTTTCATCCACGTTCCAGTACATTTTCGACCGGTGAAGTATAGGAGAAAGCTGAAAGCTTGTATACTGCAGAGTCAAAAATTACTTTTTTTATCAAAAAATGAAAAATCCAATTTTTCTTTAAAATTTACCTTCTGTAAAAGTAAAAAGGTGGCAGAATACCATAGCTTACATAACATTCTGATGCTCAGTGATTATTTAAATTTGATGTCTTAAAAACAGGAGAAATAGTCATACAGCTTCCTTCTTGAAGCGAGTAGAGTTCCGGAATGATGTTGATCCCAGGAAAACATTTGCAATGAGCTCAAGTTAGCTTTAATTATGGTTTAAGCCAACGACAAATGCTGTTATACAAATTCCGAAATGAAACATATACCATGCTTCTGTTACACACGAATCTACATTCTGATTCTTATATTCTCATTCGAAACAGGAACAAAAAAAATGAAGCTAACAAACAGAATAAGGATATTATTTATGTAGAAATTGATTTACGAAATATTTGGTGAATGGGACTCAAATCAGCGAAATAAACTTGGTATTGGGAACCAAATGTACACTAGAATTTACATAACGTATTCCAAAAATTTATTCTGAGCTCTAGTAGCTCAGTAGCTTCACGCCGCTTCCCGTAAACTCAGCAAAGTGAAGCATCATTTGCCGCGGGCAGTGGTTGGGAGGGTGACCACGGTGTACAATCCTTCACTAGGTTGCTGGAATTCCGTGGGTTGGGGAAGTATCCACGTTCACATGTGACTTCCAAAGTCTTTCCGCTGGTGTGGCGTGGCTGCAGAGAGGAGGGTGTCAGCTCAGGTGTGGCTTCGTCACGTGACCGTGGTTCAAAATTATGAGTCACCTTAAAAAGAGCAAAGTCGTACTTTCACCTTCGTGGTGCTCTGATCCAAACGAAAGACGCTCTCTATTGACTTAATTCACACAGCCAAAGGCATGGCGAGCTTGGCTTGTCCAAGTGTCATAAGCAACAACAAAAATTTATTCTAGGAATTCATTGAAATAAGGAATGTGGGGAATTCAGGGAGCACTACCACTTACTTTTACATAACCAAATCATTCTCTGGGAATGTTTTAAAAGTATACAAATCAGATAAAAATGACATTGATAGATTTACGATTCTATACGCAAATTGTTTCGAATTTTCAGTAATTTACATATTTCATTAGAATAACGTGATTAGAAAATAAAATATTGTTTCCTTGCAAATTATGATTTCAAATAAAATAAAATTTAGTTAAGTAAAACTTACTAAAAAGCAACTAAAAACCCACTAAAATTCAATTAACTTCATTTTTATAAGTAAACGTTATTAGGAATAAACCCTCTAAAACAATTTATAACTCATGCTTCTTTCCGTAAAAAATTATATTTTGGGGAAGGAGATAAAAGATATAATATATAATTATATATAAAATATATACATATTAATTAAAATATTATTTAAATTTATATTTTATTCTTTTTTCAATTTGGAGGATTACTTTCATTTAATTACCTTAAATATATATATATATTTCTTATGCATATTGAAACAAGAAAATTAATACTAAATTTTATTTAAAAAAAAACATTTTTTGTTTAGTAAAAAAATAATTAACCATTATTTAATCTTCTTTTCCTCACAAATCTAATAAATTATTAAGCTATTAAATTTATATTTTAGTAATTCAAATTATTTATTACCTCAAATTAACAATAATGGCCGTGGGACTGAGTAACGTGGTTATTTATGGAAAATCTATAAAATTATGGAAAATGGAATAAATTAACACGAATGTGTCTTTGAAGAAATTGAACATTTAGTAACTGAAATAAACTCATTATTGGTTGAAGAATAATAAATTTATTTTTTTTAGTAAATCAGCCTATTCTTTTTGGACATTAAAACATTCCTTTTTTTTATTAGAGATTGAAGCATATTTTCCACAAAATTTTAGCACCAGATGTAACCAGTAAAGAAAGTAATCCGGTTATTTGATTTACGGATATTTGAAATCATCACTTGATACCACGGTATATATATTTCAATTTGAAATGATTAGTATTAAAATTAGTATAAAAGTTATATAAACAATGTATAGAATTTAATTTATATAGAATTTAATTTTTGCATTTAATTTCATTTTGCAGTTTATATTGTGATTTTAAATAAAATAAAATAATAATTTGTCAAATCATATTATTAAATATATAATGTAGTTTGATATATGATATATCTATATTACATAGCAACAAATGATGCTCTTGATTATTTATTTCTTATTAATATTAAATAATATAATTATTTTTAACACAGATGTACTAATTTATTTCAATAATTTTCAGAAAATATTTGTAAAGTTAAAACCGAATTTAAGTTATATGGTGTGCAGTTAAGTAAAATATAAATAAATATATAATCTCGAGCTTTTATCAGAGCATCTTTTAAAAATGCCATTTGGTACCTTCCATTGGAGCAAAATCATTTCATTCCCAAAGAACCTATTATTCAAGTTGGCGACAATTACCTCTCTCAAGGAAAAATGGCGACTATTTCATCTTGAAATCATTGGTATGCTTGCACGGTGCATCTCCAATCAACAATCTGGCGTTTTATAAATTGGTATTGTCACACTAAGAAAAGCCTACAGAGATAAGAGGATAAAAGAAGCATGCCAAGATGGAGATTAATTTTCTAATGACGGGCTGTTAAACCGCCAACTGCGATCCATTTTGGCACCAGAGTTGTTTTTGTGAGATATCCACATGAAAGAAAGGCATACTATTAGACAAATTTAATGTGACATGTGATGGTAAATGCTAGTTATTTACTGCAATGATTGCATAAAGGCTTGAAAGGTAGCCTAAGCCTTGATAACGCTTTTAAAAGATAAGATAAATTCATATCTTTTGAACATATAATCGTGATACTTAAACAGCTTGGTTTAAAAGGGGTGTCAGATTGTATAATTAAGAAAGATTGCTTTTTCTCTATTCTCCACGTTTTTATGTGAAGGTTATTGTGATTTAAATATGAAATTGACAATGATAAATTTTGATTAACTGTATTATTTATTTCTCCCGAATAATTTTTATAGGTGTGTTCTTCACTGATTACGACTTTTAATGTGAAGTTTAACATCTTTAATATGAAGATAAATACATATATTTATTTTATAGCATCAAAAGGAAATTATAATATATATTAGACACTAATATTCCAAATTTATCATTAATTACAAATTATATGTGATGGAAATACACATTGAAATATATGTCTAGATAATTCTTAATGTTTTAAACAGACCACCATGATAACTTAGGTTTCACCTATTTTGGGATAGGTTCATTAGATTAATGAGAAAAATTTAATGAATGTTTAAAAATATCCTTATAATTTTAATTTAACATCTATATAAATGTTGCACCAATTATTCTTTTTTTAATAGCTAATATGAGAGCATTTTAAAAATTTCTCTTTGTTTAATGTTACGCGTCATTTTAATTTTAAGAAGGTATGACTACGTTTTGTCATTGGGGTCTCTTTATTTAATAGATCTTAATAGTTTTATTTCAATTGTTTTAAAGTTATTTTGGTCAATTTTCTAATTTAAAGTATTACGAAGATTTTCATATAACAAATTAAATATGAAATCTTTTTAATTGATTAAAACCTGGTGTTATTTTTTATCACGTCCCCCAAAAAAATAGTAGATTTTATCAACAAATAATTCCCAAATTGTTTAAGCTATTATGTTCTCAACAGTACATTGGAAATAACTTGTACATAGATTTGCAATGATATATGATAAGGGAATAATTCTTGTTATGGAGAACCACAACAATTTTTGTTTATCAAAATAAAACGTTACATTTTGTCACTTTGTGTTTATTTTTTATAATGAAATTTTTATATGCTATATGAGGATAGCTCAAATTTATCAAATAAATAAATGTAGATAACACTTTGTGTATTAATGTGGCATTACATACAAATGTTTATGATATTCGTAAATTTTTAAATTGTTGTCGTTACATATTAATGAAATGGCACAGGTGGCGTATAATCCAATGATTCCAAATTCTGAATTATTTTGGTGATGAAGTAATGTTGCCAAGATGACGTATCGTGACGCGCGCGATGACGTAAATACTAGGGTTACAAAATTAGAATTTTCTGCATAATTCTAATAGGTATGATGTAACAAAAACAAGGCTGCCAGATACATAATAAATATCCGCCAAAAATTCGCAACTATCAAAATTTGGCGCATGGATTATACGGCACCTGTGCCAATGAAACCATGAAAAATTCAGAGTAAAGGTTCTAGATCATAAGTATGGCGTTTTCAAAATTGTCTAACAGAGAATTTATAAGGCAAGAGAGATAATGAACTATTGAAATAATTCTGAGCGGAACAATATGAACCGAAAATTAGAGCTTAAAGACACAAAACATTTTCCATGATTTTTAAAGCATTTTGTCGCGCAGATGGGTTTGTATGTCTATCAACAGTTGTATTTTTTGCCCATGATGGCTAAATATACAAGGGTCTACAATTTAAAGTGGATTTTGAAAATCTAAAGACAGACATCAAGCGCAATGTTGGAACCGAACCTACAAAATGCTGAACTGAAGGCTAGAGCGCTTACCATTTGTAGAGCGGAATCGAAATAGGCACAGGTGCCGTAGAGTACATGAATCTAAATTGCTGAATTGTTTTGTGCGATGACAGAAATGCTGTACAAGATGACATATGCGCTGACGTCCGCGTATCCGACGTGAACCATATTAGGGTTAGCAGAATCAGACTTCTTCAGTACATAATGCTATAGAGGTCCACATATGTATAGACGTAATACAAATGAGATTGCCAGATACAAAAGAAAGGATCCAAGACAGAAAATACGTCCATATCTGAACTGGAATTTGAGCGCATGGACCTCCTATCCAGCAGTCAATGCACTCTGACCACTATACAGATCTAGAGTTAAGTTGGTAATATATTAGAAAGAATGGAATTCAGTAAAGAAATAAACACTTTTTTAATTGTTGTGGAAAAATTAGAAAACGTAGAAGCGGGATAACAGATATAACGATATCTTTACAAGTTTTTGTAAACATAGATGCTGACGAGTTGAATCATATTTAAGTTGTCATTTTGGTGAAGGGTTTGTGAAGGGTTTGGAGCACTAGAGTGCTGATATTGTTGTACATCTTGTAAAATGCTTTTTTTTTGCATTTGTGTCTTTTTCGGAATTTTGTTAAAAGACTCTGAGAACTTCGACGATTTCTGAACAGGTTCCATTATGTAGGTGGTTATACCTGTTTCAAGAGCTTTGTCTTATATGCAAAGTAAAAATGCATGTCTACAAGTAAAGCATAAGTGATAATATTTTGTGAAATGAAGATGTAAAATCCTCAAAGTATATTTCTGAAGAAAGGTCTGTAAGAGTTCAGGTTGATTAGACGCAAACACAAAACCTGTCGTTTTAGATAGTAAAAAAAACTGAAAATTAGGAAAATTTTGCAAGAAAATAAAAATTAAAAATTAGAAACATTTCTTAACAAGATAAATTGGTATACAAAAATATTTTTACCAATAAAACAATAAAAAAAAGTATGAAGCATGCAATTAATAATTTCTCTATCTATATCCAAAAATATTAACGAACACTTAAAAACGTCGCTCAGATCCCCCAAGAAGCTTAAATCCACGCCACAGAACATAAGTAATGGAAATGGAGATGGAAGACGCATTTTACCAATCTTTCTGTTTGGAGGACCACATGCGAAGACATCAATTCATCACAACTGCCTTATGACCTTGCAATTATTTAAACTCTAAACAACCTGACAGACGATGACTCCACTCTCAGTCCAGGCCTCCCAGTTTCATAACGATATTCAATGAAGTGCAATGTTTTATTCTTCTACATTCGACCTTTTGACCTTCTAAAAAAGTAGCTTAGTTATTACTCAGTGCAAAATAAATGAATGTCATCTTTTTCAAACAGTTGGAGTTTATAAAAGAGAATTTCAAATCTTCCAGAATTCTGAAAGTTTTTAAAAGATTTTTAATCAGGGATTATTGTTATTCAACAACCATAAAAGTAAAAATAATTAATTTTGCCTGATGTTATAATTTATTTACATTTCTGCCTTTCAATAAAAACGGAACATAATTCTCTCTCTCTCTCTCTGTGTGTGTGGCGCGACAGGCCTACATTGCTCATCTCTGTTTTCTTGACAGAGAGGCCCTTGGATGCAAAGCATATGTCCCAATTAGGTAGTCACCCTAACGTGAAACCCCATATGTTTAGTTCCCAAGCATGCTTGGTACTCAGTTTATCGACAAGGTCTACTGTGTCCATCTCTGTTTTCTTGACCGAGAGTGCCTTAGATGCAAATGATATGTCCCTATAGGTAGTCACCCTAACGTGAAACCCCCGATGTTTAGTTCCCAAGCATGCTTGGTACTCAGTTTATCGACAAGGCCTACAGGTCCCATCTCTGTTTTCTTGACCGAGAGGCTCTTGGTTGCAAAGCATATGTCCCAATTAGGTACTGTAACGTGTAACGTGAAACTCCATATGTTTAGTTCCCAAGCATGCTTGGTACTCAGTTTATCGACAAGGCCTACAGTGTCCATCTCTGTTTTCTTGACCGAGAGTGCCTTAGATACAGAGGATATGTCCCTATTAGGTAGTCACCCTAACGTGAAACCCCCAGTGTTTAGTTCCCAAGCACATGCTTGATACTCAGTTTATCGACCCACTGAAGGGATGAAAGGCTGAATCGACCTTGTCCAGCCTGAGGACCGAACCTCGGATCTATGCTTTAGCACCTTGAAACACTACCACTTAGCCACCGGGTTTCAATATAATTATCAGTCCATCAAAAATAACTGTGTATCTAATCATCGTTCAACAGTTGTCATTTATTAAGAGACACAAGTAACTTTAAATTTACTTAAATTCTTGGAATCTTTCGAAATGATCATTTTAGAATAGTAAAAGTAATAATTTAAAATACTTGCATGATGTTAAAAGACCTTTTGACCTTCTGTACAAAATAAATGTAACAATCTCTGAGTTAAAAATAAAATTATCTAACCTTCCTTTATGCAGTTGAAATTTATTACAAACAGAGGAAATATCAAAAATTCTTGAACATTTTGAATCTATTGTGCAACAGTCAAGACGGTAAAAATTTACAATATTGGCCTAATGTTAAAATTTACAAATTGTGTAAAGAATTTGTATTCTTTAGTAATTACAGAAAAGCAATTCCATAATTGTTAATTAATTCAAGAGTAAAAATGCATTTCTGCTTTGAAGTGGAATATTTATTTTAAAGTGATCCTTTATTTTAAAACATGGGTTTCAGAAAACTGTTTCAATTTTATTTCTAATTTTCTGAATAGGAATATGATTGAGCTGACTTTCAGCTCTACAGTTCACGAATTAGATGCTCACATTATATGAAGGTGTTACCAATGGTTTGACATTTACCCTTAGCGATAGGTTCTAAGCAAATTATTTTATCTTAGAAAATAGCCATAGAGTGATAAATTAATAAATTTCGATATATCAAATATTATGTTACTGTAAAATGAACATGTGTATGGACTTCCATCTTTCAACTGTATAAGTTACATAACAGCAGGTGTGTCTGGGGTCACTCAGCAGATGGCCCTAGACTTGGCCAGACATTCTGAGAATTATCATTTCACATGAAAGACAATGCAACCATGGCATATTTCGACTCATGTGATTATTCAAACTCATTACCTTCCAGTAACGAGGGCAAATGCCTTAACCAAAAAGGTCACTAAAAAAACTAAACTCCATGGCACGACAGCCCATGTTGGATTCAAGGTCTACAGTGCCCATAACTGTTTTCATGACCGAGGGCCCTGGGGTGCGAAGCATATGTCCCAGTTAGGTGGTTAGCCTAACCTAAGACCCCCAGTGTTTTTGCTTAATAAGGCCACTATGGCCCTCAATTATTATTGTAAATTAATTAAATTTTTATATAAAATTAAATTGCTTTTCATTTTATTTCATTTTATCACCACTTTATATATAAAAATCAATAATCATAGAAATTAAAAGATAAATAATACATTAAATAATGCGCCTTTTAAAAATTACTTCCTCACCTTAATAAAAAAAATATGATATATCTATGTTAAAGTAATATATTGAACAATGATTCATTTAAATCAATAGTTTAACTTAGTTCTTTCTTCCCCGTTAATCAAAGATAAAAACTTATGATTCAGATAGATTTCATTTCTATCAATTCCATTTAAATCAGGAAGTGGAAATTTCCAAATATGAATTTCAAGGAATAAATTACTTCCGAAAAGTCGAGAGGATAAATTTCAATTTTCCTATTCCTTGAAAGTCATTAGTTATTCCACTTTTTTTTTTACTTCTTCTTCCTGCATAAATTTAAACTCTGAGAAATAAGGTTTAGACTCTAATCACTTAAGATTTCTCATTAAATACTGAGAAAGTTACTTTTGAACAATTTCATATTCTTAGGTTTCATTTCAATTAAGTGGTACATTAAAGTTAAAGGTATATTGAATGGGTTTTTTTCTTTTTTTTTCATACTTAATATCATTCTGAAAAGACTTTATTCCGGGTATAAGGAAGATATTAGATTGGTATTAACAAAGTTGAAATTGTCTAATGATTTTAAGATTTGGACGAATTGTATTTTAATCAAAACGAATTCGGTTAAATAAAAGAGGTTTAAGAAAATGGAAGGTATTCTCTCAATATGTTTTGAGTTTTAAATTAGAATATCGATTTTTTTAAATGAATGAGTTACTTTAATAAAGAATATAAAATTATTGTCAATTAATGATGACTCATTAGCAATTCATTTTTTACTGCACAATCATTTACAAGGCTTATATAATTACTGTAATATTATATTTTAAAAAAATTTTGAGCATAATATTTTAATAAAAATAACACTGCCATCAATAACTATTCATTAAATTATTATTTCACACCAACAGCATCACTTGCAAAGTCCTACTTTAAGTTTAAGTCATTTAGAATAATAAATAAAAAAATAGATAATCGTATATATATATAAATATAAAAAAATAGATATAAGAAATAGATATCAATAAAAAATAGGTATAAAAAATTAAAAAAATAATTTAAAAAAATAGATCGCTACATGTTGGTGAATTGCAAAAAGAAACATGTAAATTTTCTTCATTAATTTACCTGAATTGAAAGCATTGAAACAATTTTTAACCCATTTTGTGAAGACGTGCGCATGAGGCTGCCAACAAAATGACAACATTTGGCGACATTTGATGTCTCTGCTACAGAAAGTCACCAAAACTTGGAAAAAATCAAAAGTTACCAACAGAAAAAAACTGGTTACAAAGCAACATTAATTGACAATAGTACTAACTTGAATATAATATTCTTTTAGCCGAATTGAAACAAAAACAATTTAAAACAAATTTATAAATAAAGATGAAGACATTTTATAATCTTCCCTTGTATTTGTGACAAACTCAATGTTTCTTAATGTAGAAGGCAGATGTAATTCACCACACAAAATGTGTCGATTTCTTTCTCGCCATTAGAAAAAAAAAGCAAAAAGATTTTAATAAATGCCAAAAATTTAACGGTGAAGTAAATGAGGTGTCACATTAAACAGTGACCTGTTTTATTAATTTAAGGTAATCAGATCTCAATAATCATTTCAATCAAAAAGACCATCAAAGAAGCTATGTAGTTATTTTATTTTTATTATTTTAATGATCCTCACACCTTTGTGAAAAATTCACCGATATTTTTTGCATGAATTATACATTTTTATTTCCTTAATGGAGCTTACTAATTTTTGTCAGCAAAAATGATAACAAAACGTTATAATCAGTATATTTTTAAGAAATTTTAAACTTCTCACATTTCTTAGATACATTTTAATTTTAACAAAAATATTATTTCAATATAATTGCTCGTTGAAACCATTTGTTGAAACATGTGATAATATCGAAATTTTCATCACTTTTTTTAAATAAATTTATTTAATAAAATACACACGAATTTTATTTATGAAATAAACATTTATTCGTTATTTTCTTTTTATTAGAATAAAATTTTAAAAGTAATAACAATTTTCATGTTACTATTGATTCTCTATTTAAAATATTAAGGAGCATAAAGTTTTAATCAGTTTTCAAAAATCCGTTATTTTTTTGCAACATTTTACGAAAAATATTTTTTATGCAGTTGAAAAGGAATATTAAAAAATTAGCAAGTTATAAATATTTTTCAACAATTTATTGGGAACATTTGTGGGCTACTTTTCGTCATTGTATGATTTATATTATTAGAAATTCATCTTCCCAAATGAAGAATAACAAGAAAAAAAATAAATAAATATAAGTTTCTAAATATAAACTTTTTGGTGCGAATGAAAATGTTTGTAGAACAAAAATTTTTACAGCTATCATTGCCCCGTTCATAACACGTTCAATAGTAGCTGAAAGTGTCACCCAATTTATCACCGTCAGAAACTACACTCACGAGTTGGCTTGTTACACCAATCCAAAACTTTAAACTACAGGTTGTCAAAGGTCCTTTTACAGATGGACCTTGTAACGACAGGTCGAACTTGGTGAAATCGTTCGATTGCTAAAAAGGGAACGTAAAAATAAGAGAAAGCTGTTCGTTGAATTAAGTTGTCCCTACGTCTCGAGGAAACAGAGCCAAAGACCTGATACATAGTATTTTTTCCCCTCTACCTTTTAACGAACGAAGTTCCATTTATCAAACGTCAAAAAGGAGCATGCAGTTTTGGAAGAGAACATTTTGAAAAATGTTTTATGGACATGTTAGACGTGCAAAAGTGCTCGGTAACAGAGCTAAAATAGAATCTCAAATTTACGAGAAAAACGATTCTGAGATCTGTCATTGAATCGGCAATATTCAAATTTTTGTTCCATTAAAGAAAGTTCTATTCTAAAATATTTTTAGAATATACATATTTAATATCATCTATCAGATTTTATTTTAATAGACTAAAATGCTGTCTAAGTAATTCTATATTAGAATCTAAAATGTGTATGCTCATGTAATTCGTTCTATACTTTTTACTTTTTATATTTCTAATTCATCATAAAAGAAAAGACTTTTAGCTAATATTTTTGTGAATTCTAGTTTAAAATCACACACACATTTTTAAATGCGTGTGTGTTTTTGAATATAATTAGTCAACAATTATATATGTAAGCTTTTGAATAACAAATTGATTTCTTTTTTGAAAAATGACTCATAAAGGGAATTTTGAATAGTTAATTCGCGTTTTTCATGCTTTAAATAAATATTTTTGAAGAAATTTCATTCCGTAGAATAAAGTGTCAAAATAATTTTTGATATTCTGTAATTAATTAAACTACTTGACTGTTGCAATTAATTAAACGTCTAATATTTATCATTTTAAATGCCTGTAAGCAATTTTAATTATTTTACTTTCTCCGTATTACATAATATGAGAAGACTTAAGTTAAAACTTATGAAGATATTATATAAAAATTCTGCGAACTTTTTGTTTGATAAACCTTTTAGGCATCCTATTTTTCAAATAATTTTGTTTGAATTCGTTCAATATTTTCCCCATTGTAATATTTTAAGTGAAAATGTAACACTAAATGGTGTAGAAAATTGTTGTCTCTCATAATTTTGCAGGTGTGCACTGCACACCCTGCACATATGGACCGCACGCTACTGATATATATATATATACACACACACACACACACACACACATATATATATATATATATATATATATATATATATATATTGATATTGATATTGATATATATTGAATATAAAAAATATAGAATCACAAAAAATTTTTGTTTAAAAATGTAACTTTCAAATGAATGTTTCTGAATTCCTCAAGTGATAAATCCATCTCTCATTCTCATTTTCTCTTTTCCCTTACTTTTCCTTTTCTAATTTTCCTTCATTTCTTTTGTTTAACTTATTTTTTTGAAATTCTTAATAAGCTTTCTTTCAGCTGTCCAGCAATGCTGGCCAAGATTTTTAACATCAGCGTGGAGGATCCTGTGGAGCTTCTTTTTACAGATAAAGCTCTGCAGAGATCGTCAGGGCTGTCTTCGACAGCTTCGGGGACATTTAGGGTTCTTGCCCGTACTCCATGGACACGACATCATCATCATCAATGTGTACGCTAACATTGATTTATAACAGTAGAGATGTTCAGCGTAGTGTTTGTGATATTTATATTAAGAATCAAGAAACAAACATTTTCAGTTTTAGGGGCCTATGAAAAATGTAACATCAATTGATAACTACCTTTTCGAGACTTAGGGTCACATTTACATTGTACAAGATAAACAAGAAAGCTCTTGCCGTTTATAATGAGCCAAAATAGTAGGGCCTATAGAAAGTATAGCCTACTGTTAGTCCTCGAAGTAAACACCATCGGCATCCATCACCTTCTGACAGCATGCCTCGAGTTGTGCTATCTCCTTGCGGTAAAATCGGAGGTTTTAGACGCCAAGAAGCCCGTGAGTGCTTGGCTCAAATCTGCTTCACTGGTGAAGATTTTTCACGCAGATGATTGTCCAGGGAATGAAAGAGGTGATAATCTCATGGTGCAATGTCAGGTGAGTAAGGAAGGTGGCACAAAATCAAGTCGCTATATAATGTTTCTAGCCACTCACGCGATAGGAAGTCTCGTGCTATTGGCCAAGAACAATAACCCATGTGATTAACCTGAGCTGATTTCTTCTGTTGCAATGACTGTTGCAGTTGTTGCGAGTACAAGTCCGCAGTAACCGTTTGACCCGTTGGTAGCAGCTCATAGTGAACTACTTGACGACTAGTCCACCAGACCCAAATCATAATTTTGCGTCAGTCACAAAGTAATAAATCTACAAACATGAATTTGCGAATCCAATACTTTGCCGTACATTCATTCCCAACATTATCCCCAAAAGCTCCTGGGGCCTGAGCAGCTACCAGGCGCGTCGGTAGGTGGTGGATCACCGAACGTCCTGTAGGAATGACAGGATAGCCTTGAATATAGAATCAGAGGCCACGAACCAGCTCCCGTAAACCCTGGTGTTATGCGATCCATGCCTAGGGCTGATTGGCACCACGGTATTGGTGTCTTAACGGAGCCTCTAGTTGCCTGGCAAATTTCTAGAGTAATTTGCCTTGCCCAGTATCTCAGGCAATGCTGGGTGGACTGTCATATTACCTGAGCTTATAAATTGTTATCTTGTGGCTGAAAAGACACAAGAAATAACAAACCTTTCTGCATCTGCAGGTGATTCCTCTGAAGTAGACCTTGCTGAAAAAGACAAGGGAACTCAGAAGCAGTCTTGTAAAGGGGCAGTAATGAATCCTTCACTTGAGGTAGAAATGACCTCAAAACCATCTTCTGGTGAAAGTCAGGAAGCTATCCCTTGTATGACTGACTCTCTGACCAGATGAGAATGTTTCAGCAAGACCCTATTTGCTGGAAATGTCATATGCAAGAGGAAACTGCAGAGCATATCATTTATGAATGCGAGGCTCTTGCCCTCCTTAGATTAACCTCTTTAGGCAGCATCCATACTAGAGAGTTACACCTAGACTCCATTAAAGGGTTATCGGACTTCCTAGTAAATCAAAAATTTTGAAATTCACTTCTGTTAATAATAAATAATTTTGAAAATAATAAAGTTATGATCAGATAAAAATGGTTGTGCTGGCGACGATTGTAAACTAAAACCCAACTAACGATCTAGTGTGGAGAAAATAAGTCACATAATAAAACTACAAGTGGTATACCTTTAACGAAAATATTTATGCTGGCTCATTTTAAATGCATGCAATTTATTTATGTCTGTGTGTGGGGTTTTTTCTTTTCTTTTCTTTTCTTGAATAAATATTCTACCGAAAACATTTACATCATAAATGTTAAAATTTTCATTATTTTTTATAATAAAAATTTTATATTTATTTTGATAAATGTTTAAGAGAACTTTTAATTGTCTTTAAGCTACTATATGTTTAAAATTTGAACTATCTTTCCACTATTTATGCTTTTTTTAAAAAATTAATTTTTATATTATATAAAAAAATTTAATCGTCTTTGCCGATTTAAAGTAACCATAAAGTTGACGTTTTGTCTTGCCTTTTTCACTTTGTTTTTTCTTATATTCGATTGTCCATGTGTTAATGGCTGGAATCAATGGAAAACCTCTTCTCAAAATGATGCTTTGGTTCATATATAAGAAATCGTTTTATTAACTATATTAACTTCGACAATATTTTTATTTTTGACTCCAACGAGTTGCAGCCATAGTGTCATTATATCTGTGTCGTGTTCATATCCATTTGGCTAATAAATCCTTCACAGGAGGTAGAAGTGACCTCCAAACCAAATTCTTCTGGTGAAAGTCGGGAAGCTATCGCTAGCATGACTGACTCATCTGTGGATCATCAGCGAGGATTGACTCTGAAATTCTAAGATGCTCTAGGCAGAAGATACGTTTAATCGTAGGCTTCATAACTGGGCTCTATTATTTCAGAAAGCACCTCCATAAAATGGGACTGTTTCAGCAAGACCCTATCTGCAGGAAATGTCATACGCAAGTGGAAACGGCCAAGCATATCATTTACGAATGCGAGGCCCTTGCCCTTCTTAGATTAACTTCTTTAGGCATCATCCATACTAGAGAGTTACACCTAGACTCCATGAAAGGGTTATCGGACTTTATTAATAAAGTGGGTGACCCGAGCAACTGGAACTAGGAAACATTGGGTTTGGAGTTAATGGTACAAAATGCTGATAAAAGCAGAGTTGCCCAATGACATACAAACCCAATTCTAAGAAGAAGAAGAAGAAGATTCCCAAAAGCTTGACACATACTTCATGTAGCAGCTGATAAGCCTACTATGAAGTCATGAAGCAAAAAACACCTAACGAGCTCCTTCGACACATCTATTTCTCTTCATTGCAACAAAAGTCACGATTGATGAATGAGAGCGGTGGACCTGCTTTTATAAGGACTTATATCCTTACTCTGGACTTACCAATGTTTCAACTACGTCATATTCTAATTTGCATACTTATTTCCACTCTATTCAATTGCAAAGCGAAATGGCAAGAATTTTTCTTGTTTACCTTATAGAAAGAAACATAATTTAACAACAATATCATTTAATGCAGCTCCACTTAATATTTATTTTTCAGATTTAAACCTCAGATCTACTTATATACGAAAACCAAGCTTAGTAACATCAAAATAGTGCTATTAAATAACTGGAGAATCGTTAATGATATACATATTGATTTTGTGATCATATTAATTTCATATTATGCGAGCAATTGATATATAATGTCTTACCTTTTAAAATCGAAAAATATTTTGCATTCAAAGAATTATTAATCGATTAACTTTGTCTCTCTCTCGATTGTGTGTTTAGATGTTATTTTCGGTTATTTCTTTATGATTTCATCTAGAAATTTCTTCTTTAGTTCTTGCTCACTACTGAAATTATTGAGAAATCTGTTTTCCTAATGCATAAATGCTTTTATGCAATAGTAAAACAAGTTAAAAACTACATTTATTTTTTCCATAGGAAAATATCAAAGGGTTACGTGTTAATGAAATCGATTCCAGTTCCGTTATAATCATTGACTTAGAGAACTTTGTTCAAGAAAATATAATTAATTACCTTGAAAAAATTCTGAAACTTAAAAAAAAGGTCTCAGTAAGTTTTAATTAGTGCTGATGATCAATTAACCAATATCTTAACATCATAAATAACGAGACTGATTTAAATCCTCTTTACGGACTAACTCCTAACCAGAAATAAATGTTTCCCATTAAATTGTAGCGAATTAACTATACAGATGATAATTCAATTTAGGACAAAATTTGCAATTGTTTTTTTTTATTCAATCATCCTTGCAGAACCTTTTTGTGGGATCAATTTGAAGACCACAAAAACCAATGTTCTTAGATGGGAAAAACGGGTGATGTATGAAGCTTGGCTCAACACTCCTGATCAAATCTACGCTAAAAGTATTATCTGTGGATCATCAACGAGGATTACCTCTGAAATTCTAAGATGCTCTAGGCAGAATATACGTTTAATCGTAGGCTTCATAACTGGGCACTACTATTTCACAAAACACCTCCATAAAATGGGACTATTTCAGCAAGACCCTATCTGCAGGAAATGCCATACGCAAGAGGAAACGGCCAAGCATATCATTTACGAATGCGAGGCTCTTCCCCTCCCTAGATTAACTTCTTTAGGCATTATCCATACTAGAGAGTTACACCTAGACTCCATTAAAGGGTTATCTGACTTTATTAATAAAGTGGGTGACCCGAGCAACTAGAACTAGGAAATATTGAGTTTGGAGTTAAAAGTACAAAATGCTGATAAAAGCAGAGGTGTCCAATAACATACAAACACAACTCTAAGAAGAAAATTCAATCATCCTATTCCGATGCATTTTTAAGAGTGTGAAATGAAATCAAAACATCATATTCGTGAAGAACTCTTAAAGCAGCCATCTTCAGAGTTGAATATTGACAATTACCCATAAATTATGCAACGATTTTCTTCATTTACTCTTCTCGTTTCTAAATTTTGAATTATATTCCCAACACTGTTAAGCTTCCATTAGATTCCGGTGGTACATAGCTAATGACTTTATAACAAGCGTCAAAAAGCTCATTAACTTGTCATGAGATACTTACTATACAGATAAAATGAAATCAAAACTCAATTAATACCTCAATGTAATCGCAAATTAGATTGATTGGTATTGGAAAAAAAGGTTCATTAAAAGAAAAACAAACAAAAACAATATCGAATATTTATTAATTGCACTTTTCGAGCCCTTTGCACCTTTTGCAGTTTATTTCAATCCTCCAAGAACTTTATCAAGTCCCACGGTTTTACTTTGTATTCAGTTTATTAAAGATTAAGATATAAATCTTCGTTGATTCTTGGAGATAAACCGTGGTAAATGGGCCCTCTATGAAATTAATAACCAAGAAAAGTGAAGTTAATGTGTATTTATGAGCGACTGAAAAAAAATGGAATGATGAAGTTTTATTTTTGGAGCAATTTCATGGATAATTTGTTACCTTTTTACGTAAGAGGTTATTGGAATTTTTTTCCAGTAACAAAGTAATGATCCCAAGCAAGACGAATGGTTGGCGATTAACGAAAAGCTTTGGCATGCTAAACGTCCGCATTTGACTTCTAAAAATGGGACGAAATAGTTTGTAATGCCTATTCCGTGCGTTAATAGCTTAAATTTAACGCCAATGAAACATGAACCAGATGTTTTATTCAAGTCATGCTCTTATTGAGATGTATATCGATAGGATGGATTTAATAATAAATCTAGCTTTAGTTTAGAATAAAAGTTATTTTTATATCACTCTTGTATGATTTATTGAGAAGATTTGGCTACATGAACTGCTTGATAATAACTATTCAAATAAAAATTTGCATAAATTTATCTAAGAATTAAAATTTATTATGGTGAATTTTTGTTTACAAATAAAAGTTAAGTAAGCAAAAGATTTGAAAGAACTTTGTTAATAAAATGATCTGTTGAACTTTAGCACTGGTTTCTTATTTATTTCCTTTTACTTGTGAAAGTATAAATAAAAATACACTTATTATACAACACAAATAATATCATATGACAAAATGTTTTCATTTACACAAAATTTATATTTTAATAACTCAGGTATTTCTGTCCTTATGTTTTATGAGAGCTGCAAATTTCTAAAAAGGTTGCAATATCATTTAAGTTATCATAGTTACTTAAATACATCACTCCGGGATAAAATTATGTAATATTGAAACACAAAGTATCACACACACATTAATTTGGTGTCCAATAAATTGATAGTATATATACTTGAGGTAATATCTTTTTACCAAACTTCGGCATTTTAATATAGTGGATTAACATTTCATCATTGTATTAACTAACGTATTTACATCTTATAAACATCTATTTCGTAATCAAGCATTTCTCTGTACATCCTCAATTACCAACACAATTCCGATTAAAGTATTTTTAATGCAATGGTTTATCGGTAGATGGCGTTAGTCAATCTCTTCAGTTTCCTCTTAAGATGTACTTATACAGCACCAAAACAAGCTTGAAAAATGCTTATAAATTTCTGTTAATGTCTTAAAATTATGACTAAGAAGAAGAATTGTATTAGAATAATACAATAAATTATTTTAAGATCATAGTGTAATCAGAAATTATTATGAAGTTTGTGGTATGTGCATTTTATATCAACGAAACCACAATTTTCGTCATCAGTGATTCTCCAAATTGCACTTTTTGCTCATTCCTTTTCTCTATATCATCCTTAAACATTGCCACCCTCCCTGTCTAGTGGTCAGAGTCCCTGACTATGGATAGAGAGGTCCTGGGTTCGAATCCCAGATCGGGCATGGATGTACTATCTCTCTCTATCTATCCTGTCTATGTCCTTTCTGTGTATGAATGTGTTGTAAATGGTTGTCTACCCTATAAACGAGTCCCTATGGCATGTGTGTACTGAAGAAGTCGGACTCCATACCAAAATATGGTTCAGTTGAAAAAGTGGAGCAGCGCACCCCATATTGCCAGCCTAGCTGGCACACGACAACAACAACAATAACATCCTTAAACATTCTACCAAGATAGGTATCTATTGAGTCGAATGACAAGGAATTCTGAACAGGGTCAAATTAATACACACACTATGTTTGTGGCTTTATTTTGCCGAGGACACATAAAATAAAATATGTATTTTTCAATTCATTGTAAAATGGAAAGAGTTGACAGTTAATTATTCTTGAGATGCACTATTGATAGACATGATAAAGACATATTGATCATATATGAATATATTCCCATATAGCTCATTAAACTGGAATTATATTTTCATGCACCCCCGATAAGACACACTTACTCTGAACGTGACACAAAGAAGCAGTACAGAAAGGTCGGCGAAACTGATGAATGTTGTCCAATTAAGATCTTATTAGCAATCCATCATAATTTGAGAGCTTCATTTCTCAGGATTTCTCCGATAAATCAAATTACATAGTAGCAACGTTTAATATGAGATATTATTAAGCACAATCCGCCCTCTGGTCTTTGACAAGAGTGATGCTAGGAGTGAAAATAAACGTTTCCACACACCCAGCTTTTAAGCGCAATTAACCTCAAAGTTGCCGATAAATTGCATTAATTTTTACACTGATTTCTTACTTGTCTAAAGGGATATTATGTAAGGTCATCTGTGTATGGGCAGGGGTGCAAAAATATATAAAAAGCTGATCCCAGGCTAAAAATATGTTCTTTGAGGAGAGGTGCTGCCAGCGCCATAAAATCTGCATAATGACTGCTTATGAATAACAGACGATTCAAAGTAAACTATGAATAATTTGTGCTGGAGTTCCTTATTCTTTTGGAATGTTAAACTGGTGCAAAGTAATTTACACAAGTTTGAGTATTTCTTATTCAAAAGAAATACAAAGGCCTTAAATTTCTTTATTCCCTGAAAACTATCTCAAAATAAAAAATATTTTGAAAAAAATAGAAAAAACAGTTCTATTTTATAACAATTAATAACTGATTCTCTAAAAGAAATTAATTCTTTATATAAGATAAATTTTTAGTTGAAAAATTAGTTTTACACGACTTGATACTCATTAAAATTGATGCAGGTACATGAAGTAGAAGAACCATGATTTTGTATTTAATTCAAGTACATATATTTAGATAATTAACGTGTAATGTTATAAAATGTATTTATATTTAATTTGAACGAGATTTACAAATATTATGATTATTAAAGTCACGTTGCAAATGGTTGTTTAAATCATAAGGAGTTACAGTGATTTTTAAATATGAGTTTTAAAATTTAGTTTTTTCTTAAAGAAAGTTATTGTAGTTGAAAAATAAATGTTTTAATATCTCTATGGACGTGTTTTCAGTGAGTGTTTCAGCAAAGTAGTGTTGCAATTTTTAATTTAAATCTCTGTTGTTTCAAATGGGAGGCAATAAATGCGCATAAGCTTGTCCTCAAAACTATCATCATTATTTGAGATAAAATAAATCAATCGAGATTAATTTCTCTACTATTCAGATTGTTCAAATCTTTCTAAAAGTATGGCAATTTGATTTTAACTATGAATATTGTAATACTGGTGAATTTTATGCATTTCATGCTTGTTTTATCATAATGCATTTCCAGTAGTATGAGACGGCATTTTCGAGTGTTTTTAACCAGGCTCTTTTATAGTACGTGTTTAGTGTAAGAACACAGATTTAAATCAAATGATTGTGAAATTGATTGATGAAAAATTATTGCGTATTCAAATCAATGGTTTTACTCGAAAGATTTTGAAAAATTTCTAACCGTTTCAATTATTTGCTATTTTAGCATTAAACTGATTTTACAACATTGGGCAGTGATAAGCAGTTTGTTTTAATGTATCACTGACCAAAAGTGTAGCAATTTACTGTGTAGTGTGGAGAAGAGAGCTAGATCTCTTTATAGGTTTCTGATCGGTACTTACATATTAACGTTACAGCAGTATATTTTCCTATTAACCAAAGTACTATTAATAATTAGTTTCCAAAATAAACACATGAGTAAGAATCGTTTCTTCTTATTGCTTTCTTTTGCTGATACGATATCTAGGCGCTAATTTGGCTTGGCGTAAAATTGACAGCGGTGACCCTATTATGTAAGTAGCTTCTGTACTTCCCCCATTTACAATAAATGGTGGTAAATGCGGCACTATCTCAAGCATTCAAGATACAAAACTTAATCCAAAGTTTATAAATAAACCAAATATATATATATATATATATATATATATATATATATATATATATATATATATATATATATATATATATATATATATATATATATATATATATATATATATATATATATATATATATATATATATATATATATATATATATATATATATATATATATATATATATATATATATATATATATATATATACATATATAATATATAATATATAACTTCTTTTGAAATATATCAATTAATAAACTTCAATTAGTGGTTAAGGTATCGTCCTTAAATCCCGAAAAGCGGGGTTCGATTCCCAATGCCGCTAAAGATCCACCGAGTACATGCGATATATGTGCTCGTTAAATCAGTGGAATCGAAAGTTCTGTTGTCTGTCGTTGAGCAGTTACCATGGGTGCAATGGTCTGGAGAAAATTTTCCTCCCCCTTCAGATCAATGTCAAAATTGAGGGAGTGGATCCTCTGGTGGTGCCATCTATCGGAGGATTTAAAAAAGAGCAAAGACGTCCTTTCACCTTCTTGGTGTTCTGATCAAAACGAAAGAAGTTCCCTATTGATTTAAATTCGCATTCCAAGGCATAGCGAGCTTGGCTCGTCCAAGTGTCTTAAGTAACAACAACAACATATGTGGAGTAAACTGTTTGCATGTATTAGATTGCACATCACAAATTTGCATAACTGTATTGGCTTTCCTGCTTACCAATCTAATCTTTATATTGAGCGATGCATTACGTTTTTGACTGTAAATTTAAAATATGAATGTTTGTTGCATAGAAAGTATGATTTTTAATTTCATTTTAGCAACAGAAGCAAAATGTTTCCTGTAATATTCAATCAACTTCTCATTTGAATCTGAAAGAAAATGACTGCATATTGTTCAACACTGTACTTTTCCCGATCGAATCAAATTAATCCTTAGAGTAAAATAATATCGTAAAGAGACCAAAAAGCCACCCATATGATCGAATCAAAAATTACTTCTATTGATTTCTTTGAATTTCAGCTAGAATCTTATTAAATGTCTATTGTGAATCATGAGATTTTAGAGTATAAGTTTATAAAATTACTAATACAAATAAATGAGGAATAATGTCTTAAGCACATAAAATAAAAATATTAATAAAAAAATATTTTTTAAATTGTTATATTTTTTATTTTGACACAGTTATTAATTATCGCATTATTCTCAAATGACTTTTCTAAAATTGATTTTTAATCAGACATCATATAAACAAATAGGTATGTAATTTTGGTATAAATATGATATATCCCCCACAAGAGATTTCTCGCCAAATCTGGCGTCCTGTGTTTAGATTATAGTGTTGCCGATTTTCCCTTTGGTGTTGCCAATTTGAGTTTTTGTTGTTTTATGATATTTTAGTTGCCAGGTTTTTTCTCGTGTTTTACGTCATTTTTGCATCATATATATAGTTTTTTAAGTGGCAACAGCCTTTGAATTTTTTGGCGACAAAAAAGTCGCAAACGTCGCCAATGGGGAAATATACCCTACTAGTTCCGTCACTTTTTGTATCATTCATATCATGCTATTAGTTAGAGAGAAAATGCATGGCAAATTCATTGTATAAAAAGAAATAGAGTACGAAAAAAATCAGAGAAGTAATATCCTAAAATGGAAGTTAGATACTTTGCACTAAGTAAAGACCAGTATGCTGAGAAGCTTATGATTGCGAAACCATCATAGGATCTAATACCTTTCCACATATATAGTGTAGAAGTTCAGAAAGAAAGACGACATCTTCCCATGATCATGATCTTGAATACAAGTTGACTGATAAATATATAATGTCATGGCTTAGTCAGCCAATATGTGCAAAAAATACCACCTCAGATATGGACATCGTCACATGACCGCTATTCAAAATATGGCAGTTTATGCTCAACAAAATTAGGCAGCCGTAAATTCACTGCAATAACGTTTCTTAACCTATCTGGACCAGTTTTTCTAGATCCTTTGACATCTTTATATAATCAGTAAAGACCTCAAATATTCGAAGCTGTATTTATATTCAATAAGGTATTTCATTTGTAAATTAAATCAGGGAGTAGATGATAAATAAATCTAACGTTTTGGAACTGAAAATTAATATTTAAGTAATAAAAATATTACTTTTAATAGTTTCTTTTACAGAATTTTTTTAATCCAAACATATTTCATTTTTCCATTCAGTCTCAGTGTTTTGATATCATAGTCTAGATAAAGCCCATTCAAGAATCAAATTTGTCATTAATCTGTAAAACTAGTTAATATGATTATGATACAAACGAAAATGATTTTCTACTTTATGATAAAAATTTATTTACACACTTTTAATATGTTCATGATTAAATTTCTTTCATGAATAATTTTTGGTACAACAAATACTTTTACTAGTTCATTTACTAACCTTTGAAACCTGTACCAACTGCTCTACCGAGCAGGCTTCGTCTGAACATATCCTAGAGTGCCTAGGGCTCTCCAGGCAGGACTTGGTTGACGATCCTCTATGGTTTTGGATTATTGTAGAGTGTACAACGTCATGGACCTGGTCTAGCGCTGCTGGCCTTTGGGGGCATGCAACAACAACAACAACTAGTTCATTTTGCCTTGTTTTAGAACTCACTGAATATGCTTCAAATAAATTCTCTATTCTAACAGTTTTATTACATAATATTTATTATAATTATTAAACATTATTATATTATTTATATATATTAAATATTATATATAATATTATGTAATAAAATAAATATTTATTATATTTTATTACATAATATATAGTTTTATTACATAATTATTTGCAACAAGTAAATATTCGGTTTTAATTTCAAATAAATATTAGAATACATTTACACCTAAACATCAATAGAATAAAATGAAACATTAGTAGAGACATTAAATTCTGTAAAGGCTTTTAATTAATATTTTATATACTTAAATATATTATTTTGTATAAGTCAATTATATGTAACTATATGTATCCCTTACGATTTATAAAATATTTATTAATAAAAAAGAAATGGATCTGGGAGAATTTCAAATAAAGAAATTATTTTAATAAGTTTAAATTTCGCTTTCAAAAGCTAATTACAAGCCCATTCAGGCATTTACTTTTTTTTTATTTATCCTGGTATTGGCAACGTAGAAGAGTTTTCCCGCACACACGACCCAGTTCCATTTCTTTCCCAAAATTAAGAAAACCCGTATCGAAAACTATATTCAGAGCATTGATGATGAAGAAGCCAGTCACGAAAGCCTTATTCCAGAACCATTCTTCTGCAGTGACTCTCGATTATCTCTTCTCCCCCCCCTACTCGAAAGTCCAAAAGAATCTCACGAATTGAAGGCGAATCGCGAACCACGTAAAACGAACGAAAATTGAAAGTCACTTTGCCGTAGCATGCAATCCATCATTCCAGAAGAATTCGCAAGGCAAGACTTTGGAATTAAGAACGTAATTAATTCTCTTGCAAAAAGGCAATTAATTAAAGTTCAGGCTCTCGCCGGAAAAGAGATTTTGCGCGCTGAATCATCAGAAACTTTCTTAATGAATTGCAAAAGCCCTCTGCTGCCGATGATGCTGCCAGGAGGGATTCCTGGGGGCGGATTAGGTTCTTCTGCATGGACCCGTTCCAAAACCCATATCGACCCCAGACGTGTTAATTCAATAAAAGGGAAGATTAATCATAAATAAAACGAACTCTTACCCGATGTTTACATGGTATGGGGATTTATTAATTTAGTTTTGCTGAAGTGAGGGCGCTGCGCTAGGGATTAATGAATGCTTGAGTATCGTCCATCATTAGAGCTAATGAAGGCGATCGTTTGGATTTTTCTCGTGTGGGTTTCAGTACTTCATTTATCACCGAAATGTTCGGAAAGAAATTACTTGTTAACCGGTTATTGTTAACTATCCTTCAGCATAAGGGTCAACAGATGCTTCTAGACCTTCTGGTCTTCTTAGTACCTGCACTAGGTCATGAATTAAAAGAATTTATCATGTCACCGTATGGGGTTGACACAAAAAATGTTTTTCTTTAATTTAAATTTTTTATAAATTCATTTGAAAATGAACAATAAATATTGTGGGATTTCTTCAATAGCAAGTGAAGATGGTTATATATGGAAAATTGAATGACACAAAGATCTACAATTTATTATATATTATTTTTTCCATAAAATTCTTCTTTCTTATTCTCTCATAAAAAGTCTTTTAAGTGAAGAAATTATATTATTAGAGACCTGCACATATTTACACAAGACTTAAGACAATATACTTTTACCTTAGTTTAAATTCAGAAATGTATATATTTTTATTCCAATGGCGGGCACACACTTGGGTGAATCACCCTATGCCACAACAAGGCCAGAAACGTCTACTCATTTATCGTTACCCAGCGGGCACCTGTGAACCAAGTCATGGAGACGAGTAGCGTTACCCGCGCTATACCACCACAAACCCGTTTATAGGGTGGGCCACATTCATACAACATCACAGAAGAAAGGACAGAGAGAACAGAGAAGGAAAGAAACATCCATGCCCGAACCGGGATTCGAACCCGAGACTCACAGCTCAAGAGTCAGGAACGCTAACCACTCAGCCATCAGTCGGCATATATATATATATATATATATATATATATATATATATATATGATATGATCTTTGCAATACATAGCCAGAATCTAATTTGGAGGTATATATTATATTAATATATAGTTTATTTAGGAGAATTTTATTAGTCAATACTCTTTTTTACTTTGCATTGTTATTATAATTTAAGTAAATTTTAAAAATAAATTTTTAACAAGAAACACCGTTATAATTTTGAAAGTGGGCAGGTGACAAGTCTACACCTGAATTTACGCCTTCCTGCAAAACCAGTGGAAGGACATTTAACATGCATAAACTTTCTCATTCTGATGATCTAAGTCCTGAACCAGATACTTTCGGGACTGGAGAAGGACACTGTTGCCCACCCATCACCGATACCCACTTTTTTTAACGTTTTACTGTATTAGGTAGATAATTTATAACGAAACGTTTCCTACGATCTGCTTGTGATTAAAAAGCCTACAAAGCCAACAACTACAATGCCTACAATGAAAGTCAATCAAGATTTGTGAGATGAATTCGGTACCTGAGCTGGCACATTATAATGAATGTCAACCTCATTTCAATGAGAGGTGATTTGGAGTGGGCGGTGCATTCTTCAGATTAGGTTCCATGTGATTTCTTCTTGTGGAGTTATTTAAAATCACGTGTATATACTGAACGTAAATAAACTAGTGAAGATCTAAAAAGAAACGGCCAACATACATACCAATATGCTGGCGAAAGTGATGAAAAGCAGCAGAATTCGGTTCATCCTGTGTATCAACAATGGTGAATATCATTTGCACGATATGGCATTTAAAACTATGTAAACTAAAACTTTAAGCATGTATATTTTGTACACAAAAATGAATTTAAAAAATATCTTTAATATACCATTTCTTTTTCTTCTTAGAGTTGGGTTTGTATGTCATTGGGCACCTCTGCTTTTATCAGCATTTTGTACTATTAACTCCAAACCCAATGTTTCCTAGTTCCAGTTGCTCGAGTCACCCACTTTATTAGTAAAGTCCGATATAACCCTTTAATGGAGTCTAGGTGTAACTCTCTAGTATGGATGATACCTAAAGAAGTTAATCTAGGGAGGGGGCTAGGGCCTCGCTTTCGTAAATGATATGCTTGGCCGTTTCCTCTTGCGTATGACATTTCCTGCAGATAGGGTCTTGTTGAAACAGTCCCATTTTATGGAGGTGTTTTCTGAAATAGTAGTGCCCAGTTATGAAGCCTACGATTAAACGTATCTTCTGCCTAGAGCATCTTGGAATTTCAGAGGCAATCCTCGCTGATGATCCACAGATCATACTTTTAGCGTGGGTTTGACCAGGAGTGTTGAGCCTAAACTTCATACATCTTCCGTTCCTCCCATCTAAGAACATTGGTTTTTGCGGTCTTCAAATTGATTTTCAATTTTATCATTACTAATTTTTATTGAATTTTTATTAATTTATACAGTTGTTTGTGATCAAATTTAATACCATTTGTGTTATTGCAATACGAAATAAAGAAGTTATATTGCCTCATCCTGTATGTATACATATTTTAGTTTCCTGGAGTATTTTTCATAAATGGCTATGGTATTTGTACATTGTAAAGAATTTCAAAGAATTTCATTAATACAGATATCAACTGTTGCTGATTTTTATTGCTTCATTGACATAAATATGTTTGTCATTAATGTTTAATGTTTAGTTATGAGAAACATATGACGCATATCCCTGTGAATACAACCTTATATTTACATTAGGTTAAAATATTTTTGTATTACATAACATTGATCATAAGCAGTATTTACAAATTCTAATAACACATTTTCCCAATCCTTTACACTTTTTTTAATATAATTATTTTTAAAGTATGCCAGGAAGTATATGGAAATAGAGTGGAAATGACTTCCATACAAACAACAAATGCAATCACAACGTATATTGGTAAAATGATATCTGTACTCAACGAAAAAGGCAATACAATAAAGGTCAGTATGCTTGAATACACTTGTTTATATTCATATATCTATATAGTCCAGAAAGGCATTTGAATAAATAAGCTGATTATTTCAAATAAAGTAATATAATTAAACCCTATAAGGTTTGTATGCATATCAGAGGTTCTTTCATACCTACACCTAATAATCTCATTATTTTTAATGGTTTTAGTATTGAGTTATCCGATTGAGTGAGCCGACCGATGACTGAGTGGTTAGCGCTCCTGACTCCTGAGCTGAGGGTCCTGGGTTCGAATCCCAATTCGGGCATGGATTTTACTTTCTTTCTCTGTTCTCTCTGTGTTTCTCTATCCTTTCTTCCGTAACGATGTATGAATGTGGCCCACCCTATAAACGGGTTTGAGGTGGTATGACGCGGGTAACGCTACTCGTCTCCGTGACTTGGTTCACAGGTGCCCGCTGGGTAACGACAAATGAGTAGCAGTCTCTGGCCTTGTTGTGGCGTAGGATTCAACCCTCAAGTGCCTGACGTTAGATTATGATCGTTGAGTTATCTAATGTTTCATAAGTATTCAATGTTTCCTCATATTTAATATAATTATTTATCTTATTTTCACACACACATAAATAAATATTTTTGCTACTTTTCAATCACATTTTGTTTTCGTCATTAATTTCTTCTTTCGGATTTTTTAACTCCATGCTTGATTTTTGGGAGTGAGTGTTCCTTAGTACTTTCTTTTCCATACTTTTATTTATTTTAATTTTATTTTAATTTATTATTACTGAGGGATTGTTAATAACTTTGCATCATTACAAAAATTAGAGATCAACCTTATTTAACCAAGATAGCAGAGCTCTGTAAATAGCAACCCATATAAATTCACATGGCCGACCGATGGCTGAGTAGTTAGCGCTCCTGACTCCTGAGCTGTGGGTCCTGGGTTCCAATCCCAATTCGGGGATGGATGTTACTTTCTTTCTCTGTTTTCTCTGTGTTTCTCTATCCTTTCTTCCGTGATGGTGTATGAATGTGGCCCACCCTATAAACGGGTTTGTGGTGATATGACGCGAGTAGCGCTACTCGCCTCCGTGACTTGGTTCACAGGTACCCGCTGGGTAACGACAAATGAGTAGCAGTCTCTGGCCTTGTTGTAGCATAGGGTTCAACCCTCAAGTGCTCGACGTTGGAAAAAAATTCACATGTGTTTAAATACTAACTATTTGAAATTTCGTAAGAATTTTTCCTCTTTTACTTTTATTTATTTTGAATTTTTTCTAGGTAATCATATAAAAAAGTATAAAGAATTTTTTATGTAATTCTACAATATGGGTGTTAGAATTTTTATCTCATCTCTAACATAGTCGTCTTTTTATGCGTTGAATATTCTCTCTTTGGCGTTGATGAGTTCACATCATTTCTAAAATCAGTCTAATTGCTCCAACATTCAGAAACTCTTACATAGAGCGTTTCAAATAGGATTTTTCTTTGAAATTGCTTTATATACATGTAATTCATTTATTAAAAAATGGTCAATACAAAAGTTTTTAATTAATAATTATAAAACTATATTTACTAATAACATAATAAAATATATACCTTATAACTTTCTACACAGTTATATATAATATAGATTTTTACATAAGTTTTTATTATGTAACAGGGAACTTAAAAATAAGACCAAATTTCATGACGCTATACATCGCACTTTACAAAGCTTTCCACCCGGATTCAACTCTAAGCATACTTTACTTCAGTAATTCTAAAAACAAAATTAATTTTAAATGCTACATCAAAAATTAAATAAGCAATACAACCTCCTTGGTCATTCATTTATTTAATACATTTCAAAGTTTAGATAATTATTCCTCCCTTAAAACTACTGCTTACATTTTGATTGGCGACTTTAAATCATGTACTATTTTTGCCCAAATATTACATTATTCACTTATTTTCTTTAATTTTAAGAGACATTGCTAACTTTTTATATACAACATGTTGGGGATAATCATGACTATGATAAAATATATTAAGTTTGATTTTATTTATATTAGTGGACAATGACAGATTTATCCCCTTTATCTGCTTTCCACACGCAAGTCTATAGAAATAGGTGCTTGTGAAATTTCATGGTTTTCTCCTTTTCGATTCGTGAATATGGCATAAAAATATCTATGAGAAATCCTTCTGAAAGACATGCGTTAAATTTTAAGAATCTTAGAATAGTTTTCGTTTGTTAAGTTAACCTTTATACTCTGTGAAATATAATACAAATTTATTTATTGTATTTAATTTTCTACGTAATCTTAATTGAAATTATACATTATATTTATTGATAGCTTAAAATTAAGTTTTTATCTAAGTGCTTATGGCAAAATATTTCAAAACTGATAATTAAGAATATTTTTTTCCATTTTTTAAGATAAAAATAATAATGAAAAAAATTTTGAGTTATAATTTTTATTCTCGTAGATAATTTTATTAATGAATGTTTTTTTCTATATGATAGTTATAAATGCAAAGAGAGAAAGCGATTTAAAAATATAATTTTCTTCATTTATTTCTGAAAATACTGTAAGAGCATCCCTAAAAAAAGGAGAAGCACTGTGCTTATTAAAAAATAAATGCCTAATTTTGAAGAAATTACCTGAAAAAGTACGATTTAAATAAAACCAGGCCTTTATAAAAGGCATTTTCAGAGAAAAAAAAGTATCTACTGCTTGTGTATAGAACCAAATACTTTAAATTAACCGGGAAAAAAACAAACTATCAGTTCATTAATTTCTACAATGACAAATGAGCTATCATTTCTAATGGTACCTCAAGATTCACATCATTATATAAGGAAATAAAAATTTCGGTAATGACTGAAATTAGGATACATAATACTGGAAATAGAGGAAAATGAAATAATTCGAAATGAGGAGATTGTACCGCTTTCTGAGTGGGCCACAAAAATGTTAATGATCAGTAATGACCGGTATTTCGTTAATTGGTTTGTAAACAAAAGACCGACGATAATTGCCAACAGCGTAGGATCGTAAATCTGAGAAGACGTACCAAATTCAAGTTTTCGAGTAAACTGAATCTGCTTCTTCTCCTTTGAATATTTAATAAATTTCTTCCTTTTTTTCATCTCAAAAAAGTTCAATAGCTGTCTAATTAAAGCTCCCATCTAGCGGGAAAAGGAGAAGGTGGTTTATTAATGGTGTGGGGTTGCGGGCATTATAATGAGATGCCATATTCACTCGACTTTTCCTTGTTTTTGTTTTGGAGAGATATCGTTAGAGATGGGGGGGGGTGTTTGGGCTTTCTGCGAAATGTAAACAAAGAGGAGCGGTTCAATTAAGTGATAAACGGGATAGGGGAACATGCAGAAATAATGAGTTCTCAAAAATACCGAGATGGGGTAAGACAATGAAAACAAACTGTATGACTATCATTTTAGTTTAGTTTCCTTATTTCAATGGATAAATTGAGATTTGTCATTCGTGTGTTTAGTACCATACTAAAAATGAGTGCTTTAATTAACGTTTTATTTTTAAATGTAATTAAAATTGAATTAGCGCTTTACTTTATTTACTGAATGTTTTTCAATATTAATACCAATTAATATTTTAATCACTTTTCAACACACTTAATATCATTCAGAGATTAATTATTCACAATTTTACTTTCCATTAACTAAAATATTATAAATTGGTTCCTCCTTTATTTTATTCAAGTAATGTATATTTTCTTTAATTAAAGAATGTGTTTACTTACATATTCAATTCTTGATTAATAATATTTTTAATTAAAACTCTATATGTGAGGTATGATGAATAAGTGTAATTTTTTTTTAAACTTTATCTTTATTGAATCCATTTTCAAATATTTTTCAAGGGGATAAACATTTTTAATTAATTACTTTACTGGGTGAGAGTGATTAATTTACTCATACTAAAAAGAATGATATTTACAGTGTTTTTGATCTTTGAACTATAATTAATGCACTGATAATTAAAAAGGATTAATAATGGAAGATAAATATTTTGACTGTGGTTGATAAAAGGTTTTTTCTTCGACAAAATTAATTTAACAACAAAAGAACACATACTAATCTTCAATTTATAATTAATATAATAACAAAAGATAAATAATAAATGATGAAGCATAAATCCAATGAACAAAACCTAAATAAAATTTGCTGGATCACATCCATAAATACATCAAAATAAATACTTTCTATCAGTGTGGAAATAGTATTATAATATTTAATTTATCATATTTCTATTTTTGTGTAGACATTATATTATGGAAACATTTTTAAGACGAATAATGAACACTCTATCTAGGAAAGTTATATAATTCAGGATTTTAATAACAAAACTTTTCCTTATTTTATTTTTTTTAATAAATTTTCAGTAGCATATTTTTATCGAATAATATTTCCTCAAAAATAGTTTTAACTGACTAACAATTCCAAGTAAGTTTCATAATTTCTTTATTTAAATTTCACTTGAATCTTCACTTTTCACACAATAACTGATCGAAGTAAAATGTAAATGATAAAAATGCCAAATAAAAAAACATTCTCTAAAGAAATAAATTAAAAGCAGACGAAAAGGAAATATTTTATTAAAAATAGTTACCTGATTTGTTTGTTTGCCGACCAACTTGTCTAGTGGTCAGCGAGCCTGACTACGGATAAGGAGGTCCTGGGTTCGAATCCCGGTTCGGACAGGGATGTACTTTCTCTCTCTATCTATCCTGTCTTTGTCCTTTCCTTGTATGTATGAGGTGTGAATGGTTACCTTCCCTATAAACGGGTCCCTATGGCATGTGTGCACTGAGGAAGTCGGACTCCACACCAAAATATGGTTCAGTTGGAAAACTGGAGCAGAGCACCCCATGTTGCCAGCCTAGCTGGCACACGACAATGAATGAATGAACCTGTTATGTTCATTACAATAACTGTTAAATTTCAGTATAAAACATATTTATTGATTAATTTGCACAGAAATAATTTTAACTGGCCAACAATTCCAAATAAGTTTCATATTTTCTTTACTTCATTTTCATTTGAATCTTCACTTTTTACCTAGTACTGACAGAAATAAAAACATACGACAAAAATAATAAATAAAAAATACCTTTTCAAAAGAAATAAACTAAAAAGCAAACGATAAGAAAATATTTTGTAAAAATGAGTGAGATGTTATGTTTAAGAAATATCAATCAACGATTTCAATTTTATCAGTATTTCAAGGTAAAATTTATAAAAAATCAGAGAAAATTATCTCTGCATATTAATTATATTTATTTATACTTACACTGTCGGATCAAAAATTCTCTGTTTCAGTTTAAATGTTCTTATTAAACATTTTAAAAAATACTGAATTTTTTTTTGTAAATTTAGTATATAAAAATGTCAGAATTACGATTTTAATAAAGGCGATAATAATATATTTTACATTTTTTAACATGGAAAATATCAAAAGGATTTTCAAATTTGAAATGATTATAGCATACTATATTTTTATTTTAAATGTCTGAATCTCACTAGAATTAATACTACTATTTCGGAAATTAAAAAATATTTTCATTTTTTGATAATTATATGTAGAATACTTAAGCTAATTTAATAATAATTTTATAAAATTTAACGGAGATAAATAAATAATATAGTGCAAATAAAAACATAAAAGTAATTAATATTTGAGGAAATTAAGTACTTGAAGAAAATCTCTTGGCATAATTTAATAATTTATGAAATATGATTGTAGTGTGCAGTTTAAACAAAAAGTTTAAGATCATCAAATTGATGTTCAATATTTTTTAAATATTTTTCATTTTTGAGTTGTATGAAAAAGGATTCTTCATTATTTAGATTTTTAACATTTTAGAGACTACATGATTGTTTAAGAGAAATTTTTACACAATCCTGTAAAATAACAGAGAATATGCAAATTTAGCACACTCGAAAACTTTACTAACATACAACTAATATTTACACGTTTTGTGTTAAAAATATTCATAGTTAGTAACTTTTTACATACTAATTAAGGAAAATGAAAGTAAAATAGTAATTTTTTAAAATTATTTTTCACTCATTTACATTGGATTGCGTTTCTATAGTCCTATTTACATGCGACGCGTTTTTCTTTCGACTGGAATTTTTTTTAATTTAAAATGAGCTTTGTGTCCAAAAGAAAGAATCGGACCAACGAACTGCTGGACTGAAGGTCAGAGTATAGATTATTCAACTAGCTTCTAAGCCAGGTAGGATGCAGCATTTACAAATCTAAAACCACCTGTTACCTGACTAATTTCTGGCACAATGAAGCCAGGCAGAAAAGTACTTTCTCGCGCGAATATTCCTGAATATTTTCTTTTCTCGAATGTAATATTGGATGTTTATTCAATCAGGTTGCCATAATATTTCAGCAAATATTTTAATCACTTGTGTGTAATTACATGTCTTATAGTGAAACGACGCAAAATTATTATCGTGAATTCCTTTTTAAAAATTCTTGACTATGACAGATGAGAAAAAAGAAAACCCGTCAGCTTTTATAGCAAAGTAATTCTTCTTTGGGATATTTTAGATTTCCAATTTGTTTACAATTATCGTGAGACTGTTATTTACTTTTTCATTTGTATCGTGTGTTACCTGAACCATTTGGACTCACGGTAGGACTCTATGAATTCGATTCTCACCAGATATTGTTGTTTGCCATCGTTCTGGATCTAACTTAAACTGTAAGAAATTAGTCTTCGTGTCTATAAAAGGTCCATAAAGAAACAAAAAATAAAGCAACAAGCTTTATTTATTCAAATTTTTGTAATCTATCATATTACTATATTTACATCCGCCCAACTTGTCTAGTGGTCAGCGTGTTTGACTGCGGATAGGGAGATCCTGGGTTCGAATCCTGGTTGGGGCAATGATGTAACTTTTTCTCTCTCTATCTATCCTGTCTTTGTCCCTTCCTTGTATGAATGAGGTTGTGAATGGTTGCCTACCCTATAAATGGGTACCTATGGCATGTGTGTACTGAGGAAGTCGGACTCCACACCAAAATATGGTTCAATTGGAAAAGTGGAGCAGCGCACCCCATGTTGCCAGCCTGGCTGGCACACGACAACAACAACAACTATATTCATAAGCAATTTATACTGTTTTGTTTTAATATATGCTAAGAATAGAAACAACATTTGTGTAATACATCACTTTTTTAAAAAAAGCTACATTCTTTTAAATTTTGTCTTTAAATTCATTCAGAAATATATTTATCCTTTTGTTAGAAAATATTCTGGAAATGTATTCTAAATTTTCGTTATTACTATAATTATATTAAATATTTTGAACTTAATTATACGTTAAAATATTTGTTAAATATTACAAAACAGCTCATTTTATTCTTAACTGTATTCATACTAATAAGAAAGCTATAAAAATCATGTTATAAGAATAATAATTAACTTTAATGATGGATATTTTTTTAATTCATCCGCTTTATTTGCAGGATAAAATATGCTAGAAAATTTATTGTAAATTTATATGACATAATCATAATTACATTTCATATTTATTACATAATTACATCCAAAACATTAATTAATAAGTTAATTACAAGTTCAATTTAAGTAACACTGAAAGAATGCAATAATTATTTTGATTTTATTGAAAGGAGTCCATTTATACAGGTTCACATTATTTAAATTAAATTTATCAGATAATTATTTTAGATCTCATGGCGCATAAATCCTTAACGAAGCCAACATTGCGGGCAAATTTATGTTCGCAAAGCACTCTGGGAGTCAACTTCCCCGATTTTCGAAATTGGTACCTCTGAAGGAAGTTATAACCTTTCCGCTTTAAGAAGAGGCATAAAAATGCAATTAATAACAGAGTACTGTGTGCGTAAATTATGACTTTCTAATTTCCTCAGTTAATCTACCTTCCGGACTCTTTAATAGTTAGCAAATATTGGGTAGGAGTAGAACTGCGCATGGACTTCGATCTCTGTCAGGTAATTAAGTTTTATTACCGAATTCTATTACCTTTTATGATGTTCATGATTTATTTTGCCTTTAATTAAAGTCGATCATTACAGGATGATATAATGGAACAGAGAGCATCACGGGATTGCTCTGGATCCGTTTATTAGGGATATATCAAATTTTTATTTTCATATTTTCCACTGATGGAAGTTTCTCAGAGCAATTAAGTGATGCACAAGATACAGTCTGAATAGCATGAACTTCAGTTAGAAGCCAGCGGTAAATGAGAGTTCTATTTGAATTCGAAATAGGATCGTTGCAGTTTTCGAACTTTTTATGATATAAAAATATTAACTTTTGATTTGAATAGATTGAATAGATTGATAGAATAATTGGTTTAAATAGATAATATGCATTCGCATAAATTGTTTTTTAATTAATACAATGTAAAAACCGAAAATCATAAGGAAGGAAGTGCATACGGCACTGAAGAAACAGAAATAACTTAAATTGTTATGAAAATCGTTCTTTGTTCTTGACAGAACCAATTTGTCGCCAAAACAAGACACTGATGCTGTTTCATCATTAATGCGCCCTTTTTCGCCAAATGTGAATTTTGTTGATAAATTGAGCAACGGTGAATAGAAAAGCCTTTTGTAGACAATCATTCAATTTCATTCACAATATAAAAGCGAAGTCAACAGCAGTTTTGAAAAGCAAAGGATCCAACTAGAAAAAATTAAATAAAAATGAAATTATTTAATCCTCTTTTTATAACTACTATAATGTAAAAAAAGAAAAATTCTTTATTTTTTCTCTTTGTCACATTGAAAATTTCATTAAATGCAAAATATATAAATAATGATGAAAATAAATTATTAACTAACCTATCAAAGTCCTTACTATAAAATGTAATCTTATAAAATTCAAAGCATTAAAATTTTTTTAAAAGGGAAAGGCAAGCACATGAAATAGAACCAAGTCTAATTTTCTAAAATAAGAACACAAATGGAGTATTTTGTAATAAACGAATAAAAAGTAACGTTAAATGTTTTAATTATTTCTTCAAAAATTTAAGTAAGATATGAATAATAGAGTTTGGGAGCTTTAAAGCAAAAGCTCCTTATAGTAAAACATATCTTGAATTAAATTTTCACACTTAGGAAAAGTTATCTTCAAGTTGGAATATTTTTTCATGATAAAATACTAAATTTACATACCATTTTTATAAACTTCCACAATTATTATAACAATAAAAATCTACTATTCCTAATATTTTAATATAAGTCATAATACTTCCCTCGGAATTATGTAACATAAAAAATATTCGAAAATATCAAAATAGATATTTATAAATGAATAATATTTTCGATAACTATTAACTATCTTGAGACAATGAGAAATACAGAAAAATATCTATTGTTTATTAATGTAATAAAAGAAAAGTTATATGTATATGGAAAAGTAATGAATGCTCCTTTTTAGAGACTAGTTGGCGAAATTATTTTCGCCAAATCACCAAACCAAAAATGAGCAATGAAATATTTATTTTTATTCATAAAAAGATATAAATTAAAACTTCAAAATTAATCTCTTCTTTTAGTGATATTTTCTAATTTCCATACTCTGCGTTACATGAAATAATCTTTGGAATTGAATTTAATAATTTGTGATAAACGTTCGCATTTCTAAAGACAAACAACGTCAAACTCTTAAGAGACACAGGTGAAGTCACAGAGATATGGACAGCCTTCTCTAGGGTAATAAAGGCATTCAAATCAAGAGAGAGAAATATTATCTTCTCTTATTGACTCTTTGTTAGGAATTATACCCTTTCCAAACATAATTTCTACAGAAAATATATGTTGTTTTTATGACAGAATTCAAACTGCGAACCATAAAAATGTATATATTAACCACTTAACTGTGACATATATTTCAGAAAAATGGACCAAAAATGGAAAATTTTTTTGACTGTTTAATTTTATTCTTTATATTATTATAAGAGTTAGAAAATGCTTTTTTATTGCAAAAATAAAGTTTTAAATACAATAACTACTATATTTATAATTTTTACACATACACATAAAACATTGATTACACATACATGTTATTCGTATTGAGCAAATTAAACGAAATTTTGAAGCTAAATATAACTAGTATAAACTAGTATAATATAAAAACACAACAATATGATTTTCAATACATAAATTTTACAAATCTTTTACAGTATGGTATATCCCAAAACAAGGTACTGCTCAAAAGCCTATATATTGCACTTTTTACAATAAACTCTTGTCTCATGCCTTATTCTCTTCCCTTGTTCATCGGTTTTACGACAGCATATAAAACACTGCCTGGTTGGAGTAGATTTTTTCCCCATTGATGGGATGTGTTCTGGAAAGTGTCGACCTGTGAGGCGCAGTAAGCTTACACTAGGACGCCCTGGTCCTGGTAGTTGAACATTTCGTTTATTTAGTTCAACAATTGATTTTCTGAAGTTCATATTTTTCGCACCTCCTGCTGAAGTATGCAAAATAAAGGAGTTATTTATATAACGCCTGGTGTAGGAGATGGAAAAATATTTTCTAGTAATATTTTTACCTCCTTTTCTAGCAACCGGGAAGTCTGTAAGATGTTGATCGACTTTAACATCACCTCCCATAGTGTTGTTGTAGTCATGGACTACCTTCAGAACCAAAGTTGGAATTGGTAAAAAACTAGGACCACTTGTGTCATTTATTAGGAAAATAGGGAATTAAGTATCCTAAAGTAGAAACGGACTCAGCTCGGACTTCACAAAATAGAAACGTTAATTTTTCTTCTGCCCGAACTGAGTTCGGGCATCACAAATACTGCACGCAGTAATTGCCCGAACTGAATTTGAGTGACACAGGCAAGGGGTTAAATAAGAAAAAATTAAAAACAATGCGTTTATCAAAATAACTCAATTTATTATAGACTAAATTTAGAAATTGCAATAATTTAATATAAATCTTTTATAATGTTATAAAACTCTGAACTTTAGAAGGAAGATAATTTCTAAGAAGAATTTATTAATATTTTAGACAAAATTCAAAAAAATTTATAATTCTTGAAATACGTTGTTTTTTAAAATTAAGATTGAACAAACGTAAAAAAGAGGCATTTTGCTTAAAAAAAACATCTGATTTAATGCCTAAAAAAATTTTATGTATTAATAACTTACTCTGTAAAGTAGAAATTGTGATAACAAACATTTTTCACGGGAATTTAAACAGAATAACATGGAAGCATTGACCAGTGTAGGATGTGTTATATAACCTATTTTTATTGCTTTGTGTTACTGCACATTTTATTGAGTCTAAGGCTTTACGAAGAGTTACATAAAAGTTAAATTTCATTTTACGAATATCTTTTTAATGTTTAACTCATGTAAGGTATAAAACATATATTTTACGATGTCTGCTCAATTTGAGGTTTAAAAATATTAATTTTGCAGAAGCAGTATTTTTTCTCACCAGTGACTCTTTTTGTAAAGATTTATTTTGATATATGTAGCAATCATTCTTTTATTTCCATTTGCAATTAATCGAAAAGTTATTTAACTTAATTATATGTCCACCAAAATATCAATTTTGACATATTATTTCATAAAATTCTAACTACATTAAAACGCAATGGTGATTGAAGCAATCAATTACTTCAATCTGTTATTAATCAAAAATAATTTAAATTAATAGTATGTCTATCAAAACAAATATTATTGACATCATTTTATAAAAAAACAGTGTCTTAAAGTGTATTGCTGATTGAAACACTAAAGCAGATGACTTTCCATATTGTCCGAGCATTTGAATTACGTCATTTGGCGGATATATTTTCATCCAGTGAGTAGAGTTTCTAAAAACTATGTATTGAAAAGTGCTGTCACAGTGTAAATTTATGAAAAAAAGATGATCCACAAGGGTAAAATAATCTCCCTTTACTATATTAATAACAAATCACAATTGTATTTTTAAGTTTTAAGTTACTGATCCAATACACACACGTAAGTGTAACTCAAGTCAGTAGCATTAGATTTTTTTTTTCATTTTAACCTCAATCGAGATTAATTTCTTTCCAAAACTTGAACTCCTAAAATGTTGATAATCTGAAATTACAATGATTCTTATAGTTTTATGATCAATGCCTTCGTTAATTTTTCTTGCAAATTACCAACAATAATCCATTTGAGAACAAAAAGCAGCTATCGAAATTTTCACTATCATTTAAAAAATTCTTTTTACATTTCTATAAAATAATATTCATAAAAATATGTCAAGCAAGTGCACTCAAAAATTCTTATTTCATATGTAATACAGTTTCAAATCACTTTTAATAAATTATCTGGAAAATGTCACATTCACTGTTTATTATATAGAATAATTGTGATAATTACCTTTATATGAACATTTTTTATTTCGTCTATACCATGCGAGGAAAATGGCATTGTCAAATAAAATATTAAAAAGCGTTATTCTAATTCTTTAAATCCCACATGATTATCATAATTAAATTATTGGTAGTTACTTTAATTATTGAACTATACTTTTCTATTTTCTATGCTGTATATTTCTATTATGATAAAAAATTGGGACCATAAAATAGACATCATGATTGAAACATCTGTATAATATTAGCATTCAAAACGAATGAATGTCAGAAGATTTTCACACACGCACACACACACACACATATATATATATATATATATATATATATATATATATATATATATATATATATATATATGAAAAATTAATATAAGGTAAACTGAAACAAAAAAACGGTACATTATTATATTATTATAAAAATTTAAGGAATTCACAATATAAAAATAATAAAAAGGTATAAATATTTTTATAAAAATGATAATAGGACAATTTCATTGTAATAAATAATGTCTAGATCCTTGTTTATAATAAAGAAAATAATAATTAAGAAATAACTATATCGTGACAAAATAAATCAAGAAATATTCACTTTTCTAAAAAAAATATAACAATACTTGCTTAATTATAAAGATTAATTTTAAAAAAAGTCTTAAAAAATCCTCCAAAATGATGCAAACCTAAAAAGTCTTTAGGGCTGAATTTACATTAACTTTTCTGGCCCAAAAAATTAATTAGTAATTTAAGAATTAATTAGGGAAATGGAATGTATACATAAAAGAACATTATGTGTAAAAATAAATTTATTAATTTATGTAATTTTTATTCAGTAACGGTTAGGATTATTTCTTATTAACTACAGGGGTTTAATTAGAAGGCAGAAAATACTTATTGAATTATATAGTTTTTTATTTAGTGAAGATCAGTATTATTTTCTATTGATTTCAGAAATGTGTTCACTTTAGAAAACAGAAAATTCCTAAAACTAATAGGATATCAAATTATTAATAACTAATAGAATATCAAACTAATGACTAAATTTGATTAAAATATTGAAATGTTTTTATAAAATCATAAGAACACTGGAATTAAGTTAAAAATATATGATTATTTAACTATTAATGGCATTACAAAAAATTCGTTTAAATGTGTTGGAGTTTCAAATTTGTTGAATTTGAAGTGATAGCATTTCAGCTTATTATACATTCTAAACTTAAATTGGTTATTTATAATACTCGGGTTACAAACTAAACAATTTATATTGAAATCATTCAAATTAATTTAGTTAATTTTTAATGAATTGATATACATTTTAGTGATTAAAAGCTGTTCATTATAAAATTAATGACTAAAAATTCTTTGAAGTTTCTAATAAATTTGCAATTATAGAATAAGATGTTTTTAAATGGATTTAGATTCTTTGGTAAGTAAATATAAAACGACAAATATTGAAATAAATGAATACTCATTCACATACTTACTTGTTTGCATATTTCCTTATTAAATAGTAGTTAGAGAGATTGAACTTAACTGTAATAGTTCATAGTTTTATTGGTAAAATGGTCTATATTAAATGTATTATGTAAAGATTATTAATTTTATTAATAATACTATTAAGAGGCAAGATGATGTGTATGTTTTTTAAGGTCAAATGAATTGAAAAATGTTAAAATGTTTAAAGTTTCTGTATAATTTTTATTAAATCCTGAATTATTTCTGATTCCTATTATGTCTTTTTAAGATCAATTTCAGCAAGTTTTTAAATACAATACTCTATTTTTCATAAAGAATTCACAATAATAAAGGCAAGATTTATAAGTAATGGGAATTAATTTGCTATAAGTTTTAATTTTTAATCTTTTACATATATAGCTCTATTTTTGAAGCTCGGTGGCTTAGTGGCAGCGTTTCACGTTCCCAAGATACAGGTCCCGAGCCTTGATCCTCGGGCTGGGCAAGGCATGCTTGGGAACTCAGACTTTCGTCTCTTCAGTGAGTCGATAAATTGAGTACCAAGCATGCTTGGGAACTAGACGTTGAGGGTCTTACATTAGGCTGACCACCTAACTGTGACATATGCTTCGCACCCCAGGGCCCTCGGTTATGAAAGCAGTTATGGGCACTGTAGGCCTTGGCCCACATGGGCTGTCATGCCACGGAGCTTTATTTTTATTATTTTACAATTTCAACTTGAGATATTAATGTATTAAAAATAATGGAATTTTTCAAATATTATAATGGAAATAATAAAATTTCCATTGGAGAACGAACTTATTACTAGCATTATCAGTAAAAGTGACAAAGAAGTGATTTTTTTAAAACTTTTTAACAGTAGGTATAAAACAAAATTCTGTTACTCATTAATTATGCTAATTTGATTATTGATGGTGTAGATTATAGTAAATTCATTAGTAATTAAAAATCGAGTGTCAAAAATTGTTCAATATTGAACAAAAGATTAGTTTTGCGAATAAAATCTATATAGTTACTTTGAAAAATCATTATTTTACTGAATAAGCTAATCTATTTAATTAGTTGATTTGATTAAGAATTACATTTTAAGTTTTTTTTTATTTTTTGAAGAAAACTTAAAATTAATACCATAAGTGTTTTTCTAAATTCTGAATTAAATGTTTAATAAAGTTGAAAATACCAGTGTCTATAAGACAAAAGTATGTCTTCTAGGAGGAGGTTCACCTAAAAAAATTCAGTATTACCCAGATTTTGCGTAGAGTGGGTCACGAGTAACGTTTATATTTATTGCAACTAAACATAAATATTTAAATATTTTTAAAAAATATTTCAAAAATATCATATTAAGAAACATAAAAATTATGTGTTTACCAAAAAAAAATTTCTTCATTAAAACAAAAAAAACATGTCTTTTACATAAAGATTAAATTTTTCACTTGCAACATTCTGTGTTTCGCAAAAAACGTAACTAGCACTCATGTGGAAAACATTGTAAAATTGCTTATGCCGTGGTTTTTACCGTTCCAGAAATCCGCTTACTTCAAAATAGAGACAAGTGTTTCACTTCTCCCTTTTAAAATTATTGTCTATGAGTAACCGCTATTGGTAGATTCATACCCTCGAACATTCTTTTTACAATCCGGCAATACAATTTTTTATGCAAAAATACCGATATTTTCCGCTTTCGACTTCTAACAAAAGTATTATTTTTGATCAGGAAACGCTATTTCGATTTTCTGAATACGCCGCTGATCGGAAATGCTTTAGATAGGTAAGAAAGGAATCATGATTTCGATATTTAATAATTTCTTAGCTACAGAGAATTTTCTAGCGTTCAACTCCCGATTCGATTTTGTTTTAGTTGATATATATGTGACAGCTTACTTTATAGTACAAAACACCGTTTCAGGGGAAAGGAATTTTTTTAATTGTCCTTTCCGATTTAAACTAACCATGAAGTAGATGTTTTGTCTTTTTCATTTTGCTTTTTCTTCTGTTCTATTCTCAACGTGTTCAATATTATAAACAATACCGCTGAAGATTTGAAAACTAATTATTTAGAACATTAGGTAATATTCATAGTTTTGAAAACTCTTACAAATGGAAAAAAATTATAATTAAAAAATACTTTTTTACTGGTAAGAATCATGAAAGAAACATGAATTTTTTTCTCATCGCCGAGGACAATTAGGCATTCGATTGTGAACTTCGCCTTGTTTGCTGCAACTCGAAGAATGCGATTTAAAAGCGGGCAGCAAATTCGTCGGATTTACGACGCAAGCAAATAATAAATATTCCTTAAAAATACAATAAATATCGTTACTTTTAAAAATCTTCGAAAGTTAGATACACATTTTCCACTGCAATATTTGCTCGTTTATTATAAAACACAAGCATACAATAATAACTTATTTATCCATTATAAAAAATAAATACATTCAATAAAATAGTCTAACAAAAAAAGCTATGTAAATCTCTCCTTCTTTCTTTCTCTTTCCATTTATACAAAATTAACAAATATAAAATCTAAGTAAATATATCTTTTCCTCTCTTCTTTAATGTCTACAGTAAAAATATTGATTCAATTTTCAAAATTCGGGTTCTTTGTTACATACATAGTTAAAGATAATATATTAATTTCGCATTTGTCAAATGACAATCAATAAACAGCTATTTGGATAATGAATTATTGTAGGCTATATCAATTCCCGAACGCAAACGCAAATTTAGATGAGACGCGGTAAAAAAAAAAAAAAAACGGACAGTAATTTTAATATTAAATATTTACAACGGACGATAAGAAAAGTTGATCGAATTTTATGGCATCACATTTTGAAGGCCTCAATATTTGCTTGGTTAAAGAAAAAAAAATTATCATTTTCTACTTAAAAAAAACTAATAATAAAAAATTCATGATAAACTCCGTGTGTAAAATATAATTATGGGCAAAATGACGTAAAAAAATTACGCTGCGTCGTTTCACTCCATAATAAGATATCTTGTTATTTTCAGACGATAACTTTAGAAGCAACCCTTTTTTTATCGTTTTCTGCAGCACGCATTAAATTTAGAGGGAACAAACACAGTTCATTTTTTTTACTTGCTCTTGGGGGGATGTCATTACTCAAAGCTGAGATAAGAATGACCAAAAATTAAATACTGTAAGTTTGATTTATTGTAGTGCATGCTTAGTACGATAAATTCGATAACGATTACGAATAGAAAGCAGAGACTCTAAATGTATCAGAATTACATATCACAGGAATAATTTATTAATGTGCCGTGAAAAAGTGATTAATTTCATATACATTATTATTCTTTGAGATTTTCATAATTAATAAGCTTATAACAATTAAATATCTATTTTATTATATTCCCCGAATTTTTATTGTATTTTTTATTTTAAATAAATAAATAGAATAGAGAAATGAGAGAAAAATATCAATAAAATGTAAATATAATAGGGAAGTTTTCTACGTGAAAAAATAATGATTAAACAATTTATATCCTTTGATAAAATATAAATTGTTTAATCCAGTTTATAACTCTTAACAATGAAAAATATTTTAATCTATATTGCATGCATTTTTATCTATATTGCATTACTGTTTTTTTTATGATATTATAGTGAATTTGTCTCATAATAATGGATCAAACCGCCAGCAAGTCATAATTTTCCGTAGAAAACATATACTTACCTTTCCAAGAAAATTTTGATTTGGTATAATATCTATGATTGCCTATATATGATATTATATATATAATATCTATACATGCTCGGTGGCTTAGTGGCAGCATTTCATGCTCCCATGATACAGGTCCGAGGTTCGATCCTCGGGCTGGGCAAGGTTGACTCAGCCTTTCATCCCTTCAGTGAGTCAATTAACTGAGTACCAAGCATGCTTGGGAACTAAACACTGGGGGTCTTACGTTAGGCTGACCACCTAATTGGGACATATGCTTCGCACCCCAGGGCCCTCGGTCATGAAAACAGTTATGGGCACTGTAGGCCTTGGCCCACATGGGCTGTCTTGCCATGGAATTTAGTTTTTTATAATATCTATGATTTGTTACGGTGATTGGGAATAATATATTTTATTTATAATTATGCTATATATTATTATAAAGACAATAATTTAAAATATATAATTATGTAAATATAATAATAAATGATAATTACAAATAATCGTTTAAAATAAAATAGTAAGTGATTTGGAAAGTAATAGGATAATTTCTATTTTCTATAATAGGATTTATTAACTTAGCTTTCTTCAAAATACTATTCTACATTACGCAATCAGGTCACATTTACAAATCAGTAAAAAATAAATTGAATGTTAGTGAATCTCTTGAAAATTCCCTTTAATGACGAAATTATTGAATACTAAAATCAAGACTCTTTTTGTTCGTGTTAACTTACTTTCCCGATCGGCGATGGATTAGGAAAAGCGTAAAAACGTACGTTACAATGCCTTTTCAAAAATCAAAAAAAGTAAATACTTTTATTTTTTAAGAGAGCAATTACATTGCTGCAATGTAGAAAAAGTAGGATTCGATGTCAATACATATATTTTTCTATATTCTCAGCGGTTATGAGTAAATGACAATTTAAAAAGAAAAAAAGAACCATTTGATTTCGTTCTTGAAGTGAGCAGAGTTTTTCAAAGGGGTCAACTTTTAAGTAATTTCAGATCAATCTGAGTTACAATTTAAATTATAAATACAAAAATTGCAATCAAATTCCGTACTGAAACATAGACTATATTATAAATCAGCTAACAATCAACACCATAATATGGATTTCATTTCGCATATTCTATGCAACTGTTTTCTTCATTTCAACAATGGCTAAAAATTCTCCGGACAGATAGTTAATTGATGCATCAGTATTTATTTTTTTGTACATTTTAGTATTCTTGCTATCTCTCTCAAATATAAATAGAATCAACTTTTAATAAACATAACAATAATTTTCGTTTTGAAACACAATTAATTTGATTTTATTTCACTTAAAAACTACATATTGTTCATGAAAAATTATTAAAAATATTATAATTAAATACTTGAAAACCTATAAGAGAAAACAAAAATGCTCAAAATCCATACAGAAATAATTAAGAAGTTGTATTTTTTTAGCACTATATATTTGACATTTCTTAATTAAAGAAATATCACATAAACCTCACAAATATAATGAAGAATAATATACATTCAGAAAGTTTAATAATTACTATATCGGAATGTAATATATAGAAGCCATTTATTTTACGCATTAAAAATAAACTTTATGAAAAATCACTTTTCCGATGAGTTTTACTCTAGACCTATGTGACAATACCTACAGATATAATTCCTATCTCAAAGAAATAACCCGAGATGCTGCTTCTACTTCTTGCATTAATGGCTTATTTCCTCCATTCCGATTTTGTAGCCAGAAGATAGAAGTTGGCCGTAATACCTCGCCAAATTATCGCCACGTACGCGTGAGATTTCTTAAGCTGGCCATAATTAAGCGCTAACTGAGCTTTTCTGAGGGCATCGGGTGTTTCTTTATGGCGTCAAATCATCATTATGGCATTCTTTAAGGCCAATTATCGCCATTATTACGCAATTCCGCAAGCCTAACTGTCCGATCATCAAGTCAGCATGTTCTGCGGATGGTTCCCGTTATGACGTCATCCGATGTCCACGTAACCCCTAATATGACGTCGTTATGCTTCAAAATAATCTCTGTATTACTGGAAGAGTGTCTCGGTTGCAGTTTATGTACTGTGATTGGGTTGGTCTGAGAGGTTATGTAATAAGTGATTGGAGAGTGGCGAGTGATAATGCTTATCTTGTCACCATGCTCAACCCTTATTACTCATATGGGATTGGTATACATATTTATTGATTACGTTATTTTATTTTATGCATAATTTTTTTTTAGTTCTTTATTTTCTTAGTGAATGCATAAATATAAATAATTAGCGTTGGAATTTTTTCACAATGTGTAAATAAGACTGAATATTAAAAAAATTAGAAGTTTAAATCCATAATCAAAGAATATTCGGTACATATCCATAATGACTTTTGATAATCACCGTAATATATCGTAGATTATTGTCATAAATATTCACTTTGCTCATGTATTGCTTAAAAATGCTTACGTTATGAAAAACTGCTAAAAAAATACTACAAACATTTTATTTAAATTTTATAAACTAAACATTTATCACTTATTGATCAAAACTCATTAATACGCCAATATTTGTGTCTGCAGGAAATGTTTAGCAATTGCGTCGGTGATCAATAGCGTAACTATAATATAATAGTACCTTTTATTTAATGAGACAAAATTAAATTTTGATTTATTTAGTATTTTTTTGCCCTTGTTGATTTGTGACCATAATGCTTCTTTTAATTGACAAAATTATCACCAAGCTATCTTTTGCGCTCATTAGATTTAGCTCTGTTTAGCATTTAGCTTGTTCACCACCGTTTATTTCTTTTTAATCAAATTTGCCCCAAAAAATTTATTTATTACTATATTATAAATTTAAAATAAAATTTTGAGCCAATAAAATCATCTCTCTCTCATATCTATACCATAAGTTATATTATTTTCTCTTCTCCGTAAAAAAACATGCTATTTCGTTAGGATGAAAAGCTATGTTATAGTGGTAAAGTACCGAATATTCATAATAAATTTAGATTTAAACTTTATTAATTTATTTGATTAAAAATATTTCTCCATGTCTTTCATAATATTTTTTACGTTAAAAAAATTGAGTCAAAAATGAATTAAAATGTTTCGCTGATTTAATTTCAGTTTAATTTCATTATTAAATAATTCAGTTCAGAGGTCATTGTGGCCTACTAATAAGACAGCGCTCATTAGAATGAAAGGTCTCAGGTTCGATACCTGTTGAACAACGGGTGATGGATGTTACGGCTCTCTATGTACATCTTTAGGATGAATCCTTGTCAGTTTTTTCCCTTTCTACACGTGAATATGGCCTAATATCTAGGAAGTCCTCGTCAGTTTTGGTGCACAGAAACCACTGGATCACGAACTTAGGGATCATTAATTTATATACATAGATTCTAAGGAGATTATTGAAGCATATACTTATTTTGGCGCACACAATCCTCTCTATATGTGCACCAAAATAATCTTATAGTTTGATTATTTTAATTACATTTGATTTTAAAGTGTTACTCTAACAAATATATTACACAAAATCCAAATCTTCAGAAAATTCAATTTTAATTATAAAGAAGACAGCAAAATGAACATATATATGGAATTAATAACCAATTATCCAGCTAGATCAGAGAGATTGGACCATAGTGCCAGTGGAAAAGGATAATCATCAATATTATGCCCCGATATTTCAAAACCATAAAAAAAGAAACAAATAATATTGAAAGTACATAAAACTTGAAAACAAAACAGCTAATCAGCATATAAATGCAAATAAACCTAAGAAATATAGTTAAAGAAAAATCAAAAATATTACCACACAAATATAAAAATGAATTTGAAACCAAGTAAAGCTCCAATATGTAAATATTGAAATTTTTAAGTTTTGTATAAATTTTCAAGGTTTGAGTAATCTCTTTATACATATAATTATAATAACTATGATTTACTTTACTTTTACAAAGCTTTAGTTTCTAAATAGTGTTTGATAAAATTTATTGGCATATTATTTACTAGATTTTTTTCAAAAGCGGTTAATTTCTTTTCTAATACTTCTTAAGATATTTCAAATTTTATCAATTTTGTCCATTTGATCAAAAATAAATTTTTATAAATATTAATAGGAATATTTAAATTAAAATTTATTCATCCTAAAATTAAATTCATTAGTTTTATCATAGCTCAGTAATTTAGGATTTAATTTCAATAAAAATGACTAAAAAGTAGGATTTTAAGTTATTATAAATAATTTTAATTAAGTTTAATTTTTCAAGATATATATACATATATATATATATATATATATATATATATATATATATATATATATTTGAACAGTTATATATATTTATATATATAACTCTTCAAATTTGAAAAATTAAAATCTAAGGCCTCCAAATATTTTTTATTTATGTCAAACAAAGAACCAAGTATGTAAAAGTAAAACATCGACTGCCTCATATTTATCATGTGGAATTTTAGTGTGAATAAGTCTTTAAAACTAAATGTGGAAATGTTATCAATGATATATATATATATATATATATATATATATATATATATATATATATATATATATATATATATATATATATATATATATATATATATATATATATACAGAGGCCTAGATATAAAGTAAATTAAATTATTGGTTTATTGTTATTTACATAATCCAGAGTTACCTTTTTGTTTTATAATATTTACAAAAATAATACTTAAATAATATGAAAAATATAATCAAATTTATCGATATTAGAGAAGTTATGCACCGAAATTTAAATGGGATTTTTATGAAATTTTGATTTAATGGTTAAGTAAATTGCATTAAAATTAATACTTTTAATTTTGACATTCTTAAAGAAAAACTATTAATATTTTGAAAATAGTTGCATTAGAGGAGTTTACTGTTTCGTAAATTATGGAGCTTGAGAGATCTTCATTTGAAAGCTATAGGTAAATTTTATTTATTTATTTATTTTTATATTTTTTACAAAAAATACAAGATTGTTTAAAATTTTATGTATACAATACTGATGTAATAATAAAACTTTTTTGTGTAGCTTTAAAACATAAAATTTCTTTCATTTAATCCCCTAAATTTAAATTTATTTATCAGAATTAAATAAACAATTGTATTTCAAATTATTATCTGAATTCTGTTAAATAGTGTGATACAATTGAAAAATTGTCTAAAATAATTCTATTAACATGAAATTTACTAAGTTATGAAATATTGAATATCGTAAATTTTTCCAAAATTCTAAAAGTATTCTTTAAACAATTTTTTTTTATTTTAAAATATTTACATTAAAATCAATGGTTTGTTTATAATTTTATTGATTAATTATCTTTTCGTTTGGTTTTCTGGCACTAAAACTCTAAAGTTGAAATAGTTGATTCTTTATTTTCTTCATAGCAGACCGACATTTATTTAAAGAAATTGTTGTATTGAATCACATTTCTCTAACAACGGCTGGCACTTGGGTTACCAACCCTTCACCACACCAATATCAGAAACTGTTACTCATTCATCTTTACCCAGCAGGCACCTGTGAGCCAAGTCACAGAGGCGAGTAGCATCACACATGTCATACCCCCACAAGCTTCTTTACAGGGTTCGCCACATTCATACAGGTTCAGAAGAAAGGACAGAGAAACACAGAGAGAAAGAAACATCCATGCCTGAACCGGGATTCGAACCCGGGACCCACAGTCTTGGAGTCAGGAACGCTAACCATTCAGCCATCTCGATCGGCATAAGATCAATACCCACAGTTAAAGCATTGAAAGAAAGCTTTGATGTATTTGGGACAGTTATTACTGATGGTTCAATAACATTTAAAACGATATCTCTATTTTGGAAGCATTTATTTTAATGAACCTTAATTTAAGTGCCTACGTAATTTTTTAAAGTTCCTTCATTCTGGCGAAACAGTTCTTCGAAAAAGTTTCATATTCTCAAAATCAACTGAATTATATTTGTGATCTCTAACTTCGACATAATTCTGATTCTATAATAGAATTTATCAAAGAAAATAATGAAAGTATATAAACTCCAATTTCTAAAATAATTCAAGAGTCAATCCCGAATTTTTAAAATGCTTAACTTAAGCCAGCAATTGTATAGTTAATTCTCTGGTTTTCAGTTCGATAGTTCGTGAGTTTGATCCCAGCTTCGAGTAGGAACAATTGAAGTGGTTCTCACTTCAACTGTAAGAATTTATCATATTAAACATTGAATGCAATAAACGAGAATAGAGCGAAAACCAATTTACGTGAAAAGTATTTCTAAACAAACGCGTTAATGCTCTTCAGTGACTTTTTGAAATGGGCGAAGATTTATTACAAATTTATGCTTCCTTTTTATTTGTTAAGTAATATAGTTTCCTTATAATTAACAAAAATAATTGTTTTAAGAATTAATTATTCATCATAAAAAATTCAAAAATCGTCAATGTATATACTTGTTAGATACCTGCATTTAACTGATTATCGTCACTACTATATTCTTTGTTACTACTCTATGATTACATTCTTTATCGTACATAGCGATCACGGTTGTGATCGGAAATCCCTTCCAACTGCATCAAACTGCTAATTAATATTCTGCAGCAAAAACAAAGCCATTGGAAATTATTTAAATAAATTCACCATTATTCACTTCCATAAAAAAAATTAAATAAACAGGAATCGATTCCATGGGGTTGCAAGGAGGCAAAACTCGAGATTAAATTTGATAAACGGTCCATTATTTCCATGAATAATAAAAATCCCATTTTTCTTTCCGGCTGATATAGAATCCCGTCCCGCTATGACTTTTGAAATATGTGCCCGTGAAAAATCTCTACGACGAGGTTCGCCGGTTGTAAATAGATGACAACTTACACAGGGAATAACTTGGAACACATTAACCTAAGCTGTTTACTTGATTTATTAACCGCCAAACCAAATTCTCGTGGTATCGAAGTGCTGCAGCAGCTGTTTATTGGGCACTAAAACAATCTGAGCTGTCGATGATACTGGGTCTTGCGTTTTATTGGAGATGCGAGGAAAAAGCGCTTCTATTTCATAGCCAAGGGAGTGTTCCTCTATTTATTAGCTTACAAAATTTGCGTAAGGAATTGAATATTTTAGTGGCTTTTTTGGCGTCAATATGTTCGTTACTTTGATTCAATGCACTTTTTAGTATTCCCTTGAAAAATAACGCCAATTTTGATTTTAAACATCATTCAGTTCGTTGTGTTAAGTGATAACACAACATAGACTGTTTTGTGAATGGCTGTGGTAGCCTAGTGTGAGTTCGATTCCCAATGCCACTAAAGAACCACCGAGTACATGCGATATACGTGCTCGGTAAATCTGTGGAATCGTAAGTCCTGTGGTCGGTCATTGAGAAGTTACCATGGGTGCAATGGTCTGGAGAAAATTTCCTTCCCCTTCAGATCAATGTCAAAATTGAGGGGTTGGATTCTCTGGTGACGCCATCTATCGGAGGATTTAAAGAGCAAAGTCGTGCTTTCACATTTGTGGTCCTCTGATTAAAACCAAAGACGCTCCCTATTGACTTAAATTCGCTTAGCCAAGGCATAGCGAGCCTGGCCTGTCCAAGTGTCATAAGTAACAACAAAACAACAGAATAGGGCCGTGGTAGCTTAGTGGTTAGGGTATCGGCCTTCCATCCGGAAGGGTGGGGTTCGATTCCCAATACCGCCAAAAACCCACCGAGTACATGCGATATACGTGCTCGTAAATCTGTGAAATCGAAAGTCCTGTGGTCGGTCGTTGAGCAGTTAACATGAGTGGAGAAATTTACTCCCCCTTCAGATCAATGCCAAAATTGAGAGAGTAGATCCTCTGGTGCTGCCATCTATAGGAGGACTTAAATAGAACAAAGTCGTACTTTCTCCTTCATGGTGCTCTGATTAAACGAAAGACGCTCCCAATTGATTTAAATTCGCTTAGCCAAGGCATAGCGAGCTTGGCTTGTTCAAGTGTCATTAGTAACAACAACAACACAACAGAGTGTTTTGTCATCATATAATACAATGTGATACATCCAAATTCTGACTAAAGTTGGGGCACATGGGGCAGTTGCCCTGAACTTCCGCATCAGAGGAGGCCCCAAATCAAACAGAAAGTTTACTTTTAATTGTCAGTCGAATAGAATCGCTTATCAAATCGAATAGAAAGCTTATTGTTAATGTTCTCCATGTGTGAAATCATAACTCTGGGGTTACAAGCCAAATATGAAGGTCTTATTCTTGGTCCTTGCTTCTAAGTTACGACAACCCACCAATCTCTAGGGGCCTGGATAGCATACCCACTGCCCCTTACCCCATCATTTCCGCCCCTTATGCTTATGTTACCTCTGTCACCGCAGAGGTAACATACTATGCAATGTTGAAAAGGTGAAATATCCTACAAATACTGGGTGTATGGAAAAAAAGAAAAAAATTATTATTTCTTGTGAAAATTATATTCTTATACAAATTTATTTCAGCTTTATATCTTATTTAAAAAATAAAATTAGACCGAATTTATTGTTTACATTACATATATTCAGACTTGTATGCTTGATTCTTGAGATCCGCTTGTAAGTCTTCGCCGATAATAGGACAAATAGCACAATGACAGGTGTACAACCACAGAATATAACGAAGAAAACACCCAGGGCCCCGGTGGGAATCGAACCCACACTCCTACGCTCTCAAGCGATTAGCTTTGATGATTAGCGATTAGCTTTTTAGAGTGATGCTTTGACCACTCAGCCACGGAGCGCCCTAAGACAGAAACTTCTTAGAAACATCAAGAGATGTTTATATAAATATTCTTTGAATTTAATTTTATATAATATCTACCTATATGAACATTTCTACTGCTTTAATTAGTTGATTTTATTTCCTTCTTTCCAAGCTTTACCAGCCGCCCACTTGTCTAGTGGTCAGCTTACCTGACTGCGGACTGTTCGAATCCCAGTTCGGGCATGAATGTACTTTCTCTCTCAATCTATCCTGTCTTTATCCTTTCCTTGTATGAATGAGGTGTGAATGGTTGCCTACCCTATAAACGGGTCCCTATGGCATGTGTGTACTGAGGAAGTCAGACTCCACACCAAAATAGGGTTCAGTTGGAAAAGTGGAGCAGCGCACCCCATATTGCCAGCCTGGCTGGCACACGACAACAACAACAAGTTTTACCAACAATAATATTTCCAATGAATACATTTAATTTTTTTAAAATTCCGAACATAGGTAGATATTTACTATTTTTTTGTTGTTTATTATATTTAATTGTGGATTTTTCAAATTCTCTATTGAAAAATAACAACTATGATCTTAAATAAATAGAAAAAGTTTGCCCATTTAACAATTTTTGAAAAATTGTAGAATTTAATATTTTTGTGAATAATAATACTGTTGCTAATTATTAGGGAAAAAGAATAAAATCTACAAATCTGAATCTCTTTTCAAACTTAGCATTTACGTATGTCGGTTTCAACAAGTCATGTTAACAATGTGACATTTTAACCATTGTAAAAAACAAAATAAGGTATCCTAGACCATATCGATTTGTTGATATATTAAGTCTCACTAGCCCATTATATTGTCATGTAGTTTTGAACAATTATCATGTAATAGGATTGAATTTTTCGAGATGTCATCTTTTCCTCTTCAAACTTTACAGATGCGGGAGCGAATAATTTAACTGTGACTTGTGAGTGTTTTCAATCAGTTACCAAAATGATTCCATTCCTCTTCTAACTTTTGGTTTCACAGACTCATCTTAACGTTTTCAACAGAAAAAAAAATAAATAGTTTTTTACATACACACAAATACTTTAATTGGATGGATATGAATTTTCTTCTAATTGTTGGTTTCACTACCTCATCTTATGATTTTCCTTAGAAAATGTGGATAGCTATTTACGCAAATCCTTCGATTGGATGGATACGAATCTTCTTCTAATTGTGATGTTTCATAATCTCATCTTAAGGTTTTCCTTAGAAAATGTGGATAGTTCTTCACGCAAATCCTTCGATTGGATGAATCCGAATCCTCCACTTATTGTGGGTTTCACAACCTCATCTTAAGATTTTCCTTAGAAAATGTGGATAATTCCTTACCCAAATACTTCGAATGAATCGATTCAGTTCCTCAACTAATTGTGGTTTCCACAACTTTGTATTAAGGTTTTCTTAAAATGGAATTTTCTTCAAAGTCACTATGTGTGTGTATTATACTTATATATATATATATGTGTGTGTGTGTGTGTGTGTGTGTGTGTGTGTGTGTGTGTGTGTGTGTGTGTGTGTGTGTGTGTGTGTGTGTGTGTGTGTGTGTGTGTGTGTGTGTGTGTGTGTGTGTGTGTGTTGAAGCATTTTGATTTAATTACCTAATATTTTTGGATCAAAAAAAGTGTATAGCAAAAAATCTTACATTCTTAGTGTAACATTTAGATCAATATGAACTGAACATAAGAATAAAGTTAGACACTAACATTGTTGATGTTTTCAGAAGTGTTCCGATGTCGTGATTCAAACTGTTTTGAAAATATCGATATTCAATTACCAAGACGATATGACAGCACGTGATCAGATAACTAAGAAACACTGTGAGATTCTACCTAAAATATTTTGCAGGTATCCTCCTCAATCGCTTGAAAAGCTATTTTTATGAAATAAGTTTTTATTATCAATGTTCTTATATCAGAACACAATATAAGTGTTTGATACATAAAAATTGTTAAGAATTGTATTTAAATGTATTAGGGTTATATGAATATCATTTTCTAGAATTTAAATTACTTAAAACATTCTTTAAGCTAGTCTTTATCATTATTATAGGATATTTGGTGATGGATGAAAAGTTGACAATCGCTGTTTAGGGACATACTCATCTTGTATGCTGCATCCTTAGTAATATTTCTTAAAAGTGGCTTTAGAGTTCCAGTGGCTCAGTGGCTTCACGATGCTTCCCGTAAGTTCACCAAAGTGAAGCATCATGTGCCGCGGGCAGTGGTTGGGAGGGTGACCACGGTGTACTCTCCTTCACTGGGTTGCTGGAGCTCCGTGGGTTGGGGACGTGTCCACGTTAATATGTGACGTCCAAAGTCCTTCCGCTGGTGTGGCATGAATGTGGAGATGAGGGTGCCAGCTCATGTGTGATCTCTTCATCTCTTTGTGGTTTAAAATAACGAGGCACTTAGTGATGGGCGAGTATTTCAAACCCGTTAATGGTACAGTCCGGGTCTCGTTGCACCTCTATGTATGTATGAATAAGTGGCTTTAAGCTTTAAACGGTTGTTGTTGCACACGCATGCTTCCTTGTACCCAGCCCTGAGTTGGGCTCTACCAGTTAGATAGAAGCAGCCGAGTGGAGTCTTCGCGATTTTGAAGCAGGGATCAAGTAAACCTCCAATACTTGGCCTGCCACCCCCACAGAGTTATCATTTCACTGGGAGGACATTGCGACCAAGCCCAGTTTTAACGTACCCTAGCCACATTTAGCGAACAAGACGGATCTTTAGTCAGTCGGGATTCGAACTCACTACCTTCCGATGATGAGAACAACGACCCAACCAACCAGGTCAAAAGCTTTAAGCGGTATACGCAGGGCTTAAAGAGTTTCAATCGTTTTTGTGAGTTTGAGCGGGAAGTTTCTTGTTACGAGATCTGGACCTGTTTTCCGCCATTTGTTTGGCGACAATACCGGCTCCTGAAAACTCGGTTTTGTTGCAGAGGGGGGAGGGGGAGGAGAAAGGATGTTGCAACCCTGCGAAATTGAATACAAAAGACAGGATTGAAATTCCGGCGCTATATCCACAGTGAAATACAAAACGAACGTAAAAGACAGGATTGAAAAATTCCGGGACTATATTTACAGCGAAATACAAAACGAATATAAAAGACAGTATTGAAATTCCGGCACTATATCCACAGCAAAATACAAAACGAAGGTTAAACTGAGTAGTGACGTCATAAAATCGCATTTCTCCAGTGACATCACTAGTGACCATATTTAAATCATTATCGCGTAGGGCCGTGGTAGCCTAGTGGTTAGGGTATCGGCCTTCCATCCGGAAGGACAGGGTTCGATTCCCAATGCCGCCAAAGACCCACCGAGTGCATGCGATATACGTGCTCGTTAAATCTCTGGAATCGAAACTCCTGTGGTCGGTCATTGAGCAGTTACCATGGGTGCAATGGTCTGGAGAAATTTACTCCCGCTTCAGACCAATGCCAAAATTGAGGGAGTAGATCCTACGGTGCTGACATCTATCGGAGGATTTGAAGAGCAAAATTCGTACTTTCAGCTTCATGGTGCTCTGATTAAAACGAAAGACACTCCCAATGGACTTAAATTTGCATAGCCGAGGGATAGCGAGCTTGGCTTGTCCAAGTGTCATTAGTAGCAACAACAAATCATTACCGTTGCTTGGCAATCAAGCTTGGCGAAACTTTGGCGACAGATCTCGATATAAGAATATCCCTGTTTGAGCAGTCCCAGTTTACTTTCTACTCACTGGATATTTTTGCTGTACTTACGTAATATAATTTCAATACATGATTTCGCTATAAACGAAACACTTAATTGCTATTTTTTTCGGAATAATTCGTATCTTCCTAAATTTTACAATTTATCTTATAATTGTTAAATTATTAGGATCTTCAGATTTAGAATATTTTTCTAAGAATTTATCAATGTTTCTAGAATCAGCATAAACGTCTTCAATGATATTATTTGATCCAAACCAATCATGCGACATTTGTGCAAAAAATATTCACAGGCCAACTTAGTCTAGTTGGGGCCCATTTTTGGGGGACTCCTCTGCTTCACTAAAACAAACTTCCTATTTTAATTCTAAGATGCTCTTGGCAGAAGATACGTTTAATCGTGGGCTTCATAACTGGGCACTACTATTTCAGAAAACACCTCCATAAAATGGAACTGTTTCAGCAAGACCCTATCTGCAGGAAATGTCATACGCAAGAGGAAACGGCCAAACATATCATTTACGAATGCGAGTCTCTTGCCCTCCCTAGATTAACTTCTTTAGGCATCATCCATACTAGGGAGTTACACCTAGACTCCAAATAAGGGTTATCGGACTTTATTAATAAAGTGGGTGACCCGAGCAACTGGAACTAGGAAACATTGGGTTTGGAGTTAATAGTACAAAATGCTGATACAAGCAGAGTGGCCCAATGACATACAAACCCAACTCTTAGAGGAAGAAGAACTTCCTATTTGGTTTCTTTTGTTTTGATGTAAGGACTAGGTGGAAATGCCCCGTATTCCTTCCTTAGTCAGTCTCTAGGAATGCTATGTGTATATGCAAAAAAAAATGAATTTTCGAAAGTAACTTGCTTCGAAAATAATTAGATTTTAAAAGTAAAATCTGAAGCACGCTCAATGAGACTTACCGAACTTATTTAAATAATTCTTTAAATACTTAAACTGATTCCTGAAGAAAAGTAGCTATTTATTCTTTTTAATGAATCAAACAAAAAAATTTAGCTTTTTTTATAAAATTCCAAATATTTAAATTTCAAAGCATGTTTTCACAAGTTATCCTAGCTGAACTTTTTACCATATAAATCCATGTAAAACGTTTTAATTTTTTTTTCTTATGTTTGCATAAATTTGTATCTTGTTAAGGAAACTTTCCACATTTGAATTTTTTGTAAATTTCGTTAACTTATAAAAAGTGTTGTATGAAAAAAGCCTCAAATTTTCTTACACTGCTTGCAAATTGCTCAATTATCCAATAGTGTTGGTTTTCAAAAAAGGTTACCCATTTTTTAGAAACTTTTAAAAGCGTAAAAACATTACTGACGTGCTTCGAAACGAATTTCTTTCTAAACCCTGTTCTAATTTGCAGCTAATACTATCGCCTTTTTTCTCTATACGTCTCTGACGTTATATTCTCTTTTTTCTCTCTTTTTTTTTTTAATTGTTTCAAGATCCACCCTAACCAATAAATTTATCGTCGACGTCTGGATATTACACCCGTTGCTTTCGTGATGCACCGGAAAAGTCGTCATTATCTTTTGGGTTTAGCTAAATAAGACGATAAAATAAAAAAAGAGATACAAAAAAATATTTTAAGCTGTTTCTGCTTTATTTCACGCTAAGAATTATTTATTTATTTTTACTTACTTTGAATATTTTTTCTAATAGGTTTTATTTATTTTGTTTATTTTTCCTTGTAACATATTTAGCTCATTACACAGTTTTGATTTGAAGTTCGAAGCAAGAAATTAAACATGAGCTTCTTCAAGGTTAGGTTGGGTTACGACAAAAAACTGTTTTGAAGCTTTATGCTCATAGGCTTATAGCTCGCATTGAGTAAGATTGAGTTTTTATTTGAAACCTAAGCAAAAATTGATGGATTGATGATTTTGAAAAAAGAAAGACAATCAAAATGAAAAGATAAGCACGGTGTTTGATTGACAAATGAAGGGGAAATTAGGTCGCTTGGAAATACAAAGATGAGAAAAAAAATTCGAGTCTATTAATTTGTTTCAAAAAAGAAATTGTTGCGTCAATTTTCTCTTTAGGACTCGTTGACAAATCTAAGATCCAAGAGAAAGAAAGAGCTCCGATAGCAAGTTTTTCTCTTAAAGAATTTCTTGCTTGATCATATGGAGGACACGATAGCATTATGTGATCCATGGTTTCTCTTTCTCCACAAGAGCATTTATCCGTTGAAGAAAGTCTGAATTTATGTAATTTAGCATTTGTCGGAAAAGATCTAGTTCTAACTCTAGCTAGCCACACTTCTTCAAGGTGAGAATTAATATAATTGCGGTGAATTTTCGTGATAGAAGACATGTGCGAAAAGTTAGAGGCATATTTACTATTATTCCTTTCGTTGTTATTATAATTGATAAAAATGTTTCTTATATTATAGATAAGGTCTTCAGTTGAAATAGAGTGCAGAATATAACTTTTATTAATGGCCGATTTTGCAAGAGCATCTACTTTTTCGTTCCCAGCAATTCCGGAATGACCTAGAATCCAAACGAATTGAATAGATTCGCAAATCTTAGTTGCATTTCCTAAAGCTGATCCGATGTGTTGAATGATGGTTGGGGAAGAGGTTGAGAGAATTTTAAAACTGCTTAGACAGGATAAGGAGTCTGATAATTTGACATAGTTGGAGAGAGAAATACAGAATTTAGTCACCGGCAGGTATAAAGCCAAAGCCTCTGCTGTAAAGATGGAATTAGACTTATTGATTTGCCCGGAGACCAAAAGGAGTTATTTCTGCTGTTATAAACAGCGATTCCAAGTTTATTTTCTATTTTAGATGCATTAGTAAACAATAATATGTGATTGGACCATTCAGAAGTACTATGCAGTTCAAAGAGGTCATTCATAGTATTTGTAAGAAAATTTTTAGTCTGAAAAGTATATTTTCTAAGAAATTTTTTTAAATTAATATTAACAGATGTAGGTTTTGCAGGAACTCTTAAAATATGTGATTCTTGAATTCCATTTTCTTCAAGCCATTTTTTCACTAACAAAGATAGAGGAAGAGCGCCAGAGATATGGCGGTATGACATTGATTCCCACAAACTACCACATGAGATTTGTAGAAAGTGCAAGGTTTCTAATGTACATCTTTGTAGAGAGAAAATTTTGTCTTACAGAAAGAAGTAAGACCCCTGCTTCTTTCAGAAGAAGTGGAATTGGTGTCCAGCGAGGAAGACCTGTAGCAATTCTAAGAACTGAGTGATAAATCGGATCCAAGATTTTTCGATCTGATAAGCTCGCAGATGTAAATACATGACATCCATAATAGAGGCATCTTTTAATGAAGGACTGAATAATTTGAAGTAAGTGATTATTTTTTGCTCCCCATCTATTACCTGCAATAGCTTTTAAGACATTAATTTTCTTCTGGGTGGATTTTTTTCACTTGAAAATTATACTTGAATGTTAAGTTATTAGTAAAATAGATGCCCGGAATTTTTATATGCTTAGACCAAGAGATAGGTAATTGGTTGATAGTTAGTTCAAAATTTACAGAAGATTTTTTGGAAGAGAAATCAATGACTGAACATTTTGAGGAATCAATTCTTAGTTTCCATTCTTCACACCATTGTTCAAGTTTTATGAATGCAGTCTGCATTTTTTGATGTAGACTTTCTTGTGATGAATGAGCAGCCAAAAGGATTATGTCATCAGCATAAATGCAACACTTAATGTCAGGAGAAAGAACTTCGTAAGTATCTAACATATAAATCATGAAAAGAAAGGGAGAAAGAACACTGCCTTGAGGAACACCTCTATTACAGAAAGTGGGTAGAGATAAAGTTCCACGCCATTTTACTTTAAAACTTCTATCCGATAAAGAATCCAATATCCAATGAGCAGCATTTCCTCTGATATCAAATTGGAGGAGCTTATAAATAAGACCTTCTGGGCACACTGAATCATAAGCTTGAGATATGTCTACAGTTGCGCATATGATATATTTTCTCTGTGAGCGTAAAGCAATAATATGATGATGAAGCATAGAAAGAACACTATTGCAAACTCTATAAGGCATAAATCCATGATGATTTGGATGAAAATATTTGGAAATGGAGAAATGATTTATTAGACGATTTAATATCATGCGTTCCATGAACTTACATAGAACACTTGTAAGAGATATTGGGCGATAAGAATTCACTGAAGTAGTATCTTTCCCAGGTTTTATTATAGGAATTATGATGGATTTTTTCCAAGACGGGGGAACAATACCGCTTAACCAAGAGTTATTTATGAGTGACAAAAGGAATCGTAACGCTATATTTGATAGACCCTTCAAAATTTTAGCAGATGTTAAATCATGACCAGCTGAAGTATTTTTGCATTTAGAAATCGCCAGTTGGAGTTCTGAGAGCGACAATGCAGAGTTATATTCTAAATAAAAGTTTGAACTTAAATCAAAAGGTAATACTTCAGTTTCAGATTGACGAGAATAAAATTTGGCAAATAAATTAGCCTGAACAACAGGGTCCGAAATCATTAAAGTTTCGCTAGAAATTAGTAGATGATGAGTTGGTGAGTCAGTAGATCTATTTTTAAGCTTTTTAAGAATGGAATAAATGTCCTTAGATATACCAGCATTTGTTATAATTTTATCCCAGAAATTTCTGGAAAGGGTTAGAAGAAGCTGATGAAGTTTTGCAGAAATTCGTTTGTACTGTATCCATAGAGTCTGATTAAGAGAACTTTTCGCTTTTCTCCAAAGTTTTCTTTTTGACCCAAAAGATAACAACATTCTGATGTCCACCACGGAGGATATGACTTTAACGGAAAGATTTGTTTTTTTCCTGAATTTATCAAGATGGTTTTTGCATAAAATTTGGAATTGATCTACAGAAACTAGTCCGTTATTACCAATTTGAGTGCTCATTGAATTGGAGAAGCCAGTCCATAAAATTCTATTGCGGGAAGTACCTTTTGAATAATCGTTATTGTAGTTTTTAACACTTGTTTGAACAGGGAAATGGTCACTACCATAACTATCTGAACTGACTGAAGAAGTACAAAAAGGAAAAATATCAGGAGATACAAAGTTATAATCGATAAGGGATGGTCTATGATGGAGTTCAGAAATGAGTAGGCTGAGAGGTATTTAAAAGACAGATGTTGCTATCCAGTATCCCATCGAGGAATTCTAAAGATTCGGGAGAGTTTGAATAATTACCAAGCCCCGAACTTCGTATATTAAAGTCTCCAATTATTATGAAGGGAGGATGAATATGCTATGGAACAAAGAACTCGAAAATTTACCGTGTGGGACGTATACATTTACTAATGTAAGCGATGATTTGGATATAGTAGTTTTTATAGATCATATTTCTGTATCTTTATCTTCTGAGCATATATGTAAAACTTTTCTGAGCGGGATATATTTAAATTTTGCACAGGTAGAGATTTATCAACAGCAAAAAGAAGTCTTCCACCACGGCCATCTTGCCTATCTAATCTAATTATTGTTTTATTACAAATTTGAAATAAGTCAGTTTTTTAAGAAACGTTTCTTGAATTGCTAGGACATCGGAAGATTGAAAGTACGGAAGTTTTACATACGGGCGCTTAGATAGAACGCTTCTTTTATTCCAAGAAATTAAATTGAACATTAAATATAACGAAAAACCTGGACAGTTATTTAAAATAAAAAAAGTGCGCTCGTAGTAAAAGAATATTTTTAAAAAAAAATATGAATGTTTTTTACGCCTTCTTCCTGGCTCAATTCTTCAATGTTAGGTTCTGCATATTTAATGTTTGGTTGAGGAGACTTCATAATTGGTTGTTCAGGAGATATAATTTGCTGATTCACACGGAATTTATTGGATTTATCTTTCTTGGCTGGATAAATCTTGCACGATTCTTTCTTGGAGGAGATCTAGAAACTGATCTAGCTGGATTCGAACATGTTCGCATACATTTGTTGCGAACATTTTATGTTTTATGCGAATGTTTTATGAATGAGAACATTTATTGGACCATTTGATCTTGTCTAGCATGTATCACAAGTTAATTTGCTTCAAATATAGAAGCCATCTCAGTCACTGCTTTTTTAACAATATCAGTTATTTCCATTTGATTTGGCAAGAAAGGAAGATGACTTTTGGTTACACTGGGGAGTAACTGGTTTTTAAAGATTTATTATAACGCCTTCTCGCCTCAATAAATGGAAGGTGGTTCATGCTTTTAAAATGCAAGAATTTTTTTCTTCAAGCCTCGTAGGGCAAGAAATGTCATTAGCTGCCTGATTTCCCTGATAGTTTATACATTTAGGTGTTACATTGGCACAGAGAGAGTCTTTATGGAATGTTCCACAGTTTTTACATAGGAAGACTTCTTGTTTACATTTTTTTCGTAGGGTGAGTGTATTTATAGCATTTTCTCCGCATTGGCGAACGTTATCAATAAAAATAATCGTGAAGAAATGTATTCAGGTTGAAAACTGGAGTTAACAGGTATTCCAAGATTGTTGTTTATCTTGCTTATTTCTACAGCAGTATCTGGGCAATTAGTTTCGAATAGAAGCTTACCTTGACGGGTGTGTTGAATTTGTATTATTTTCTTGTGATTCTTTACAAGTTGAATTATTTTCTTGCTTTAAATTGTAAGGTTTCTTTGGAATAGATGATGTGCCATCAGTGGGAGACAGAAAAATAAAGAACTTAGTAATACCATTTTCCGCAGCTATCTGGATTATAGTTGTGGAATAGATTCTTCGAAAGTCAATAATCTTGAAGTGTTTATTTTTGGAATGCGCAAATCGCAATCCGTGTAAATAATTTCAGTCTCTGCTTCAGTCATTTTGAATCCATAATGATGAAAAAAAATTTAAAAAAAATGAATAAATTGAAAATTTAAATAGTAAAAATAAAAGAACAAAAATACTCAATCTTAATCAATCAAACACTAAACCAAAGTCAGACGATGATTTCAACACGAAAAAGGAGAAAAAGTGTCAAAGAAAACATTAAATAATGACAAAATAATCAGAGTTCAAAATTTACGTATTTCGCAATTTAGAACAATCCGCCATTCCTCTGGTGAAATCAAAACAATGATAGCTGCTAAAAATCAACAAGATTAGTATTGCTAGACGAAATCATACAAATAATAAAAACTAAATAATTTTGATCTTGCTAAAATATAGCACATTCTAAAACAATGCAGTATAAATAATAATTTGAAGAATAAATATTTGCATACAGTGAGATCGATGGGAAATGGGCGTGGCTGTTTGTTTACAAAATAAATACCTTATTTTTCATGTTTGAATAGTGTAAATCAAACAAATATTAGCCAAAATGTGATATTTAAAACTTAATACATACTAGAAATACATGTATTTCATTGTGGAAATTAGTTATTATTCAAATACACTGTCCTCGTGTTGCTAACGTTTTCGAGCAAACGTGTAAAAGGGGCGTGGCAAATTGTTTATTTTATTAAACTTTAAAAGCTTTGTTTAAAATTGACTGAAATCAAAAATTCTTCTTGCATAATATAATGATTCATATTTTTTAAAAACATAACTAAAGAAAACTATATTTTTGACCATTTTTCACATTTTGATAGTCATCTATCCCTTTGAAAAAAAACCTTCGGAAAAATAAAAATAACCCTTCGAAATGTGCTACAAATATTCTTATGATTATGCTACGTTAACTACACCTCATACTAAACTAGGTGTAGTTCTTATACCTAATGATCGGCAATAGAACATATACCGTTAGTTGTAGATAACACAAAATATATATGAAAATTCCAAATAAAATTATTGGTGACTAATTTATAAAGTTATTAATAATTTACATATTAGTACTTAGTTCTCCCGGTTCTAGAAATTCTTAAAAAAGATAAAAAGATATGATGAATATCTGAAACAATGTTAACTTGAGATTTTATCACACCAACCCTTAAAATGTTAATAATTTTCTTAAATATTTAATATCATTGCAAGAGTTTTTCAAAAAGACATGATAAAGTTTATTTTTATTATTCATAAATTCAAAATACCATTGTCTTTAGAAAATATTTAAAATTACAGAATATGAATTTAAGGAAAAGTTTTAATTATTAATATCTTTTAGTTTTTTTTTAATAAGATATGATTGAAATTGAGAAATTAAACATGTAATTATGATAACCGATCTGAATTTTTGAAGAAATAAGTCATTATTGCCGACTGCTGAAATGAGTATTGGTATTCCTTATTAATGACTGTTAATGCCATTTTAAAAATGTTCTCTGACTGTTCATTCGGTGAAAGGTAGAATATCCTGCCACATATTGTAATCTCCTTTAAAAATGTATCTGTATGTTTTTGTTTTTTTTTTTTTTTCTAATTTATCGAAGTTATTTAACTTTTATAATTCTTATTCATATAAGTTTATTTATTGCTTTCATAATTTTTTGATATCTCAACTAAGAAAAACCTCACATTTATATTGAAATTTGAGGTTTTCTTAGGTGAGGTCGGAAATCACGTTCATTAATTGAGATGGTATCTTGTAGTATTTGGAGAGTTTGACACTTTTGAGAGGATTTTAAACATTACCGTATTAAGATATGAAAAAAATCCCGTCTCAAATAGAAATTTTCTGTTTTGGCGAACATGTTAAATAAAAGATATTAAAATTTTTGGAAAATTTTAATTCCAAATTCAATTTGCTTCTCTCATCCCATTACTGCTGAAATAGATACCGAGTCTGATGCTCAGCAGCATGAATTTATTGACTAGTCGGCAGATCACATTTATAATGAAATGCTTAATGCAATGTTATTAATTGATGTTAACAGATCTTTGTTGTCTGAAAATTTTTCAGGGAGTAAAAAATTCGCTGGGAAAATATATTCAATCTTATATTCGTGAGCATATTTTTTCTCAACCGGTACAACTGTAGTTGCAAGTTAATTGACATTAACTCTCTATACTCTGAAGCTAATTTCCAACAGCAATTTTAGATCTTATTTCATAAATGAAATAAATAAATGCAAAAATACACGTGAGGAAAATAGAGACTAGAAATAAGAAAAAATCATATTTGCTTAGAAGACACAGCTTCAGTACGTGTCATTGAGATTTTCAAATATACGCACCTGGAAGAGAATAGCTAAAGAACACAAAACTATTGAACAAGGAGAGAGAATTTTTTCCTTTCTTCTTTTTCATGCATGTATGTTAGAGCAGATATCGTATATTTCACCTAGTTTCAATTCTGGCGACAGTGGTTTCATTGACTTTCAAAAATTATTATTATTATTTGTATATATAAGGTCTAATTACACAGGGTCTTTCAGACTAAAGTTAATTCTGAACTACTACTTCTATCGCAGTGGGTGATTTCCGAGTTTTCTCTCGCACACCATGTGATTCACTTTTTATGAAATGTCCTTCTGAAAAGAGATATTCGCTGAGAATATTAAAATGCCTTACAATTGCCTCAGACTCATTCCAGATTGCGTGTTGTCAAATCGTTATTTTAGATTTACAAAGGCATATTGGTCGGAATGAATAATGTAAGTATTGATTCCAACCACTGTTACACCACGCGAGATGGGGGATAATTTGTTTGCCTTCTGCATATATATATATTTCTATCAAGTAGCTGCTTCAGAGTTTTCCGAGTTTCATTATTTTCAATACATTGATGCGGCTCAATTTCAATTCAAAGTTTTCTCAGAAAGAAATCTAGACAATGGATGTTAAAATGTTTTATAGCAAAAAGAATGTTAAGTTACCAACAATTCCATAGCAAAATAATTACGTAATAGACTCACCATAGCCTAAAGCTAGAACAGCATTCTTCAAAGTTGAAGGTTTTATAATAAATTCCAGCAACTAGGCAACAAAAGTGAATACTGCCTATGAAAAATCCTCCTTGGAAACAATTTCTCGGCTAAAACTAAAATGCTTTGCTATATATTTAGGCTGTTAAGTTTTCTACTATGCTTAACGGTATTAAGTGAAATACTTTAAGGGCCGAATGGCAAAATCACTATTTTCGAAGTGGAAAGTCTCAATTTCCTGTTGAATAGTGATATTTCTCCCTTATTGCTGGTGAATATTGCCCATTATTTAAGAAAAATCCTCTTTATAAGTAAAAACGCTGTGAGACAATTAATTCATTAATTTGCCAGCCCGCTAAGCCTAGCTGCATAGCAATATTAAATGCAATATAATGTAACGATAATGAGTGAGATTAAGTGAACCACATATTTTTTGTTGGTTCGCAATAAGAACATCGCATTCTCTACAAACATGGCTGTTGGAGTGAGTGCTTTCGAAACTTTACGAGTTTTAGACCTTGAGACGAAGACTGTTGTACTATCTATGAACAACTGCAGTTGAAATCAATCTTCGACAGATATTTGTATTTCATTACCATTCAGCTTGTCTTAAAGCGATTACAGCATGAAAGCAATGGTCATTCTTTTCTTTTTATCAGTCTTCTTTATCTACCTAATGGGATCGGAAAAATTCATTTTCAAAGCTGATATCCGGTAAAAAGCATTCGAATGGCCTGGGATCACCTTCCATGAAGAATTTCCCAAGTATAAATCGTTTCCTCATGTTGTTAAGGTAAAAATCAAAACATTCTTAAGCAACTAAGCTGATGAATGTTGATTCAGAATGGAAAAGGTAACATTCATCTCTAAGTGTTGATTTTTACCTTATAATAGAATAGCTCAGCTCTGATAATAAGGTAATAATGGAATAAGGAGTTCCTAGCCGCTGTTGCCGTTTCAATATAATTCAAAAGAAAAATTCGGCAGGCAAGTAGAAAAAGTATTTGCTTGAATAGCAATAAGCTTAAAAGGAATTTTTGGTAGTAAAAATATCGATTGGGATAATTTCATAGACAATTTACTGCTGATTTTGTTCAATCTAAACGAGATTTCCTCATAGAGAAGAGGAGAAACGACAAGAATTTTATTTTTAAATGATAGCCATAGCATTTAGTACCGTTAAAATTTCGTTCAGATTCTACTTTCCAGTTTCTTACAAAATTTCATTCTGTTCGATCAATAGCTCAAGTGTCAGCAGTTTTAGGGACCCGGAATTCTCTTTAAGCGTCAACTAAATGTGATTAGAATCAGCTTGGATTCCAATCAAACTTTATCTTACGCTTAAAAATGACCTAAAAAGAAACATCAAGTTCTTATTCGCAGTTACACTTTAGTATGTGAAAAAAAGAATCCACTTTTACAACATTTTCACATATGCTTCCTCTAAATCTTTGAGGGAAAACCTAATACATTACGTCCTCCGGTCGGGGGAATAAACTGATGAAATTTGTATCTGCAAGTAATAGAAAGAGAAGAAAGACGAGTACATGGAGTTCTCTGAAGAAGAAAACTTTACCAAAAGAAGAGAGTGGGAATCACATTCGAAAAATAAAGAATTAACCCTCAAAATTAAATTTAAAGAATTCCTTGAACTAGCTTCAACTGTTGTTGTTGTTGCTTTTGACACTTGGACAAGCCAAGCTCGCTATGCCTTTGGCAGTGCGAATTAAGTCAATAGGGAGCGTCTTTCGTTTGGATCAGAGCACCGCGAAGGTGAAAGTACGACTTTTCTCTTTTAAGGTGCCTCGTAATTAGAACCACGGTCAGGTGACGAGGCCACACCTGAGCTGGCACCCTCCTCTCCACACCAACGGAAGGACTTTGGACGTCACAGATGAACGTGGACACGTCCCCAACCCACGGAGTTCCAGCAACCCAGTGAAGGAGAGTACACCGTGGTCACCCTCCCAACCACTGCCCGCGGCAAATGATGCTTCACTTTGCTGAGCTTACGGGAAGCGGCGTGAAGCTACTGAGCCACTGGAGCTCAGTTTCAACTGTACATTTTACATGCCTAAACTTCTTATTCTGCAACGTGAATTTTAATCCATATGACGGCGTTTGAGGATGAAGAAATGAAAAATATATAGCATTTGATGACAAAGAAACTAAAAAAAGAATGTGCTGCTATTTCAATCCAGCATATTAAAGGAAAGAAACAAGATATTATCTAAGAAAAATAAAAGCCCTATAATTAACATAAGAGGAGGAAAACGGGGAAGAGACGGAAGAAGTTGGGATAGCTGTTTCCGGAATACTTAGAGAGCTAAGTATTCATTTTTATGATATTGATAGAAACAACTTTATAGTGCAATTGTCCATATTTGTACCCTGATTTTAAACAGAGAAAAGAAGAGAAGCAAGAATAAAGATAAAAAGAAATAAAATGATATAAAAAATAATAAAATTTAGGAAAGATTTACTTTTGTAATTCTGATTTGTAATTTTTTTCCTCTGAGTATTTAAAATTTATAGCTTGAATTTATTGACAGGACAGCAAAGAATAAATACTTTCATTTTTTCATTATATATTTATAATAATAATAACAGAGAAGAATGTTTAAATAAAAAGGATATTGAGCAATGCAAATAATTTCAATTTAAAATAATTTTATTGCTTTTCATTAACTGTTCTACGTTTCAAGATCCAGTAGAAAATGTGAGTAAAAGGGTGTGACTACATCAATGCAGTTTAACTCAGAACTCCAATAGGCGTAACGTTAATGCCATACCTCCTTATTTCTCGTGGACGTTTTCTGCGACTAAAAGGGCGTGTCAATCCCCGCTGGCTTAACTCAAACCTCAAATGAGAAAGAGCCTTTGTTCTGGCTTTTTATTCTACATTAAGCTTCAAAAATAAAAAAATAATCAACAAAATCAATCTCAGACCAATAATTATGTATAGTTTTCCCCATTTTACGATTCCAAATTGAATCAATAAAAAATGGCTTCGTTTTTTAACAAAATGAGCTTCGATACTATTCTCAGACTTTTGATGGTGAATTTCGCCTTGTTTGCTGCCGCTCGAAGAATGTATTTGTAATGTCCGCCATTAAATGTTATCATAGGAAGTTAAGTAACATGAGTAAATTAGGCACAGAAGTATTATTGGCCGTTGCTTTGGACTGTGATGATGGTGAAAAGAAAACAAACAATAAAAAAAGAAATGGGCAAAAAATTGGCTACTCGAGCGTGAAACTCTTTCACATCTAAATTTGATTACAGAAATACAGTCGGAAGATAAAGATATCTTGTATTACAGGAGGATGAATGAGAAATTGTATGCAACGCGCGTTGTTGGATAAGGTAACGCTTTTCATTATAAGAAAAGATACATCCATGCGCTCATCTTTAAGTTCTCATGAACCATTAAGTGCAAACTTAGCACTTTCTGACAAGCGGTATTAATTAAAGAGCCACATTAGTACATCAAAAAGTTTATCTATTAATTATTATTATTTATTAGTAGATATAAATCAATTATTAATTTGTTATCTATTATCCAAGTATTCTTAGATTTTATAATATTTTCTTAGATTACTTTTAAATAAAATGGAAACAAAAATTAACATTTGTCAAAAGATAAATCATAACTGAAAGTGCATTTAATTTCAATTTCGCTTAAATGTAAATAATTTTCTTTTATTATTATTAATCAATTTATTATTTTTAATCATTTAATTTTATGATTGTTTAATTCTATAAAGAATATTTAAAAAAAACAACAGAATAATCTCAACTAATATCTTTATATTATTTTGAATTTAATTCATATTTAAAAATACAGAAAATTAAAATTTTAAAATGTTCATTTTGAAGATTTGCAAGCATTCTGAAATAAAAAATAAATTGTTTTCCAATAAAGCTTATTATAAAATTTCGTAGTTAAATTTTACGTTAAATGCGTAATTATATCTGTTCATTCAGATAGAGGATAATTTTGCAAAATAAATTATTTAACTTATTTTATCACCATTCTCAACAAAACTTGTGTCCAAATTCATGGAAGATACTTCAGCACGTGGAATTGCAGTTTAGTCCAGAAATGATAAATATTCAAAGAACCATAAAGTCGGCACACATATGCATCCTCCGTGCTTTCACCACTTTTTTTCGATTCATTGATTTTTCTCTTTTATAGGAAGGCATTAATTTTTTCCTTTACTTCGTTAATCTTTTCATCTATCTTTTTATATATTTCTAATAATTTTTCGTAAGCTAACTTTCTTTTTATTTTATTTGTGTAAACGACACTCATTTTTTTCCACAAACAAGGCTCATCTAAAGATGAGCTTCAATAAATAGACTTCAATAAATTCCTGCAATATTTGCTTCATGGACATTTTTTTTAAAAAGGTATCTAATGTTCGTGACGTGTTGTGAAACGTGAATCTAAGTTTCAGTAAATGAGAAATTTCAAATATTAATTTTCCCAAGTGTCGCCAAGAAATAATTTGCAACTCTGTGGGATAGACATGTGACAACGGGAAGCAATTGCTTACTTCCTGTAACTAACCTCTGTTGGAAGAAAAATCAGAGCTTGTTTGAATTTTCTTGAGCCTGTCCAACTTCCCCACACATGGTACAACTTGTTCAAAATACCACTTTTCCAACCAAAAATGCTATCGTGTGTGGCGGGCTTTAAACTGACAAAAAAAAACCTTTGCCGACTAAAATTTCTGTTGTTGTTTTCGTGTGACAAGTGCAAAAAGAAAAAAAAAGGTAAAAAAGACAAGTCATGTGGGACCAGAGGCATGGAGCTCTGCCCTGGCCACATCTTCAGCTTTTTCGGTATAGAAAGTGTCATGGCAGCAGTTGGGGTCAATGTTGAAGAGGGTCGAGGCCACAAAGATGCAATTGAAGAGTTGCCTCGGATCCAGCGGAATTCTTGTAAATTCTGCGTAGGTTCTAGATCCGTCGGGCATGATTTTAATCCCCCTCATGTGCCCAGTCCGCATTCTGTTGATGGTACATGTGATACCACGATGAAGATTAGGCTCCAGTAAGCACCATTTTTTCCGTAGTCCCTCGCAGAGCTGATATCTTGCGACGGCGTTTGCATCGAAGCAAGTGGTAGTCGTGGGAAGGGGGTTGATATTTCTAGCCTCCTTGGTGAGGAAGTCCGCCTGTTCATATCCCTCAATGTTAACATGTGCAGGGACCCATTGGATGGTGCAGGTCTTTTCCCTTGCAATTATGTTAGAGAGAAGCGCGTTGATGTCTTGGGTAAGTCTCGTTTTACCTCCTTCAATGGCCTCCAGAGCAGATTAAAATTTCCTGCGAGGATTTTTCGAATACAGACTTACGTGTGATGTGTATGGTAGAAATACACATAAATAGAAGCCTTAAGGTTAAGAGGTTTTGAATATACTCGCCCATCCTCAAACGCCATGTAATTTTTACTCACGGTCAGGTGACTGGGTCATACCTAAGCTAGCATCTTCCTGTTGTTGTTGTTACACCAGCATGCTTCCCGGTACAGGGCACTGAATTGGGCTCTATCATGAGAACTTGGTTGAAAACAACTTACTTACTTGTTACTTTTATCCTTCATAACTGATGTAAATATCTTAATTTGTTTGATCTATTTTTTTTCATTTGGTTTATTTATTCTTAAGAAGAGCTTAAGAGGCCCCTTATTGTAATATAAAATAATATCAAATAAATCATCTATTGATCTCTATCTAAGCTGGTAAAGCTCATCCCGAACTTGGAACAAGGAGGTCTGCTGGCATAAAACGTAAAACCAGTTAAATCGAAGTATCCAGATAGAGTGTTCTTGATTTTGAAGCTGGAACCAAGCAGAAGACCCTCAATTCTTAGCCCGCCGACTCAAGAAGTGTTATTTCACTTGGATGGCATTAAGATCACGACTTATTGAATGTGTCCCAGCAGCTTTAACGAGCACAACGGATCTTCGGTTAAGCCGAGATTGGAACTCCTACCTTTCGATAAAGAGAACGACCTCTAAACCAGGCCACTGTGGTCCTAGACTTTGGACGTCTCAGATTAACATCGATACGTCCGTAAACGCCACGTAATTTTGATCTCCAGCAACCCAATGAGGGGAGAATCCGTGGACACTCTTCCAATCACTTTTGGCTGCAAATGATGTTCACTGAATTGGGCTCTACCATGAGAACTTGGTTGAAAACAACTTACTTACTTGTTACTTAACGAGAAGCGGCCTGGAGCTATTGGACCATTGGAGTTCTGGTAGAAATATACGATGAGAATGTACTAAGAAAATAAGGAATGTGAGAACGAAAAGAGAGCTGTCAGATATCAAACAAGAAAATGATGTGCAAAAATCGCTTGCAAAACAAACAGATAACAGAACTAAGATATTTTTTGAGAAAAAAAAATTGTGTAAAAAGCTTTTATAAATTGAGAAAAATGGAAAAATATTTTTAAAAATGTAGTTTTTTAAAAAGAAAAAGATATTTGATGATTACATCAATAAAGTGAAAGTAAGTACAGTGTTTAAATAGGAATCTTATTTTGCACGTGTTTCTTATAGTGTATTCTAATTAATTTTTTTCTAATATTGTATTTTATTTATAAAGAAAAAGAATTTTGGTAAAAAAAAAATCATATCTTGATAATCTAATATATTACTTTTTCTATTTTATGAATTGTTTCACTGGTTTCTTCGAGTTCGTAAAAACGAATCTTAAAACCTGTGTCTCTCAAATGTCACATGTCTGAGACATTTTCAATCATGTGTGGGAATCATATTTAGAAATTTAATCCATTGCTATCTTGAATATTTTAGTTTTCCTACAACATATTAGTAAATATATTTAGTTTAGAACGAGTCTTACTTGTTTTCATAGTCTTCGTCTCAAAAGTCCATAGTCTCATGGTACCAGCATTTCGATTGTCAAAACTCAGAAAGCAATTGTAATCTAAACCTACATTTAACAAACCGAATTACGTAATGGATTTCTAATTTTGGATGAAATCGTTGTCTGTTTTCCAAAACTGATTTGAAGAACTCATTTAGTCACGTGATCACAGTAAGAAAATACTAAGTTCGCAAAGAGTCCGTTTCACAAACGAACTCAAGCACATTTTATTCAATAATCCAAATATTTCAGTAAGCCTAAAGTAATATGATTTATATAGCCGTAAATCAAAGTTTTATAAGAACAGCAAAGAAATAAGACACACCCAAATTTCCTGTGAAACAAATCATTTTCTATATATAGAATACATATCATGTTCTTTGGATTGTGGATGATTTTTAAGGTTTGGACATAATGTCTCAAATTTTAATGATTCAACTCAGTGAAATCAATAATGGCAATGGGAAAGTACCTTGTCAAAAAGCCCTAGAACACTCCCAATGGGTCTAAATCATTATTTCTAATTAAGATCCTATTGATAAATTATCTTATCACGTCTTTAAATGGCGTCTCAACAGATATAAATTGGTTTCCACCTAAGCAAAAAACAGGTAATAAATTCTGCGCCATTTTCTCGCCTTCACAGCCAAAAGAAGATATTTTTTGTCTTCCCATTAGACATACTTCATCAAAGCTTTTAGAAGAAATAAAAGTTTGTTAAAGAGTTGATGGAAAATTCTGCCCGCTGTGCTAATAAGAGTGATTCTCACACTGTCAACGAAAAAAAAGCCAACGAGATTATGCGCATTACAATTTTTTTCGTTCTTTTCCCGCTGTGAGATTTATCGTTTGGCAACAGGAGGTAATAAAATCTTCCTTGCTTTTTTTTTTTTTCACTCGAAGTAAATTACTTTGCATCGTAAGGAGGTAAAATCGCTATTTAAAAGTTTATATCTTGTAATCTGTACCAATATATTTTTTTCAGTACTAATTTAGTTAAAATGCAGTGTTGCCCCGCTGGTAGAAAAAGTCATTCTGAGGAAAAAGAATCAATCTTTGTCCTGTTCGAATATTTACAAAAGTTTCTTTTGTTTCAATGTATTTTTCTTTCCTTTGCACATTATTTTTAATTCACCAAATCTAATGCAAGTGAAACATTAAAGAGCGTATTTTTTGTGCTTAATTAATTTTTATGATCTTAAAAATTAATTAAGCATTGAGGTAACTTCAACAATTTATTCATTAAACTTTCTTCTCCTTTTAAATTTTAAAAAAGCTTTGTTTTATATACCATTTTTTTCACATCATATTTATATTATTTTAGAGCTGAACCTGACAGAACTCGGCAATATATTCTACATAAATACTTAAAATCGTACTTGAGGCTCTCTATAAATTTAATAATATTAAAATATTGACTGTAACTTTGCGATTGGTAAACACATTTTAGTACATCCTCGCACATATTAAAATGCATGATGTAAATGCATCTCGCACATATCAAAATGCATAATGGAATGGATGTAAAGCTAGATTTAGCGAAATTTGTTTTTCACTTCCGTTGACGAAATTCTTGGAACTGATTGTTTTGCTTTATATAAATTGACTGCTACCAACCATTATTTTATATATATATATATATATATATATATATATATATATATATATATATATATATATATATATATATATATATATATATATATATATATATATATATATATATATATATATATATATATATATATATATATATATATATATATATATATATATATGCCGACCGATGGCTGAGTGGTTAGCGTTTCTGACTCCTGAGCTGTGGGTCCCGGGTTCGAATCCTGGTTCGGGCATGGATGTTTCTTTCCTTTTCTGTTCTCTCTGTGTTTCTTTGTCCTTTCTTCTGTGATGTTGTATGAAAGTGGCCCACCTTATAAACGGGTTTGTGGTGGTATCGCGCGGGCAACGCTACTCGCCTCCGTGATTTGGTTCACAGATGCCCGCTGGGTAACGATAAATGAGTAGCAGTTTCTGGCCTTGTTGTAGCATAGGGTTCGTCACCCAAGTGTGCCCACCATTGGAATAAAATATATATATATCGATACAAAATATTGTATTTTATTTTTACTATAATGTATATTTACTATAATGTATATTTTATTTTTACTATATTTTTACTATGACGAGGATTAAAGTGAATTTCAAACTACTGCAAATAGCAAGCCTCAAATGGATACTGAACTCACAAACCAGTGAACGGAAGGCTAGTGCTTTAACCATTCATCTACCAACTCGGTCTGTAATTACCGAAAACGGATGTGACAATGCATTAAATTTTTGTATGCACAATGGCTATTTACCAAATTTTAGTTTAATTTATTTTTCACTAAAACATAACTTTTTTATATACTGAGTCTTAAGAAGATTCCGGACTACTACAAATACCAAAATACAAGATGGAATGAACCCACGAGCTCTTGAACTGAAGGCTAGAGAGCTAACTTTTCGTTTTTTGATTTGGCCACATTGCCATAAAGGAAAACGATGATATGAAAAATGTATTACAGATTATTTTAAAATTTCCATAATGTTTAAAAATAATTTTTGTTAATTTTAAAAAACATGATATGCTAGGCAAATACATTTCAATATAAAAAAATTAACGTTAGATAATTTTTAAGAAATACAATTTGCCTCTACGTGTAATTACTGTTACGCAAATGACTAATAATGTCTTTTTTAATCATACTTCAGAGAGTTACATTTTTTTTAAACTTTAATGCCCAAAAAAAGTAGAATAAGATTGACAATGAACTCTGTAGATTTGAAAATGAATGGACAGAAAATTATGCTGGTGTTTATGTTTTGTTATTTATGACACAGGAGCTAGGCAATCTCACTAGCCAACCACTTTGCGAAATTAAGTCAGAATGGTTCGTCTTTTCGTTTAACCAAAGCACCACGAAGGTGAAAGTACGTCTTTGCTCTAAAACTCCTCCCATAGATGGCACTACCAGAGGAACTACTCCCTTAATTTTGATTTTGATCTGGAGGGGGAGGAATTTTTGTCCAGACCATTACACCTACGATAACTGCTCAACGACCGACCACAGGACTTTCGATTCCACAGATTTAACGACCTCGTATATCGCATGTACTGGGTGGGTCTTTGGCGACATTGGAATCGAATCCATCCCTTAGAGACGGAAGGCCTATAGCCTAACCATTAGACTACCACGCAGGTGTTTAAAGAAGCTAAATTTTCTGTGCTGATGCTTGGCATATAGCAAAGTTGGGGAATCCTTCACTAATGAAATATTTTTTTATATGTAGTTGATCAGTTTTTTTAAAAAATAAAATTTTAAAAATAAAAATGAATGAAGAACATTAAGGGTACTCCATTATCAGCAAAGACTATTTTTCAGAAAACAATCCAAATGACATAAAGTATTACAATTCACTAAATTGAAGTTTTGTTTGCTTTTTCTGTTGTGTATGATGAGTAATTTGAACTAAAAGATGTATTGCAGTAGCGCGGTATGTATCTGAAACAGATTTTCATGAAGAGTAATAACAATTGTTCTTTAAGTATTTTGTGTGAAAATCGATTTAAGATTTATGATAAGAAAAACCGATATCAGAATTTTGTTCAAAATAAATTAAAGTTTCTTAATAAACAAGCTCTGCGACTTTAAAAAGAGGAAGTTATTTTATTTGTCCAGCTACCAGAAACTACCAAATCTTTCTTTGAATGTCAGTGTTCACATGGATGGCCTCAACAATGGCTTTCTATCACTTGACATTTCAAATAATGAAAGACAAACTTTTTTTTTTCCTTCATTTAGTAAGAGAAAATAAAATCTGGTGGTGGCATTTCTTTCTATTCTTATAAAACTTTCGGCTTCTTTTCTTCAAATAGCAAGAAAGTTGGGAAGAAGAAAAGAAGGAACACAAAAAACAGCCAACACATCACAACATTTTCGGACAAAGAGCACAGTTAGCACGTTCCGATGGGGAAAGGACAACTCTTTGGACAGAGTCATCCAATGGTGAAGTAGAGAAAAGGCGCTCCTTTGCTGCTGCCTGCTTCTTGGCGTGATTGATGGCGGTGGAAACTGTCTGTTGCTCTGTTACAGCGACATCTTGGCCGACACCTGACAAAGAAAATTGTCCAGGTCAACGAATTTTTTTTATTTTGTGTCTACTCTCCGTTTTAGTCTCATGAATTGTCGGCAGATTTTTTTTGGAAAATAAAGCTAAAAGATGGCTTTAATCTTAAATTTCTGCACGAAAGCAAACTCAAGTTTCTTTCTACCGAAAGTTCCTTGAAGGAGTTGTCCGTAGGAATTAATTTGAAAGAGCTTTTCAAAAACATGTTTTCAACAGTGAATAATGCTTCTAGCGAAACTTTTTCTAAGAAAGATTTAATCATTGAACCTCGATAATTATAAATAAGCTTAAAAAGAGAAATGTATATGCATAACACCAGAGGGGATATATGCTTCTTTTTTTTAAATTCAACATCTAATTTCGTGATTCCACTTTTCAAATGAGTTTATTAAATTTTTATATAAAGAAAGAGAATCCTTTATTCGGCAGTTAGAAACAAATGGAAAAAAAGTGGCAAATTTTCAAAATGGCTTTTAAATGATAAAGCAAATCAACAAACGTGGAATGCGCACTCGGATTATTTTATATTTTAAATAACTGAAACTTGTGGTAAAAAAAGATAACTTCAAATGTAAAACGTACTTAAAAGATTACTTTTATAAAATAAATATTTAATTATTTATTTGAAAAACAAATTTGCGAAGTACTAAAAGGTTGATTAATTCTAAAAATTTAGTCTCAAATTTATTAGATTGTTATAAAATAAAAACTAAAAAAGTTGACGAAATGTCTTAGTTTTTAGAAGTTAGTAAATCAATCACGTTCCGAAAATTCCCTCATTAAGAATATAAATATTTTTAATAAGAGTAATTTTGGCATATATTATTCTCCAAAAAAATTAACTTTATGAAAAATATTATGTTAATTTTACAACAACTTTATTATATAATGTCCGACTATTCGGATTTTTTATCCTGTCTGCACCACAAGGGGCGGATGTGATAGCATCTTATAAAGTGCGTGTGTCCTCGTCGCTCCGAAAGTGGGTTTTCGTAATTTAGAAACAAGGACCAAGTAGATCTTCAAACTTTTCCTACCAAAGAGGTATGATTTCACATGTAGGACATTGCAACACGATATATGTAACATGCCCTTGCCGCAATCATTGAAGACGATGGACCTTCGGTGGAGTCGGGATTCGAACCAGGCCACCACGGCTTATTTCGAAAAAAAAAATTAGAAGATTAAAAAAATTCTGATTTTGGTTATCATGAATTAGTCGAATCTTAAAAGGTTAAAAATAAGAGACAAAAAAAAACCGAATATTTTAAAATAATACTGTTTTTTAATTAAAACTTTAAAATGTAAGTTATATATATATATATATGTATATATATATATATATATATATATATATATATATATATATATATATATATATATATATATATATATATATATATATATATATATATATATATATATATATAGTGTGTGTGTGTGTGTGTGTGTGTGTGTGTGTGTGTGTGTGTGTGTGTACATATATTCAGCCCAGAGGCGTAGTGACGGGGGGGGCAAGGGGAATTATCATGCCTCGGGCGCAGCTTGCAGAGGGGCGCCAAATCATTTCAAAGATAAACAAAATTTTTCAGAAAATTTCAATCTTAGTTTTATTTTAATTTTTATTTTATTCGGTGAAATAAGCTTTGCATTTTATAATTATAGTGTCATGTCCACGGAAAAATATAAAAAAAAACTTCAGGAAAGAATCAAATTTGGAAAAAAAAAGTTAAAAAATATATGATAAAAAATATAGATAAAAAAAAGATAAAAAAATATAAGAGAAGAGCTGCAGGAGCTTGCCATAAACGAAACTTTTACATTTCAATAATTTTGCATAACTTAGTTCCCTTTAAAAAGTATGTTTATTTAACCATGCTTTCGAATTTTATTTCTTAATCAATTAGATTATCGGTTTTCATTCTTTTAATCCTTTCCTTTTTAAGTTTCCTACTTTGCAAAAGGTTTATGGTACTATTGTTTTGCTCTACAAATCTTGTAAATGTGTAAATAACGAAAATATCTTATTTTTCTTTTAGGAAACTTCTGGAATATTAGATTAGTCAGTTCCATTTTAATGCATATGAGATGTTCTTATTTTTGTATAAAGTTATTTACCAAATTATTTGTATTAATGTTATATTATTTTTGGATCCATTAACGTAGGGAGATTACAGAAGAGTAAGCTCATGAAAGACACCTATTTAATTTTGTGAATACGCCAAGATTCTCAGTGCCTTTTATGAGTCCTAATTGTTATACAGGTTATCTAAGTCAAGTTATATTACTAAAAAAATAATAGTAAAAAAACAAATAAGTTTGCTTTACTCAAAATAAAAAAAAACGTTCAATGAATATTATTTCTTCTGGCCCCTTCTGGATGTTATAATTATTCAAAAATTAAAAATTTTACTGTCAAAATTTCAGTGTTTTGAAATATTATTTAATTTTATAATATTATTTAAGATTAAATTCAGTCGTTATTGAGACTTTGGGAAACTATATTATCCATTGTCCCAAAATAAAAAAAAAATTCTTGTATTTTTATCTCAGGCTGTATTGTAGCCTTTTAGCATAGTGTCGCGTTATACTGGTGAGAATATTCCTGCTGAAACGTGTTTCTCATTAGCGGTTCCCTTTGTCCAAAATATTTTGTCCGGCAAGGAGGAAGTAACCTCCCTCCATGGTGTCCGGCACCAGACTGACCTTCAAAGAAAGGGGGGAAATTTATCATAATATAAGAATACAGTATGCTGCTCAGGGAATTGTCTTCCTGGAATCGAAATAGAGGGGATCGAGAACTAATTACCTCCAAATTGTAGGAAAACACAAACTTTCTTTCCTTTTTATAGTTCACACGGTTAGTATTTCGTGTGTTCCCAAACATAGCATCATTGGAAACAAAAATTTAAACTTTTTAAAACCTGGAGTTTAGACATTTAAAATATTATTGCCGTAAGTTGTGTGTATTTTCTGTCTACTGTGTATTCTTTCAATTTCAATATTTATTTCATATTTTAGCTGGTATAAATATTTACTAACATATGCTTGCAGAGTTTTGAAAATTAAATATTAAATTACTTATTAGTTAAAAATATTAATTTAAAAGTAATTTATTTAATGTTAAAATGTTTTTTTGTTTGGGGAAATAATTTTTATTTGACTCGTAATTTTGTCGGCTTTACATTAGCACCTTAAATTGAAAAATTCTTTTTTCAAATGATAGAAGTTAAAAATCTATAAAGTATTTTTATTTTTATAAATGTATTTTTCCTTTTAAATGATTTTTTTTCTTTTTTGTATGCTTAAATATACAGAATATATTTCTTAATTAATTAGTTCAATTTATATAAAAACAAATTTGTTTTTAACTTGAAAAATTCGTTTCAGAAATTTACAAAGAAATCGTACATATTTCTCATTCTACATTGTAAAATTTTAAAAATGATATAAATTTTAAATGATATAAATTTTTTGAAAAAAAAAAAAAAAAAAAAAAAAAAACTTCATGACATTGCATGAACAGCACTCCCAAAATGATTCTTAATAGAAATAAATTTTTATTTCAATAAAAATGTGCACTTATTTTAATAATATATATTTTAATAACTTATAAAACAGTATGTTAAATGCCTTAAAAATATGAAGAAATTTTTTACTACTATCATAACTGATTGAGAAAATTTCTTTAAATAAAATTAGGCGTTTAACAGTTAAAATATATTTTTATCTCAGCACTTGTAATTCTTGATAATAATTCGAATCAATGAAAAACTTGAAAGAACAATATTGAGGTGCATCAATTTGGAGAAAAATATAATTTTTAATAACATAACATAATATACATTGTTTGGTTGAAAATTTCTGATTTATATTAAATATACATAATTTTACTTGAATTTGTGTGTTTTGATTTTTGATTTAAGAAATTTTTTGCAAAATATTTTTATTGTCTATAATAGCGTTTCGTTGCTTATCTGAAATTTGCATTGATAATGCTATGGCAGGATTTAGTTATCTAAATTGAAATCAGATGAAAACTTATTAACAAAGATCTTCTAATTTTAGAATCAGAAAAATTGGTTTTATGGTATAAAAATGAAATATTATAAATTATCAATATATTACGTTTTGTGATTTAAATTTTTTACATTAAAAATAATTTTGGTTTACATTAATGGTCTGAATGATATAATTTAAAAAGCTATTTTAAATGCGAAATTTCCTATAAAGTTGCTGTTTTTCGCTGGAATTTTTTTGAAATAAAAAAATTAAATAAAAGTCAAAGTTTCAGTTTAATCTGTGGTTAATGAATTGTTTAAAAAATATCATTGTGAAAAATCAGGTGAGTTGATCTTAAATTTGGGGTGTAATGTCTTACCCAATTATTATTTTGCAATAAATAGCTAAAGTTTGTGAAGTTAGTAATATTACAGAATTTTTAAAAATTTGTTAGGATATGTTATAGCATATGTTCAACACATAATGATCATCTATTCGTAGAGACTTTCATAAATAAGATAATGCACAATTAATAGGGAATAAAAAATTTTAACTGCTTCATTTGGTTATTATGAAATAAATTAATTAAGCTAGAAAAAATAAATTTAAAATATTTAAGACATTGTTATGGAAATGTTAAATCATTATAATAAATTTTCTTAAAAGTTAAAAATTAATTGATTAATAAATATCCCGACTTCAAAATTATAATATCCGGATCAAGGCCTACAGTGCCCATATCCTTTTTCCTAAACGAGGGCCCTGGGGTGCGAAGCATATATCCCGGTTTGGTAGTCAGCCCAAAGCGAAATCCCCGGTGTTTAGCTCCCAAGGATGATTGGTCTTCAGTTAATCGATCCACTGGAAGGATGAAAGGTTGAGTTGACCTAGCCTGAGAATCGAACTTTGGACCTGTAACTTGGGAGCACTAAGTCACTGTGTTTAACAAATGTAAAAGTTTGGAGTAAATTTTATCATACAGATTTCCATGGAACAGAACTCTATAGAGAAATGTGGCACTGAATGATGTCACTCAGCTTTAGAAAAGAAATTAAACTTAAAACTCCATTAGAACTTCCAACATTCTTTACCTCATACAGTGAAGATAGAGAGAAGAAGAGGTTGCCATTCAAATATTTTTGACTATTTCTGCATCAATTGCAAGCTGTGAACTTTCATTGAGCAAAAATTAATTTTGACTTATTTATGATCCACCATGAGTCAAAACCGTCTAAGTTTTTATCTTAAGTATAGAAGATTTAACAATCTTTAATATAGAAAAAAAAAATTTTTTTGAAATGATCAACTTTGATAACGTAATTCATCAATTCGCTTCAGCAGAGAAGAAAATTGTGAATAATGTAGTACATATTAGATTGCAAATAATTACACATCTGCTTATATCTATGATACGTAACGAATTATTTCATGTTTAAAAATTTTTTTATGTTTTTTTTAAAATAATTGTATTAGTATATAAAATCCATAATACCTTTTTATAATTAATTCTAAAACACATAAGTCCGATTATTCTAATGACACTTTTCCGAATCCAATATAAGTGTTTTTTGTAAATTAGAGTTGAATTTTTTTTTAATTTAAAGCTTTGTTTGAGACTTTAAATTAATATATTTTCGATTATTTTATGGTAGATACAATATTTATATTGTATTCTTTATTACAATTTCACTCCATTTATTATAATGTATTATATATCGTTATATTATTATATATCTCTTGTTACTTAATACATTTTATTCCCATATTTATATTGTATTACTATTTCATTCAAAGGGGCGCCAAAAAAGGTATCGTACCCAGGCGCCGATTTTGCTCACTACGCCAGTGATTCAGCCATTCATCCCTTCAGTAGGTCGATTAACTGAGTACCAAGCATGCTTGGGAACTAAACACGTCTTATGTTAGGCTCACCAACTAACTGGGACATATGCTTCGCACCCCAGGGCCCTTGGTCATGAAAACAGTTATGGGCACTGTAGGCCTTGGCCCACATGGGCTGTCGTGCCATGGAGTTTAGTTTATACATATACATATATATATATATATATATATATATATATATATATATACATATATATAAATATACATATATATATATATATATATATATATATATATATATATATATATATATATATATATATATATATACATATATATATACATATATATATATATATATATATATATATATATATATATATATATATATATATATATATAAATATACATATAAATATATATATATATATATATATATATATATATATATATATATATATATGCAAGAATATTACTCATATTACATTATATAGAGAATTTCAAATTTATTTTGAATGTCATAAAAATCAGACTAAGATTGACAAATTCCTTAAAATTCAATTCAGTCTGTCTCAAACTTTACAAAATCAAACGATTTTCTAAATATTGTTTTGATTTTTTTCTCTTTTTATATCTTTAGCATATAATCACTTAAACGAGAAACGTGAAAAATCTTTTGAACAAAATTTTGTTATAATTATTTCTCTTCTTACTTACGTCATTAGCTTACGATCATGTGTTATCATCTAAAACAGCTGTGTGGAAATTCATCTGAACAAGATATTATTCTATTACTTCTCTCTTTGTATAGCATTAGCTCATTATAATCATGTGTCTCCATCATCATCTAAAACAGAAACGTGGAAAACTATCTGGACAAGATTTTAGTTTGATAGTTTCTCTCCTAACAACATGATTATCATAAATAATCCTCATTTAAAAGAGCTATGTGGAAAAAAACATCTGAAAAAGAGATATTGTTATGATTGTTTCTCCTTATACCACTATTTCATTATAACCATGAGCCAGCATTATGTAAAAGTTGGGAAACATCAAAACAAGATTTTTTTAACTTTTATAATATTATATCAATATTTAAAAATATTTTAGAGATGTAATTTTGATTGTTTCTTTTATTTCATTAAAGTCATATTTAAATTTAAGTATCGTAATTGAAAAAATTCAAGAGATTTTTAATTTTATAAAAAAAGTGAATAAAAACTATACATTAAATAGCTATGACTCCAATTATTTATTTTTTATGAATTTTTTTGACAAACATTCTTTAATGCCTTTTTTCTTTCAAGTAAAATTCTGTCATAATAAGTACTTATGATGTTTTTTTTTTTTTTGAAAAACAGTTAATTCTATTCTCTCAGAAGAAGTTCTACATATTCCATTATTTCAGTTGAGATTTATTTTTATATTTTAAAAAGTACTCAAATTTATTTTCACTGAAAATAAACGTCTTTTACTAAAAAATCTATGCTATCTATGTTTCTAAAAATACAATTTTACATTCCCCTGTAAAGGCTTCGTTCTCCTATTGCTTAATAATATACAATTTCCTCAGAAATACCCCTTTTTAGCAGACGATAACATGAAATAAGTAACTCTTGACTTCGAAATTTGAGAGTATTTCTCAAAAAGATGCAGCTTCAATTCATAAAAAAAATGTAGCTCTCGAATTTCTTCAGTTTTACGGTCTAAGAAACAGCTAAAGACAAATCTCGAAAACAAGAAGAAAAAAATGGGTTTCTTAGCTCGTAAAAGGAAAAAAAATGATTTCGTTTTTCCTTTGGAATTTCTGGGATAATAAAGGCCCCTATTCTAAAAGTTATATACGAAGGTGACATTTATCCTCCAGGATATTTTTTTCCATCGTCTTCAAGAAAGAATGATATAACATCCATTTGTTTTGATCTGATTTCAACCCTCCATCGTTCCTTTTACAGGCTTATAACTTACACTTTGTCCGTATAGGGGGTGAGGGTGGTGCTGTAGAGAATGGGACGTTTCGACCCATAGGTATGTGCGCTTCCGAGTGTTACATTCTTTTATGTAACGCCAGTCTTTCTCTCGCGGATAAGAATGTTCGAAACCCTCCTCCTCCGCACACGGAAAGTAATATATCGGAGGGTGGAAAAAATAGCTAAAGTTGCAGTTATACAATAACTTAGAAAAGTCTAAGAAATAGCAGTGAAAGATTGCTTATACTAGCTAGGCGTAAATGGAATGGTAAAATTGCAGAGATATTACAGTGGATAAAACATTTCAGTTGTTTGTTAGCTCTTTGGAGAGATTTTAGTATTACATATTTATATATTAATAATACTGTATAGTATGTTAAGTAAATAGCTATAAAAATAAATCCTAGAAAATTTAATAAACTGTCATTAAATCTCATGTAAAATGTTGTTGTTGTGTTTACTAATGACACCTGGACAAGCCAAGCTCGCTATGCTATGCGAATTAAGTCGATTGGGAGTCTTTCGTTGTAATCAGAGCACCATGAAGGTGAAAGTACGACTTTGCTCTACACACATGCCATAGGTACCCGTTTATAGGGTACCCAATCACTCACATCTCATTCATACAAGGAAAGGACAAAGACAGGACAGTAGAGAAAGTACATCCATGCCCGAACCGGGATTCGAACCCCGGACCTTAATATCCTCAGTCAGGCACGCTGACCACTAGACAAGTTGGTCGGCGTAAAATTTCGTAATTCCGTCATATGTTATAAACCTTTTCCCCTTGATGAATTGTAAAAGAATGAAAAATTTGTCATAGTATTAATGTGGTAATAAGCGACATAATTAAGACCACTACTAGTTTTCATTGCAGTAATTTTTAATTTATTTGTGATAATCATTTTTTAACTTATAATAATAACTGTTCTGTTGGTTACGTTAAAGAGCATTGAAGTATTCAAAATCTAGGTACTTTTCCATTATACCCCTGCTTTTAATCCTAAAAAAAATAGCATTTTTTTTTACGGAGGAGTGAAAATAATATAATGTAGATACGATGATTTTATTAACTCAAAATTTAATTTTAAATTTAATATATACTAAATCGAATATTTTTGTGCAAAAATTAACTAAAAAGTGATAAACAGTGGTAAACAAACTAAATGCTAAACCATGGGTTCCCAAAATTTTTTTTCTCGTGGACCACTTTCAAAGTTTTACTATTTTCGGTAGACACCCTGTTGGTAACAAAAAGTACCTAGGTACTAACAAAAACTACTTAAACAAAAAAGTACCTAGATACCTAAAGTTTAATCTTCCCTGGCTTTTTGTTCTTTTTTTATAGAAGTTTAGAATAATTTCTAGTATTTATAATTTTTACTACATAACTATTTCTACTACACCCAAGTAGTAAAACAAATATAATATGATTGATAAATTACAATATACAATAAAAATATGCGTAACAAATAGGCAGATACTTTTTTTTCCGGCACTGCAAACACTGACATCGATTCACTCACAGTCACACTTTTATGTTTAAAATCCCAGAAACAAATGAGTAACGTTTTGTTCTTGGAGTCGCATTTCATCCCTTTGCAGGTCTAAACAAGCATCCCGGGCGAGAGGGCGCACGGGCGGCACATTGCAAGTCTCGACATGTGGTGTACACTTGTACTATAATCTATTGTTCTATTCAATTCTGTGTTTGAACTGAGTCTCGAATATTTTTGAGTACCTACCTAGTGAATGATGCTACCTGCGTACGTTGATAGGTAAATCCAAGCCAAAATGTTTGTTCTTTATTCTGAAAACCAGAAACATTTTCGTGGACCCTCACTTACAACTTGTGAACCCCTGTTTTCTTTTCACATCTATGTGGACCCCCGTGTGATCTCCTATGGACTCCTGGGCTCCACCTGGACCACTTTGGGAACCTATGTGCTTAACAAAGCTAAAGAAAGTTCGTGCAAAAGATAGCTTGGTGATAGTTTTGGCGATTCAGAAAAAAACATTACGGTCACAAATCCACAAGGCAACTAAATACAGCAAAATTTAATTTTGTCTCATTGAATAAAAAGTACTATTATATTATAGTTGTGCAATCTATCACCGATGCAATTGCTAAATAATTTTCACCAGAATATAATTTGAATAAGTTTTATCAATAATTGATAAATTGTTTAGTTTATAAAACGTAAATAAAATGTTTGTATCATTTTTAGCAGTTTCTGAAAACGTAAACATTTTTAAACAATAATTGATGCAAATTGAATATTTATGACAATAATTTAGGATACTTTTCATTCCCGTTACGTTGATTACCAATGCGGGGGTGTAATAAAAAAGTATTAAAACTTATTAATATGTTGGTGTGTTTACTTGGATATTTAAAATAATCTTCTCTATTTAAAAGTTATATATTGTGACACTGAACTTTTTCATTTTAATTTTATTCGCTGTATGGTCTTTTTTTGCACAGAGAGAGCAATTTTAATGAATATCTATAATAGAAAATCAATAGGTTATTTAGTTGATATAATTTTAAAAGTAGATTCAAAATCATTTCCAAATCTCAATAATTGAGGAATATGCATACTGCATAAATGAAACAGAGCGTTCTCTATTTAATATCAGGTTTATATATATATTTTTCAAATGGCGGGCACCTGAGGGTTGAACCCTATGCCACAACAAGATGCCCCTGGGTAACGACAAAAAAGAGACTGCTACTCATTTGTCGTTACCCAGGGGCATCTGTGAACCAAGTCACGGAGGCGAGTAGCGTTACCCGCGCCATACCACCACAAACCCTTTTATAGGGTGGGCCACATTCATACAACATCCCAGAAGAAAGGACAGAGAAACACAGAGAAGGAAGGAAACATCCATACCCGAACCGGGACTCGAACCCGGGAACAACAGCTTATGCGTCAGGATATATCAGGTTGATATGATCCATTCGAACCTGATATGGAACCTGATATGAACGAAAGTTCCATTCAAAATCAGTGATTAATTTTACTTCCTTCTCAATGGAAAATAACTGAATGTTTCGTTCAAAATTGTAGTTATAAAGATACGGTTGTTAAATATAGTTTCTCTTCCAATTCATCTAATCGTCAACTAATGTAAATGAAATTTTGAAAAGATTCTGCAACTGACATATCTAATAAACTCTGGCTTATTGACTGCGGCCATTACGAATATCATCCGCAGATAACTATATCGCCAATCACTGGTGAGCTTTCATTTCTGCATAATAACCGAGTCATTTCTGGCGCTTAATTTAAACGAAATTAAAGTAAGCCGAATGGGTCGCCGAAAGAACACGCCATTAATTTCGCTGGCGTGTGAAACAAACCTCTTCTCTATTCTGAAGCATATCCCCACAAACAAACTCTTTACAGTCTGAAGCTCTCACCCATAATGCTGGCTGTACATAATCGTATCACTTCAACAGGCACTAAATCACAATTCTAATGATAGCGGTGCTGCATAATGCTTAATTACTGGATTCTACCGGCTTAATTACTCATAAATCTCGGACCCAGATACATCCGGCGGAGAGGGTATGATTTCCATTCACATGCAAATGGTGAAACTTTTCGCCAAAAGGAACACCGCTGTTGGCGTTGATATGGCTCTTTTGAAATTCGGTCTACGTGGGGGATGATTAGCGTTCCACTCGGAGTGGTTGGGGTACTTTGTGCTCCGGAAATTTGCCAATGAATCATCGGATTAGGTGTACCGGAGCTGGTCGTCCTGCTCTGGTTCCTGGAGAGCTGGTGAACTGAAATTTGATTTCGTGTACATAAATTCCATTTGAATCTCATTGTTGCTGGGGTTTTATCAAAATTACCTAGCAAATTACATATTATTTTAATAGATTGATTTATTCGTGGAAGTTGAGATATCATCTTGTATTAAACCCCTTTGTTTGAATTTAGATCACTCATCTAGATACAGAATAGAACATAAATATTAATATTAGTATAGTTAATTAATGTAAATATTAATTCATTTCACAAATTCACATTTTTACTACTTTTATCCGTGTGGTGGAAAACTTTTTTAAAAATAATATATTGATGTGCATTAGATATTTTATCACATTTCTCTTAAAAGAATATCAAAATTTACCATAAAATTTATCAAGACAACTGTGCTGATAAAATCTCTCATTTCTAAGATTATTAGAAATTTAGGTACTTTTCCATTTCGCCATCGCAAATCTCGCCAAGCGAAAATTAAGTCGCCAATTGGCGACAAAACACAGTATACACATAAAATTTTTTAAATAATGTTGTTTTACATAAAGATTTTTTAATTTATTTATTTAATTGTTGTTCTCGTGTTCACGCTATGCGTGGAATGATGGGTGCCAGAGCCTCAATTTGTTTACTTATTATATTAGATTACAATTTATCGGGTGATGCATATTTCAAAGTCTTATTTTTTTAAATATTTTTATGTGAATTCGTTGCAATTATTATTTTTTAAGATATATTTTTAAAATCCGATTTTTTTCTTGAGAGATTTTATGAAATTATTAAATTTACAAATTAAATTGTATAGCAACATAGCATAAAATTATGAAAAAAAGAGCCTAAATAAAGTCGTCGATAGTAAAAGGCCGTCATATGTTTTGGAAACGTAGCAGTAAAAGGTTACCAGCGGAGATATTCCCTCTAGTGCCGGTTGTATTATTTTTGGCGACTTTATCGCCTTCGCCGGTGAAATGGAAAAGTACCGAAATTTACTTAAAAAAAACTTAAAAAGAAAAAACCGTCTACATTTGAAGTAAATACAACATAAGAGTTTAAAATTTTTTTAATGCAAAATTCCTCCCTAAATGACAATATTTTATTTATTGAAGTTATGTCATTCAAATATTATCAGCTAAAAGTTTTCACTTTCACTTTTTTCTATGGATTCACAATGCATTGCAATTTTTTAAATTCCTAAAGTTTAAAAATGAAGAAATACCAATATTTATGAATGAATTAATTTTAACTTCATCTAGTTTTTGTTAAAAAAAATTCATTGTTTTCCTTCAATTCAAGTAAAAAACCCTCATTTTCTTAAATGCATCATTAAAATTAAATTTAAAGCCACACATATAAACTTAAACATTTTTGATAAAATAAGTTTTTTGTTTTTGAATTCATTTCACTGTATGTTTTTTTTTCATTATTTTTCTATAAATTCAGTATTTTATGGGAAAAAAAATCCTATTTTTCTATAAAACAGTGCTTGATATTTGGAAAGCATTTACATTATTCTGAAATTCTTTGTACTATCTTGTAATAACTTTTGATATAGTGAAATTAATTTATCCTGAATTATTTTTCTTAAAACTCTCACACAATTTACTTTTCCTTTATGTTTTCCTTTAATTTGTTCTAATTTTAAAAGTTTTCTAGTTAAATTTATTTCACATTTTTTAAAAGTACAAATATTTTTTGAAATTTAAAAGATATTAATCTAAACAACAACTATATTTTAATATTTTTTCATGAAATCAAGATATATTTCGAAAAACATATATCCAGCTAGTCAATTACTTCTTAAAATTCATCCGTTAAATCTGTTAAAAAAATTTGGGGAAAATGTTACCAATAAATACAAAGCTTTATTCTAGTGTTTTCGTGAAATCTTCAGATAGCTTTTTCTAAATGTTGCCAATTAACAATGCCTTGCTCTTAATTTGAAAAATTTTTCAATAAAACCTTCAGATAAACCTAGATAAGATCAATATTGCTTACAAATATTTTTATAAGAATTTCGTTTCTTTATATCATAATTATGATCTTAAATAAGCTTTATCAGGAAACCATAATCCCATCACACTTTATATACTGTTCTTAGAAATCTTTATAATAAATTTCAAAGATTCATTTTTTATGAATTTCATTCAATCAACATTTTATACTTCAAATGTATTTTCAGATATACATTAATATCCTCTGAAAATATGTCTTATATAAAAAACTCTTATATACTTGATATTTTGAAATTATTTTGTTACAATATTCACACATTTATAAAGTTTCCGATAAAATCCGATTTTATATGCCATTTCATAAGTTCGAAGCTTTAGTTTTCCAACGCAATTTTTTCAAGTAGTGACTGATTTTATCTTTGATACATTTAAGTCTTATTTTATCTCTACTAAATTTATTATTATTAGGTTTAGGTATAAAAATATCATATTTATAAAAAAATGATAAAGCTGTAGCATTAAGGATTTAATATTTGAAAAATATTGTAATACATTTCAATTAATTTACTAAGTGAAAACTGTTTTCAGTAATCTACAATTTATTAGCATAATATTATAAATAAACAGGAATTGAATATACCTTTTTACCTTAAAAAGAAATTAAATCAAGAATGATATTTTGGACATATTATAAAAATGATACTTTAGACGAAATAAATGTTAGTCAGTGGTTATTTGTTCAGCACATTCCGTTGGCATAATAAATCTTAATTTTTTTATGCTATAAGATAAATGTTCAAAATTTGGAAAAATCGAAAATTTATGTGTATAAAAGGTGAAATATTACCAAAAAAAAATGCTTTCCAGTTACACAAAATAAATGATGACCATGAAAAATTTATGATTTATATTAAATTAAACATTTTTTCGATAATCAAATCAAATATATTTGTGCGTGATAGAGGAAAAACACACATACATATATATATATATATATATATATATATATATATATATATATATATATATATATATATATATATATATATATATATATATATATATATATATATATATATATATATATATATATATATATATATATATTTATATATATATATATATTTATATATATATATATAATTTATATATATATATATATAAATATATATATATATTTATATATATATATATATATAAATTTATATATATATAAATATATATATATATATATATATTTATATATATATAAATTTATATATATATATATATATTTATATATATATATATATTTATATATATATATATATATATATATATATATATATATATATATATATATATATATATATATATATATATATATATATATATATATATATATATATATATATATATATATATATAAGGACAGAAACTATTGTGGTTACAGGATTCTTAGACAAATTGTAAATACTGCCACACAAATGAGAGTTAAAATAAAAAAAAGATAATTGTTTTTTTTTTTAATTTATCTAGATATTTCATAGAAAATGGAAACTGATAAATATACTGTATTTTCTCCTACTTGTACTTATTATACAGAAGAAATTTCGCATCAAAATTATAACAAAAAAAATTCAGAAATAGTAATCATTTTTTGAAACCATTAAAAAGTTAGTTATGATAGAAATATTTTAAAAAGAAATATTAGAAGTTCGGTGTAGAATCGGGTACTTTTTGGTTTGATGATACATTTTGTCGATAAACTTTAATTTATAGTTATCCTGGTAACCCTATCTACAGTTTTTGTGAAGCGACCATTTTGTTAATCACATCTTGGCTTCAAAAGAATTAGATGAATGAAATTTTAAAAAAAAAACTGAATATGAAAGCATAGAATATTAGCGAGTATAAATATAAGAATTTGAATAAAGGTTATTGATAAAATATTTAATAGTTTGTTTCAAAAAAGGATTATATTTTAAATTATTTTTAATTTTAATTAATTGAAATTATTTAGATAGTATGTAGATGTTTTTAGAATTAACTTTGAACTTATAATGAGCTAACTTATCTCAAAGATATAAGAATTTTAAATAGCCTCTCTATAAACCGCCAAATCATGTAAGAAACAAAGTAAAGGAACCAAATAAAAAGCAATCATAAGCATTTTCTCTTTCGTTTTTTATTTCTGAAGTTTCGCGAACCAAGTGAAAGTGTTAGATATTAACAACTCAAATATTGTAAAATGAAAAAGTTTACAATTTTTAACTTACCGAAGCGTGAGCAAAATGCCATTTTGTTTTGCAATGAAAAATGTGTATTATCTCGTAACTGAATATGCGTTAATGAAAACAAAACGAGACTTTTTATAATCGAAAGTGTATACAGGTATAACGTAAAAATAAAAAAATGATGTATGAAGCTTGGCTCAACACTCCTGGTCAAACCCACGCTAAAAGTATGATCTGTGGATCATCAGCGAGGATTGTCTCTGAAATTCTAAGATGCTCTAGGCAGAAGATACGTTTAATCGTAGGCTTCATAACTGGGCACTACTATTTCAGAAAACACCTCCATAAAATGGGACTGTTTCAGCTAGACCCTATCTGCAGGAAATGTCATACGCAAGAGGAAACGGCCAAACATATCATTTACGAATGCGAGTCTCTTGCCCTCCCTAGATTAACTTCTTTAGGCATCATCCATACTAGGGAGTTACACCTAGACTCCAAATAAGGGTTATCGGACTTTATTAATAAAGTGGGTGACCCGAGCAACTGGAACTAGGAAACATTGGGTTTGGAGCTAATAGTACAAAATGCTGATAAAAGCAGAGGTGCCCAATGACATACAAACCCAACTCTAAGAAGAAGAAGAACGTAATAAAATTTAAATAAGAAGACCATTCTTGGAACGACTCATCATCATGTAGACTTGTATCTGGCGGAATTCATAAGACAAAAATCATTTAGGAAAGATGAACTTTAATATGAAAAGCAATTCAAAAGGACCGTGGTAGCCTAGTGGTTAAGTAGCCGTCCACAGAAAGGCTGGGTTCAACTCCCAATGCCGCCAAAGACCCACCGAGTACATGCGATATACGTGCTAGTTAAATCTGTGGAATCGAACGTCCTATGGTCGATCATTGAGCAGTTACCATGAGTCTAGAGAAAATTTTCCTCCAGATCAAAATCAAAATTGAGGGAGTGGATCCTTTGGTGGGGCCATCTATCGGAGGAGTCTTATAGCAAAGTCGTATTTTCACTTTCGTGTTGCTCTGATTAAAATAAGATGCATCTTTCTGACTTAATTTAGCATAGCCATCGGCTAGCGAACTTGACTTGCCATAAGTAACAACAACAATTCACAAATTTTGATATTCACATATTATATGTTATTGTTGTTGTTGCTTATCTCCAAGTGGTCTGACGGAGTCAGACCAAATCTAGGAATCCGTTGACGAAGAGAAAATAGATGAAAAGGCGGGGAGAAGTGTAAATTTCGTTCCACAGTATATTCAGGATATGCTCAGGAGAAGCTTAATGTCCATGGCATTTAGGACAGAGGGGGAAGTTGTTGTTTCCTGCTACCAAAGTGAGGCATTTAAGATGGCCAGAGGCAAGACATGCAAGGCAAGTGCTGGATTTCCTATCGCAGGAAAGAGCCAGACAAAGTCCCGGGTTTCTATTCTTGTAGAAGTGGTGAGTCGAAGGTATCTGTCAATCGGTTTTAAACTGGGCTTTCTCAGGGAAAAGAGTTCAAACATGTTATATATGAATAGTTCTAATTTGGCGTCACTTTGCTAGCGTGTATCGTGAAAATCAAGAAATACCAAAAATTTATTTATAATCCATACATATTCGGGAACAATAACTCTTCTTTTTCTTTCGCGAATATAAGATCTAACAAGAGGAATATGGTAGTAAAATCAGAAATTAATTCTTGCATATGATGCAGTGCTCCAATGGCTCAGTAGCTTCACGCCGCTTCACGTTCAGATCAAGAAAGTGAAGCATCATTTGCCGCCGGCAATGATTGGGAGGGTGACCATATTCACCCTCAATGGGTTTCTAGAGCTCTTTGGGTTGAGGCCAAACCACTTTAATCTACAACCTCAAAAATCCTTCCGCTAGTATGGTGTGGGCGTGGAGAGGAGGTTGCAGATCAGATGTGACGTCGTTACCTGACCGTGTTTCAAAATTACCAAGCACTTGGTGATAGTATTTCAAACCCGTCAACCTTAAAGTACATTCCGAGCCTCGTCTGCAACACTATGTACAAATACTTTTGTTACAGTACACTTAAATTACTTTAAAATTATTATTATTTGCTTAAAGAGCTCTAGTAATAATTCTTTTCTTTGGTTGACAAATAGTTGTGTGTCAGCATGACAGGTAGCATTAGCTTATCTGAGACAATTTTTCAAAATTTATTAAAGCAATCAATTGAAGGATCTGATTGCTTAAATTTATATCTGGCATGTTACTAAAAACCATTACATATTGATCGAAATTCAATCTCCCTCATATTTGATGTAATATATTAAATATTCTCAATACATTGATGAAATTTTCTTTTAGAAAGTTGTTTCTTTTTCAGATACTGCTGCATGTCTACACCATTTTTTCTGTTTCTAACTAGTTTACGTTTATTTGGCCAAATACACGTTGACATAAGCCAATTAACCAAGGTCCATTGACTTCGGACCAACACCACTTAATTTGGGTGATGAATTAATGGATTCAGTTCGTTTGGTTTGAAATTGTTCAGATGAAGTTTTTTGAAAAGTATCGATTGATATACGAACGCCATAGCTATAGTTTCTAACCGATTTCGAATGGTTTCGAACAATGAGTACGTTGACAGAAGCCATTTAACCAAGGTCAAACGGTTTCGAACACATCGTATTTGTTTAGGTGATGAATTGGTGTCATTGATTCATTCAACTTGGAGTCCAGAAGTCTTTAAGCAGCATTATAAAATTTTGACTGTTCTGTGAACACCGAAACAATAGTTCCTTAAGCCAGTTCAAAGTGATTCGAACAGGTGTGCGTAGTTACAGGTCGTTTCTGCATCATCTGATGTCTTCGAACACATGACATCTATTTCGAGTGATGACCCGGTGACATTGCACCTTTCGATTGGAAAACAAAAATGTGTAGATGTAGATTTTGCTCGAATACATGAATCATTATGCAAATGATAAAATCATGGTTCGACAAACTAGGTTGATAATAGGACACAAAAAAAATTACAACTATCTCTTCAATTCCTTTTGTTGTGGTTTCCTAGTTCTTTATGGCAAACATAGATTGAAATCAACCATTTCAAAGGTAGATACGTTTTTTTTATTTTTTACATCATTTTGTTTATTATTTTTGTTATTTATCGTAATTTATTCTGTTAAAACGATGATTCAATTTGAAATTAAGATATTGGATTAAACTATTCGAAACATGTCATTTACTATCTAACGTGCAAAGTTTTATGATGTCCTCTTGAGACATTTTTAATCAGTTTTATGAGGAAAAGAATACGAGTTAAGTTTTTTAATTTATTAATTAAGAATTAAATATATACTTTTAAAACAGGTTTTTTTACCTTCATTTTTTTAACATGCTGTATTTGCTATTTCACGATCGCAAATCAAAATTTGGAGTTCTTTTTTGAAATTTTGGGTGCATTTAGTTACTTGAAATTTTTTTTTCCAAAATTTCTTTCTCAAAATGTAATTTATTTTTACATTTTCTAATGCAAGTCAAAAATTGTTATTATACATTGTGTCGTATTTCATGTTTGTTTTGCGTTCTGTGGTCAATTTCATTAGGCGACGTAAACTTTTATGTCACCAAATGTGAAAACCTTGGCGCCAACTCACTCTGATTTTGGAAGATCAACCGATATTTGCTTTATTTATTTACTAAACAGTGATAATTACATATATCTATTCTGAAAATCTTTGAGCGAAACAAAGTGTTAGGTTGGTACCTAATATTTTGATCCTCTTTACAGCGTCTCTTGATCATGATTAAAACATTGTAAATCTTTACAGCTTCTCCTGATGATGATTAAAGCATTGTAATTCTTTACAGCGTCTCCTGATGATGATTAAAACATTATATATCTTTACAGTGTCTCCTGGTAAGATGATTAGAGCATTGTAAATCTTTACAGCATCTCCTGATGATTAGAGCATTGTAAATATTTACAGTGTCTCCTGATGATGGTTAAAACATTGTAAATCTTTACAGCGTCTCCTGATGAGATGATTAGAGCATTCTAAATCTTTACAGTGTCTCCTGATGATGAGAGATTAGAAACTTTTACAATTCTATTTAGAATTACTAATCTTAAAATTTATTCTAAAATTTAGCAGTTTGTTAAGTTTTGGTTTCGTTTTTTTTATTTTATTTTTTTATAGCAAGAATAATTAAGTAATAGTTTTAGACATCTGCTAATATTGTTGGATATCTGTTGCATTCTCTTGGGTTTATATTTTACCATTTATATATATTTTCATTTTATTACAACCAAGGAAAATGAAACTCTCTAGAAAAATCTACCTGCTACTTTAAAAATACAACAAATGCAGCATAGAGTCAACCTTGATAAGTATAATATTTAGCATGCATGAAATAAGGCTAATGAAATACTGAAGAATTATCATGCACAAGAATTGGTTATTATAAAGTAAATTAAACTGGGAATAATTAATTTATATTTCTTCATTACTTCAAAAAAAATTTCATGTGCACATTTTGATGAATTAAATTTGTTTAAAACTGTTGAGTTCAACTGAGAAAAGAATACAGCTTTAAAATAAAAAATCAAAACCTGTCATTAAAGAAAAAATTTTTATTTCGTTTCTATTCAAAGATTTTAAAGACATGTTTCCGAATTTATTAAATACCTTAACAGTTTTAAGATATTAAAAAAGTAAAGTAACCAAATAGTATCTGTTTTATATTCTTGACTTAAAAAAAATAGCACTTCTTTTAAACACTGAAAATTTACAATATTTCATTAAACTACAGAGATAAAATTTTTCCTCATAAACTATTTACTCAAAAAAATTAGTCACTGAAATATACTTTTCATTATCTTAAGCACAAAAAATAAGTAAATATTTCCATACGATACATAATCATTCTCTTAATTATTATAATATTACTTGAAACTTGATCCTCGTTTTAGAACGAAGTAAAAAATTATGATGATAAGTGGTTCCTCGTTTTTTCCAGAAAACGCTTAATGAAAAATGTTTTCAAACAACATTATTTTTAAAAAGCCCAGAAAAGATTCATGCTATAATTATTATTATTTACATCTCCCGCATTTCAATAACATATTTTTTTACATGCATTTACGTTTAATTAAGGAGACACAAAAAAAAAATTGCAATAACTTGAAAAGCGAACATAAATCTTCTCCAGAATCAGAAATGGATGCAATTTGTACACAAGCGATGGCAGCGTTACAGAAAAACTGTACAAAACTTTCCAAGCCCCATTAATCAAAATCGCGAAATTTTATCTGAAGTACTGTGTAGAAAAAATAAAGCAAGGAAAATTGGAAACCTTCGATTATTTTTTTTTCCATCGTGGATTGATCACAACAAACAATCAAACACAAAATCTTCGTCTTATTTTGCTTGTTACCGAATGATTTTTTTAAGCTTGGATTCAGTATCATTTCTTTTCCTCGTAATATATACGCTTTTCTTTGCTCCTAGTCAAAAAAAAAAAAAAGTTCGTGGAACACAAGCTAGATTAAACGTCGACGTAAGAATGTTTCAAGTGAAAAATACTTATAACGATTCTGAAATTACACATATATTTCATTCTTTAAATTTTTCATCATTGTCTTACATTTCTTGATATTTAGTTTAACAAAACGCATATTGCTAAAATTTTATTGGTATGAAAATTCATTTGTCTTTTTGAAAAATAATTGAGTTTAGATTAAATTCCCCTCTTAAAATTTTCAATTAGATGACAATCTAAGTACTGATAACTACATAATTTATGTAAATTTCAAAATGCTTTTTAATTTTTTTAAATATATTATTTTACATACACACCTATTCAGACATAGACTCACATGTAATGTTGATATGAGTGTGAGTAGCATTTAAATTTCTAATATATATATATATATATATATATATATATATATATATATATATATATATATATATATATATAATTATTATAATAATATATACATATATATATATGTATGTATATATATTATAATCATTTATTTATTCACACACTGATGTATACTAAATATAGGATGGGACAAAATAATTTCTTCATTTCATATTTTAATAACACAAAAAGTATTAAAGTATTTTTATTTATTTTTGTATACAAAAGTTTTCACTTTACGTGATTTTAAATATTATATTGAACAAGTAACGCATGCCATTGGCGATACACTATGTGAACCGAGTTCTCCTATTTTCATTCCTCTTTCCAGCATGCTGACAGGTATGTTCGTCGTTTCTCTCTGAATGTTTCTTTTCAGATCTTCCAGAGTTTATGGGCGGTGAGTATCGGTTTTAAATAACCTCGCAAAAAGAAATTACATAGGACCAAATTTTTTCTCATTGAAATGAGTCACCTGGAAAAATAGGACTCTACGACAAGGGCACAGTTTTCTTTATTTCAATGCAGGATGACGATTGAATTATTATGTCACACAGATTTATGATCTCTCTGTAAGGAGACCATGCCAACTTCAGTATCGTTATCAATTTTTGGGTTATTGCAGTTCGATGTAATGAATTGTCCAGTTGGTCATAAGAGAAACTACTGAATTACATATGACAACATTTTGTGAATTTTATGTAAAAATTTATATTTGATTCTGTTCAAAAGCTGTGCGTTGGGGGAAATTTGAATTATAAAGATTGTCGTAGATTTTATAAATATCAATACGATTAACATTTAAAAGATTTAAATTTTTTATGTAATACATAAAAATAAATCACTTGTAACATTCATCAATTGCAACGTTTATGTAATACATAAACGTTGCAATTGATGAATGTTACAAGTGATTTATTTTTTATGGGCCCCTAAACTTAAACTTTGAATTGTATTCTGTCATCGTATATACTACCAGCTTATTTTTGTTGCTGATAAAAACTAGTAAACTTACCAAACTGTAGATTTGACTATTGTCAATGATGAGATCCACAAATGAGCGGTCAATTTTTTGGTAAAAATTCCATGCTAATCCAATGCTGGTACCCAATGAATGTATGTACCAATCACTCTCACACGTCTGGTTTTGTCACATACCACAATAACAGAGGGAGCTTTGATTTTAACGTCCAGAGGTCCTCTAATACCAACTATCTTCAACTGGATCACTTGTCAAATCTGCTACACGACGGCCTGCAGATTAACACCGTTACTCACATACCAATCACAATCTGTTGAGTTACTTTTTATAACAGCCAAGTTAGTCAAGAAAACCTTCAAAGCCGACTTTTTCCAAGAACTCTCTTCTGTTTATAGAAATAAACCATGGATTAACCAAATTCATGCGGAGCACGAATGACCAAGAAAGAAATTTGTTGCAATGATCCGCCTAATTTCTGACCATGATTGTCTTCAAAAGCACCTGTACCACACTCTCCTCTGCCCTTTGTGTAACTTAGGGAGGATATGGATTTCCTGCACCTGCGAAAGCACCCTACTCTTCCACACATTTTAATCTTTAAACATTAATGGTCGACGAGACACGCCCTAAGTTTATAGATTTACTGAAATGTTCTTTTTTGTATTGCCCTGCTTTCAGTTGTCTTGTAACTCTACCATTGATCAGCAAAGTGAAGCATCATTTGCCGTGGGCAGAGATTGGGAGATTCACCAAGTATTCTTCCTCACTGGGTTTCTAGAGCTTCATGGGTTGGTGACGTGTCCACCTCAGTATATGACGTCCAAAGTCCTTCAGCTGGTGTGGAATGGATGCGGTGAGGAGGGTGTCAGCTTAGGTGTGACCTCGTCAACCCACCGTGGTTCAAAATGACGAGGCACTTGGTGATGGGCAAGTATTTCAAACCTGTTAACTTAAAGGTACAGTCCGGTGTTCCCCTGCACCGCTACATAAATATATATATATATATATATATATATATATATATATATATATATATATATATATATATATATATATATATATATATATATATATATATATATATATATATATATATGCAACTCTGCTATTGGAAATAAACTTTTTATAACAGCCTATTTATATTATTTTCTTATTTTCAAGAGAACTTTTTCTGTAAATTGTCACACATGATACAATTTGGAAAAATTATAAGACCATCAACTCTCCGCAGATAAACACTCAGAATAAGAAATGCAACATACATCTTCCATTTTTCAGCCAACCGATGGCTGAATGGTTAACGTTCCTGACTCCTGAGCTGTGGGTCCTGGATTCAAATCCCGGTTCGTTCATGGATGTTTATTTCCTTCTCTGTTCTCTCTGTCCTTTCTTCTGTGATGTTGTATGAAGCGGCTCACCCTATAAACGGGTTTGTGGTGGTATGGCTTGGGTAACGCTACTCGCCTCCGTGACTTGGTCCACAAGTGCTCGCTGGGTAACGACAAATGAGTAGCAATTTCTGGCCTTGTTATGGCATAGGGTTCGTACACAAGTGTGCCCGCCGTTGGAAAAAAAACTTACATTTTTCAACGTATAAAAATGAACTTCTCTGAAGAGCCTTTTTTTTTTTTAACATTTTGGCTTCTGTAAAGCGAATGTTGATTTAACTTGATTATTTTGATATCTCATAGTGGACTGTTTAAAAAGTTGTTATAAGTCTTTCCTTGACATCTACCACATTTTATCTTCAGAAAGAAATTGTAGACACGTGTAGAGGGTGAAAATACAAAAACTGCAAAATACATATCACAACCAAATCTAAGCAGAGAGCAAACATTGAACAATCTCCTAGTGATCAAAGTTGGTAGAATCGAATTTATGACCTTCCATTTGGGAAAACATGGTCTTACTACCGAATCATATGGTAAGCACTACTTATTGCCAATATTAATCTATCATTCATTTTATTACGACACAAAAAATGATTTTATCTCTTATTTCATTCTTTATCATTACACTTTAAATCATTTACGATGCATTAATCTGCATCAAACGCCAAAAGTCACCACCATATTACTCACAAAATATACTAAAAATATATATTTTTTCATCCGCCCATCTGTCAACAGCATGTAAACTCCTTTTCATTTGGCGACATTGACGTATTGATCAAATAAATCAACCTATCCTCTTCCCCTTATGTTGATGACTTAAGCCAATTCTTCTAAGTCTTCACGGGAACAATAAAGATAGTTGAAACATAACAAAAGAAAATTAAGGAGTATAGGACAAAGGAGAATGGAATAAGGACGAGTTCCAAGCGCATGTAATGAAAGAGAAATCCTAAAAAAATATATATATCACGACGAGAAAAAAAAAAGAACTTTTTGATAAATGACTTGTTAAATTGCGAGTGCTTTTCTAAAGAAAATGGAAGAAAACAATTCTTAATTGCTAAATGCCTCCTCTTTCCTTTCCTACTCCTGGCTTTTGAGAAAATAATAATACTAATAAAAAAGGAAAAATCCACAAAACATACGTGCACTAGAAAAAAACCATATTATTGATAGTTCTTTTTTTCCATTAAATGTAACACTAGTTTTTGTGCAGCTCCTTCCCCCGTCTACAGATGATTAATTACTGTCAGTAAATGTAAGAGGTCACGCTATATTCCACATTCATTTTTTTGAAAAAGGATTTATTTACAGTATTTCTTGCCACTTTTACTTTCATTTATAACTAATATTAAGATAAATGTAACTGTTAATAGTTGAGCAGGATTACATGTTAAAAAAAAACTCCTCGTAATGTTTATTGTTTGGAAAACTAATAAAAACACATCCCCTTTGTCAAAATTGTAATATTAATGGAGATATCTGATATGAAAAGCGTATTTTGAGGAAGTTTGGAAATGTGATTACCCATTTAAAGTAAATGAGGTTTAGTTTTGTTAAAAAAAATTGAAGTGGATGGAAATGATTTACGTTTGGATGGTTAAATCCTTTCTATTGAGGTCAACTTCCATGAGACTTTTATGGGACCATTTCTCTCAAAAGTTCCATACAAATAACCATAAATTGGAAATTTATACAAAATTTGATAAGTATCTCCATAAACTGTTAAAGAAATGGATAGGACTTTATTCAAAATGCCTAGCCAATGAGGATGAATAAAACAGCACTATAGTTTATGCTCTGTTTTCAAATTTGTAATCCGTTCGAAATTGAGGAAATTTTAGAAATGTTTTCAACTTAACATGATGTAGTCCAGAATGCTTATTGTGACTATATATGAGATATATTCAAATCGACAAATAATTCTGAAAAATAATGCAAAATTAGCAAACATATTCTGAGAATATTTTATTTTGTTCCGAATTTTTAGCCAATATTGCCTTTATTTAAAAGTTAAAAGAAGGAAAAATTTTAATTATTTAATTAAAATTTTAAAATACTTTTTATATACAAGGAACAGTAAGATGTCCAGTTTTTACTTTCGACGAAATGTTTCAGAGAAAACACTTTTGAATTAATGGCTGTTAAAAAAATGAGATAAAAAAATTAAATATTGGCGTGAATATAAGGCAATATTCTTAAGATTAAAAAAAGATTATTTACAAATACTGCTATTTATAATTTAGAATTCTATTAATTAATGAAATTTTTAATTATTTAAATCGACCTTTTGCCGATTTAAACTATCCTTAAATTAAATGTTTTGTCTCTTATTTTTCATTTTGTTTTTTCTTCTGTTCTATTGTCCACGTGTTAATGGCTTGAATCAATAGAAAACAGCTTCTTAAACCGATGAATTGGTTCTTATATAAGAAATTGTTTTAATAACAAAATGAACTTCGACAATATTCTCAGATATTCGATGCTGCTGAGCTTCGCCTGGTTTGCTGCCGGTTGAAGAATGCGATTGGAAGACAGGCAGCAAATTCGTCGACAAGTGGGATTTACGACGCTGAATTAAAACGATGTCGTAATTAATTATGTATGACGTCGATGAAACGTTGTTTGACGCCATGGAAAATTTAAACCAATGAGAATTGTGGGAACTAGTTTGATATCCCCCCATTGGTGACCATTGCGACTTTTTTTCATCGCCAAGTTAAGCGCATGTTTTTTTAACGCGAGAATTTTACCAAAGTTCAAAAATTACGCATTTTATAAAATTTTAAATCACATAATAGTATAAAAAACCTAAAAAAGTATTACTGGAAAATAAATAAAAAGTTTTTTCTTGGGTTTGTGCTTTCTCTTCAAAACAACCAGTAAAAGAGATAAGTAAATAACAATAATAGTCTTGATATGACGTCAAGCTCACATGTCAGATATGCTCGGTGATATTATGGAAAAAAATATATAAGAAAAAGATAATAATAAATAAACAAAAAGAAATTGGAAAAAAAAGAACAGTTTACGTTATTGAAATATAAAAGAAAAATATATAATAATATATTAAAATACATATATATATAAGAAAATTATATAATAAATAAACAAGATAAAAAAAGTTATAAATAATAAATAAAAAGAAATTGGGGGAAAAAACAGCTTACGATGTTTGGACGATGGCGACAACGAAACACAATAGCAAACGTAGAACAAAATGTTTGAATTGAAAATAAAACGAAAACTTCAAATACTACTGCCACTGAAAAGAACCATATATATGTGACGTAAAAAATATGTAAAACACGAGAAAAACCAGATCTGGCAACAAAAGAATCTGAAAAGTTGCAAAAACTCAATTTGGCAACACAATAATCAAAACAGAAACTCAAATTGTCAACACTGTAATAAATTCATCCCAATTAATTTTTCTAACGATTCCCCAAAAAAATTAAATGGGTCCAATTTCTTTTCTTCACAGGATTTAAGGAATAAATAAAATGCTAAATAAAATTTAAAATCCGTTTGGCGATTATGTGTCGCCAATTTACTCTTGTCTCCATGTGCTTTCAATAGTATTTGTATGGCATCCTGTAGTTTCATCCACGAAAGTGACATTGATTAACAGATAAATGTTTCTAGCCCTCGCTTCCTAATGAATCATAAGCCTTCCAAGAATCGGAATAAATGGCTGTGCCTGGCTCAATCCACTGTTTAATAATATTAACTAAAGTTTCTTAGCAGAAATTCTGATTTGACTTCCGCATTTTAAGCACACTAACTCCGATTTCAAAACTCCAATTTCACGCAAAAATTCTAGCAGAATTTCCTTTTTTCCACACAATTTAAAATCGATTAGATTCTCCATCCTGACCTAAAATCTGCTTACCACCGGAGAAATTGAACGTCATTCCAGAACTAAGAACACCTTGGTATTTTAAAACGATATTTTGAGCTACGGACGGAATTAATCTTAACAATTTTGACAAATACTGAAAAAAAAATAAATAAATAAATGCAGAACACAAAAATGATTATTTAAAGTAATGAAAAAGTGCAACACAACCTGGAATTTAAGTATCCAAAATGTCAAGCAAATAGTAAAACACACTAAAAAAATCTTACCAACTGTCAAAAATTTCTAGTAAAATGCTGAAATGGAACAAAATGTTCTAAATCTCGTCGCGATGACGTAAGCACTAGGGTTGTCAAAATTTAATTTTCACCTTAATTCTTATTGGTCTTCATATGTATGACGTAATAATAATCAGGTTGCCAGGTACAAATGAATATCCGCCAAAAAAATCGCCAATCTCAGAATTTGACGCATGGATTATACGGCAACTGAGCCATCAATTTATGGTTCATAAATTGTATAATTTATAAGTTACAAATAATACAAATTTCTCTAGAATATATTTTGTCCAATCAAGTTCAGTTTGAAAAATCAGATTAAAGTGGAAGTTCATTTCAAGCATCCAGGTGAATATTACTAAATTTGTGGCCTATATTGATTTAAAGATCAAAGCTATAACCATTTATCTGTTAGCTCAACTCCAAATTATATGGATTTTTTTTTTCGGTGTCAGAAAGCGAAAGTTATTTGTTAATAAATCGCATTCAAAATTGATTTTACCAAATATAGCGACAGTGGTCTCAACGTAAGATTATGAGAAGTTCAAAGGAAAAAAAAATTTCAAATGATTCACGTAGGATCGAATCAATTTGCATGCTTTTTTAAAATAAATTACAATAAAGGATTTAAAATAGTGGGAGTAATATAAGTTTCAAAGTAAATTATTCCATTTTAAAACCTCAAAATTATGTGGTCTAAAATTAAGTATACATGCGTTTTATCAAAAATCAATGGCTAATCATACATATAAGCTTAAGTAACATTGTTTTTTCTGATGGTCTGGTTTCTTAGGGAGCTTGCTTTCGTTATCGGAAGGTAGAGAGTTCGAGTCCCGGCCCAATCGAAGATCCGTCGTGTTCGCTAATGTCAGCATGGGCACGTAAAATATGTAATGGTCGCAATGTTCTTCATGTGATATGATATCTATGTCCCTGCTTCTAAATTACTAAGATTCACTTTGGGGGCTATGATGGCACAACCACTGTGTGCCCTTCTATATAAAAGGTCATCACTTTCACCCCTGTAATGCTTAAAAAAGTGAAAATCCTATTGGCCAGTCTCATTAATTAATTGTTGTTCTATGAAATAGATATATTTATCTATTGTTGTTCTATGAAATAGATATATTTATTATGATCGATATATTTTTAAGTTCACTTTTACAGTTCTAATAGAAATTTCCATGGCTATATAGTTTTATAAATATTTTATTGTAAATTTTTCTTAAAAGCTACTTTGTGTATAGTAGAACAAAATAAATAAAAATTAAATTTTCTGAATGATTAATAAAAACGTTAAAAAATTTTAAAAAAACATAAAACACGCTTATCATTTATTCAATTTTATAAAATTTTTAAAGTAAATGAGAAATCATTGTCTTTACTTTAAGCTAAATGCTTATAATTAATGCAAATACTAGAAATAATAGTATTTCCATAATTGTATTTGTGCAGATGGAAAAGAAATATAATTGGATGATCATTACAATATTTGTCTTCTGCGAATCGGATATCTAAATAATTATTTAAATAATAATTAAATAATTTTTCAAATGTAAGCACACTTTTGATGCAAATAAACGAACATGACCATGAGCCAAAATGGTAATTTGTCAACTAATATAAGAATTCCTATATAAAGTATTGATATTGTTGTTTTGGTTGCTGTTTTTAATCTCCCATCTGTTCTGATGGAGTCAGATCAGATCCATGAAGTTAACATCAATGAAGTCTGGTACAAGAAGTGGACTGTTTTGGACATCCAAAACAGTCCACTCTAAAATGCGCTGAGGTGATGTTTGTTCCAGACAGCATTTGGGGCAAAGCTATCCCAAGAATACGTGCTCTTGCTACCCATAGAATATGTGAGGGCTTGCAAATGTCCTTTGGCAAGCCAGGACAGACATGTGTTGGTATGCCTGTCACAAGAGAGCCATTAGGAAAGTCCTGGTTTTATGCCTTTATCTTCTTCTTTTTAAAGTTCGGTTTGTATGTCATTGGACACCTCTGCTTTTATCAGCATTTTGTACCACTTTAACTCCAAACCCAATGTTTCCTAGTTCCAGTTGCTCGGGTCACCCACTTTATTAATAATGTCCGATAACCCTTTAATGGAGTCTAGGTGTAACTTTCTAGTATGGATGATGCCTAAAGAAGTTAATCTAGGGAGGGCAAGGGCCTCGCATTCGTAAATGATATGCTCTGGCCGTTTCCTTTTGCGTATGACATTTCCAGAAGATAGGGTCTTGCTGAAACAGTTCCATCTGGTCAGAAAGTCAGTCTTGCTAGCGATAGCTTCCTGACTTTCACCAGAAGAAGAAGGTTTGGAGGTAATTTCTACCTCAAGTGAAGGATTCATTACTGCCCCTTTACTAAAATGCCTCTGAGTTCCCTTGTCTTTTTCAGCAAGGTCTACTTCAGAGGCTTCACCTGCAAATGCAGAAAGGTTTGTTATTTCTTGTGTCTTTTCAGCCACAAGATAACAATAATAAGCTCAGGTAATATAACAGTCCACCCAGCATTCCCTGAGTTACTGGGCAAGGCAAATTACTCTAGAAGTTCGCCAGGCAACTAAAGGTTCCGTTAAGACACCATTACCGCGATCCCAAATAACCCTAGGCACGGGTCGCATAACATCAGGGTTTACGGAAGCTGGTTCGCGGCCTCTGATTCAATATTCAAGGCTATCCTGTCATTTTTATGCCTTTATACTAGTTGTGAAGCGGAGGTATTAACCCTTTTTCTTTGTTTTGGGCGTTTTGCCTCGAGAATAACTCTAAATATGCGAGTTCTGAGATGAAACGGACAGAATGCTCTAAACCTACCTTTGCTAGAGTGTCAGCTAATTCATTTCGGGAAATATTAACATGGGATGGGATCCATTGAAATAATATTTTGTGCTGGGGAGATATAAACTTTACTTTCCGTAGGATAGATAAACTAGTTTTATCTCCTATGTGGGTCCGATTTTTGAGATGTTTTGGTGCGTGATTGGTATATTCAGCGTTATTATAAAAGTTACTCTCATCCTGCGTTACGTATTTTTGGTTGCTTTCTTTAATAGTGGCCTAATAGCCATGGCGTGAATTAATGGCGATTGTGGACAATCATTTTCAATATGCTATATAATCCTTATATTCCATATCACCGTAAAATTTGGCTGAAATCGCACTGCAGCGGTGAACAATGTGTCAAAGATGATCAGTATTAAATACTCTTCAAAGTTATACAAAAAAATACCATATTTTCTGCCGCTTTGGGTAATCGCCAATAACATCATCAAAAATTAATTATATGTGTTACATCATCGAGTTCTTAAACAAACAACTTTAGCAGTGAACATTTACTACATTCTTTGTTTATATTTTTAAAAAAACGATGGCGAAGTTTATTAAGCACTGCTTCTAGCTCATTATTTTCTACTTTGAATATGAAATCTTCTTTTTCCTTAATTTTCTGATGCGCCGTCAGCTTAGCAGTTAGGTGAACAATTTTATACATCTTTCACTCCAGGTACTTGCTGAACATTTTTCCGAACAAGATAATTTACTACGTCGAAAATGAAGTACTAAATTCCCCAGGGAAAATTCTCGAATCCTCCATGAAGTGTAATTGAAACAACGAAAACATTAAAAACCAAAACTTACTTCCCTCTCTACTTTTTAAGCTTTGGATCGTAAATTTCAAGCCCTCCCTAAATTCCAGAGACATGCCTCGTTCGTAAAGCCTATCAGAAAATAAAAACTCAGCCAACGATAATGAAAAAGTGGGTGTGCGAAAAAGCTCAAGAAAAAAAGGCCTTTTTTGTTTGTCGAAAACTTTCGTGGGGTATTTATAACTACTTAATCAAGAGTTACATTCGCCAGAAAAACCTCATCCTCTTAAGTAAGAGCAGTAAAAGTTGGCGAGAACAGCAAAATGCACTGAACGAAAAATTGAGATGGATGCCGCAATTAATTTCATTTTCTGTCTTCCTTGGCGATTCTTGTATCTATTTTCTGGCGACCTCTCCAGAGATTGAGCTTCACTTGTTTTTCTTCTATACAGCGAATTGTTTACGAACCGCAATAATTTTTGGTTAACATAGATGTCTGATGAAGACATGATAAGGGCGCACTTTTTATGCATCTTTCATCGTTCCGTGTAGTTTTTTTTTTAGGCCAAATATGTCTTTTATTACAGTTACAGTTAAATCAGTGTTCAGTAAATTTTAAACTGCAGAAAAATATTTAAAATCCCAAATTTACTATTATTTAAAAGAATCTAATCTGATAAAATTGAGTTTTTCGTTTTAAAATTGAGGCAATGCAGATTCTGTTGGAATCTAACACAACTCAAAATTTATTTACATATAGCACAAATTAACATGAAAAAGAAGCATCATTAATTATTGCGATACGTTTCTAACTGCCTATTGTGGAAAACTAAAGTTACTGACCAAGTCGATCCACCTAGTGATTTTCAACTAATGACGTTGACACTTGAGCAGGCATTTTCTTCTCTACGTAGGGAATTGGATTTTAAGTAACTTTTACCGAGCTGGCAGCAGAGTGGTTAACGTTCGGCGGCCAGTTCGGCAGCTTGGTTCAACAGCTTGTCTGTTCGAGTCCTACTCTAACTTAAGAGTTTACAGTTATTCAGTATCCACCTTAAACTATAAGTCCCAATCTAATTAGCCCTTGCGTCCAAAAAAATGACCATAAAGCGCGACAAAAACCTAATAAAACCTAAGGAACATTTAACCTATATAGGTATCAAACAAGTAAGCATTTAACGTACGTTCCTCACAATAATCTTCATCTTAGCCAAATATCAAACTTTCTCACTAACTTCCAAAATTGTATTGACACCTTTTTATTCAATAACCCATTGTTATTGAATAAAAAGGTTAAAATACTTTGCATTCAATAACAATGACCAGTTAAATAACTGCAAGCAGTTATAAAATATAAATGTACAATATTATTTCATGAAAATCCTGAATAGATATGTTCAGAATGTTAATCTTCAAATATATTAATTATCATTCATTCTTCTAAAATTTTTAAATACTTAATCTTGAATAAGCTTTTATTTCTGTTATAATAAATATGAAAATAATTCGAAAATGAAGATATATTTTTATTGATTCATTTAACAAAATTAAGTAATTTGGAACAGAGCTAAGTCCTTAATTTCAATATTTTCCAAGGAACTTTGGTGAAATTCTTGCAAAAATAATTTTTTTCATAAGCATCTCTTAAAGTGGATATAAGTCAGCATTAAAAACTTTACGTCCTATTTTTTATCACAAAACTTTTTTTCGATTAATACAAATTTAAGGCAGTGACTATGACATCTATAAATAGGATATTCATATTTTCTCTTTCCCTTATTCTTAAACAAAGTCTGGTTGTGAAAATTAAATTTCTAAACATCGAAAGGTAGTTAGTTCGATTCCCGTGTTCACTTAAGGCGGATGGGCACGTTGATAGGTGAAGGTCACGATGTCCTTCAAGAAATACTTCTAGGAGTGATGTCCATGCTCCTAAATTACAAAGATTTATTATTGTTTATAAATTACCAGTCATCGTTCACTATATTTCCATGGAGAATCAATTCGTAAAAATACTTATTCTTTTCTCAATGTGAGTTATAAGCAATTAGTTAGCGCGCATAAGGTCCCAAAATCGATCCTCACTACCAACCTATTTAGCTTCTGAAACATTTTTTTAATAACGGCCGGCACTGGGTGACTAACTCTTCGCCACAACAAGGCTGGAAACTGCTTGTCGTTACCCAGTGGACACCTGTAAACCAAGTCACGGAGGCGAATAGCATTACCCGCGCCATACCACCACAAACCCGTTTATAGGGCGGGGCCGCATTCATACCACATCACAGAAGAAAGGACAGAGAAACACAGAGAGAAAGTAATATCCATGCCACCCCCGAATCGGGATTCTAAACCGGAACCTACAGCTCAGGAGTCGGGCACGCTAAAAACTCAGCCATCGGTCGGCCTACAACAAAATCAGAATTATATAATTTCGGATGATTTTGAAATTTTTTTATCTCTTAAACGAAATCAAGGTTGCAATTTACCGCATAATCCTAAAAGGATTGGTATACTTGATAATTTGGGAAGTACGCGATGTGCTATTATGTATATAATTCAGATTTTACATTAAAACAAAATCTTTAAAATAAAAAAAATCGTATTTGAGTATTTAAAAAAAATAAATCTTGCATTTTAATCTCTTTTAGATAAAATAATACCATGAATAGATTGTTGTAAGTAAATAAACAACTTAAGAGCTTAACTAAGTTGAACCCTTATTTTGTGAATTTTAAAAAATCAGATATTATTTTAAGGTTAAATAATTACAAACTTCAATGATAGTCATAAATTGTCGTTGTTACTTATGACACGTGGAGAAACCAAACTCGCTAGCGATATTAAGTCAAAAGGGTGCGTCTTTCGTTTAATCAGAGCACCACGAAGCTGAAAGTACGTCTTTGCTCCAAGACTCCTCCGATAGATGGCACCACCAGAGGATCCACTCCCTCAATTTTGACTTTGATCGGGAGGGGAAGGAAATTTTCTTCCGGCCATTACAACCATAATAATTACTCAACGACCGACACAAGACTTTCGATTCTACGGATTTAACGAGCAAATACACCTCATATCGGTGAGTCTTTGGCGGCATTGGACACCCAACCCTTCAGGAAAGAAGGCCAATGCCTTAACCACTACACTTAACCACGGCCCCTACAATCATTAATGAATAATAGTAAATAGATATTAAATTTCTTCTACTTGCATGCACATTATCAGGGAGGGAATTTTCTAATTTTCCATGTTTGTGAAATGTGAATAAGGCGTATTATGCATCTAATCAGTCGAAAATGAAAGAATTTTACTATAATACATTTTAAAGAGGTCATTATTACATTATTATCATAATAAAATTAAAACTACAAATAAAGATATTACAAATGCAACATATTATTTTTGATAGTAGTTTTTCTGTGTTGTTATAATTTATTTTAATCTTTAAATAACCTATCAATCTAAAAACTTTCTTTCCATTCTACTCTAATTTCCACATACAGTGACATTTTGTCTATTATGGCTGATTTGCATGCAGCACATAAAATTAATTGAATTCCGAACCAATAATAACTCTCATACTCGTGGTGGGGATCAAACTGTCAAACTAAAATCCATAGCTTATATCAGTCATAGATTTTATCAGCTGTAACAATTAAATCAGTTATATTTTTCAGAAATATATAGCATAAAAAATGTGACTTTACATTATATCATGACAAAATTAAAACTATAAACAAAGATATTCCACTTGCAATATATTATTTTAGAGAGTAGATTGTTAATATATATATATATATATATATATATATATATATATATATATATATATATATATATATATATATATATATATATATATATATATATATATAATGCAAAGTTAGATATAGAACTGAAAAGCACAAGAATATATAAACATTTAAGCTTAGCAACACATTTAGTGCATAAGCAGCTAGAATAGTATTACTAAGATATAGTTAATATATATATATATAGTTAATATATATATAGTATATTTTATAAAATACAATGAATACAATTAAGCAAAATACAATGAAAAATGCCAAATGGAGAATAGTACATAAAAAATATTAAATGGAAAACAATACATTGAAAATACCAAATGGAAAGAATTACATTGAAAATACTTGGAAGAAATTTCAAAAAAAATATTAAAGAAAGATAGATAAAAATGGAATAAAGAATTTTTGCTATGGCTTTGGGGTGTACTGGCTTTTTTAAGACTATGTTTTGGGCCATTGCAGAAAACCCATAATTTGTGCCAATGTGGTCAACAGTCCCTGACGAAGCAACCCATATTGGTACTTTACTCCATTTTTATCTATCTTTCTTTAATATTTTCTTTGAAACTTCTTCCAAGTATTTTCAATGTAATTCTTTCCATTTGGTATTTTCAATGTATTGTTTCCCATTTAATATTTTCAATGTACTATTCTCCATTTGGCATTTTTCATTGTATTTTGTTTAATTGTATTCATTGTATTATTATATAAATATACTATATATATATATATATATATATATATATATATATATATATATATATATATATATATATATATATATATATATTCAAAAGAAAACATTTTTAAGCAATTAAGTATTACTTTTTTATTGTTTTTAATAAATAATCAAATTTTATCAACAATAATCTTCCAGTATTAAATTCAAAAACAGGGGACTGATTTTATAAAAAACAAATTGACTTTATTAATTATACACAAAATCATAACAATAGCCAATTTGATAGCTTGTTAAAATTTATAAATTCTTAAACATATGCATTCAATTCATTTAACATTAACTTAAATTCATCATAAATATTTATAATATTTAAAAAAAATTTCATAACATTTCATATTTAAAAAAAAAACAAAATGAATTTAATGTAAACTAACTTTATAAAGGCTGAAATTTAGAAAATTTTCACTTTTCAGGACAAGATGTTTTATAAAATGATTTTCTAAAATTGCTACGATAGTCATTTTAATGCTTTAAGTTTTCTGCAATTACTGAAGATTAGTTAATATAAGAATTTTGTTCCAATTACTAAAAAATATACAAAATTTGTGTCATAATATGATAGTAAATATACTAACACAATAAAAAAAATTATCAGAGAAGTACACTTTCTGATAGCAAACTTTATTCAAAAGCAATCTTTACATGAATATCAAATAAAAACATACCCTGATGACAATGAGTTTCGGAAGCTTTAAAAATACTCATAAATAAATAAAATACATCTATTATCCTCTGAGACTAGATATAAGACTAGTAGTTCATGTCAGCTAAAAGATACTAAAATAAATATTTACACATATTTCTCTTCAATGCAAAAATAATTGTATTATTTTTCTATATATTATGAAAATATACTATATATAATACCTTTCAATCTAAAATATAGCTCTAATCAGTTAATTACAAGAGTTATAGAAAATTAATAATATTGGTGAGATGCTATTTTTTTCATGAAGTCTTTGAAATGATCATAAATGATTGTGTGATTGCTGTTAAATCTAATTGTTAATAAGCTCATTAGATGAACATTTTTAATTATAAATTATAGGTTAGTTCGTTTTTTAGTACTTAACTAGTACACATTCTTATTTAATAAACTATTGACATTAAAATAGAAAATTTTAAACATCTATTTCTCCATCTTCATATGTACAATTCTTAAAGAATAACCATTTTATGACAGATTGTTGGTCACAACCTGTAAAAGAAAAAAAAAGTAAATATATAATTTAAAAAGTTGTCTAAGCATGTCAAACCCATATTTAAAATGCTTCAGTTAAATAAAAAAAATTATTACTTCTGGAATGTAATTTAAAGACTAAACAATAAAAGTTTCTTCCAATATAAAAATGATATTAATATTTAAGTCAATAAAAGAAACAAAGAATTTAATAGAGAATATAAGCATGATTCGCCAATTTTATTTCTAGAAAATATATTATCTTTTTCATACATGTGTGTGTGTAAATAACCAAGGATGTGATTAAGAAAATAAAATAAATATTTTAATAAAACTTGTGAAGTAAAAAACTAATTTACTTGGAAGTAATAAAATATGTATCAAATTTATTTGCACATAAAAAAATGTAAATTCATAATTAAAAAAACTTTAATTTTTAAAAGAGTTTGATAACATCACTTTAATCTTCTAAAACACCATTCTTGATACATACAGACTTAAATGTAAGCAAAACATACAATATAATAACTACTGAAATTTCAAATAATAACTATTTCACATAACTATTGAAAATACAGGTACAAAATATGAAATAAAATGGGTTATTTTTATATAAATTACATAGTTTTTATTGGTTAATATAATCTGAAATTAGAAAAATAAAATTTAAAATCATAAGTGTTATTTTATAATTAAAGAATAAAAAACATACCTCAGTTAATCTTTTATAATATTCATCATTTGTTTCTCCTTTAACTTTTTCTGGAACAAAGATTCTTGACTTACGAAGCATAAATTCTAAGTCTTGAGTAGTCATGATAGGCAATGGGCTTATTTTATTTTTTCTCAAAACTTCTGCTAAGTACTCATAATAATGGGTTCTGAAATTGAATGAAAAAAATTGCTTTATCAAAAATCTATAAAAACAAATTAATAACAATATTATTTTATGACACTATGATCACATATTGTTACTGTCTTATTAAAAAATTAATTGAAGAATAGAAATTAATTTGATATCAAAGAAAATAACAAACAAAAGTAACCGACTAATGATAATTAATGGAAGTGCTGTCAAATTAAACATGTAACAAAGTATGAGTAAAATAATACACTGAGAAATTAAATAAAATTAGAATGCAATTACAGTTTACTTTATAAATATTTTTTTCATATTTTTAATGAAAAAATTTAACAGGATAATGAAAAATTTAATACTACAATAAAAAATTGAACAGTTTAAAGATTAAATTTAGATAATATTTGTTATTGATACTAAAATATAGATTTATAGAAAGTGGAGAATTCCAAAATGTTAAAAAATGTAAGACAATAAAAAAATCACAGCTAACATTTTGTATAAATTAGAAGTGCATAATACATAATGAATCAGAAATTATTATTTATATCAGAAATCCTACAAAATTATATAACCTATTCTATTACAGGGTTTGTACAAATTTCCAAGAATCAAATTCCAAGAGTTTTGAAGAGTTTTCCAAGAGCCAAATCAAAAATTTTCAGGAGGTATGAACATGCATGTTAAATATATTTTTTTTTTATCTTATTTTAAAAATTGTTCTAAATTTAAATATGTATATAATAATGTACATGCAACATTTTTCAAATATATTTGTAAATAATAAAAATAAATTATTGCAAAAATTATATAATTAGAATATTTTTTATTTAATTTAGAATTACAATTAATGATTATTTCAAAACCCTTCTATGAATTTACAGCTACAACAGAAACATTTTTAATTAAATAAGCAATATTCTTTACATTATTGAATCAGACATTGTATAAAATGGGTAATGTACGAGTTTTCAAGTATCTTCCTTAGATTTCCATCTATTAATTTATTGAATATTTAAAATGTGTATAGTAATTTCTTTTCAAATAAAATACTTATTCAAAACAAAATAAATACAACTATTAGATAAAGTTTCCAGGGGGGGATGAATTTTCCCCCACTTATTATTTAATAAAAGCAATTCTAAATCTCTAAACCTTCAATGAATTTTTAAATTTCTTGCTAATTTATACTTGCACAATATAGCTATTAGAAAATGCTAACTTTCTATCTTTAAAGCTTTCAATTTTAATTCCTAATAAATATTGAGTGATAATTGTTGCTTCGCTGATGTACCACAGCGACACGTGTATGATTTTCCAATTAATGTGAATTTATCAGTTCTTTCAACTTCCTCAACAATTCCCATTGCAGAATTTTCAAATTCATATATGTCATCTTCCAAATGCTTTATTTTGATTTTCAGTGCAACAATTATTTTAAGAAATACTTTTTGCGTTTCTTTTGTTATCAGCTGATTTTTTTTTTTTTTGCTGTTTTAATTTACCCAAATATAATTTATACATTTGCAGGCACCAGCAGCAAAATTAAATCGATCGTTGTTAATTATTATAAAGTTCATATCTCCTGTGTTTCGGTTGTGATCATCAATGATGCACTAAGCCATAATTAATTGATTATTTAAGTTTTAACCATAAAATTTTTGTTCACGGAAAACCTACATTGAACAGATGCTTGATAATGAAAGAGTAGTAAAATCAAATTAGCTACTTTCCGTAAGTAACAATTTTTTCTACTTAAGAGGAACTTAAAATAAGCATCCATTTTATCTTTAATAGGATCAAATTTCTCAACAATCTTGAAATATTACAGTCAGTTGTAATAAATATTAAACTCTTCTAGAAAATCATGAAATTCTTTTCTTTTTTTCTGAATTACGCAAAAGCCAATCTTTTAATGGCTTTTCCAGAGTTCCCTGGTCATTGAAAAGATACTTGCCACTAAGCATATTAAATAATTTATTTCAATCCTTATTTCATTGCTAAACAAATTCATCCCTTTTCACTGAAATTACATGCTATTTTCTCCAAAAAAGATATGGAAAGTATATTTTAACTCAAGAATCTTATATTTAAATAATATTATTCAGTAAATTTTATGCAACATAAAAAATATAAACATTAATAGAAAAAGAATCAATTAAAATCATTCCCCCTAACTGCACCACATGATGATCTTATTGGTGATAACTCTTCACTTGCCTTCACACACATATCTAATCACTACATCCTGTTCTGACTGAACTGGATCATTATGACACCATTGTGGCTGATTCAGATCTTTATTTTAGTCAATAGTTATAAATACAGTCAAATATCAATTGTGCCACTATTTAGCAGGTAAAAATAAGTGCCGTTATTATACAATTTTGCTTTCGAAAAATTTCACAGAAAATTTAAAATATTGAAAAAAACTTTGCAAAATTATAATATTTTCTAAAAAAAAATAATAAATGCATGATGATAAATAAAAATTCCAGGAGTTTCAAGAGCACTTTAAATTCTTTTTAATTCCTAGAGTTACAAGGAGTTGTAAAAACCCAGCTATTAGTCTGAGCATAATAAATATAATTAAGACAACAGTTCTTTTATAGTATATTATTAAACAATGATTAAAGTTGAAGTAAAAAAAATCTTTTTTAAGAAACATAAAATAAATTTTTAAAAAATCACATTAAATAACTTACCTAATTTGTCTACCAAAAACAATTTACTTTAATTTTTAAAATGTTTTTACACAGTAATTATAAGATCTGAGATTGTTTTATTCAATGAATTAAAACAAAATAAAGTATAATGTAAATATATCAAATTATAAACAGATATATAAACATATAAATATGTGTGCAGTATTCTCTTGCAAAAAATTAAACTTTCAAGTAATATGTAATGTAGAGATGCAATGATTTTAGACTAAATACAAATTCTTCAACCAAAACTTTTCTTTTTGTTACATATATTACCTTGGGATTATAAAAGTCATTATAATTTCAACATATACTTTTAAATGTTAAATTAATTAAGTAAAGAGATTATAATTACATTCAAGAAAATATATAAGGTAATAACATTACATACAATCTAATGTGTTTATAATGTAATATTATAAGATTAAAATTTACTATGTTTTACAAATTTCCATTATTTTTGATGCCCTTAAATTGTTTTTAATTCCAATTAAACAAGATATAAAATTACAGGCTTGAAAACTGAAGTAACAATTAAAATATTATCATAGTTACAAATTTTACGTTACAATTATTATGTAGCATGGATGGAACAAACCTAAATCACTTTTATTATCTACATTTACAAGTAATAAATTTTTTTTTTATTTCTTTCTATTGGAACTCAGCCTATAATGTAAAAAAATTCTTAATTTAAGGAGTACTATGTAACATAAGAATGGTATGTCATAATGAAATAGTATATTTGAGAGTATGTATTGTTATAAAATTAGGAAAACTTAATATATTAGCTTCCAAAATAAGGTATTATACATATAAAGAAATATACTGGAGAGATTTATTGTTAAAATGAATAAAGATTTTTCTAATAATATTGTAGCTGAAGCTTTAACTAAAACCACATATAAGAGAATAAAAATTAAATTTTTAACAGAAGAATAATGTTAGAATGATTTTAGTTTCAACAAAATTTCTAAACATATATCACATATACATTGGATATCATACAAATATCTATATCTAATGTATTTTATACATAGATGTTGCAGGTACCTCTTAAATTGCTTCTGATTCTAAGAGGACCATTAAATATAATCAAATGTCATAATTGCAAATAGACATTTAAGGAAGAAAAAGATTAAGTAATTAATTATGAAATGACAATTTATAAACATATATACAAATATAACTATAATTAAAATAATTATATTTTTAATTAGTATTTAAACTAGAGTTAATATATTCAGTCCAAAGTTATTTCAAAAGAAAAATTTCAAATATTTATTCCAAAATATTTGATAAAATGGTAAAATTGCTTGTTCTTCCAAATAAAAAAAATTCATCACATTTTTTGGTTACAATATATGAAATTTGCAAATGGTATTTTCTAATAATAATAAGCAATACAATTTAAAACACGTGTTATTTAAATACAACATAATAAAAGGAAAAATAAAGAACAAATATTAAAAAACTCTATAAATAATTTTCTTACTTGCAAAGACCAGCACAGTAAGGTACAATATCTCTGCCACATCTGTCTTCAGAAATTAAGCCATGGACATTCTTCTGTTCTCGCACCTGACAACGGCTCTTCACAATTTGATCTTTAGGTGGAATGGTTAAGTATGTCACAGATTCTTCCTATAATAAATAAATTCAATTATATATATTTTCATAAAATAACACAACAGAATTCATATATTTTGAATTTGAAATTATGGCTTATAAAATATCTTAGTTAACATAAAAGTTTAAAAACACAAAAGTTTAAAAACCCAAAAGTTTAATAAAAAATTATGCGGTTAGAATTTTAAGTTATTGCAACACAAATCATTACCAATTCAATAATTATAGATTTAACATTAAGCTTTAAGTATGGTTGGCAAGTGTTGGACATACAGCATTTTCATTATTTAAATAATGGTTTAATTGGTCACATCAAAATTTTTTCACCAAAAATCTTTAAAAACCTAAAGAAGTGAATTTAAACCTAAAAATCTTAATAATTGTAAAAAATATTTTAATTTTAGAATTTTTTTTTTATATTTTAGAATAGATAAAATATATATATATCATAATAATTATTAAAATATTTTTACATTATGATTTATACAATACTACTTTTAGATAAAACATATGAGAGAAAAAATTATTTTAATAAACAATCATTGAAAATAATATAGAAAACATATGCGCTTTCTCCAATAAAATATAATCTATATAAATTATTATAAAATAATATTAAATAACCTATGATATTTCACGAAGACCTAAAATGTTTTTTGATAATACCAGTTCTAACATAATAGACCTAAACAGTGAAAATCAAAATTTTTTATTTTCAAATTTTTTCAAAATTTTTATCTTTATTTATCAATATTTATTATATTGATTATATCATTGTTATTATATCATTGATTATATCATTATTTTTATTTATCAAAATTTTTTAATCAAACTAATTATAACAGTTATTATAATGGTAATTTTTTTAAGAACTCTATAACAATCTAAAAGACTGAAATTTTTTGTACACACATAAGCACGATTTTTAATTACAAATTTCAGCAAATATAAAGATAAAAAAATTAATAGTTAGATATATAGAAAAATAATTCTTATTTTTCTGTCTTTATAAAGATTAAATACATTTTCCATTAAATTACAAATTTATATGGATTTAAAATTTTATATAAGGAGATACTTTTTACAGTTATTACATTATTAAATTAGTAGAATAATGCACTCACTTCTAAAAGCATCTGTATTTCAGACATTTCTTTGTCTCGAATGTAAAAAAGACAATTTAATGGGTGATGAGCATGCATTCCACGAGAAATACAATTTTTATCTGAGCAGTCCTGAAAAATAAATATTCATAATTTTAGAAAATCATAAAGATTTTTTAAAATTAAATACCTAATAATTTACCTTCTTTCATTGCAACTGTAGAAAAACACATAATTTTACAAAATTTTAATATAAATTTAAGATGATTTTGCAACAGTTAAATAAAATATTTTATCTGGAAACATTACTTGACAAATAATTGAGGAACTATATACTTTTACTCATTTTCATATATTTAATTTTACAGTATAAAAATAAAAAGAAATTAATAAAAGGATAGGAAAGAAGACAATCAGCTTTTATAATTTTAAATTTAATGTTATTTTTTATTTAAATGATAAGGGTAAGCACCACTGAATGATGAATTCTGTAAATGAATTTGAATAGGGAAATAGCTTACATTAAACACATAAATTTGAATCAACTATATCATTTTCAGTGCACACAATTCAGAAGTAGGAAGATACAATTCAAGTTTTCAGAGCATTATAGTTATGCATACGAGTATAAATTTTTCTAAAAAAAAAATTCTTAGAATAAACAGTTGCTAACACTTCCATGCTTGAGATGAAATTAATATCATTCAAGGAATTTTTTTTAAAATTATAATGTCAATATTATAAAACTATAAACATAAATTTTGAAAACCCATGGATTTAATAAAAAAAGTGCATAATTATCTTAGAATTTAAAACTGCAAAAAGTATTAAAATTTTACAAAAGAAAAGCAAGCAACTATCAAGGATTTGAGATATTCATTAATAATTTTATAATGAATATAATGAATGCAGTCAACAGGGACTATATTACAAAAGTGGTCAATAGAATCTAAACACATGTAATAAATGATATAAGAGATAAAATTAATCCAAGCAATGCACTGTAAATTTCAGATGATACATCCTACTATAAAGTTCAAGTCATAATTTTGATTCTAAAACACATACACTATATTACAGTATTTACCTTTCCTCTTTTGAAAGGCTGCTGGCAAAACCCACAAAATTCAAAACTGCAATGGGCACATTTATACATTAAGCATCCTCCACATGCTTGAGCATATAATAAACCACATGAAGGACACGCTAAAAATACATATCACATATATTTATAACAATAATTTAATTTTAAATAATATTATGTGATTAATAAAGAAAAGAAATATTTGATGTGTTTTAGCAGTTTACAATAATTAATATAAACACTTTTATATGATATTTATAAACAGAATTATAGGTTTTATCAAATTCATATAAATTACATTAAACAAATTTTCTCAGTAAATATAACACAAAGTGGAATTTTTTTTAACATTAAACATCAGAATGAAAAAATTCCTTATTTTGATTACATTTTCCAATTTCACATGTAAAAAAATATTTTCCAATATATGAATTTATTTACGGTTAAAAAGTGAATAATTTTTATTTGTCATATTCCATTTTAACTTGTAAATTGAGCCAATTGTGATTAATAATTTAGAATGAAAATAAATAAGAACGATTTGGAATTTTATCCATGTGAAAAACTTTATATATCCTTATTTTTTAATTAATGAAATACTCTGATAAAATTTATGAATATTTTTACTTCATCAGCTATTTAACAATGAATGTAAGCCAATTAGTTTCTTTTTAAATTTAAAAATTGTTATTACATTTAAATGTTAAAATAAGCATGCATGCAAAAGAAATTTTTTTTATTTGATTGACATTTTTAATAACAAATAGGTGTAAAATTTTAGAGCTGTATGTGTGCATGTGTGAATGGTGTTCTGAAAATAATCTTTTACTAAGTTAAATTCTAATTCTCACATTGGACTAAAAACAGATATTCAATAACTTTTAAATAAAATATGTTATAAATTTTCCTTTATTTGTTAACTGATATTCTTGTTCAATAATGAATAAATGTGTCCTTTATATTGAACAGTCAAATAAACTGTTCATTATTGTTATTGATAAAAAAATAATTAAAAATCTTTTCAACACTATTTCCTAATACAGTAATTAATAGGTTAGTAATGAGTTACTTTAATGTCAAAAAATTTTCAAAGGCATCAAAATATACATTTTGATGCATTCAAAATTCTTTATAATTCATTTACTTTAAAATATCAAAAGTTTATATGCCTTTAAAATATTAATTATTTTTCTCAAATCAGAAAATTCTTTATGAAGTGAGTTAAACTCTAGACTTTGTAATAAATATTTCACATATATTATTAAAAAATTTTAATATAACTTAAATAAAATGTATACTGACTTTAGTATAAAGTAACTTACTGATTCCTCTTTCAGTTAGGTACTTCACTAAGCCAGCAGGAGGTGGTTCAGGTGTGTGCATGTCTTTCCATTGCTGGAAACGCTCACAATGAACACCTTCATGTTCCAATTCCCACTAATAAAATTAATAAAGTTCATTTAATAAAGTCAACATAGTCTTTAGACTTCTTTGATAAGCATCATTAAAGCAGTTAGAGATTCAATTCTCTATTATAAAATATCATTTTTTTGTTCCAAATTCATTATATATTTGAATGTTCCTCACATCTCATTCCTCAAAACAATTTTTAATTATTTATTAAAAATAATTAAAAATTATTTATTAAATAAAATTAGAATAAATAGTCAGTCTAGATATTTATTCTAAGTAAAAATGTAGAATTTTTTACTTAGAATAAATATCTAGACTGACTATTTGAGAAATAGAATATATTTTCAATACGTTCTTAATATGTGATAATATATTTTTGACATAAATATCTATTGCATAAATTCTTATTTAGATTTAGTTATTTTTGTAAAATTTATGATTTCGTTATATTGCACAAAATGCAACTATAAAGGATTTTTTTATTTATTAAGTCCTTTTCTATGGAGGAAACCATTTTGAAAAACAATTTTCTGATTTATAATATTATACTTCATAAAATTAATTTTACCCACTTTTTTCAGAAAAATATATTAAGATAAAAAAAATTCGCAATTTCAATTTTTTTATTGAAAATTATTTATTGTAAATGGTATTTAAAACCAATATTATCTTAAAAACAATAAAATACAAACATTAAAATCTTATGCAATCAAAAATAAAGTCAGAATTATCAAAACAACAATATTTGGTTTTTCAGTTCACAAACATAGATCGATTTTAACTGAATATGGATATTCATGAATCATATATTTGTTTTTCTCAGAAAATTATATTAAACAAGTAGATTATTAATTATTAATAAATTAAGACATTGTTAATAGCATTGTTTTGTTAATGTATTTTTCCTGTTTGCAAATAACAATGTTTCAATGTTGTGACTTTATGTTTGAGAAATAAAAAAAATTCAAAATTTTAATATCTATATATATACACACAAAAATATAAAGATATTTGTTTTGAGTAAATTAATCACATTGTTTAAAATCAACAAAATTATTTCAACTTTGCCTTCTCGTATTTCGGAATTGGAGTTTGAAAAATAAAATCAGAAAAACTCAAATCCTCAGAAATAACAAACTTTCAACAAACTTCATTTTGAAATATCAATGGTCTTTTCTTTAGAAGCAATGCATTACATTTAAAGTAAAAGTAAATTTTTATCATTCTTTGTTGAGCACTACAATAATATGCAGTTGATACATAAATATGAAGAAAATTATTATATAAACATATAAATACCAGAAGTACTAAAAACTAGTAAAAAATATTACTAGTGAAAAATACACTAGTTAATATAAATTAAATACACTAGTAAAAATATTTCATAATTTATTAGTGAAATGTAATAATAAAATTCATATATATATATATATATATATATATATATATATATATATATATATATATATATATATATATATATATATATATATATATATATATATATATAACTGTAGTGTTAAAAATAAATAAATTATAAAGGTATTATGACTCTTTTTTTCATATGAATTGTAAGTTTTATTCTTTTTAAACATAATAAAAGTATTAATATATATAACTTACAGTTTGGTGGCAAGATGCACAGGTTATTGCTGAACAGTCAGGACAGTACAGCTTCTTTAAACGAGGACTGGCAATAAATCCTGATGAGCACTGCAAAGAATAGAATTTAATGTACATGTTTTTGTATTAAATATACTCATAATTCCTTTAAAATATTTAATTAAAATCAACTTCAAATTTTAAATTTAATGCATATTAAAATATTCTCATCTATAATAAAAAAAATCAGCATTAAATTTAAACAAATGTAAACACTTTTTAAAATTGAAAAGAAATTTTAATAAAAAAAAATCAAACGAAATTAAATTCACCATATTTGTGAAATATAAATTAAAAATAAAAAAGAGACATCTAAGTTAATACCAACTAAAATAACATAAGATATTATGTTAAATAGTTACAGTAAATAAGAAATATTCACAAATGCTTGATTCTGCAGTAGAAAGAAATGAATATTTTATAATTTTCAAAATATTATATGCAGATGGATAACCACTTTAAATGTATTCAAACTTTATATAAAAATAATTTAAACATTTTGTTAAATTTGTTTCATTTGTATTTGCATATATTTAAAATATATAAAATGTACTGCATGTAATACAGCTAAAATAAGACACAAACGTTATAGTTATTATTAAAGATAAGTAATTATATGTTTGTGCAAGATTTCATAAATAATAGAAGAAGAGTAAAAGTAAGGCTATATTCAATGAATTGAATATAACTATTACTATCTAAGTCATTTCAGAATATATAACATAGTTTAAAAACAAAACATGGTCAGTTTAATAATTACTAAAAAATTTTATTAAACTGACAATAGCTTAGTTCATAATGATGATTAATTACATAATAAAAACACAGTTTATTATGTTAAACAAGAGAAAATTCTTGTAATAAATTCTGAATCAGTCAAAAAAAGTAGAAATTTTTAGTGGAACATGAGCAAAATAAGAAACTTTTTTATTATTTCCATTTAAAATTAAGTACACTGCATGTGGTTACATATTAAATAATATAAGACAATTTTTTTATGAGGATTAATAAATACTTTGTGTTTAAGAAGCTTTAACAGTTATTGCAAGCATCAAAGGATGGCATGCTTATCAAATTTTTTTATTATTTAATTTTTTTATCAAAATACTTAAGAAATGTAAAAGATTTTTTGATCAGAGGATTTTTTAATAAGAAAAGATTCCTTGAAAAATAAATAAATAAATAAAAATAAAATAAGAATGTTTAATTTCCAACACGAATATTTTATGAATGGAGAATAGGTAACATACCAAAATATTTTATGCTCATTATTATTTTAAATAGTCAAAAAGTTAAAAAAAAAATCCTTTTCTTGAAACATTTTCCTTTTATGTAAGAAACAAACATTAAACATATATTGAAATATTTTGAATATTTTATATAAGTAAATAAGCGTAACATTTAATATTTAATAAATTTTAGATATCTTGAATTCAGTACAAAAATAAAAAAAATTTCCAAGTGTTAATAGTATTAATAAACATAAAATTTCCTCCTTAATGGAAAATAAAATATTTATAAATTTTAAAATCATGATATATCAATTCTTAATAAAAATACTATACAATTTATTATAGTTTTAAAGAAGAAATCCAGAATAATAAACCTAAATAACCATTCTTATTAAAAATCAATGCATATGATATTCACTAAAGTTTAAATTTTGTGACATTTCAATTACTGCTTTAGAATTAATTTATCAAAGAAAAAATGAAATATTTACTTATTAATATTTTTGTAAAATATCTAGCAGCAAAAAATATGAAATATGTATTTTATGTCAAATACAAATGACATTTTCTCTTGCCACAAATTCCATTGAAAACAATAAATGTAAAAATAATTTTTATTAAAAATTAATGAATGATCAATCACATTAAAGCTTTATTTACTAGTTAACATACACATAAATTTCTATACTAACAATCATCATTTTGTATCAATAATTATCACTAAAATATAAGATAATGTAAGCAATTTGTGAAGTTTAGAAATTTTTCATTTATTTTTAACTAGCTTAAGTTCTTTTGTTTAAGTTTTAGGTTTAGGTATAGGAAAATAAGCCTTAAGCTTTTCTGGGTTAAATAGGTCCCATACAAAAACATAGCAATTTATAATTAATTCTTTTAAATGAATTAACCAAAAAAATTCCCTTTATTCCTTTTAAAGTCATATCATAAAAATAATTTAACTTTTTTTTCAATTAAGTAAATTTTTAAATGTATTAGCTTTTTTATTTTGAATAAATAGTACAGATTTTAATATCAATATGAATGCAATGAAAGAATATTCTTATGAAATTTTTTTATGCTTTCACTATTTTTATAAAATTTACGATTGACAATAAATGGAATTTTGTTAATTGAAAAGCAATGACTTATAAACTTGGATAATATTAGGGTTCTCTTTTAATAAAAGGGACCCTAGTTTAAACATGAATTTAAAATAAAAAATATAGAATAGAAAAGTTAACATTGTTAATTTTAGTATACATTATTTTATACATTTAAAAAACTTTATAGAATAAGTTATTGCAACATTTGAAAAATTATGAATTAAATTAAAACAATATAGTTAAAATAATAATAAAACATATATGCAAATGAAACATAAAATTTTTTATAAAAAGAAATTCAAAAAATATGCAACTCACTTGAGAACACCAATGAAAATTGGGATCTTTAGTTAAGACTTCATCTCTAAGTTTTCTTTGAAATAAATCATAAACACCACCTTCCAGCACATTTCGTAACTGCATGAAGCACATAAAAATGTTTACAATTAAACCAATAAGAAAGATTTATAACATTACACATTTTTATTTATATGAGTATAAACATTATTATTCAACACATTCTAATAAGCATTGATCATCCCCCCCCCTTTTTTTTTGCTTTCAAAGTTTTATATATGATTGTATATATTTAATTTTAAAATATTAAACTGTGGTATTCTTTTATAAGTACAAATTACATTATTATGATCCATAATTATTCCTTTTTGTAGTATTACTCTTTTATATTTAACTTTTACAAATATATCAAGTTGAAAAGTTCCAAACTTTTTGCTTTAATCAATAGTTTTTTATACATCTTATTAAAAAACTAGAAACTAAAATCAGTAAAAATTTTCCAATTAAAAATACAGTTTTCAGTTTTATGAAAATATAACTGCTATTTTCTTATCACATTAAATTTCTGCTTCTATAGAATGGGTTTTGTTATATGGTGTATTTTTATTGATTGCTAAAAGAAGAAAACTTATTAAATTATGATTTGGTTTTGTTTGGTTTATATTTGTCCCTCAACAGTCATTTTTTGCACATGAGGGCTAATTAGACCAGGACCTATTTAAACCTATTTAAAGAGGATTCCGAACCCACACGAACTGTTGAACCGAAGGCAAGAGCACTAACCATTCGGCTGCCAGTTTGGCTATTAAATTATGAAGTCAGAGAAAAACATTTATATTGGATTTAATTTGTTTTCATGAAAATTTAATCCTTCAATTCACTACATTTAAAAAAATAGTAGAGATGACAAAATAGAGATATTTTTTCACTACGTTTTTAAAATTAACACTTATTTTTAATCAAATGATTCAATACTGAAAATAAAGAAAAGATTAATAAACTTTGGGGTTTATAATAAATACAGAGGTATCATTACGCATACAAAAATCAATATAAATATATAATTCATCACGTTATATTATGCATGATAAAATACATCAAATATTTTTAATGAAATTGATATCTTAACAACAAATGCTTTTTTGAATCATAAAATTAAATTTTTTTGATTTGAGAGGAAAATAAGCATATGGCTGTAGTAATATAAACAAAACATGGAGTTGGTATATAGTATCAAAAACACAGAATTTAAAACAAAATTGGAAAAGAAACAATGTTTCATTAGATTAGTTTAATAACATGGAAAATAATACAAATCATATTTTTTTTAGTTCAATATTTTAAATACTTTTAATATTATTGTAGTTGAAATGGTTCCTAAGTAAAAATTTAGTTTATTTAAAAAAATAATAAAATAACAATATAAAACTATTTTAAATATATATATTTATTTATAGAGTCCAGCCACATTCTTTTAATGTCAACATTTAATAATCACAAAAGGGAGCACTGTGCAGTTGAGCATATGTAAAGGATGTGTGAGGGCTTTGGAAACCATTGCAATTGTTGGTGTAAGGCAGAAAGAGAGCGTTTTATCTGACGCTCAAAAAGAGCATGATCATTGGTTTTTCAGATCAAGGATGGAAGCATTTCTGGAACGCTTAGTTTGAAAACTATTCGCGTCCCCCATAGTTAGTAGGTTAAAGTATAGCGAGGCATGGCAGAATGGGATTGTCCAAAATCAGCAACATGACAAATGTGGTGTACCATGAGCTATAGATGACAGAGGTGAACGATGGCTTCAGAGATAAGCTTGTGCTGAATTGAGCAACTGAACACCCAGATAAACCAAGGGTCTGCCAACAATGTCTCCCAATCTACAGTTTAGCGATTATTGCTGCTTCTGGACCTCCAAAGTAAACACCTGGTTCATAGACTTACGCTGAATGTTGTTCATCAGCAACAAAGGCTAGAATTTGCATGTGTGTACCTCAATTGGACATCTGCCGAGTGATGATAGGTAGCATTTTCCAATAATAAATTTTTATGCTCCATTGGATAGATGGACAGTGGACTATACAACATGAAACCTCTAAAAGTAAACACTCTGCAACTTTTTCCTTAATGATCCAGATTGCAGGCATGAGCATCATGGTCTGGGGAAGTTTTCCTGGCATTATCTTGGTTCACTAATCACTGCTAAGACACGATAGATCAATACAAGTACATATATGTCCTTGCTTTGTTTTTCCTCCGGATGATGGCATCTACTAGCAAGCTCTGAGAGGTGTCAGGCAGCTGACAGTGTATGTGCACTGTTTCAAGAGCACCAGGATGAGTTTACCCTTCCCCCTTGGTTAGCAAACTCACCTGACTAAACCTAATTGAAAATCTGTGGGGCCTTTTTGATCAGGTTGTTTGTGGCATGGATTTTCAGAAGCGTAATTTAGTGCAGATGACTGCAACACTGGAATCGGCACAGGTCAACATTCCAGTGAACATGTTCAGGAATTTAATTGACTCTCTTCCTGTACCTCTAGCAGCAGTCCACTCTGCAGTAGGTAGTTATTCTGGCTTTTGACAATTGGTCACATTAATGTGACTGGACTGAGTATATATTTGTTAAACATAACAAAATCTTCTAAAAAGAAAATTTTTTATTCAAGTTCAAATATTTATATCACTTTTTAAAATTCATTCATTTAATTAAGGTGGTAGTTTTCAAAGATCACTTAATCCAAATATTTCAGTAAAGTCCATGTATACTGTACCATCATATCAAGATGATTGAAATACTCCTGTATATTTTGATCGGTGATGTCGGGCATGTGACATATAGGACAAAGAAGGTGGAACACGCTTCGATCGTATATCAGAGAAGTAAAATGGGCCTTTAAGCACTCTTTACATGCTCGGTGTGTGCAGTGAACCAAAGATACCATCTGTAAAGGAATGAAATTTTGTTTATTTGTTACATTAAAATCATTGGATTTGCATAATTAATTAACTAATTGGCACAATTAACTTTTCCTTTACAGCCTTATTCATAAAATGAAATTATTTCATAATAAATTTTAATAAAACATTAAATTTTATAATAAACAAAAATTGAAATTTCAAATTTTACTCGCTGAGTATACACCATACAATTTTTGGCATTCTTCTGTAAGCCACGTGCAAATCACCCAAAATGTAAATTAATTTCTTTACTCATTTAAAATTTTTTTAAATGTGAAAAACAAAATGACAATTTTTGCAAATTATGACACATATATAAGATTATATTACCTCATAAAATCAAAAATTATTTGATATAGTTTAATTAAATTATTTATACAACCTGTTAATAAAATTAGATTCATTTTCATTTGCAATTTATATATTGTATCAGTTTGCTGAACAAGAATAGAACTTATATTGAAACTAATTTATTTCAATTATTTACCGCTTAAAATTTTACAAATATATCCAAATAATGAAGAGGAAAATATTTATTTTTGTGAGAATATTTTAATTAAAATACATATGGTGATTTGGGTAAAAATTTCAAATTATTATAAAATAAGAAACACTTATCTAAATTTTAGAACAAAGAAATTTTGCTTGAAAATAGCCAGTAAAATCTTAGCTCACATTACTGATCTAAAATATCGACAGTTATGCTTGTAAGAAATATATTAAAGTGATTGTGCACGACAAGATGCCGCTTCCCTAGCAGTAAAACTTGAAACATAATGATTTTATCTAGAGAAATTGACTAAGTACAAGGAAAAGCCAATATCAAAGTTCTACACAGCCAATATTAAAGTTCACAAAATAATTTAAGATTTTATGATAGACATGAAAATGATAAAACATGCACAATGTGTATCAGTGTTTGCATACACGTTCCAATACAACACATCACAAAATGTGCAGAAAAAAGAAACTATTAGGCAAATTTACTGTGGACACACAGATTTATCATGCAACAATTACTATTTTCTGTTGGTTTGTTTTGCTAAAGGTAAAAAAATCTCCTTTCTAACACGTTTAATGAAGTATTAGTGCATGTATCAATAAACAATAGACATTATACCGTCTTTATCCCCTATGTCTGCAGAATGTATTGTTTAGAAAAAAATGATTACTGTTTGATAACTTTGTAAATAACTTATAACTTAAATCTTGTTTAATTTTTGAGTCAAGTTGCAGTACTTGTTGTGGTACAGTTCAAAATCATAAACTTTCGAATTCTCCAATAACAGGTATTTAAGTTATCTCATCTTGTAGTTCATGATCTCGACATCTATTTATGATAACTATCGACATTTTAAACTAAAAAGGTTGAGTCAGAATTTGACAGGGAACTTTTTATTCTTTACTATTTAATTTCAAAAAAATAGCTGCTATTAAAACATTCAATAGTTTTGATTATTATATTTACAAAAGTATTACTTATAAATGATTATGGAACTATTAATATCAATACACATTTTGCAAACTTTAAAAAAATAACTTACCAAATAGTATTTTTGTGTGTGTATATATGTATATAAAATACAATATTTAAAACAATAGTCTACTTCAAAATTGCAATTAACAAATTTTTTCTGATATTTTTCATAATTAAATAATTCAGTAAAATGTAAATTATCTAATTCAGTAAGTGAAAATTCTTTTTTGCATTTTGGATTTACATATTATTTTCATATTATTTTAAACATTAATAATACTCAAATCTAGGATGAAATATTAATAACGAAAACAATAATGATATTGCATAGAAAAAGCATGCCATAGAAATTTATTTTTGCATAGGAATTTATTTATAATACATTTTGAATTGAAACTAGCATGTACTTCCTTCATATGAACAGTGCAGACTCTCAGTAAGACAATAAAACAAAATAATAATAATAATGAAAATTGAGCTATTGTTAGCTAAAAACTAGGAAAGCAACCAAAAAGAGTAAACAAAGATATACAAATAATTTCTTTTTACTTTAACTATATATTTTACTTTTGAAATTTCCCTGATAAAATGTAAAAATGCTCAGATTTGAGCTCCCTTAGATGGAATTAGGCAGATTAATATAAGATACAAGTATTCTCATGAAATTAATTTACTTTATTTATAATTTATAGTAAAAGTTAATCAACTTTAATATTCACTAGTTTTAAGTTTCGATTAACAAAATGGAAGTCAAAAATTCCCAAATTCTTTAGACATCAAAATACTCACTAGATTGATAGGAAATCTGCAGTTGCACAGTTCACAAAGCTGAGTCAGAAATTTGATGGCATGGTAAACACTGCTACATTGCTTTGATGCTAACAAGGCATCCTCTTCTTCAAACTGCATTTCAATCAACTTTGCAGCTATGAAAGCTGTTTCCTTGTTGGAACACTTCCCTTCATTTTGCAACTTGATGACACGTTCCTGCAATGAATTTCGCTTGTCAAGCATCTTTAAAATATTAAGAAGCTAAGCAATTTTTATGGCTGACAGCGTGCAAAATCATCAAAATAAACATAGCTTTTATAAATGCAACATAAGAGAGAATTTTAGGTTTTTGATAGATAGATTTCATGTTTTAGAATAGACAGATTGTTTTCATTTTTTGATAATTAAAACATTCTTATGGAAAACTATGATGATAACTTGTTCATTTGATATGTAAAATATTATTAAATGATTAACTATTTATAGAAAATTTTAAAACATTAAAAGTGATTTTATTCATTTAATTAATATGAAACATGATTTATCTGATATTTCATTTTTTTTATTTACAACAATAAAAATAAATATATAACACAAACTGTCTTTTTGATTGTTTCATCATATGGACATATGAAAAATATGTTAAAGAATTTTGAAAATAAAAAAATACTTTTTAAAAAGAGAAATTTTAAATTAGAAATTTGACAATGAGAAAGATAATTATTATAATTTAGAAGAAAGAATACATTAAATTTCAAGCCATATCTTTCATGTTATGATTAGATATTTTTTCATTTCGATTTGAATTATATCGATTTGAACTAAGAAAAGTTCAAAAAAGTAATCATGAAAAACAATCAAATTTAACATGAGCGTAGTTTTGGTAGATGCAAAATTTTTATAGAGGTATATTTTAGCTCTTGCAATATATTTTTTATTTTATTTGATAACTGAGCAATTGATTTGTTATTATAAAACAATAAAAAAAATTTCAGAACATACTGCCTCTGCTGCTTTTAATAATAACAATGAAAAGTGAATTAACTAAACGAATATTGGCCTTTTCTTGCATTTCAAAAAATGAGAAATGATATTTTGGTTTAAATATTTTTATATTTTATATACAGAAATGAAAGAAAAAAGTATTTTTATTATTTTTTTCTTAAGCAGTTAACTTAAAAGATACAGTCTATAAATATTGTAGGGAAAGAAACAGTTATATTTCCCTTTTAAAAAGTAAAAGAATAGTAAATTTATCAATGAAAAAAATTGCTCAGTTTAGATATACTTGATTAAAAAATCTCAAAAATAGCTATGAACAGGAAATTGAAATAATTTATTTATTTATTGCTTTTAAAAAAAATACTGGTTCTCAAAAATATTTTAATTTTCATAATATTGAAGTGGATAAAAACATCTAATGAAGAAAATCCAAAAAGATCAGAGAATGGGTGTATGAGACATCTCTAAAATAACAAAACAAATAACAGCAATATAGGAAACTATTTAAGACACACTCAATTTCAAGATCTAAACCAATATAAAAAATTACTAAGAAATAATTTATCCAAAAAAATTTTAAAGCAGAAACTTTTTAGACTATAACTGTGAGAAAAGTTTTAAATGGATTTCAGAAAGGAAATCTGTATTAACACCAAAATTTCCACATTATCTGATTCTCAGTATTTTATAAAAATGATGTGCGAGATTCTAGTCAACTAAAAAAATCAGTAGATATTGAAAGATACGGAGAAAAAATGCATGGCTTTGATGGCTATCTTTGTCATTATCATCACTCAATCAAACCTGATTAAAGAAATGATTACATAGGATTAAGTATAAAAATACACAAAGAAATATATATATATATATATATATATATATATATATATATATATATATATATATATATATATATATATATATATATATATATATATATATATAACAACAGCCTTCTCCAGCCTTGGAATACCATGCTGTTAAAAGGCTTATTAAGTCAAATATAGCCTCCTATCGTAGAAATGTTTACAAGATGAGCATAAAGGGGAAAGCATGGGTTTCCTTACTAACAAAGCCTATTCCGTGTAAACTCCACAGAGCTGTAGGAGTGGCAAATTTTCGCCTTAAAACTGGGCATGATTATCTGCAAAAACACCTTCACCGTTTGGGTTTGAGGGACTCTCCAATCTGCCCTTTTTGGGGACTAGAGGACATGACTGGTGACCACCTTTACACTTGCCCTGGACTTTCGGACGTCGCAGTTAGAAATTCTGCAGAAGATGACTTTTCATTCACCTCAAGATTGTATTGGGCTGCCCGACAGAGACTGATAACTGAAAAACCAAGGTCGGGCGTAGGATAAAATATATATATATATATATATATATATATATATATATATATATATATATATATATATATATATATATATTATTTTTAATAACAAAAGACATTGAACACAATTTTGGAAACACTGGATACTGTTGATTATTCTAATTAAATGCATCAAAAGTTGTTGCAGAAAAGTTCAACATTTTTGGATAAAAGTTATGAAACTTCCGTATTTAAGTTCTATTGAAAATTTCTGGGCTAAACTAAAAAAGTTTAGAAGTTGTAAAATTTAAGAAAATAGCATTTATAATTTTACAATAAGGCTATATATTATTGGGAAATAATTAGTACAAAATAAAGTTTAAAAGTATTGTTATATTAGTCATCTTGCCAATTTAATTCATCATATAAATACAAAAATATAATTGAAAATTTTCTAGAATTAATATTATGTTTTTTTAAAACTGATCACACACACATTATCATTCTCATAATTCTCTTAATAAACATGCAGTTGTAAATCATAAAGTTGTTAAATTTTTAAAGGTTTTTCAATAATTCTTGGCATGATAACAAAAATGTCTTTTAAAATATTTTACTTAAAAACGATTAATAGGGTTTCTATTGAAACTATTTGATCTTCGGTAACTTTCAAGCCTATTGAATATGTATGCGTTCGTGATTGACATTGTTTAATGAATAAAGTATTTATTAATTTTATGAATGAAGTACACTTACATCAATAGATAGCCTCTTCTTTGATATATCTGGAGCAGATGAATCACTGGAATGAATAGAAGACTTGCTTGCAGATGATGACGTGCTATCATTGCTACTTCTCCTTCTGCGAGATCGAACACTAGGTGATTGAACAGACCGTCTTCTCCGAGTTGGGGCTTCGGGAATGTTATTTGAAGATTGGGTAGCTGATTCATCAATTACTTCCTCCTTCACTAAAGATGATTCACTTGAGGACAACGATTCTGATGATGATGAAGTGTATTTGCTTTCTAGGGAAGGCCTCTCTCTCCTTCTTTTACAAGGTAGAGCAGGTGCTTCATCCATAACAGAATTTTTCGCTGAGGAAACTACCTTTTTACTGTCCTCATCGATTGGAATGTTTGTTTCTAGATTATTGTTCATTGTATCTTTGCATGAAATTTTACTTAAAACTTGATCTTCTGTAACACTGAGGGATTTACTTTCACTATCAACAGTACTTGAAGAAACAGAATCAGTTTCTTTTCCTACAGTGTGTGTCTTGTTTCGTAGTTTGCGTGGAATGTCTGGCTTTGCGGTATCGGCAATTGCAGGTGAAAGTGATTCACTTAGAGGTATTTTTTCTAAAGCAGTTTCTATAGTATTTAAAGTATTTTCACAAACTTCATCTTTAACTTCCTTAGTATCTTGAACCACAGTAGTTGATTCAGTCTTAGATATATCAAAATCTTTCGATGTAACTGCTGTAGATTGAATTTGATCACTTTTAAGGACACATAAATCACTTGAAAGTTCTTCACTTTTTGACGCACAGCTGCTTTCTTTCAAGAACTCTGGAACACCAATTTTGCTGTCAATTTCATATTTATCATCTTGTTTGCTTTGTTTTACATCGGAAATAGTGCGATTCTGAATAATGTCTATAGTCGTTTGTGGTTCCTCGTCCTCAGATAAAACTGGTGGTTTTATGACACATTTTACAGACTGCATTTCAGTATCTTGTTCATCACAGACAGTACTTTTAAAAGGTATTTCTGTATTCATTTCATCTGACAAATCTTGCATCTTTACTTCTTTAGAAGACGACGCGTCTAAGTCATGTGAATTGGAATGATCAGAGACTAAGAAGCTACTTTCAGCAACATTCTTAACAGATTGATTTGAATAGCTTTTACTTGCATGATTTTCATCAAAATGTTTAGTAATGTTCTTCGTTTCAAAGAGTTCCTCTGTATCTTTTTCTTGGTATTCATCATGGAAATCCTTGAAATCCTCGGCCAAAAGTTCGTCTATTTTTGAAAGAACATCATCATGATCTGGATAATCATCCTCTATTGAAATGGCATCAGCAGTTGACCAACTGTCATGCTCTTTATCACTTTGCTTTAAATGAGAGGAAGTGCCATTAGAAAGAGTCTTAAAGCTTTCAGAGACTAGATCTTCTTCTTCGATAAGATTTTCTAAAGCTTCATCAAAATTACTTACGTTGTAATCAATAGCTCGCTCTACATCATCGAATTCTTCGTGGATACCATATCCATGGATATCTGATTCTGAGCCTGATAAAACAGCATCAATTCCATATTCTTTTAAATCAAAGCTTTCCTCAATCCAATCAGGATATTGTAGAGGATAAACAAATTCATCTTCATTAATTACGTATGGTGCATTCAGCGTGGAATAGGCATCTTCGTCTAATTCATTATCTTCATAATTTTCATGGAACTCATCATTTTCTTCCAAAAATTCCTCCTCATCTAAATTTTCATTACATTCATAACCATCTTCGGGAATAGTTTCAAGAAAATGTTCAGGTGATATTTCGTCATTTTCATTTAAATCCTGAGTCTCAACGTACATAGATTCGTGAAATGTTTCAGATTTTAATTTTTCTCTTTCATCACAAACGTTGTCGAATTGTTCATGAGACTCATCGTCTACATAATCAATAAATGTTTCTTCAGGTGACTTCATATCATCTTCAGATATGTTTTCATAATTCTTATCTAAAAGTTTTTCTTTCTGTATTCTTTCAGGGGCAGTTAAATTATTTTCTGTATAAATAGAAATTCCAGCAGAATCTTCTGGTAGCTGGACGATACTACTTTTAGAAATTTCACCAATATTTGAATGTAATTCATTATTGCTGTCATGGACTGATTGCAACGAAACTTCATTATCAGATTCAGGAGCATATTTAATTCCCACTTTAACAGTAGAAGACATATTAATCTCCTCCTCGATTTCATTAATAGATGATTCAGATATATCGGATAATTTGTCAGATTCCTCTTCGGCAGTATCCAATGGGGTGACGCTAGTAAATTCATCATCAGATAAACCAGATATTGTCAGCGATGATGCTGAAAGTTCTGAAGATAGTTGCAATTTTTCTGGTAAGACAATCACATTTTTATCTGAAATTACTTTTTTCAAATCAACATCAGACTCGGGCTTCTTAATTTCTGGCTCCTTGGAAGTGATTTTCTCAGAATCAGTTGATATAAAAGAAGAAATTTTATTTTCTTTCTCTGGTTGATTATCTTCCAAAATCAGATCTGATTTCCCAGTCGAATCTTTCATGTTGTCTGAGTCAAATACATTAATTTCAATTGGTAAAGTAGAGTTTTCAGAACGTTTGGCAACAATATTTTTGTCATCATTAAATACAGATGAATGCTTTCCAATTTCTATCGCTTGTTCAATGTCATTAAGCCCTTCATCATTAAAACCTTCACCTTCGATATCAGACCATTTATCAGAATTTTCGGTAGTTCCTTCTTGAAGTGACATGTCCGCACAAGTATCACTAATTTGATCAGAATGGCCGGGATCAGTAAAAAATGAAGAAACAGATATATCAGTTGCATTATCACTAGAAAATTGAGAAGCAGTTTTGTACACATTTTTATTGTCTTCTGAAATATTTACAGCTGGTAAAACTGCAACACATAATGGATCTGATTTTTCTTTACTAGATAGTGATACTGCCTCATCTTCAAATTCTGAAATAGAATATTCAGTATCCGCTTCTAACCAATAATCTGATTCTTCTGCTTTTTCAACACGTAAAGAAGCTTCTCCAGTTTCTTCATGTAGTTTTAAAACGGCCATATCTTTATCAAATATGGCAAATGATTCCACGACTTGAAGATGCTCGCTTAATGATTTAATTTCTGCAAAATGTTCTATAAATAAATGTTCAGTTACATCACTCTTCAGATGTTCTTCAGAAGATTTGAATTCATTATCAGCAAAATGTAAGTCTAAACCTAGTTTATTATAAGACGCCTCATCACTACAGGGAGCATTTTTGCAAGCTTCATTTTCTGATAATGTATCTTCCATCGGTAAATCTTTAAGACATGGTTCTTTCTTATCAGGTATGCTTACAAAACTATCAGGTCGACTCATTGTTGTACTGTCGGTTAGCTTCTGACATTCATGGGATGTAGCATCAATAAAAGTCTCATCAGAAATAATAAGTGAATTAGCTACAGCATTTGAAACACTAGAAGTAACCCTTGATAAAGAAACCAAAGGAGTTTCTTCATTTTTTAAACTAGGTTTTACTATTTCAGCATCATCAGTACACTTGCTTCTTTCCAATTCTGATATTATTATAGTTTCTTGAGTTCCATCAGACGATTTTTCCTTTCCAAATTTATCTTCAACTAAATCCGCTGCCCCTTTTTCCACAATGGCAGGAATTTTGGTAGAAAAACTTTCAGAAACATCTATTCCAATACCCCCAGTTTTAAGATTTTCAACAAATTCGTCATTTATAGCAGGGTGTAAGGAGTCTTCCAAAGGATTTGTTGATTCACTGTCAGATAATTTCTCACATTCATCTGAAACAGAGTCAAAAGATGCAGTTTCAGAAATATCAGGTATTACATTTTCTGGAAAAGTTTCTAGCTTCCTATTTACAGTTAAGCTGACAGGGATTTCATCTTTTACTTCATCCTCATTTGAAATTTTAATATTTTGATTTTCAGTAACTGATAATTCAGAAGATATACTTTTGGAGGACTGTTCTTTAATGATTAATTTTTTTGAAGAATCTTGTGATGTATCTTGATTAATAGTGTCAAATTGCTCCTTTTTAAGTGATTGTGATAAATTTTCCAAATAACTGGTAGATTCGCTATCTGACAATTTCTCGCATTCATCTGTAATTGAGTCGAAGGATGCAGTTTCAGAAGTATCAGATACAATTTTAATTTCATTCTTCAAAGCTGTTTCTAATTTTTGATCGGTAATTAAGATAGCCAGATTCACATTTTCTTCTTCTTTCTCTTTTAAAATGGATACTTTTTCATCACCAATAGTAGATAACTCGGGAGAAATACTTTCAGAAATCTGATCCTTAATGTCTAGTTTTCTTAAAGAATCCTTTAATGCAGTTTGGTTGTTAATTTCAAATTGCTTCTTCTCAGGCGATTGTAAGAAATCTTCCGCGTAATTAATATATTCGTTAACTGGTAATTTCTCACATTCGTTTGTAATATGGTCAAGGGATGTAACACCAGAAATATCAGACACTATTACATTTGCGTCAGTTTCTAAAATTGTATTCACATTCTCATCACTATTTAGCATGGCTAATTTTTCATTCATTTTTACTTCCCTCTTTGTCTCTCCAACATTCACTTCTGGTACAATCTTTGTATCTTGAATAGCAGATAATTCAGAAGATGCATTTTCGGAAATTTGTGCAGTAGTAGACATTTTTGAAGAATCTTCTAATGTATTTTTGTTGACAATATCAAAATGCTTCTCTTTACGGCGAATTACGTCCTCAATGGAATCCCTTGAGTTTGCTTCATAGACATTAGACAATTCATTAAATTCCAACTGACCGCAAATTTGACTAGGAGTTGAATTGATGGGAACAGCAATTTCTTCAGAAACATTCGATTTACTATCAGGACATTTGCTTTCTGAATCTTTAGCAACTTCATTAACACTCATTATTACATTTTGTAGTTCCTCTAAGCTTGTTTTGTCTTTGATTACCTGAAAATTGGACATGTGTTCATCATCCGGCATCAAGTCAATTTTCCTCTCAATTTTTGATGTCAATATATCCTCTGGTAGATTTGTAGCTTCGCTATCTGAAAATTCCTCACATTCATCATCGACTGAATTAAAAGATGCAATATCAGTTAAGTCTTGCGATACTACATCTAAAGAATTGTCAATTTCATCGAAATGTAAATCTTTGGAAGAAACAGTCTTATGACTAATTTCAATCGATTCAATATTACCTAGAGATTCATTAGAATTGGAATTGTTAAGGCAAATGTCATCGGAAGTTGAAATGGGCATTATAAATTGCTGGATATATTCATCGGAATGCTCTTCTTTCGTTTGTTGCATGAAATTTTCAATGATTCGTTCATCCCTTTCATTTCCTTCAATTTCAGCGATTTTTTGCTTTTCTATATTTTGTTTCTCACTTTCAGTTGAAACAGTTTCATTAACGCTAAACTGCCACGTATCATATTTTGGAACATGTTCGATCATTTGCGGTTGGTCCATTTCAACAACCTTTTGAGCGGGTACTTTTTCTGATGTAGAAAATAAATTGGGTGATTCAATTTCAGTAGCCACAGGCAACAATTTAAAATTGACTGTATCTTCTTTATTAAAATCGCAGTTATCACATGACTTCTTTTCATACTCGGTAAAATGAAAATTGAGATTTTCATTCTTAACAGAAAACTTTTCTTCGGGAGGAAAATTGTTAGTTATATCTTCCGTTTTTTCTGCAACTGGTGTGCTCTCTCTATCTAAATTTTTCATTTCTAAGTAATCAGTTTCAAAAAATACATCGGATTCAACATCCGACCAAATATCAGTATCGTCTGCTAACGTTGCATGAGAAGGAACGTCTGTAAAATCATCATCAGACGTGATATCCAGAGTATCATCAAAATTTTCAGACATCGAATAAAAAGTATTTGACGCAGTTTCATTACAATAATTGTAATCATTTTCATTTGAAATTGAATCAGAAATACTGTGGTAGTTCTCTTCTGAATTCAAATCAAGTGCACCATTTTTGCCATCTTCAAACTGCTTCCTCTCATATTGTTTTGTACAATTTATGCTTTCCATTACATTCACAGAAACACTATCGTTTTGAGGTATTTCATTTGAAACGTTATCCATCTTCTGCGTTTCTTGTAGATCATCATCAGTAGTGTTTTCAATAGGCAATGTATTACTTTCTTTAATAAAATCTTTTTCAGGTACTTCATTTTCAATTATTTTAAAATCGACTATTTCTTTCTTTTCCAATGAAAAATCAGTATAGCTTACAGTCATTGGAAATACACTTTCTTCTTTTTTCAAAAGATCAACATGAGAAAAATCAGGTTTTTCTTTGATATTACTGTCCGATTTACTAGATAGAGAACAAGCTTCTTCAACCAATTCAGTCGTAATTTTACTTTCGGTTAATCCCATGACTGGTTCTAGACAAGACTTAAAATCATGAGAATCTACAGCACTTTCAGTTATGCTATTTTTATCTAACTGTTCTTTAAAAGAGTTCACAGTTTCTGGAAATTCTAATATGCGTTTATCATCATACACAACTTTTAATTCTTTGGAATCAGTTTTATTACTTTCTTCAAGGAGATTTCCTTTAAAGTCTACAATTAAGTTATCTTCCTTAAACTGTATGTCTGTAGAGCACTCAGTTCGACTAAGATCAGAATCAGCAGAAGTGGGTGCATAACCTGAATCCAGTTCAGTGGATTGTTTTCCTCTGACACCATCTACATTTATACGCTCAGCAGTCACATGAAGGTTATCATTTGAAACTAATGTTAAACTCATTTCTTTTTGGTTTTTCGAGATAGAAATAGATTCAAGCTGAATACCATCACTCATAGCTGGCAATTGTTCAAAATGCTCTGGGACATCAACACTCTTTTCTTTTTCCTCCCCTTCCGAAATGTCTCTTTGCCTGACAATAGAAAGCATTTCATTAATAACAATCTTAGGCTCGTTAACTGTAGCAATTTCTACAGAGCTATCCTTATTTAAAGACGAGATATCTCTATCAGTTTCCACTTCCTTATTTTTGAGTTCAAAATTCCCATTTTCAACTGAATAACTTTCTGTGGGGATTGTTGATTCAATATCAATATCATGAATATTAGATAATAAAATACCAGCATTTTCTATTTCAAAAGGAATTAATTCTTTTTCAAAATTAATAATCGATTTCGGTTCTTCAATGTTGTCTTTACTGAGTTCCTTAATCTTCATACATAAAATATTGCTGGCCTCGGGAGGTAAAAATTCTTCATTCTCAGATATAGAATTTTCAGAAACTAAGCAATATTCAGAATGCTCAGTTATTGATAATTCATTGTTGTCAGTTTCAGATAAATGACTATGGTTCTCATTATAAGGTAAGTTTTCAGGTATTATGTTTTCAGCAGCACCGGTTAAGTCGCTGAGATTCTCTATTTCTTTTACATCTATTTTTGAAAACTGGTCAGGAGAACTAGATGAAATTACTTCTTTGCTAACAAGTGATGCATTCTTGTCTGTTTCACAATAAGTTATATTACCATTTACATCAGTAGCAAGAGAATTTTTAATAACTAACTTAGACTCTGTGGATTGACCTCTAAGTGACTGATGAGCTTGGTCAGCTTGTTCCAGCAATTCACATTTTTCACCAATTATTTCTATATCTTTTGATTTTTCATCTTCTGATGAACCTCCCGTATGAAGAACAATGCGTTCTGGATATTCTACATCAAAATATAAATTTTCATCCAAGTTTTCTAATGAATTATCACTTTCTATATCTGAAAATTTATCAGAATCATCAGTCATCGTGAAATGAGTTGAAATATCAGTCATTTCATCTGAATCTGGGTGAATTTCTTTTGAAAGTTGAACCTGGTTATTCCCATCTTGCTCCTTGTTTGTTTGAGAGATAAGCACATTTCCTACGAGTGTTGGATCAATTTTTGGTAAAGAATTATGAATGCTTTCAAACTTTGTTTGCGCAGAATCATCTGTATCTATTTCAAACCACTGATCAGTGGTCACCATTTGGGAGTCAAGAGATTCAGCATGTTCTAATTTAATGGGAGAAGTACTGTCTTTTAAAGTACTTTTAGGAGCGTCATCACACTCAGTTTGATTTATTTTCGGTAAATTTACAGTGGGAGGAATCAATTCCAGATTACTATCTCCTGACTTAATAGTATCATCCTTTAATTGCTTATTGGAATCAACAGAATCTTGAATAAATGCTGTTTTATGGTTATCTAAAGTATCATGCAATTTTTCTAAAGGAGATGTTTTAAATGATTCCGTCTCATCTTCAATGAAACTGTCCCCTTCAAATGTGATTGAATCATCATAATACAAATATCTTACAACATCTGATGGAACTAAAGGAATGTCACCAGATGGTTTTGTCTTATTTGAATCACCAGGTACATTTTCTTCTAATTCAGATATATTTGATGACACATCTAAGCTTATTTGAGACTCGGTATTTTTACCATACTTCAGAATCTGAGTTTCACAGAGAGATTTCAACGATTTTCCATTAATATTATTCGATAAATTATCAACAAGTATTGGTGGTTCACTGTCAGAATGTTTTACATTTTCAGTTTGGAAAGAATTATTGCAAGTAAGCTTAACTTCTGTTAATTCTTTCTCAGCTGACATTTTATTTATATGTATTTCTGATGACACATTTGATGTATTGTTTGAATGTAGTGTTTTCTCAGATATCTTCCACACATTTGAATCGGTATCGAAATTATTTTGTTTCTCTGATGATTGTTCATTAGACAAATCGGAAACTATTTCTAATTGTATAGTTTCACTAGTTTCTTCATATAATTTTTCTTTTTCAGGATGAACAAAATTATCATTCAAATTAAGTTTAGAAGAGAGAACATTTTCTTGAAGTAAAGGCTGATGAGCTTCAGCTATTACTAGATTATCAGATTTATCATTCATGCCCTGTACAATTTTATTTGATATTAAGTCTTGGTTTGCAGTTTTATCATATTCATGGGCACTAAAACCAGATTCTGAAATGCTAATGTTTATTGCAGATTTACTATCTTCAGTTGTCTCCAAAGCGTTGCGTTTTACTTCAACACTATTGCTATCTTTATCTTTAGAAATTTGATCACCAATCATTTCATACTGAGGACAAATGTCAGCTGGACTGTATTTTTTAGTTTTCTCTGAACTTGAGGTATAGTCAATACTCTTATTAATTGAATCACTTTGAATATTTTCAGTTGGCTTAAGTTCTTTAACATTTGGCATCATAAATTCTGGAAATACAACTTCTGGTGCAGCAAAGTACTCTGAGATGCTGTCAGAGCTGTAATCATCCTCATTTTTAAGAGAATAACAAGCATCACTAAAACTATCCTCATCGTTTATACTATCTTGTTCTAAAATATGAAAGTTTATCTTTTTGAATTGTTGCTCAATTTCTGAAATATTTCTCTGCACGTTCATAGCACATTCATCTAATAATTCAACAGCTTCATAAAAGCTCTCTCTTCTTTCCTGCATGCTTTCAGCCTCAACTGAAAGAGGCAAAGGACCATAAAAATATTCTACAGTTGGTGTTGACTCTTTCTCCGAAGCAATAACGAAATTCATTTCGTCGTTATTTAATTCTTCAACAGGTAAAAATTGTAAGTCATATTCTGAAAAAGGTATCTTTTCTATAGATACTGGTGTTATAACTCTTTCAACCAACTCTTCTGAAGCCAAAGTAGGCTCTTCTTCTACAACTGAAATTTGTAATTCAGTTGAAGAATATTCATCTACTTCGGTTTGATTTACATTTTTAATAACAGATGTCATTTTTTCTCTAGTAGATGATAGTGAAATTTTTTGCTCATTTGGATCAGTAACTTTTTCATCTAACTCTTTTGAAATCAAAGTATTCTCTTCTCCCATAACATGTGCTTGTGATTTAGTAAAAGTGCAATAGTCATCCACTTTTCTTTGGTTCTTATCTTCAGCTATCGATGTTATTTTTTTATGTGTGCTAGAAAATGATGTTTCCTGCTTTGAAACTGGAGTAACAGTTTTTGTAACTAAATCTTCTGAAATCAAATTATTTTCTTCTCCCACAGTTGAAGTTTGTAATTCAATTGATGAGGAATTATTGGGGTCTCTTTCAGTTTTGTCTTCCATTATAAGCACTTTTCTTTCCTCAGCACATGAAAATGGTAATTCTTGTATAGTAATAGGAATCCCCATTCGTTCTGTTACATCTTTTGAGTTAATAATAGTTCCTTTCTCAATATTCGAAATATGTGATTCAGATGTAACAAACTTATCTGTTTCTACAGGGCTTTCGTTTTCAGTTGCAGTTGTCATTATATTCGCAGAGTTTGAAAATGGTGCTTCTTGTTCAATAATTGGAGTAACAATTTTTCCAATAATATTCTCTTCCTCCATAATTGCAACTTGTTTATCGGTCAATATGGAGTATACACTTCTTTCTCTTTCAGTTTTATCTTTCATTACGGAGGTAATTTCATCAAAGCATGAAGATGGTGTTTCTTGTTTAGAAACTGGAAAATTGGCTCTTTCAATTGTTTCTTTCGAAGTTAAAGAACTTCCATCTTCGACAGCTGAAATTTGCGATTCAGTTGTAGAAATCTTATCAATTTTCATTTGGTCTTCATCATGAATTACAGGTGTCATTGTATTTTGAGAAGTTGAAATTGGTGTCTCTAATATGGAAACTGGAATAACAGCTTTTTCTTTTAAAATTAAAGTAGGTTTCTCTTCTACATTTGAAATTTCTAATTCGATTGATTTTGAATGATCCTCTGTTTTAAGTGGATCTTTATCTTCAATTACAAATGCCATTCCTTTTTCAAAGCTCACCTGCCCTAAAGGGAAATCACTTGAACAAGTTTCTATAGAATCGTCCAATTGATCAGCGGTAGAATCTACAAATATTTGACCTTTAGTAACTGTTTCAATAGATAAATCATCACTTTCAGACATTTTGTTTGCAGAAGATTCGACTACAGAATTTGAATCACTTGGTAAAATATTTTCTTCAGTGTCTTCAGAAAAATAAATTTTGCTGGAAAAATTTTCCGCTTTTTGAATTTTTACTTCCCCAATTTTTGAACTAATTACTGGAAAATTTTCACTGTTGCCATCTTCATATTTCATAGAATCTGCGGTAATATTTTTTAACAGGAAATTCGTTTCTTCAGGTGTTTGATCAATATGGAGGGAAGAATTTTCAGCAACTGGTTCCATTTTTTCCTCAGAACTAGTAAATTTACTTTTCAACGTAGTACAAATGCCAATTTCACTACCTGAACTAAAACCAGTGTCAGAATCAATGTCTGCATAGCGTGAAAAATATTGTGATATTTTCTTGTCATCGTCGTACGAAGAATGTATTTCAAGGAAAAAATCAGAGTCAGATTCTTCTATAGAATCTGAATTGCTTTCCTCAATAGCTTCATCTAAAGCTTCTGTTAAATACTCGCTTTGCACTGAACTGGCTGCTGAAATCATTTCCGAATCTTCTTCTGTCACATCTTCAAATTCATTTGATTCTTGCATTTGTAAAATTCTATTATGAGCTTCAGCAACTTGTTTTTCAGGCAAACTAGCCATTAAATTTACATCATCACTGATCAAAGAGCACTGAATTCCAATTTCAGCTTTAATTGGCTCTTTATTTAAATTCTTATCAAAAGGAAAGTCCACAAAGGAAGGAATAGTAAATGTATCATCAAATGAATCAAAAAATTGGTCTTCTTCAAAACTATCATCAGTTTGGCAATATTTGCTTGACTTATAGGTTTTCTGTTCTGAACAGATTTCTGATGACTTACAATGTTCACTCAAATTCTCTTCATTATCAATATCTGCTAAAACTTTTTCGTTTTTCATAATTGTACTGGACGATACGATAAAAGGTTCGCTTTCAATGATTTCTTTACATTCGACAGATTTATTTACTTCACAATCATTAGAATAAAGGCTGTCTTTGGTTTCTTGAAAGAAAAGCTTATCAAGCTCTTTTTCAGAAGGAAATATTCTTCTTACAGTAGTTTCAATCTCTTCTTGCTCAGAAGTACACTCAGCAAATTTTTGTGAATGGGATGTAACAGTTTCATTTTTCGTATCACTCATTGAAAGTGAATTAATTGACATTGTTTCAAGCATTTCTGGTGAATTATTTGGTCTCATTAAGAACTCAGAATTTGTACTTGATACAATGTTATCTTTCCCAACCTCAACAAAGTCCTCGGTTTCACTGGCATTTTCAGAGTTCTCCGTTGAGGATTCAGAAGTGTAATATGTAGCATACATAGTTAAAAGATCTTTTTGCACTTCAGAAGAATCACTCGGCTTTATATTCTCAAACCATTCCTCATAAAAATGTGACATAAGAGTGAAATCTGATTCCTCATTTTCTTGAGATGTAATTTTATCACATTCACCCATTTTACTATCGGTTGAGTTAAGCGCAGTTTCACTCACATCGTCTTGAACTGTGCTACTTGATATAACTTTATTTAGATCATTATTGGCAGATAAAGATTCAGAAGCAATGGAAATATTCTCCCATGAATTACTCTTTGCAGTCACAGAGTCTTTGGTTATACTCTCCTGCAAACCTTCTGAAGGACTTGTATCACAACTGCTACCTTCCATAGTTACATTAGAAGCTACAGAATCAAATAAATTGAAATCTTTTTTGGCATAAGGTTTAATATCGGTATACACCGACAGACTTTCATTGCATCCATTTTCAGAAGAATCTAAAGCTTTTTCATCAGTAGTAATGAGATCACTATAAATTTTGTTGAAAACTTCTTCAACTTCTAATTTTTCACACAAGTATGATTCTAAGTTTTGCTCAGAAACAGGAACTGCAGCTGAATCACTTACAGTTGAAAAAGCGAGTAAATCACTTTTTGATAGATTTTCATTAGCTACTCCTCTGTCAAGCAGTTGGCTCTGTAGTACTTCAACAGTTTTATCAGAATTAATTATTACATTTTCACTAATATCAATTTTTTCACTTCTGTCCTTATCGATTCGTACTGATAACACAGACGCTTGAGAAGCTTCTTCAGATTCTTCAGACTTTACAGATATATTTTCATCAGCATCAAACTCTTTGCCACTATCTTCATTAAATGGTGGTGAGAATGAAAACTCTTGAGCAGCTTCTCTCTTATCAGCTTCTTCCGATTTTATAAAATATGCATTTTCAATAGCATCGAATTCTTTGTCACTATCAACATTCAACGGTCTTTCAATTAAGAATCCTTCAGCAGCTCCATCAGTTTTTACTGGTGAAATATCAGAAAAATCAAATTCCTTACCAGTATTCTCATTAAACAAAGGTGGGAATGAAGATTCTAGAGAAGATTTAGAGGTTTTTTCAGACTTTATTATATTTTCACTATCATTAAACTCTTTTATATTTCTTTCATCAAATGGAGAAGGTACATCAGAGCTAGTTAATGCTCTTGTTGCAAGATGCTCACTGACTGTTTGGCAAATAACACTTAACGGCTGCACTTCATAAGTGTTGGCATTTTCCCAGTTTTGCTCTTTAGCAAGCACAGTTATCTCATTCAATTTTGCATCATTTTCAATATTGCTAAAAATATTGGATGTGAGTTTAGTGTCAGCGAAATCTGGCTTTTCTCCATTTGAAACTTCTTCAAAATTCCCTTTTTCTTTCAACAAAAGTTCTGAACTTAATGATTTTATTTCCTGAGAATCAATTTTAGTTAAGCAACCATCATCAGATATCTCTGCTATTGATTCATCCTTTTTCAAAATCAGTTCATTTGAATTAATTTCTGTTTTAATACCATTTGTAGTGTCAATAAGCATAGGTTTGGCAACGAGTATTAAATCAGGAGATATTTCAGCATCATTAATTATAAATTCTGATTCCTTGACAATTCCCTTTGAACTTATTTCTCTCCCAGAATCATATAGGGGATTTTCGATGAAACTTGCATTTAAAGAATTATTCCTTTCTTCATTCATTTTCCATTCATTCTCACTATCATAAGTTAAATCGCGATTATTATTCTGAATGTTAAAAGTTTCAGCCTCATTTGATGTAGAAATATCATAGCTTCGAGTAAAATATAAATCGCAAAGACTACTGATAACATGTTGGGTTTCTTCAACAACTTTGAGACCTTCTTCTGCAATCAAAGAGGAGTAATTTCTCTCATCATCACAAATATTTGATTCTTGTTCAAGATGTGCACTTTTTACTGTTTCACGCATATTGTCATTTTCTATTGGAGTTAAAGGGAACAAAATCTCGTTTAAATCTTGCAGATCTTCAGAAATAGATCGGAAATCTGAAATTAGATTTTCTAGATCAGATTCCTTAAATTCATTACTAATTTCATTTAAATTTGAACTAGCTCCATTTGAGAAAGAAATGTTTTCTATTAAATTATTAGGAGTATTTTCTAATTTCTCACTGTTTGATTGATCAATATTTTCAGGAAATGATGCATTTTCACAAACTAAATTAGATTTAGAAAAATTATTTGCAACTATGAAATCTGGAACATTACCGGAATCTTGATCAGTTTCCACTTCAAATGGTTTTACGCATTTTAAATTATCAAAAGGCACATTTTTCAAATTTTTAGGTGCTTGAATGCTACTCTCAGAGGATAAAAGATTGTTGGGTAACTCACTGGACAATGAAGGGACACCAGAAGGAAATATGGATGGATCATGACCTTGAATTATTTTGAAGTCCTCACTATAGGGTGGAAGTTTTTTTTTATCCATCATATTAGGATCTAAATCCCTTGTGCTGTGGAATTCAAATGATTGGTTGGTCACGGAAATAGATCCATGAGCAACATTGGGTTTTGAAAAAGAATTACTTCGATTCTTTCGAGGAGGAGGCACTACTGGAGGCTGAAATTCTTCAAAGTGTACAGTTTTTTGCCGCATATCTTTTGTGTCATTAAAATTTGTATCTTGAAATATGCCATGTACTGTAGAAATATTTTGATCTTGTATATTGTCTTCAGCCATATAAAATACTTCTGAAGTAATAGATATTGTGTCTGGATCAATCATAGATTCAAACTGGCTTTCATCAGACATAGATAATGGCACAGATGGAATTGATTCCAAGCTTCCAGAGCTTGCAGTAAATTCAGATGTTGTGGCTGCAGTAACATTTTGAACAACTGTAGAAGAAATTGGAACCTCCTGAATAAGATCTAAAGATAACTGTGGTGACTTTAGTTTTGCAGCAGTTTTCTTAGGTTTTTTAGGAGGAGCTACATCATTGTATGAACCAAAAAAGTAATCTTCAGCAAATGACAAAATTTCAGTAGGAGCATGCTCTTTTTTCTGTTCTATAGGAGTAAGATTTGAATTTAATGTTGCAAAAGAATCAGGTTTCTTGGTTGTTGATGGAGGCTGTGATTTTACTTTTGTTTCAGATTCATTACCAAGTACAGGAGAAGCACTTTGTTCCATTGGAGACAATGATGGTTTAGAAGGTGGAGGAGTCTTTATTTCACTAGAAGACATATTTTTAGGCATAAGAGGCATGCCAGACCTGTCAATTTTAATTATTGTTTTCTTCTTAGGTCTTGTTATTGTAACTTCATTATAGCGGCCGAAGAAATAATCAGCAGCTGCTGATGATGCCTCCATTCCAGTGAAAATTGGATCTTCAATTATCTCATCAGAAGTATTTGATTTCATACTTTCAGAAATATTAGGCAAGGAAGATTCTTCTGGTATTTGCTGTTCAGGATTTGAAGATTCAACTTCAGTCTGTAATTTAGCATCAACGTATTGTACGTCTTGGATTATTTCTTGCTTTTGACTAACCATATTATAATATTCAACAGTATTAGCTGATGCAATATTTTGCTCTGGGATCAGTGAAAAATTATTATCCTGATCTTTCATTGGCTTATCTTTTATAGTTACAGAGGTATCTTCCTTTTGAGCAGCATTATAATAATCATTAATTTCCTTTTTTTCATTATCTAAAGCAAGTGACATTGGAGAAATAGAATTAATAACTGGTTGCAAAGGCGATTCAAAACTTTGCTGCTTCTGTTCATTAACAAAATTTTGGTTAGACATGTGTAATAATGCATCAGAATTTGTCTCAGATGGAGAAACAATTGAACCTGCATCAGATTTAGTTGCTTTAAACAGTTGTAAAGGTCTAGCACTGCCTTCTCTAAATGCTTTTGGGGATGAAAGATCCTCAACAGCGCAGAATCCACGAGTGCCAATTGGTATGGGTAATTCAGGATCAAAATCTAGTTCTTGCATTGGAGCTTGATGTTTGCTTCGATTATTTTCTAAGTTTATATTCAACTTTGCAGCTAATTCAATATCTTCTTGAAGTATATCTGTGTCTTGAAAATCCATTTCATCATTTTCAGGCCTAGATATTTTCCTATGCATTTTTTGTCTTACAATTTTAATTTCAGGATCAGATTCGGAATCAGCAAAGCAATTTGAATCAGATTCATTCGAAAGTGATGTAACAGGAGATGCATCTTTGGAAAATCCCAATCCCAGTGTATTCTTTTCACTTGTTTCAATTTCACTAGGTGAAGTATTTTGATTTTCTATAGAGGAATTCAAAATATTGAGTCTAGGTGGTTTGAGAGGAGCAGCAAGAGAAGGTACCTCGTTTTCCTCTTCATATTTTGTATCTTTTCTCTCACCAATATTTTCATCAGCTTTTTTGAGGATTAAAGAGTTTTCTTCTTCATCCGTGTTTTTCCTCATCTTAACAGGAATAGCATAAACATCATGAATCGAATTTTGCTCCAAATTTTTGTCTTTAGCTTTAAGAGGTAAAGCAGGAGGAACATCTTCAGAATCTAATGCAATATCTTGACTTTTTGATTGATTTTTCAAAACTTCTTCGATAGCAGATGAATTTAACTTTGATTTTCTCCTGGTAGGTGGTTTTGGTTTCTGAGTTTCCTCCAGCTCTTCAAAATTATAAGCAGACTTCTTTATATGCTCTTCTAGCTTGTGAATCTCAGATGCTGATCTGATTTCATCATTTGTATCTTCAACAATGCTTTTTGACAAATTAGATGCTATTTGTTCATTGTAACAATGAGTGGAATCCATATAAGATTCTTGATCTAGTGTGTTTATAAATTCAAGTCTCTTCTCTTCAGGGGACAAGTTAATTTGTTCAACAGTTTGTTCCTCTAAAGCAGGCTCTTCATTACTTTCCATTCTAGGAATATCTTCAAAATCGACTTTCTCCCATTCTGCATCGCTATTCTCAAGCTCACCTAAGTCATGAATTTCGAGATTTTGCTCAGAAGGTGATTGTCTCTCCATGAATTCATACTGATTTCCATCAGCATGGCTTAAAGTTGAATTAGTTTTTCCCATTTTATCATCATTTGTAATATCAGTTTGCACTTCCACCCAGTCACGTTCAATCAATGATTTTGAAGACAAATCAAACTGAGTAGGATAATGCTGCAAAGGTGAACTGCATATTGTAGTATCATCAAATTCAACACTCTTTGACAAAATCTCTGATGGTGTTTTGATATCTAGTTTTAATTCATCAGTTTGCTCTTCTTCTTCTGAAAAATTATTTTCTATATTAACTTTTACCCACTGTTGAAATTTTTCATCTTGCTCTGCCTTATGTTGATCTAACTCACTAACTTTAGTTTCAACCACAGTTTTAGGATCTTCTTCAAATACATCATCTTCTAATTCCTCTTTTTCCCATAAAGCAGCCATTTGCATAGCTTCTTCTGCTAATTCTTTTTCCATATTATGAAATTTTTTATGAAGAGAAACCCAGTGCTCATTTCCTTCATCTTCCCATTGCTCGTCTGAATATTCTTCGATCCATTCACCTTGAGAGTCAATCCAGTTGGTGTCATAATCTACTGGAATATTGTCATCATGTTCTTTTTTATCATCTGCTAAGGCAGTTGTATCAACATTCTTTTTTTGATGCTCATCTTTAGGCAAAACTTCAATTTCTTTACATTCTTCAGAAATTACAGATGTTTCAGGATATTGCAACATGCTTTCTGTTAAATCCTCACAAGCTTCGGGTGATAATGATTTTCTTTCTTCCATAGCTAAGAATGATTCAGGCGATTGTGTCACTTCAGATTCAGAAACATTTTTAGAAGACTCTAAAGGAAACTCTGTTGTTATGTTTTCCCGAACCATTTCTTTTTCTTCTCTAGCTTTCCTCCTTTCACTTTGGGCCTGTCTTATTGCTGTCAACTTAGTAAGAAAGTCTGATTTTTTCTTATCTGTCTTAGAATCAATAAAAGTATTTGTTTTCCCAACTTTTACTGAAGTAGTACCATGATCCGCTCCATCTTCAGTTTGAATTAAAATATTGAGGTCCTCACTGTCTTCACTTAATCCAGGGCTCAAAATAAACTTATGTCTCTTGTTTGATGCTCTGAACAAATCAGCATAAGCTAACTCAACATTTCCTTCATTCTTTGTAAGAGCTTCAGATATCTGTTTTTGGGTGAAGTTCCCTCTGACAGTAAGTTCCAAAATCTGTAAAAACATGATTTTAAATGCTTATTATAAAATCATTATATAAACACTTAAATCTTCATATTCACTCATAAATGTTTGATAAATGAAAAGTTTACCAATACATTCTAAGTAATAATGCCTTGGAGTTTTTAAAGAACAAATTAAATTTATAAAGGAAATATATTTTGTTTTTTTATTAAAATTAATGAAATAATTAAATCAAAAATCATACATATTTAACCTTTTTACTTTTCTAACTTATATTTTTGTTTTCAAACTGAAATATACATTTACAGAAAAAAAGAAAAAATAATTGCAATTTCAATAAAAATTTTGAAGAAGTTTAAAATAGATTGTTTGGAAAAGTGATAGGACATTATCAAATAAGAAATTTTACATTAAATATTTGTTGCTATAATGAAAACTACAATTTCTTAATATAGAGTAAAATTTGTCATAACTATAATTCAGAAATATCAAAGCAATATTATAAAAGGCAGCAAAATAAAAATGCAGTAATTAATAGAAAATTTAAAATGCATTCTAAATTTGAGAAAACTGATGAAAACAATTTATTACAGAAATTACGTACGACAATATTGAAGATAACAGGTAGAATATTATTTTATTTCCAATAAAATTGATCTTATAAGTAAAAAAAATATTGCATCAGTCTAGATTATGCATTATGCAGATGAGAATTAAAGTTCATATATATTACACAAATAAAAATTTAATTATTATTAAAAGTTAAGTTGAATAAATATAAATGAAATTACAAAAAGAACTAAAAATAATTATATAAAAACTGACAAAATATATCCAGTGGAAATAAAAGTATAAATTTTTTCATATAATATATAAAGAAAATACATTACATAAAGGAAAGTTAAAATATGCACTGTAAAAATAAAAGTTTAAATATTTTTTTATTTGTATAATGAATACAAAAACACATTAAAAGTGAGTATTTCTATTATCATTTATATATTCTTCAATTTTGAATCTTACCTCCCTGAGAAAAAAAACTTTATTTTATATTTTAAATTGATTAATTCTATAGCAGATAAATGTTGTTAGCATTTTTTAAGTAAAAAGCAATTAACCTGCTAAATATCTAAAAGAGAAATGTTTAGCTTTTTCTATTCAAATGTACATAAAATATGGAATATTGGATTACGACCGCATAAATATGATGCATTAAGACCTAATTATTTAAAATAAATATTAATTAAGTTTTTCTCTGTGGAAATATCACTAGGATATTTATAAAATTCTCATTCTTTGTAAGCTATATAATTTATACATACTTGATATATAGTCATGCAATGTTCTTTATGTGTCTAAAGGTATTCAGGCACATTATGAAAAAATGATTTTACAAGTTTGATGCATCTTGTATCACAAGTTTCAGATTTTTATTTGATACAACTAAGATTGAAAAACCTTAGTTACCTATTTTTATTGTTTCTATTCTATGTCTACCTATTTCTATTAAAACTGATTTCCTTTACAGTTGATACATATTCCAATATTTTATAAGTTAAGGAAAGAATAAGTCTATGAACTGTAAGAAAATAAAAATGTTTTGTCTTCTTGAAATATTAGAATCTAATTTGACTTCTACTTTATAAATAACCTAGAAAATATTTGCCTAAGATATAAATGCTCACTTTTCTCTGTCGATTTTCAATACATTCAGTAACAGCATCCCATATATCACCCCGATGAATATGAAGAGCATCTTTTGCTTCTGAAGCTGAAATCATACCAACATCATTTTCTTCATTATCCTCACCATACTTGGCTGCTAAAGCAATAACATTTTTAACCATAGAGGACCAGTTATCCTCAAGCCAAAATACAGGATTCTCTCGTCCACAATGCAAATATGCAACATGCAAATCTTCCAGAGTAAAGCCACAACGTTCAGCTTCCTACGAATTAATACAAACTAATTACATATGATGCATGTATTTCATTAAAGAAAGATATACTAAAATTATATTGGTGTACAATTTGGTATATGAATTAATGTATAAATTCAATTTGAGGGATGTATTAAAGAAAACATATATTTATTCCCCAATTAAGCCATAAATTATATAATAAAACAATAAATAAACTATTTACATATTTTGACCAAAATTTTTAACCTGATTATTTTTAATTTTATAAGATAATATAGAACATTATCTATCATAAAAATAATTTTAGTTTATAATATATCATTTCAAATAAATCCCATACTTGAATAAAGGAAATTAAAAAATTTTATAAAATTAACATTAAAAAGCACAAAGGCTACAGCAATATTTTCCTTTTAAAAAATTTTAAGTTGGAAATTTTCAAAAACTTATCTTGCTTTTTTTTTTAAAGTCTGTTTCTATATCATAGGGAATGAAAAGCATGAATAATACATGAACATATAAATATAAAGCCTTGGTTTATTTACCATGCAATTACAATTTGCAATTTTTCATAAAACATGTAGAAGAAAAATTATGCATATACAAAATTAGTGATTCTGTAACTAAATGTCCACCATCAAATTTCATAATTTTCATTAAAAACTCCTTTAAACAGTGATAAAATCTTAAAAGTTGATTATAGGCTAAAGTGAACAACTACATACATTCTAAAAAAATTTTTTTAAAAAAGTTTTTTAAAAAGTTAATTAAAAAATTATTAGAAGAGTATAAATTAAATTCTAAATAATAGAGTGAAATTGTAACTAATAGGTGAAAAAAATACATTTTTAGTTTTTAAATAAAAATTATTTTCAAGAAAAATTCTAAAAATTAACAAGGATGAATAAAAATATATTTTGTATAAAGATGGAAAATAATATGTTAGTAATTGATTACCTTTACAGTTTGTAAAAATAACAACTCCTGGGAATGAACAACATCATGCTGGATTTTATCACTTTTTAAATCATCTAGACTCCTGTGCAGTTTGGGTTTATGCAAACTATCAATTTTTTTTGCCTAAAAGAAAAATATTATGATAAACAGAAAAATTGAGGAAGAAAAAATTCTTTTATCAAATAAGTATTAAAAAGTCAAAAAAAAAAAAAAATAAGAAAGATAAATTCAAAATAAATGTGTTACATTCTATTAATAGTTAAGACAAATCATTAATAAAATGGAATAATTATTAAAATTATAACTATTAACATGGGATAAATTTACATACCAACAATTAATTTCAGTGTGTAAGTTAAAATGTTTTACATTTCGATAAAAATGTATGTGAAACAATGAAAAATTATCCTATTATTTAAAATATAATGGGAAGTAAATAGAAACTTTATAAGAAATAAAATGAACTGCCATATTAATTTATGAAAATAGTTGAAACTTTTTTAATTTTTTCAATCACAATTTAGTTTTAAAAAATCTAATATCCCCAAAATTATCATAAGATCATTATAAATAAATCATATGAATTAAAACATTCCATAATAGAATTTAGATGAATGATTAATATCAAATTATATAATACTCAAATAATATTATTTAATATGTACCATAATAGAGTTTAGAATTTTAAAATTTTATGAAAAATTTAAAAACAATAGCAGTTAAATCATATTTATTTATAAACTAATTAATGTATTTCTGTAAGCAGTGCATTTTTCATTCTAACTATACCAAATAAATTTTTTGAAGGAAATTATGTGAATTAAATATTATGAATTAAATTAATTTTAAACCAAATGCAAAAATAATAATCTACAATGATTTAAGTTTTACAATATGAATTTTAGTATATTTTATTCATTATTAATTTTAAACTGAATAAAAATAAAACTTCACAGGTTATCAGAAATGCATATTTATGTAAAGCTAAAATATGTTTGCGATGCTAAAACTAAACTAAAACTCCTTGGCACGACAGCCCATGTGGGCCAAAGCCTACAGTGCCCATAACTGTTTTCATGACCGAGGGCACTGGGGTGTGAAGCATATGTCCCAGTTAGGTGGTCAGCCTAACGTAAGACTCTTAGTGTTTAGTTCCCAAGCATGCTTGGTACTCAGTTAATTTTTGTGATGCTACTTGTTGTTAATATTCAAAATTACTTTTTTCTTCAACCAATTTTTTTGTGGGGTAATTAATACACACATTTGACATTCAGTTTTAAGAGACAAAATACCATAATGTTTTTATAGAAATTAAAAAATAGATTAATTAATACTATAATATTAAAATATTTCGAATCTTCTACAAATGTATCTAAAAATGGATTAAAATAATGCTAATTTTTCAAAAATAAAACTTACATATTAATTATAGAAATGCATAGATTAATTCGCTTATTTATATAAAAAACTTCTTAAATCAAAATTTATCAGAATTAAAATCAACACAAGTTTTCAAAATTTAAATAGTTTGAATAGTTTCATTTTGATAGTTTGTTTTTAAATTATATATTTAATATAACTTATATATGCAAATAAAATGTAAATATATTAATAGTTAAAAATTATTTTTGAATGCATAAAATACAAATATACAAATTTTCCATTTTCCAATCAAATATATAAATTTCTTTAAAATGGTGTTATTTTATGGAGGTGCAGACTAAATTGGAATCAAACACACCAACATCAAGTATCAATCATATCAGATGGCTGAGAATTGAAAATGCAAGAGCTAATTATCAAATTCATCCTATAATATCCTAATCTAATGGCAATAAGTAATCATGTATTTTAAATACAGTATAAATATTCAAAACTTAAATGATGTATAAATTTTAATTTAACAACAGTTGTTAACCAAATCAATAATTAAGAGCCTTGGTTATAATATTATATTTCTACATGATACAATTCACTCTAGGCCACTTATAATATACGCAAATTTAAAATTCCCATTGAAAAATGAATTTGTAATTTTGAATACTTAAATATGCAATTTAACACCAAAATGTTTTTTTTTTTCAACCAAATTTACATAATCATAAAATGGATTTTCCTATTTAAGTGCAAATCAGTACAGTAGTTAATAAATCATAAAAGATAGCTACTTTTCATTAAAGAAAGTGGGAAATTTTGTAATGAATTTTGAAATTTATGAATATCATTGGAAAAAAAATTCTCATTTTACTGTACATCCCACAAGAATTTTTTTTGATAATTAAACATTTTTAAAAAGTTTTGTCGCATTTTTTTAATTTTTAAGGAATATCTAAGAAATTTTTTTGTTAACTCAATTGTACTTCTAAAAAATGCAATAAAATTTAATAACTAATACACATACTAATACAAGAACACTGAACTTGTCATAAAATAATAGTTGATAATAATAAAAAGAAAGTAATTCTTGTGCAGTTAATATTTTAATAAGCTCAAAATTAACATGAATTATAATAATTTTAACACAGCATGAATTTTATATAAAACATTTATTTTCTTTTTCTTCTAAGAAACAGTTTAAACAAATAAAATTTATATTAAATTGTGCATTTATGCAAATCATTCATAGTTTAAAATAGATAGGAAAGTCAAAAGAAATAAATCAAATTTAAATACCTGTCTGCTTTTAACTCTTCGATTGAGACGATCCATTGAGCCCCAGGTTCCATCAAAATAATCTCCTTTTGGAAGTGCCTGCTCAGATTCAGGAAGATTATGAGGTTTATAATACATGGGATCAGTCATCAACCAAGACTGATTCCAGCCATGCAATAATTCTTCTGGTGGCAAGCTAGAATCCCTGCCAAAGGAATATGCTTCATTATACAGAGAAGAAGACCTAGGCAATGGACTGCGACTTCTTCCTCTTTCATACAGTGACTGAGTGCTGAAACTAGCTCCTCTACCCCATCCTGCTCTACGATTATGGTAAGGAGGAGCTGAAACTCCAGACATAAGAGATTCCATGGAATGGGAGCTAATCATGGGATCAGTTGCCACAGAACATAACTTGGGTAATTCTTCTAATTCTGTCTGTATAGACATCTCTTGCTTGGGGAAGATAGAATCAGTAGAGCTTGCCATGGTATTGCATACAATATTCTGCGTCTGAACATCTGTTGACTTTGTAGTAGTAGAAGTTTGGGTTTCTGTTGTGAGCATAACAGTAAGCTCAGTATCTTTTGCTACCTTTTCCCCACAAAGTTCCTTAAATACTTCTTCATTTTCCAAGCTAGTTTCCAGACTATCTTGACATATCCCATCCTCAACCTATAAAATTACAATGCAAAATGTGCATGCAATCTTCATAATTAATACAGTATAAGAAAATGCTTAATGACTATAAAACTCGTATTTTCACAGAATTAAAAGTATCTAATACAAAATTTAAGTATTTTATAATTACAAACTGATGCTTCAGATACAAAAATTTATTACAACAAACTTATTATTTGGAAGTTAATAAAATTTTGAAATCACATTTTGGAGCATCTAATCTATATGAACTTGATATCTTAAATGCATCTAGACAACACTGATTTTTATCCAGAAGTTAATCACTAAGCAAAATAATATACTCTAAAGCCAGCATTAAGACCTAACATCAAAATAGTTTTCAATAGTTTTGCTTTTTCAAAAAAAAAATGATATAGGTGTTTTTCCAAACTTATATCAATTTTTGATAACATGAGACCAATTAGAATAAACTTGCAGTTTATAAAGTGGATTTTAAATTCCTATAAACATTCAAGGTTAAAAAGATAGTTAAACACGCAAACAGTTGAGCTAAAAATAGAAGATTGACAGGATAATTAGATGCATATTTGTTACTTTATGGCTATTTTTTCAAAGAAATGGCTAATTTTATTGGTATCAAGAGTTTAAAATGCACTTCAAAACATTATAAAAATCAATAATTGAGGCAGGAAAAGAACTTTCCAGTTGTTCAACAAAAGGTCAGACTGATAACTGTTTGGAAATATAGATATTAGCCTTAATAGACTGATAATATAGATTTTAGCTCTTGAACAAATTAAAAACTAAAATAAATGCAATTGCAAATTTAGTGCAAAACATAAGGCAAGTAAAGATAAAAAGAAAAATCCTGTATCATATTTATAAGGCGCAGATTCAATAAAAAAACTACCTTAAAAAACTTTTGGCAAAAATTTTTTAAGTAATTTAATTTAATATTCATAACCATAAGAAAAACTACACTATGAAAATTAAACCAAAAACCTGAAAATAAAACATGACAATTTTGAAAAAAATTTAATAACATAAATTATTAAAAACACAAATCTTAGTTATAAATACAACATTCACTGAAGAAACATATTCTCTAATAAAAAGTTTAACTGAAATGTTTTATTTTATTTACTTTAAATATAAAGTAAAAAGACAAATATAAATGTCAAAAGATAAAATTAATAAAAAGTTAAAGTTACACCTTTTAAATTTTGATATTTTAGGAAACTTTTAATACAAAAATGTATAAAACTAAAGAGTTGAAACAAAATAATGAAAATTTATTTCACTTCTATTGTTAAGGTTTATCGGGTTTTTAAAGTTAAGCAAAATGAAAAGATATTTTAATTATATTTAAATTTCATTAGACTTCATGCTAACAAAAAGGACAGTAATAATTAGTTAATAGAACAAAAACATATCTTTAAAAAATGAAAAATATACACACATTAAGGAAATCAACAAATACACACCTTATAAAAGGTATAAAAAAAAGTAATCTTGTTAAAAGCATTCAAATTGTTTAACTTCCAAGATTTCTGTCTAATAAAAATATTTTTTTTTTTTTACAAAACACACACACATGCAACTTTAAAACAAATTTATGTTATAAATAATCCATTTGTGTTATGAAAATTATTATAAAACACTTAAACTTCCGAACTCTATAAATGAATCTTTCGCATCTAGAAATATAATGTTTTTTGTTTTTTTTAATACAGTATATTAAAACACATGCTCATACAAAATTAAAATTCATAGAAACAAAAATTAATGGTTAACAATGTTAAATTATTTTTTGATAAAAAATACAGGGAAAGGTAGAAGTAGTTACCAAAAATCAAAACAATTCATATGAATATTCACAATTCTGGCATCCTTTTATGAAAACCAAAATAAACTTAGCAATTGAAATAATAACCAAATAACAAATTTGTGTATTTTTGAATAATGTTTACTCCAATACAGCTTTATAACAAAATTATTTCATACATTTAAAGAAAATTATTTAAATAATATTATGCACATATTGGGAATATAGTATTATTGAACAGAACATAAAGATGGAACATTTCATTTGAAATAAATTTTATTGATTAATATGTATTTTTTTCTAGTAATTACTATTTGTAATAATTACTGTAACAGAAAAAATTTTTAATTTTTGAACTATACTAATTACTTTAAAAGTCAAAAAAGAAATATTTCTATTATTCATGATAATTTTAATTTATAAATTATATTCATTTAATAAAAAGTTTACATTAATGCATAACTTATATTGTCCTTGTACAAATTAAGAAATAAAATTAATCTACTTAATTGATCTGCTTACAATCTACTTACAATAAATGAATAATTTTACAAAACAAACCAATAATTGATTGATTCATGAAAAAAATACCAAAGAAATTTGGTAACAAAACTAAGCAAAAAAAATGAAAAATCTATTCTGCTAAAACTATATTCTTTTCACAATTTCAGTGAAAAATAAATATCAATTCTATATGCAGATTAAAATTTAAAATTAAGCATAAAACATAGCAAAAATGCAAATTCTCATAAAATAAAAAGTAATTGTTGACTTTTTTTTAGGAAATTTTAATAAAATTATATTATTCCCCCTTATCAAACTCAACAATGTAATACAATTTTTTATGATGTGAATGAACTATGGTAATAATTTTTCTTAATAAATGCAAAAATTGTACACTATTGCTCTAATCAAGACAGTTAAAGGAGAAACAGTATAGTTAATTAGAGTGGTTTAAATTACTCAGATTTCAGAATAATCAAAATTAAGAAATCAATTCTGTATTGTTATTCTTACAGTTAAGTAAACTTTAGCATGCTTTTAGAATTACCCTAATATCATTAAGTTTTAAGAGTAAATCAAAAATAAAAATATTAGAAATTTTAAAATTGTAATTCTTTAAACTTTCAAATAATTTATTCTCAAAACTGAAATGGCTTAAAAAATTAATGAATAATATTTACAAATCTGTTATATTTTCAAGAAAGAGAATGAAAAATATCTCATTAAAGTGTGCAATGCCAGTCTATTATTTATTTCTATTATGTGACATTTCAGTAGTAAGAAAAAATGTCATATTTCACATATTTTAGCATTCCTTTTCTAGATACTTGCATAATGTAAAATATAATAATATTATATAAAGTAAAAAAAGCAGTATTTTTTCCTGTTTTTATATTAAATCTTTGAATGTAAAACTTTTAAATTTTACACAAATTTCCCTATATTTCACTGGAAATTTTAACAAGTATTTAAAGGTATAAATATGAAAGAAATATATACTTTTCCCTTGATGCTATGGATAACTCTCTAACATAATATTAATATTATATTTACAATTATTAAAATTAAATTGATGGATATAATATATTAATAAATATTAATTTAAATTAATTTAACAAACATAATACTTTGATCATGAAGATATCACATGATCATAAACATTTATTCAAACAGGCAAAAACATTTAACTAGCAACACTGGAGTTATGTAGTAAACAACTACTTTAATGTTTTTTAAAAAAATTAATATTTACAATTTAAAAAAAGATACTTAGGGTAAGCAACTACATTAAGTGCCTTTAAAAAAATAATAATATTTGTAATTTACAAAAGAGATTTTTAAGTTAATTGATTGCATTTCCACATTACAAGAAAGAAAATCTAATTAAATTCGATAAATATTTGTGCATGCACAAAGTAAAATTGAATCATTCACTACTTATTATCTTCCATCACAGTCTAAATGTTTTCCATAAGAGTTTATCTCTCAAAGACTAATATAAAATAAATTATTTGAAATTTAAAATATAATGAGAAAGTTTCCTAAAATCAAATTGCAATCATTAACAGTGATATCTATGAAGTTTTAATGCTTAAATTTAAATAGGTTTAAACAAATACTGGAAAATAAATGTATTTAACCTGATATTGTTATTTACCACATTTACAATTACTTATTTTTTCATCAAAAACAAAGATACAAATAGATTTTTCTTTCTATTTTATTCATTGAACAAAATAAGCTAACACAAACAAGCCTTCATTCATGCTTTAGTCAATTAAAACAATGAAATCTAATTAACATATTTAAACAGTTAGAACATTGCAGTTAAAATTATTCCAAAATGCACTGTGATAAAACCATCTCTAAATAAACTAAACCATAAAAAAAATTCCAGCAATACCTTGTTGAAGGAAAAAGCATATGAAAAACATTAATTATATGTGGCATTTTAGATTGACAAATTAAGATTTTTTTTAAATGGCAAAATAATGCCAGAATTGTGAAATTTAACTTTTACCCACCTGAAAATAAAAAATTCTCTTTTCCATCCATACTTCTACCTTCCATTCTTCAGGTAAATTAGATCAAGAAACAAACTGGAAAATCATGCACTAACAAAACTGAATAAAACATTATTAAACAAAACAATAAAAGTATTTTATTAAACCATGCAGTGGGTGTGAATGTAGGAATTTAATACCAAAATATTATTTTCAAAGTGTAAAGAATACCACTAGATGAAGTCATAAATAAATAATGCCAATTTACATCAAATAATCAGTGAATCACATGTTTTAATAAAATCATATTTGTGAAGAAAATTTAAAAATAAGAAATTATAAAATAAATTTTGTAAATAATAAAATAAGTCATACATTTTTACAAAATCAGCTTATAAAAAGTTGCTAAATATAATTCAATTTACATAAAATTTCATAAACCATTCTTTAAGATTTCCTTAAATGTATTTGATAAGTAAAAACTGTTTTGATATTTAAAATTTATAATAAAATTTATAAAATGCTATAATATAAAAACTTTAATAAAAAGGACTTAAGAAATAAAAGAAATAATAGGACTTGAAAATAAAGGGGACTTTTTATCATAAATTTCAACTAAAAATTAAGCTAAAATATAAATGAAATCCTTATTTGTAATTAATAATAATTATAAAAAAAGAAGAATCATAAAAAAGGAAAAGAAAGTTATGATATATTTTGTTCATAATGGAAACATTTCTTTCCATTATGCACATAAAGATGTCAGTAATTATAGGAAATAAATTAAATGTGATTTTATGTAATCATATGTAATAGTAAATTGAATATGGATTAATGGCAAACAATTAAGATGTTCCATAAAAAAAAGTTACTGGATACAATTGTTAAAAAGATCAAGGGTTCATTTATTAAACAACAGACTATCATTTATTCTTGATTAAATGATTTAAACATTTTTCCAAGAAACTAATAATTTTAAATTTTATAGCAAAGAAAAACATTATCACTTTAAAGATAAACACAAAGATTTTATTTAAACACAAAGAACAATTATAAATAATAACTTTAATGAAAAAGAAAAAGAACAACCATTAAAGATAATTATATATGACCCTGAAATATGAATTGAAAGATAAAATATATAAAAACTATACTTAATCATAAATTATCCACCACATTTATTTTAACTTATGTTAAAAAAATATATTGAATTTCTGTTTGAATATTTGTTTCCATAAGAATTTCCAACATTTTAAACATTAAATTTTTATAATAAACTTGTAGTATAACAAGCTTCAAAGATCAAAGTAAAATCATGCATTTTTTTATGGTTGAATTTTATTTATAAATAAATATGCATTTTCTATTGTTGAATAATATAATTCTATATAAAATAAATTCCAAATATTCAACTTTGTAAGTTATTCCCAAAGATTAAACTATTCTAGATTAAATATCTTTAATAATTGGAAACAATTTGCTATTCATATTTTGATTTTAATATAAATGCTGCATTTCTATTATAAAATTAACTGAATGAGAAAATAAGCAAACTTGACAAAGTAGTAAAGAATATCTTTAAAATTTATGGAAAGAAATATTTAGTCAATGAAAGAAAGCAAATTAGTTACATTGAAATTCTCCTAATTGTAATGCAGATTTAAATGTATTTCACAATCAAAAAGATAATCTAGCATAACTTAGCACAGTAAATTTAGCAATTTAAATGCAATAAGTTTTCATTGTATATTATATATCATTAAAATTCAATTAAAAAATCCTAACTAAATTCAATTGTCAAATTTATAAAAATTTGCTGCTTTACATACCATTTATCTCATTAAAATATTATCCTAATTTAGTGATATGTTAATAACTAGTAATTGATGGAAATTTTGGTTAAAAGTAATGCTGTTTCTCAGAAACTTTTTATAATGAACACAGCACAGAACATAAATATTCATAAAGAAAAAAAGAAAGAAGGCTCAATTTATTTTTACTTTATTTTATTTTTGAAAAGCATACAACAAGCATAAAAGAGACATGCAAAGTTGTCATTAAATTAAAAAGTAAAAAAAGAGTTAACAAAAAGAAAGTTACATTAACATAATCAAGTACATTAAAAAAGAGTACTTTAATCACTAACCAATTTATTCAATCATAGAAAAACAAGGAACGTAAAAGTAATGTAAGCTCACTCTATATAAAATAACATTCCAAGAATTTTGTAGAAGAACCAAGGTATATTTACAGACATTTTAAACATTATAACAAAATATAAAAGTTTGAAAAAGCAACTGAAGTCATTTAAATCACCTTTTGGGCTTTATGTTTTGTATATTCTGAAGACATTATTTCAGCATCCATATTTACAAGTTCCATTGGAGATTCACTGTTTCTGTTGTCCACCATTGAGGTGTTGTTTAAATTCTCTTCTGAGTCTGTTAAAGGTTTGTTTCCATAACTTGTTTTGCAGCAAACTTGACAAATGTATATCCCTGGTGGATTGATGAAAGTACAGTGAAGGCAAGACCAAGGTTCTTTTGGGGCAACAGGTAGTTGTGGTTCTTCATCCATTTTATCTTGTTTTGCTGTTATAAAATCTCAAATTTAATTACATATTTTCCTTGGAAATCGATTTCATAATTATTACTCAACAATGATGTAGTTAAAAAAACATTAAACATTCACACACCTTAATATACCTAAAGATATATTTGGAATTCAATTACAGACAAAATTAATGTTTCAACTAATAGTTAACTTCTTCAACAATTGTATAATCATATCTTAAATGACTATTTTACAAACATATTTTGTTTGAAATAGCGACTTTTGATTTATGTACTTAATTATTTTTTAAGTTTCTTGTTATTTAAGCAAAATAATGTGGTCCGTTTACAGTATGCATTTTTTACAAGTCACTTAGATAACTTTGATTTTGAAGGCTACTGGAATTATTTCTTGTTGAAAATAAATGTTTATGATACAATGATACTCAGATAAAATTTTATTTACAGAATTTTACAAAATAAAATTTGAAAAAATATTATGATTTTAATATTTATTTTAAAAATAAAACAGCTCTTAGATTTCAATCAGTTATTTATAGCGAAATTTTTATATTAAAACTTATAAGAGAATACAATAAATAAATTAAAGAGTTAATTACACTGTAATCAAAGAAAAATATAATACTTAAAAGCTTAGTTTTACAAAAGGATATTATTATGAAAATTCTAGTAAATTATGAAACTAAATTAAAATTTCCATAAAACAAATTTTATTCATTGACCTAAAATCCAATATAAAAATTAACAAATTTTATATTGCTTATAAAAATTAAAAAATTTTAAATCATGGAAACATTTAAATTATTTAATGAAAATGACTCACTTTTATAATAATAAAAATTAATGAAAAACAAAATCTGAATAATAAAAATAAACTTAGCTTAAAAAAATTGAAAAATATGATGAATAATAAAATTTTTAAGTACATATTATTTAAAATTGCTTAAATATATACATTTAAAAAGTTATAAATGTCTAACTAATAATTAGTACTGAAGAGTTAAATATTGTGCATTTTATTTTAAATTACGACTTCTTAACACTAAAAAAATTATTATAGAAAACATCATGCAATAAATAATGTATTCATAAATTATTCTCTTTTTTCTAACTAAGTTAAAGCAATTCAAAAACTATATTTCAAAACTATTAACTATATATTGAAATATCAAATTATACAATTGATGCCAGAGTGGCATCACATTTATGTCTGTACCAATTAGGAAAATAAAATTGGGCTGTCAACATATTAATGATATTTTTATTACCATCATAAATTTTAATATTCAAATTCAGTTGAATCTTAAAATTTCTGACTCAAAAAATTGAGTGCTCAAATATTTTCAAACGTGTAGATTTTCAGACATGAAGTTTAATAATTACATGCATCATAAAACTGTACATATTATTATATTGGATTCAGAAATAACCTTAAATTAAATGTTAATTATTATAAGCCCTATTTTGGGATTTTTCTTCCTTTTATCAAATGAATCAAATGATTAACTATCAAATGAAATACTGCATCAGAATTTCAGTATATATATCAAAATCATAGTTATTACATAGTTAACAGCAAAGCACAAAAATGATTAAATTTAAGATAATATGTTAAACATGCAGTTAAAATTTTTCCATTGTACTAGTTATATATCTTTATGAATTGTAACCCAAAATGCAGAATTACTGAAATAATTCTAATAGTTGAAATTTAAAAATAATACTACTATTATAAATAAGAATTAAAGATAAAAATGTATAGTTATTTAAACTAGTTTTTATAATTAAATATTAAAAATCCCAACATTAATAAAAAGCTAAAAAACTTCATGGCTCTTTTATATTGAGATATTGTAAAACAATTATTTAAGTTTTAAATTATAGGTTCCTATCAAATTTTAAATATAAAGAACTATTTTATTAATTATTAATAGCAAATTTCAGACAAAATCAAATAAAAAAATATGGAGTAATCAACAAATAAGCCAAAGTTAAAAATCAAATCACATTTGATGACATATAGCATTAGAAACCAGATTTTATAGAATGAAATATAATTTTTCATACAATTCCATGTCATTTCCTACACAAAGCAATTACAAAATAAAAACTAACTTAGAAGTCAATTATTAAAAAAAATAAATTAAGTAAATAAAAACTTATTACCTTTATTAACAAGACCATTACTTGATGCTTCAGGAGGTTTGCTTGCATGATCCTCAGAAAATTGTGCATCATGAGCATTTTGTAAATCTTCAGTACTTGCATGTCTAGAACTAGCATGCTTAGAACTTCTAGAGCTAGATGGACTTCTTTTCACTTTGGGTGTGCCAGCCGGTTGTTGACCTAAATCTTTCATTAAACTAGGATCTGGAATCGGCACACCAGGTGGATAAAAGACTCCAGTGTGGTAAGGAAAGTGCAAGTTAGAATCTAAAATTAATTACTGAATTTTAAGTATTTATTTTACTATATGTAATCTTTAAAGCATAAAAACTGCATACTTTTACATTCTTCAAAATTGACTAAAATATTTTATACATAAAACATCAATTTTATGTTTATAAAGTAATATATATTAAAAATAGTGCAATTTTTAATTAATGAAATATAAATAAAGTAGTTCCCTAAATTACAAATTATATAATATAAATTAATTTCAAAGCATAAACATTTATGTGTACTTATTACCTCCAAGGAGTATTGATATCAAAAATTAACATAAAAATACATAAATATAGGCATTTATGGAGCTCATAGTATGAAACATACCTCATACTATGAAACAGACAATAGTAATAAAATACAAACTCATTCTGAGTGTTAAATATAGACGACAATATTAGACAAAATTAAACAGTTTCTTGCAAATATCTGAATATAGCTTTTATTTTGATCACTGAAATAATTATTAAATTATTGCACAAATAATTAAACATTTGACCACTGGAATAATAATTAAATTATTATTCTGGTGAACGCATAAAATGTTTATCCTTTTATTGAACAATTATTTTACTTATTAAGTAGTACACAAAAAAGTCAAATATTAAGTAGTACACAAAAAAATTTTTAATATTTTTATACAAATTGTTAGAAGCATAAATTTTTTTCTGTTAATTTATTTCACTGAATTTTGAACATGAACATGAATTTTAATGCAATGATGTGGTAAAATTTATTAAAATAAGTAACTTTTAATAAATTTTACCACATCATTGCTTATCTCATGATATTTTGAAGCCTAATTACTTAAATTTTTATGAAAAATGAGAAGAAACACATTTTTAATGTTAAAATTTGATTTGATATGCATCCATATTAAAAGAAAACAAAAAGTAAAATAATTAAAAATAATTGATAAAATAAATGCTTTCACTCCTTACCAGGATAGGCACCTAAATCTCCATGACTATGCTTTAAATGACTTTGAGCAGTTGGTGGTCCCCCACGACCTAAGTTGGCATGGCTTGGTGGGCCCCACTGCATTGGATGAAAATAAGGAGATGGGTGCGGGCTCATTAGATTAGACCATGACGAGGAAAGACATTGAGCGCAGTTCAAATGAGCCATTGAATGAGAATAAGGAGGATGAACTGCAGGATGCATGTAAGGATAAGGATGAGGGAAATGCAGAGCATGATGTCCACCAGGACTCAAAGCCCCACTGGTTAAATCAGTAATACTCCTACTCTGGGGTTTTGAAGGAAATCCAAATGGTCTGGAACAAATTACATACAATTAAAAATAATGTACCAAGGTAAAGTAAATATTAATAATATGCTGAAGAAAAAATTAAGCCATGTCATAAAGCACATATATAAAAGAAATGAGATACAAACCTAAATGACTACTACATTAATAACAACAGAATTTAACCTATTTTAGTGTTTTACTGTAATTAACATGAATTTTAATGCATAGAGAAACTGACATATAAATACATTAGTAATTATACTCTAGTTTTCTCATGTATAAAATTCTGACAAACATAAAAGAAGAAAGCCCGCCCTATAAACGGGTTTGTGGTGGTATGGCGCGGGTAACGCTACTCGCCTCCGTGACTTGGTTCACAGGTGCTAGCTGGGTCACGATAAATGAGTAGCAGTTTCTGGCCTTGTTGTGGCATAGGGTTCAGTCACCCTTGTGTGCCCTCCGTTGGAAAAAATATTTTGTTTTTAATTTTTAATATTTTCCTAATAAATTTCCAACCCCAATCGGCGAAGAATTGTTAAGATAGGAGTACTCCGCAAAACTGAATATTCATATTTTTCATTGGATAAAAAAAATAAAAGAAAAGAATATTCTAGATGATCTAATAACAATGTTTTCTGGATATTCTAATAAAGGGTAATTAAAAGTTCAAAAATAAAATTCTTTGCTAATAAATATGCCACTCATTTCAATATGAACTTTTTGCAAAAACAAAAAAAAAATGAAAAAATATTAATATCTTATGTCCTAACAAGCATTTTGCAAACGTTTTAAGTACTTGTAATATTAAACAATATTTTAAATAATTTAAGAATGTTTTAAATTCAATTGAAAAATATGAAATCAACCAAGTAAAAGTTATTTTCACACAATTAATGACATAATGGACACTAAGATTCCATTTATAATTATCTTATTTGAATTATTTCACAAAAAACTTTCAGAAAAATTTTTTAAAGTATCATTTTATTTATTGACTACTTACTGTCCATTTTCATTCATTTCTGGTGTACTTGAAGGTATGGAAACTTGAATTGGAGAAATACTTGAATTCCATGGATTATGATCCGTCCCAGAAACTTTTGCATGTTCTTCTTGATTAATCTAAATATAAAAATGTATTTCAAAATGAAATATAAAATATATAAGAAATTAATTTTAAATATTTTGTAACAATAAATATTGAAGTCATTCAGAATTATCAAATTTAATATAAAGGAAAAAATTTAAAATGGGGATGAATAATTCAGAATTTCAAGTTTTAACAAAATATTGTAACAATTAAGATAAAAATATAAAGCATGATATTAACATATGCTATGATTCATGTCTTGGACGTTAAAGCAACTGCATAATAAACAAAAACAACCATATCCATAACATAATTTGATAATTAAATATAAAAGTATGGCACCTCGTAATTTTATTATATATAAACAAATAAACATATTTTCTATTCAAAAGAAACAGTATTTAAGACATTGCTTTTATTAAATAAATAGAATGTTCTAGCATGACAATTTTAAAATCTTATTAATAAATATTATTAAATAAAAGCATAAAAATAAAAAAATTCAAATATTTATATCTTGTAACCTTACATTACAATTTACATAATTTAGGTAAAATTTCCTATTTTAGGAAAAATACACTGAATTTTAAAAAAAATGTCTTATTAATCATGAAAAATTTCAGTTACACATGTATAAGATAAAATTTCTAACTTTAGGAAACATGGAAATTATTGTACGGCAACAGTTTTAGCTTACATGGGAAAGTAACCAATTTTAATGCAAACACTTTTATTACGTATGTATATAATACTGAAACTAAATAAAAGATCTCTTAATATATCCCTATACAACATATACTTAACAAAAAGTAAGATAAAATTGTATCAAAACTAACATTTTTGGAAAAAGTAAATAAAAGTACAAGTGCAAAAATAATAAAATTAGTCAATCAGGGAGGAAATTCTTCATATTGAGAAAAAAACTTATTATTAATTCATGTCAAATGAATTATAAACTTGATATGACAAATATGATAAGAATGTAGAAAAATCTAATCTTTTATATTTGTATTCAGCTAATTTAAAAAATATTTAGAAATGTCAAAAGATTCATGACAACAAATTCAAAATGAAGCTTTATTGAACAGAATAATTAGAATCCTTTTATGCAAAATGAAATTACATAAAACGTCTAAATATTTGCAAATGTTTTGAACACAAATTCTCAATTGCACTAATTGAGTCTGTAAGACGAAAAAATATAGAAAGTAGCACAAAAAACTTTATTCATATTTTTAAATACACTTTAATTTTGCACAACTTTAATAATTTGCACAAAATAATACTTTATAAAATTTTAAAATTATATAATATTAAAATGTTGAGGAATGAAAAAATACTTTTTACAATGAATATCATATTCCTCAGCTTTTTGCAGAAAGAATAATAACAAAAATAACTTATGTACAAAAGAGTGAGTTATTATGATGATTTCATATTATATTATTAAATAATTTCATTAACTTACAATAACATTATCATTTTCATATATTTCTTCTTTTTTCTGCACATTTATCTGATTGTTTAAGAAAGCAGTTTCATTTTCTATGAAAAGGAAACAGAATATATTACAAAATTGTTAGAAATAATTCTTGAAAAGCATTTCCATATAAAGAAAACAATTACTAAGCACAATTGAGGATTAAGTACATTTATGATAATAATTAAAAGAAGCTAAGTAAATAAATTTTTGAAAAAAAATTATACAAAAGATTTAACAGAAGAAATATCAAATGTAAAAATAGTTTCTTAACTTAAAATTACAAATTGATCTCACTACTTTTTAATATAAAGCTAAATCAAACAATTTCATAAACTTGAAGAAAAACTTGCAATAGAGTCAGGCACACCATAGCAAATTATAAGATGAACTTTTCACAGCAAAAAACAGTAAATATTTTCTGACAAACTAATATAAAAATGTAGCATTTTTCATAAATATATATTTAACACAAATCACAATTTGAGTTTACAATCTTAAAACATATCTAAGCTTATGAAAAGAAATTTTGAAAATCTTCATTTTATCATGAGTCCTTGTAAGATATTCATATATGGTAACCTAACAAGCATTACAATATTTTGAATGATATGTCATCTACTAAGAAACAGATTTAATTTTAGCTACTTTATGAAAAATGCAAAATCCATAACATTTTTTTTTGTTACATGATATTTGAGAAATTGTTCATTCATGATATACTAATCTTCACAGTGATTTAAATTGGTTGCAAAAAATTACAGCAACCTTAAAAATAAATTGTTCCTTTGTACAACAGCAAAAATGTTTACTAAAGTCTAGATGTTACTAAAGTTAGTATTAAAAGTTCAATTAATTAATATCATAATTCATATAAAAATTTCAATTTACTAATAATCTGATGAAAAGTAGAAAAGCATTTTATTAATTAATAATTTCAAATTCTTTTTATAGTTAGATTTTAAAATAAATGTAAAAATTTAAACACATAACTGATCCATGAAGTGGAAAAAATTACTTAACTTTATATACTATTTACACAATGCATTACTAAAAAATATGACATTTTTAAAAGTTTTCTTATTATATTTAGTATAATATAATAAATAAGAAGCAGTAAAAATTTAATAACATAAATGATGAGATTATACCATAAGTTTCTTCAGTAGAAGCAGGGGATATCTTTGGCTTCAAAAACGAATCTTTTGGTGGAACAGTTATGTTCTTTGCATCAAACATTTTGCTATGGCCAAACGAGCCCAGCTAATTTGGAATAAAGAATAATGAAATATGGAAAATAAGAAAAGAATACTTAGAAATCAATATTTATTATTTTATTTAAATTCTTTTATTGATGTAAACCAGGTAAAAATGCACGATTATTAAATGTTAAGAAAAGCATTCTCTTTCAATGATAGTAAAAAATATTTTATATGTTAAAAGAAATAAAGCGGTGAAATTTAAAATTTGTGAATTTAAAAAATAATACAAAATATTATCACTTGTAAGACTGAAATGAAAAAACAAATATTAAAAATAATATTAAGAAGATTGTGTGAGTTAAAATATATGTATTATTATTCATCAAAAATTTACCATAAAAGTAAGAGTAAAAAAGCCAGAGTATTAAAATTAATACCAATGAAACAATTTAAATTTACTTACATGTATATTTATACACAATGTATTTTATTTAAATACATGCATATTAAAAATTAACTTTAAAATAAGAATACAATTTTAAAAGAATCAAATATGTTAATATCATAAAACATCAATATCTTAAATTTGAAAATACAAATGCAAGCACAAAGCATTATATATGTGTGTATGAATGAGTATATATATATATATATATATATATATATATATATATATATATATATATATATATATATATATATATATATATATATATATAATACAGATACAAAAAGAAATTATTTTGTAAGGAATCTCATCTGTAATGAATAAATAAATTAGTTCTTCAGGACCTATATCCCAATATAACATTTTCAACTTAAATATATTGTTCTTATTAAATTGCTAACATAAAACAAGTGATATTTTATTAATTATAACCTTCAATAAGAGATTTAGAACAGAACTATATAATTATAAATACATAATACAGAAATTATATATTTTTAAAAATATATTAACATAAATGATTTAGTCTACTTGTTATTTAATAGTAATACAAAACCTCATGACAGTAATTATATACCCCATCAATACAATAACTCTATACATATCGTATCATAATAAAAAGACAAAAATTCATATTACTTTAACTATTTACCAATGAAGAACTGATATCAATAAAATATTATAATAAATATATATAAAATTCTAAAACTTATGCACCATTTAAACTTTGGTTTATTTAAAGCACACACTCCAATTGTAAAATAAAACTTTGGGAAAGTAGAAAGCAATTGTTTAAAATATTGCTATAATACTGGATTTCTATAAAAAAATCGCTTTCTTTTTAAAATAGTAAACATTATTAAAAAAAAAAGATAAGATATCAACTTTATTTATATTAAAAAATAAATCACACTAATTATTTTCAAGGCATATAAAGATATATGAAAACAAGTTTGATTTAAGATGTATCTAATAAATATTCAAAGCAACTAATTTTAAAAACACATACTTGTCTTAGTTTATACTAAGTTTTTTTATAACTCTAAACAATAATTTTACCTCATGACCCGGTTTTAAGAACATTCTGCCACCAATGGTGTGCCTTTCCTTTCTCCTAGACCTAGGAGGTGGAATTGGTATTTTTGAAGGATCCCCAGGTAGATCTGTTCTACGCCTTAGCCTTGGTGACCTAGCTGAATTCCAAATGCTGTCAACAGCTTTTCGTAAATGAAGACGGCGTTTTGGATGTCGATGGTACATGTCATCACATGAGAGACAAAATATTTGGCTGCTACATCTATCACATCGCACAGCGGGTGTTGAGCAACCACATAAAGCACACGATTTTGCTGGAAGAACTGGTGAATCGTCATTCTTGGGATTTGGTCCTAATAATAAAAAAAGAATGAATTTTTTCTATTGTACCTGTGTAAAAATATAAAATTAAGACTTAATAAATTAGAAGCCAAATTTTATAAAAATTTTCATTTTCAAAAAGTAGCAAAAATTTATCATTTTTGAAGCTATAAAAAATAACTCTAAACTAGATTTATAATTAGTTTTATCACTGTGCAATAAATGAATATGAATTCAAAAACTTAAATTTGAAATAAAGTGGAAAATTAAAATAAATATGTGTAAATTAGTTTTCTTGACAAAAAAGTCTGCCTTATTTGTATCTAAATATTTACAAAGAGTATGACATTATTTATGAATACCTTTTGAATAGTACTAAAATAATTATACAGAATATATATTTTCCCATTTGTTAAAAAAAAGATGTCCTAAAAACACCTTTACAAATAATTTTTTGGACTTTTTATAATGCATCATAGAAATCTAAAAAAATTATCATATTTCCATATTTACAAAATGAAAATATCACATATCACAGGGGAGGCATGGAACATAAATTTATAATAAATGGCAAAAACGTTTGCATTTTCCGAAAATAAAACTTTTTGGTTATAATATAATAGAAAAGAGTTATGTGTAAAGCTTTATAAGTTATCCCATCTACTTTAAAAATAAATCATAGTATTTAAAATATAAAATAATTTATTTTTCATACAAAAACATATGGGGACATATGAAGGGATCTTAATTCTAATATATTATTTTATAAAATCATCAATTGAGCTTAATAAAAATTAAAAACAAGAAATTGTATATTAAAATACAGTTAAACAGATATATAAGATGAAATCTTGATTTTTTAAATTTGAAAATTATTTTTTAAAAAGTGACATATAAATGAGGTTTGGGAAAGAAAAATTAAAATGTTTAGTGGACTTAAATATGAATAGAAAAAATTTTTAGGACTAATTGAAATTTGATGTATAAATAACCCTCTAAAATGTCAAAAATTTCAACAAAATAAAATCATTAAAAAATACATAAACAAAATGCATTAAAAATAAATACTAAATTCTAATATTCATTGAAGAATTTAAATTTTAATGACAATAAATTTTAAAACTTTATATGAGTTTATTATAAAAAAATATTTTACTTTATTTTATAATTTACACACATTTTAAATTGTTGCTACAAAATCTGTTCATTAATACTTCATTTCTAATAAAAAGTATACTTTTATAATATAAGTGAATTATGTATTTAATGAATAAAAACATTTAAACAAAAGTTCTCTTCACATGTTAAAATAATGTGTTAAAAAAATAAAATATTGAAAGCAATATAATTTAACACTACTATATAGGAAATAATATTGGATATTTCAATAAAAATAAACATATATTTACAGAATAAATTTGACATCAAAGATGAGAAAATAAAGTATTAGGCAATTTTTGGTAATACAAATGAATTCATATTAATAAAAAGTTACTCAAAAACACAAGATAAAAATTATTAAAATTTCTGTAAAATAATGAATCAAAGATAAAAGCAAAAATGTTTTCCATGTAAAGTTTTTCAACTATACTACACAAAAATATATATCATTCTTCACAAAAGTCATGAAAAAATTCGCAATTTTTCATAAAATTCAAAATTTCTTGGAAAAAATATTTTACAACTAAAAAAAAGTTAAGAGATTCTTAACTTTAAATTAGAAATCAAATGTAAAAGTTAAAATCTATTAACATGTTTTACAAAATCAAGTATTTAGATAGAAATTACAATGAGGAATTACTAACATGTGAATAATTTTTAATACAAATAAAAAAATAATATTAAAAATATTAAAGAGAAGATTACATAAAATAAATATTGGAAAAGTTTGCAATTACATATGGAAAAAATTAACATAATATTTTAGATGAATATCTATAAATTTGGATTTAAATTTGTACGGGAACATTTTGCATAACAATGGCAATTACTATTTTAATTTCTATTCATAAAATTTAGAATGTATATATACTCTATATTAAGATTCCAGAATATTAAACACACTCAAATTTTTTAGAGACGACACTGTTTACTATTTACATTCACTTTTACAAGAATCAATTTTATATGAATATTTCCTAAGCCATTTTCCAGCATTTGTTTAACATAATAATAAACTTTTAATTTTTTAAAAATTTTGCAACTTTAGTTAAACAATAATTTTTTAGAGAATTTTGTACTAACATTTTACACTTAATTGTACTAAAATTACACAGGTATTAGTTAAGAATTATTAATTAATGATTAGGGCTACATATTGATTATTTTTAATAAGTGAACAATTATTTTCAATTTATATTGAATTATAATTTCTTTAAAAAACAGAAAGCAACAATAAATTCTAGCCATCTGAAATTTAATCAGAAAATTGAAGCGAACTACAAATAGAACATGACGATTTTCCTACAGTAAACAAGAATTGGCTAATTCAAAGATAAACTCTGTAATCCTTCCAAGAATTTTTGGCACAGTCCCATACTTTCCAAGGAAGTAACAGTGAAAATAAATTGTTGCACAGCTTAATTAACTGTTTCTTTTTGTTTAACATTATAGAGCATGCTTCATAAGTAAAATACAAATTAAGATTTTAAAAGCATTATGTGTTTTATCATTATAAGGGAATTTTGTTTTTCAATTTTACACTAATTAGAGTCAATTATACTTAAAATGAAAAGTATTTTCTCTGAAGTTTGAAGCAAATTTATAATCCACATCAGAATATCAAAACATATCATTAATAATAAATACACTTTCACTTTTTTATGCATTCTATATACATTAAATGTTTCATTTGATATTTATTTTAATTTCTTTATAGTATCTAGTAAGTTTTCATACATATTTTGTTTTATATGTATGTATAACAAATAAAAACAGATGTTTAAACTTGTTAATATTTTACAAAATATTTATAATTAATAAGATTCTAGAAAATATTATGAAATAGTTTTAATTAATGTAAAGATAAATAGAAAGCAAAATATGTAACTTTCCATAAAAAAGAAAAAGGCCAGCAGATTTTGAAAACCTTTAAAAGACAGGATTTCATTAATTTTTTTAACATATATATAGTAATATTTATTTATTTTATAAAAATTTGTGTCAGAAGATTTTGAAATCAAAATGTCATCGGTTTGAACTCTTAACCTATCATGAATTATTTTCAATAAATAAAGTTCAGTCAAAGAATACTTTGGATGCAGAGATTGTTGAGGAATCTTAATCCCTACTTCATTATAAAAGTTAACAGCTTAATTCCTTTTAGATAACAATCTTTTAAACATTCTGGTATGGGAAGAAATATTTGAAAATGCTAAATGCAACAATTTGACTTAAATTTAATAAATATTATGAAAAGAACAAAATGATAAACTAATGGAAAATAGATACATTCTCAATCCAATAATTAAAAAATATATTGAAACTATATTATAATATTAAAAATATTAAAGAGAAGAATTACATAAAATAAATATTGGAAAAGTTTGCAATTACATATGGAAAATATTAACATAATATTTTAGATGAATATCTATAAATTTGGATTTAAATTTGTATGGGAACATTTTGCATAACAATGGCAATTACTATTTTAATTTCTATTCATAAAATATGTTAAAGTACATTTTCATAAAAATGTATAATAAAAAAATATTTCTCACAAATTATTCCAAAAACGTTTCAAACAGAATTTTTCAAAAATATAAATTATATGAAATTACAGAATATTCTGTAAAATATTTTCAACTATGTATGATTAAGATGTTTTGAAAATGCATGCTCATTTGCAACCCAATTGCATTTAAAATTTTGAATTACATATTGAAGTTTGTAGAAATTTCTGTTTTATTTATATAACAAATATACCAATGTATGAATCAAAGTATATATTACTTTCCCTAAATAAGAACTAAACTAAACCTGTGGCATAACAGCTCACATGTGGCTAAGGACTACAGTGCCCATAACTGTTTTTCTGAACAAGGGTCCTAGGGTGCAAAGCATATTTCCCGGTTAGATAATCAGCCTAACCTGAAATCCCTAAGTGTTTATTCCCAAGAATGCTTGGTACTCAGTTTATTAATCTATTGAAGGGAAGAAAAGCTGAGTTGAGCATGTGCAGCTTGAGTATCGAACATTGTATACATGCCTTGGGAGCATGAAGTGCTACCACTAAGCCACTAAGCTTCATTACCTGCCTTACATATTTTAAAATATAAAAATATTTAAAGAAACAATACATAAGAAAATTTGCCTGTGAAAAATAATTCAATAAAACAGTGTCTTTGGATGCTTTGAATAATATAAAAAAAATTTTTAATAATTTCCTTTTTTAATAAGAATTTTAAATACCATTTTTGTTTAAAATTTGTTTCATTTCAGCATTCATTTCATTCATCTTTTGATAAAAAATCAATTCTTCAGTACGTTAGTCCATTAGCTTTCATTACATTGGGTGATGTTTTATTTCATCTTTTAAATAAATTAACTTAATGAAATTTTAAAAATATTTTTATTTTTACCCACATTTTTTTTTACATGCTGATAAATAGCACTGGGCTGGCACGCCATGAATGATGATGATGATAAATAGCACTCAAATAATTTAATAATAATCATAAAGTATTTTACAAGATAAATTATTTTATAAGAATTAAGTGATTCAAGTATTTTCTTTATTTAAACCAGATATTTTATTAATGGTTACATTTAAAGAGTAACTGGAAAATGTTATGTTAAAAAAGAATAGAAGAAAATTGTAATGAAAACTCAATGCAATAATGTTGAAAAAATATTAAAGCTTGCAAAAAATTAAGTAATAGAATTATATAAAAAAAAAACTTATTTACAGAAAAGATTCTCAACTACATATGGATATTATAAATGAAAATTGAGATTTTTTTCAACTGAAATATGTAATTATATTTTAGATTTACAGTTTAAATTATCAAAATAAATAATGGATGAAAGTTATTTATAAATTACTGATTAATATTATTAAAATATATCTGCAAAGGAAGTATTTAAAGAAAAAATACCTGATATTTTTTTATTTATATTGAAGATTTATTTTAATACTTTAAACTAATATCTAGTTTTAAATAAAATTTTAAAAGAAAAATATTTAATTAAATTACTTTAAATTAATTTGAATAAATTTTTTCTTTTACATTAAAAAAGTTTCAGTTGAAAAATCCATTTACTTGACACAAACTATCAAGCACTTACAGCAGTTTTTAAATATGCTTTATTCTATTTTCAATTAAATAAAGATTCTTATTTTCACATTTGAGACAATAAACATTTAAAATGTAAATAAAAAATTCACATATTTAGCATAACTAAATTCACAATCATGATTTACATTTCACTGAAGTAATTAATGTAATCCATTTAAGTAATTACTTATAATAATCTCAAATTAAAAGAAATGCCACAATGGTACAATAGAGAACCACCATTATTTTACAAATAAAAAGTAACCAACAGAATATTGGAACATTACATACGGAATTTATAATATCCAAATAGAAAATTTACATAAAAACGTAATTGTCAATATCATTTAAAATATATGTATTTAATATTGTATTTAAAAAGCATTTCTTACTTTTTAAAGTAATAATAACTTCAAAACATTCTTCATAATATTTCTATTAATTTTTTAACCAAAGATGATAAAACTTATAGAATTTCATTTCTTTAACAGAACTGTTAGGTTCTACAATGTTATCCATCAATTAGAAATAGATCAATGAGAAAAGATATCTACATTTCTAATATATGATAAACTTAAGTTAAAAACAACAATATTATTTAACTTAAATAATAATAACTTAAGTATCAAGTATTACAAACTTAAGTATTAACTTACTAATTTTAAAATTATTCAATATTTCTCCATTTTATATAAGAGTTGTCTATTTTTTATAACATTTCCTTAGAAGACTTCCCTTTTTACCTTTGTTAAGATAACTTTCTATCTATTTACTAAAATAAACAGAACAAAAATAAAATATCTTCTAAATATAAGGTACAATCCAGTTAATTATTAAGTGTATATTTAACTCAAACTAAAATAATTTTCTTTAAATTCTAAAACAATATCTTCTGCACACAAGAGTAATATAATAAATATTTTTACAAAAAAAGTAGTCTCAATTGAAGTTTTACCTATAAGAAAATACCAGGAAGAATATTTTCTATAAAAAAATTTTAACCTTTTATATTTTCTCTCAATAAAATACACTTAATTTCACAAAATAAAATGTACTAAATTTCGATACTTTAGCCTAATAAAAAGAAAAATCAGCCTCTTGAATGCCTATAATTGTAAATAATTTGCATAAGAAAAGATATGATTTCATAACAAATAATTCAATAACTGATATAAATAAAATCTTAGTTATATTTAGACATAGTTCTATTAACACTTCAGCATAGAAATACTGCAAAAGTACAGATGCTTGGAATGGCTTATTTGATTCAATGCTAAGTACTCATTCAGAAAAAAATTTTAAGGTTTTGTTAGTGAAACAAGTAGCGGGCATTCCAACCAGATGCTTTGTACACATTTTACTAATTAGAGAGATTAACAAAATAAGCTGTAATTGATGTCCTTATTATTTATTCCCCTAGTGATCAGAAAAAATATTTAAAAGGATAAATCAAGTTTTAAGTACAGTAACTCATAAAATACTCCTTAGCAACTGTTTCATTTTAAAATATAAAATGTTAAGACGGTAAAAACAGCAGCTGTTAATCATTTAGTTAAAGATGAAGCAATATTGAAAAAAATTGAAAAATAATGAAATATATTTAATCAAAATGAGAAATTTCCCCATTTTGAAGATAAAGCAACATTTTTTTTGTAGTTTTATATTGCCATTTATATAGCTTCAACAACCTTTTATATTGCTTCAACTATTAATGCCACTTCAATTTTCAGTAAAAAGGATATTTATCCTTCAGAATAAAATTTAAAAAGCTTAAAAATGTTATTAAAAGTTATTAAAAACTTATATAATTACCATTAACAATGTATTAAAATAAACAAAACAACTTTTGAAAACCAGCAGAAATGTTATTTCCAATAACAAAGACTAGCCAGTTAACAGTGTTAGAATATATTCATCGACACTACATCAAATTAAAGAAAAAATCTTTACAAAAATCATAATTTTTAACAGATAATATAAGTTTCGAATACTTTACTTAAAATTACATCACTATCTTTAATCAATTGTTTTATTCTTGTATGAGATATTTCTGACATAAAAATAAACCGTTGAAAAAAAAATTTTCTGCACCATTTCAAAGATATGTAAAAAATACCATAAAATTTTAGCTTACATAAAAAAGGAGGGGAAAAATTGTCCATAATAAAAATTTCCATAATAGCTTTTTGAATTAGCAAAAAAATAATAATTTTTCAATTTAAAAAATTCAAATTTTTAAAAAAAACTAATCTAAGCAAAATTTTTTTAAGAAATTTTATATTTGTTCAGTAATACATTTGTAAAAAAAAAATTTAAAAAAACTAAAAATCTTATATTTCTTTTGACTGAAATTTATTACATTAAAGAACATCAATGATTAAATTACTTAAGACAGAAAAATACTACAAAATTAGAACAGTAAAAATCCTCACCCTTTATTAACAATGTTTGAAAATTCTTTTCTGAAATATAATTTTTTATAATATGTGTGTGTGTGTGTGAACCTTTTCAATAATATAAATGAGTTTACCATTATTTAGGTAAGTGCAAATGTTTAGGAAAATATATATATACTTAGGCATACATTTAGAAAATATAAATGATTAGGAAAATGCCTTTAAGAGAAAGTTGCAGTGTAATAAATCTGAATAGTAAACTTCTAAGTTAAACCTCTTAAATACAATTTCCTTTTTCAGTTTCTATAACTCTTATCATCATTTGCCTTGACCATTTCATATAGAAATGAAATGAGCCCCATTTTTGTAGACCCACATCAGTGACATATCATTGCAAAATTTTTTCTTTTGAAAATTGCTAACTAAAGATGTGTCAACCATTGGTGAAGTATAAACCAAGATTACAATTGTAATAGCCTAAATGTGTGCTTGTACTTGGAGGAGGGAGAATCAATTATCATTTTCATATTAGAGACCACAAAGGGCACACATGAAGTTCTTTAATAAGGTCTATTAAACATTTTGAATCTATCTGACCATTATATAATTAATTTCAATATATAATTCATTAAATATTAAACATACACATCAAGATGTGTGAGACATTTCACAGAGAGTTTGTAAAATAAATATATATATATAAAACATAAAATCATTCTGATACAGAATTTTTTTTTTTTACATTATGAAATAAAAAATATGTTATGTAATTTGATTTCATTACAAATAATACTATGTTAAGGAAAAAATTCCTAATGATCTGCATAAGAAAAGAAAATTTAAAGTATTAAAATTAATTGAATATTACTTATCCCTTTTAATCAATACTAACATTTAAAAGGAAAGGAAATACCAAGGAACAAAACTTGAAATGTAATTTAAATTGTGCTCAATGGTAATTAAATAACTTTTAGTTTTTTTCACATTGTTTTCAAACAATGAATAAGTTCATTTCTAAGATGCTTTAGGCAGAAGATATGTTTAATCGTAGGCTTCATAACTGGGCACTACTATTTCAGAAAACACTTCCATAAAATGGGACTGTTTCAGCAAGATCCTATCTGCAGGAAATGTCATACGCAAGAGGAAACGGCCAAGCATATCATTTACGAATGTGAGGCTCTTGCCTTCCCTAGATTAACTTCATTAGGCATCATCCATACTAGAGAGTTACACCTAAACTCCATTAAAGGGTTATCGGACTATTAATAAAGTGGGTGACCTGAGCAACTGGAACTAGGAAACATTGGGTTTGTAGTTAATAGTACAAAATGCTGATAAAAGTAGAGGTGCCTAATGACATACAAACCCAACTCTAAGAAGAAGAAGAAAGATGAATAAGTTCTGACTACAAAAATGTCTTTGTAAGTACCCAAGCATACTTTAACTGCAATTTTTACTGCAATGATTCACAATTTGAGTCAAAAAATTTATAAAATATCAAAAAGTAATCAAACCATCTGACATAAAAATTTCAACAAACAATTAACAGCAGTGAAGTTAAAAATAGAAATAAGTAGCTGTTCAAATCATATATCAAAAAACTAATGGGAATTAAAAACAAAATTATTGGTCATTTGCATGCTGAGATTCTGCTTGCTGCTACAAGCAAAACACATGGTTATGTATCAACTTATCTCTTAAAAATGATATGATGAGGAACATTTGAATTGGATATTTATCCAATGTTTTAGGCTGAATGTTTTAGGAAAGAGAATATTGTATATCTACCCATATTTAAAATTTGAAAACAGCAACAATTTTTTTGATATCTTTACCAATGTGTACAAGACATCCATTTTGTAATAAAATAGTTACTTAAGAATAAAACAACTCTTTTACAATGCATAATATATACTGTAACAAATACGAATATTTGAAGAATGATGTTTAACTGTCTAATTTATATTACAAAATGTTTCCAATGAAAAAAAAAGTTTAAGAACTTAAACGTCATGAAGGCTGAATAATTTCATTTATAATCTTTAAGAACACTTATGCATTTTAAAAAGGATATATTTACTTTAAATAATAATTTATTAATCTTAAGTAAAATAAATTGATTATTCAATAATCATCATAGTTAGAAACAAACTATATTAAAAGGGGATGAAAATGGATATTAATATTTAAAAAATCGATTCATTTAAAACAACATAATAAAGGCTTTCTTTTTTAAAGAAACATATAATACAACCTAAATAATTTTTGTTTTTTCCGTAAAGCTTTTCATATGAATACAATATATATATATATATCTTATTATTGCTAACCAATCATGTTGAAAAAACTAAAGAGAAAGCTTTATATAATTTCAAACTAACTTAACGTTCCATACAATTTTACTATTTGCATATAGACCTTACACATCCAGAAACTATACTGTGTATGGCCAAACCATTCAAAATGACCGCAATAATATTGTAAAATTACAACAGCTAATAAAATCATTAGAATTGAAACTAACTGAAAATCCGTTAATAATTCTGATAGCAATTTTAAGTATTGCAAATACACTTGATTTTTATTTATTTATTTTGAGGGTAGAAATGCATAAAAATAATGTAAACTTACTTCAAAAAAAATCTTACAAAATTTTACTGTAAATGAGTCCTCAATTACAGGAGGTGATTGTTAATAAGAAACTAAACAATAAATATAAGTTATTTATTGTTTATATATGAGAAAAAGGATAGCGCAAAATCTTTTTTGACATTCAGAAGTTGGATAATAATTTCAGCTTTTGACTGAGCAAATTATTAAAAACATAATATTAATTTTTAAGTACAATAAATTGTTAATATATCATAAAATATGTAACAATAATAAAATAACTTTGAAATAAATTGTGTATATTAATATTTACATCAATGTTTAAATTTACAAATGTTTTTATAGACTTAAATGTTCAAAAGCTCATTAATATATATATGCTTAAATACTAGCTAAATTTTCATAATGTTAATCATAAACTTGTATGATTAACATTATGAATGTCACTCATGTGTATGATTTGTCACTCAACAGTCACTTTTTGCACACAAGGTATAATTATACCAGAACTTACAGTTTAAAATAAATTTCTAACTACTACACATATTCAAGCTTTATGGGAATTCAAATGTATCAACTGTTGGACCAAAGGCCAAAGTGACAACCATTCATCTATCAATTCCGTTTAATCACAAGGTAAAACACAATTAAAATTTTGCAGTTTTAAAATAGTATAAAGAATTCAAGAGGTTCAGCAGCATGAAAAACTATTTGTTAATTTTATTAAAGTTTAAAATAAAAATTTTAAGCAATTCTATCATGAAAATAAAATTTTATACTTAATAAAACAAGTTACGATTATGTATCTGAAACTTGAGAAGATTAACTCCAGACAATTTATACATTATTAGAAATAGGTTTGCAACTAAATGAAAATAACATGTTATCTTAATATAAAATGTTACAATTAAATATCTGAAACTTCAAAAGATGAACTCACTCCAAAAAATATTTACTTTGTAACAAACAAGATTCCAAATAGGTGATCTAAAATTTTGAGCCGTGTACAAGGATAGTTACTAAACAAGATGGTGATTATAGTTTTATATTGAAAAAGTTATAAGTAGACATTATTGCTTCTTAGCCAAAATTGTGAGTTTATTTATATAATACAAATAAATGTTGGTGTACATGTTTCGATTTACGAAAAATTTTACTACAACATAAATGAATATTCACTACTGTAAAGCAAAACAGAATAATATTCACAATTACAAATTGCAATATTACTTTTAATACATAAATATTTAAACTGATGTTTTCATGTTGTGAAAGACTAAAATAAAGTACTCCATTTTAGATGATTTTATTTTGCAACACTTTAAATAAAATGTTATAACAGCTTAACTAGGTAAAAGTACAGTAAAAATATATATAAATTTGCAAGAATAATATAGATTTTCATAGTAATAAACAACACAATAATGACATTCCTGTCATCAATATAAAATTTCATTAATTAAAATTTAAGCTTATTAAAATATTTTTAAATACATAAATAAATGCATTATCATCGATTTGATTATTTTATTTCAATTCAATTTAAAGATAAAATGTTCTAGTTAGAAAAATAAAAAACAATTTTAAAGCTTAAAAAAATTACTAAAATTATCAAGTTTCTTGTTTGGTGATTTTTGTTCATATTGGCAGCTAAACTATATTGTTCAAATATACGAAAAATAAATCATAGATTTATTGAAATATTTATAGCATTGATCAAAACAATATAAATAACCAAATGTTTTTAATGTAACAAGAAAAAAATGTAATCACCATTTTCTGGATTTTCTGATTCCTCCATTTTTTTTACCTTCTCGATATCGTTAATATCGAATAAGTGAGTTGCAGTGCCACTGTTAGAATTTAGCACCTACATACAGAAAACATAATGATATGAGAAAACTGTATCATACATTTTGCAAAATTATTATAAATGTTGTTTTTATTTAAATTAAAAATCATGTATTCAAAATATTTAAAATATAATGAATTTCATACAACAATGCTTAATTACCTATAAATTACCAAAATGATGATTCTATCTGTATAATAAATAAGAAAACATTGTAAAATTATGAGTAAAAATGTTCTTTTAACAATGAGATCAAATATTAAATATAAAACATGTTAATTATATTAGTGTAAAATATAACAATTAAATAAAAAAAACTTTTAGTATGATTTCTACTTGGCACAATCACTCTCTTTTATTTATATTTTATCATAAACTTATGAATAGAAATATCAGCATATTTTTTTTAAAACAGATACAACAATGCTCAGATTAACTTTCATTCTGTAAGAAGTTTTTTTATCTTTATAGAATAAAAGACATAGAATGTAAGACATATCTATAAAGATATTATTTTATGCTTAAAATAAGAATCTAGGAAGTGTGCATATATATATATATATATATATATATATATATATATATATATATATATATATATATATATATATATATATATATATATTTATATATATATATATATATATATATATATATATATATATATATATATATATATATATATATATATATATTTATATATATATATATATATTTTTATATATATATATATATATATATATATATATATATATATATATATATATATATATATATATATATATATATATATATATATATATATATATATATATATATATATATATATATATATATATATATATATATATATATATACCATCAATTAGGTTTATTTGATGTCATCATATAATTTATAGAAGTTTAGTTTTAAGTTATTTTTACAAACCCACACCATCAATACAGATAGATCCTTGATGATTATCAGGTTTTTTTCCCTTTAAAATCATTGCATTGTCAAAAGCAAAATAATTAAAAACAAATAAAAAATCAAAAAATAAAATAGATAAAAAAAAGTATCCCTTCTGCAACATACCAACTTTTCATAAATAAAAAAAATGTCATATTACATACATCAGACCTTAACATTACATTAAAGGATTTTTCTTAGGTACCTAATGGAAACTCAGATTAGCTGAAAATCAGAGTAATCATTTTCAAGGATATTTTAGAATTCCATTTTAATATGAATGTCAAAGAAAATCATTCTGAAACTTAATTATCTGACTATGATTGAAGTTTAAGAACCATTTAAAATAAGACATTTTTAGAACTTTTCAAATAATTAATATACATTTGATAGCTTATAGACTAGAAAAGAAAGTTATAAAAACAGAGGAAATTGAAATAACTCTTGAAGTATTGTTATTATTACAAAATACTAAAGTTAGTTTTTAGTAGTTATCACACAATATTTACAATTTTAATATTGAAGTATAATTTTATTCACAATTTAATTAATATGTAAATAGATGCTATTCATTTCCTAATTATTAACTTAATTCTTAACTGAATTTAAATCAGCCTCAAATCAATAGCAAATACATTTTCAAATATTCATAAATCAAAAATAAATTTTAACAGTTAATAATCAGAAATGACAGTTAGAAATTATGATAATCAAATATCAAGGTTCTGTATTTTACATATTATTGTCAGAAATAGCAGCCTCAGTCCTAAAGACAGTGGAATATATTTTTTGTTAAACTAAGACTATCTTTAATCAATTTCTAATCTAAGCAATAAAGATATTCAACATCAATTAACAGATTTTTGATATCAGCTTGCTTTTTAAGAGATTTAACACAATAACAAAACAGCTAGTAAGAAGAGATATTTCATTAATATAAAATAACATAATTAAGTGAGAAATATCAAAAGAATAAGTTCTCATTCTTAATTTAAGATATTAAAAATTCTCCCTTTCATATGTTAGACTGGATGAAAAATTCACTAAATAGGAGAAATAAATTTTAATTAAGGAATGATTACTTATTAAATTATTTGCCTATTGATTTGTATATACATACCTCAAAAATTAAAACATAATATATTTAAATATAAAGTAATTGTCTTGCAAGTAGAATACATAGTAAATAGAAGTATTGTCTTTTCAAATTGTATTAAATTGAATTGCAAAAGAACTATGAAGAAATTTTATAATCTAGAAAAAAAATGGGCTGCAGATAATAAATTTGAATTATACATATATATATCTTGAATATAAATCGAATATTCTGATTATATAATCAAGGACAGCAACATATTTATTGGTCTTTTTATCAACTTCAATGTTCAACATAATGATAATCAAAAAATATTTCATGGGATGGAAAATTCATATGGTTCAATATAAAAACATTAATTTTATAGTTCTTAAGTTATTTAATTGTTAGATTTTTTTTTTTTTGCTAAAAAGAATAAATAAGTTCAACAAGTTAACTCTATAATAAAATCATTAAAAATGCATAAATTTTTAAAATGAAGATATTTTAATAGAATACAATTTGATATTTTGATTATATGGAAATTTCTATTTTAAATGTAATGTAACATATATTACAATTAAGGTTACAGAAACAGATAAAATAGTTTATGGACATAATTTATTATTATTTATAAATATTTGTCCTTCTAATATAAAAAAAGTAATTCAAAATTATATTAATTTAAAACAAGGAAAAGATTTTGAAAACAAAGTAATCGTTTCCTAAAATATGAATTTATAGTACTATTAAATATTTTCATAAATTATTTTTTAAAAATGAAAAAGAGTTATGTAAACTAGCTCACTGGATTATTTTGAAGAAAAAGAAAATTTTTATTTGTATTGAAATTCCCTTAAGAACAAAATATAAGTGTAAACATTTCAAATGTCTATTCTCAAATGAATAAAATAGATTCAAAATTCAAACATTTGAAATAAAAAATAAATTGCATCTTAGCTCAACTATTATGGTATATAGTGTTAAAAAACATTAATATCCAAACATCTCATAAAATGAATTCATTATTGTGTCTTTGAATAACTTGCTAATAAATTTATCAATGGTTAAAAGCATTGGTGTATTTTTTATGTATTTTAATACATGTAAAAACCTAACTCTTAAACTTAATGCAATAATTTCATGGCTTTTTTCTAGAAACAAACTGTTTCCTGAAATAATAATCACTAAGAAATGTGAGTTCATTCAAACTTTTTTATTAACTTTATGCCACTTATTTTTGCTTATTGTAAAACTAATTAAGATGCTATAAAATAAATACTACGGAAATTTTAACATTAACAATGAGGAAAATGTTTTATGAGGTAAAGCTTAATCATAAAAATGTATGAAACTTATATCAGATTCAAGATTGTGTAAATCACTAAAATTAAGAAGTTAAAAAATTAATTTTCTAGCTTGAAGATGTGTAATAAAAATGAAATTTTTCATCTGATGCATCAATCAAAAGCAATTAAAAGGTAGCTCATAATATAAAAGTTTCTTGACTAAGAGCAAAATGAATTTATCCAAAAATTAAAATATTTGAACAATATTTTAATAAACATCACTAAAAACACTGTTGAGAATAAAATTTTAATCCCCTGTGACATACAAAAAAATTACTTTTATTATGAATTATAGAACAAAAATTAGTTTTTATAAATTAGGATATAATATAATAAAAAATGCAACAAATTTATTAAACTCACTAAAACATTTTGAATTTGATATTCTGTTTTAAACACTTATTTTTTCGTAAATAATCAAATAAAGCTATTTCTCACACTCTAAATAAGAAACCTCAGCTTTTTCTAAATTTATCTGTGTCCATTTAAGGCAATCACAAAATAGTTAATTATTAACAATTATTACAAGTATCTTACACTAAATATACATGATTCTTTTCTATTTATACCAACTCTAATCTTTTTTTTTTTTTTAGTTTAACAATTGATGATTTAAAAATACACTTTAATAATGATCTTAATTCTAATAAATAAGAAATTCAAATTTAGTAAATTTACAAAATATTTAAATATAAGAATAACATTTACAAAAACCAGAAGTTGATAATAAATCATAATCTTTGCAAACAACAAATGATACTTTCTATAAAATCACATTCTTCTAATACTGTTTACAGAATCATTAAAATTATGTATGTATGTGCTAAATAAAAAAATAAAAAAGAGATGATTTTTCATGCCATTCTACTACATTTTCAAATAACTCAACTATATCTAAATATAATACAAAAAATGATATTGCCTATTTTTATATTTTGTGTGTAACAAATTATTAGACATACTTATTAAAGTTAAAGAAAAGAAATATTTAAAATGTTCTTAATGAAAGAATAAATTGTAATAAATTAATGAAAGCAGAATTATGTGTTAAAAATGTAGATGAATAGAGGAAGGTTGATTGACTAAAACTGATTTTATGCCAATAATTTTTCATTAAAAATGCTTTTATTTTTGAATAAAGACTATACAAAATTAATTATGAATTTTTTCTTCTAAGTTAAAAAAAGCATTTTTGATTTTTGTAAAATATTAAAGTACTTAAATAGAATCTTCCTTTTTATATCCATGCAATATAAATTGCTTTTCAGAGAAAGAACAAGTCAGATGTTGCTTTAAACCATAAAATAGAAATACTCATAGGAAATGAAATAGAAGATAAGAATTTCACCACATGTGCTATATTTTAAAAGGAATAACAAAGTTTATCTTTCAGTAATTTTTTATGAAAGAATCAAGATAATATTTTAAGCTTTTAAATGTTTGCTAAGTTACCAATCATGAGTATCATGCATAAAGAAATATTCAATAAAACTATCTTTTTATAAAGTCAATTTAAATAATTGAATTATAAAAGAAGAAAAATCTGTATTAAAGAATTAAGTCCTATAATTATTGACACTAATTTTCAATAAATATTGTGTATCAATTTGATGATAAATGCCAGATATTGCCAACTATTAAAAGTTGGTCAATGAGATAAATAATATATTAAGCATATAATTTCATTATATTTATCACAGACAAAATATTTAAGATTATTTTTAAAACAATTTTGGATAACAAACTATATATATATATATATATATATATATATATATATATATATATATATATATAATTCATTTTAATACATTTAAATAATTTATTTAACATTTATAGCATGTAATATTTCATAGCAATAAATGAAATATCAGTTTTGATTGTTGAAAAATTACAATTTAGTAAATTTTAGGACCTTAACAGAAATTTATCTGGGAAACTAAAAAGTTTAAAGCAAATTAGGCAATTAATTGTAATTTTTCAGGAAAGATTATGACAATTTTATATTAAATATATTAATTTTATTTTTGCTTAGAAATATGAAATATTAATTAAATTTCTATCCATTCCTAACCTCATTACATAAGATATTAAAAATTATCACTTCTGTTTAATTTCTCAAACACAAATCAAAAACTTTCCAAAAATTTATAATTAATTAATTAAAAGTAAATTTAATTTCTGTACATTAAGCAACTTTGCCCTTTAATTTTTAGAACTTTTAAAAATATTAAAAAAATTTTTTTAATATTTTAAAAAATTTTTATTTTACTAAAATTAAGACAAAATATTAACCTTCATGCTTAAAAAAGACTGAAATTGTCTTTACTTAAACACTCAAAAGACATACAATTAATCAGTCATTTAACCAAATATTCACATTTTTTCACAATACCAATAAAGAATATTGCATTAACTTAACATGTTTGGAATACTAATATTAAAAAGTAAAGTTGTATAAATCAGTCTTTTCTGTTATATATTTCAGTAAAAATCTTAAATATTATTAAAAACAACCTATAAATTATTATTAAAGCTACCTATTATTAAAAACTACCAAATAAAATTAAAAACTACCTTTCTTTTATAACAAGAGAATAAATAACATAACTTTTAATTCTCATTTGCTGATAAAAAAAAAAGAGATAGAGAGAGAAACAGTTAGAATTACTTGTATTTAATTTTGTCTAAAATTGAAGTTCACTATCAATGAATCAAGTACAGATTTAAAGATTTTTGCTTTTAGTCAAGATTAATCCATATTAAATTACCTAAACATTTATTAGTTGTGTTTTTTTAGAAGTGGATAGAGAAATTTTAAATGCATAGATTGAAATAATAATAGTTTAATAAATTTCAATATAATTATTAATATGAATATAAAATTTTAAAAATATTTCACAAGAAAACACACCTTTAAATAATTCTGTTTTTTTATTTTTTTTATTGAAGCAATGTATAAAATGTAAACATTTACCAACTTCCATACAACAAAATTACAGTTGTATTCTTATGCATCAAAATTATATTTGAATAAAAATGATAAGAGTAAATGTTAATTGAGAGAGAAATTGGCCTAGTGCATTTATTCAAAACAGTTTGCAATGCCCACAAATATTCTTTTAAAAAATTTAATGAAGCACAACTAGAGAGAACATCAAAAATTGATAAAAAAAAAACTGCATGATTATGGAAAATATAAAAACAAATTAAAAATATTATTGAGTAATAAATATGCAGCAGCAAAAATATCTCTTCTTATAAAAATGTTCTGTTCAAAAGATCATTTAGAGAATAGAACGTATTTTAAGAAATCCTTCAATTCTAGTTATATATATTGCTTAAGTTAAATAATTATAATCAGAAATAATAAAGAAAGCCAGCATAACAATTGCCTTGTTTCATTGGTATAATAACCTATCACACTTCATTGTCACAGCATTTCCCTTTTAACAATATTTATTTTTTGGCATAAATAAAATGCATACATTTGTATATAAGAAAATTTAAGCAAATATTGAAAATGAATTGTGTGTCTTCAAGAATAAAAAAACAAATTATTCAATAAGTTTTTCACAATGTATATTTGTTTTATTCTAAATAGTTTTACTTGGTTGGTTTATCACTCAACAGTTATATTTTGCATACAAAGGCATCAAATAGTTTCAGACATCAAATAGTTTCAGCATTTATTTAATATTTGAATGCCAATTATTTTTACTGATTATTGTAATATTTTTAGTCAAATAAATGCCTTATAACAAATGAATGTACTTTTTATGACTACTCATCACTTGAAAATTTTTAAATCTATAACAATCTCTGAATGTTTCTGTAACAGAAAATCTCAGAATACTTAAGGCATTAAAGAAGCATTGAAACTAGAGAAAAATGTGTGTTTTAAATAGACAAAATAAATATAAAGAACACATACATGTGATTTGGAAAATAACTAACTAATTTTTCCTTTAAATTTACATAGGATGAAATTGAATAATAAATACAATGATAAAATATTAAAATGCAAAAATATAATGCATAGTTATAAATAAAATTTCATAATATTAAAGTAAATAAGGATAAATTAAGATCAAATAAAGACATAAATAATGCTGCACAAAAATGTTAAAATGTTCTTTTTTAATCGTGTAGTTTTTATTTATTAGAAAAACTAAAGACATATGCATAGTTAACATATTCTTGGAAACTTGTGATTCTTAGAAAAAACATACTACCCATTACATCTTTCAAAATAAAAAGATGCAAGTATGAAAATGAAAAAAAAAATATTGATTTAAAATTAACTAACATGAAATAGCTCATAGTATCAATAATAACAAATTGTAATCTATCATACAGATGTACTTTAAATGAATGACTATTTCAACAATAGAAAAAAAGTTTCCTTTGTGATTAAATATTTACCAACTTCTTTTATTCAATAATTACTTCATGAGCAACTTTTATGAATATTAAAAATTGTTAGATACTTTATATTAACACATTGCAAATGCAACTATGTGTACAAGAACTCAACATAATATCTAGGACATAAGCAAATGTTTCATGTAAAAAGCAATAGAAATAATTTTATTAAATTAGCATAAAGAGTGCAAAAAACTGAAATGTTTCCAAAAAAATTAAATACAATTTAATTATAACCATCAAATGAAACATTCATTCATTTTCACATTATATAATTTACATTATTAAAGCTTATATTAACATTACTGCATGTTTCTTTTCCTATAAAATAAAATTTCTAAGATAACTATATAGCTTTGTAAAATGGACAATGGTCAAGATTTAAGAACTGGACTATGGTCAAGATAATAAACTGGACTATAGTAAAACAGTAATAATCAAATTTTAATAAAATCTTACCTAAATTACAGACAGCATTAATCCACAAGAACAGTTTAATTCATAATACATTATCCATTTTTTGTATCCAACTATAACAATGGCACTACAACTAATATCGAAACACAAAAGAGGACAAAATGCCACTGTCTGTGCACAAAAGAAAAAATGTACACTTACATAGTCTTTACCTTTCTATAATGAGAAAACCAAAGGAGTTTCCTGCAGACTCTTGAAGCTCATCCCACTTGCTCTGGCTGTCATCCAAATTTAAATTTAGAAAGCATCCTTCCCATCTGAATGTCAGACAACAGCTCTATTTTTGCCAAGATGCTGACATGTACACAGCTTTAATACGTATTATCTTTAGAAAAATTAGAAACAAAGGAAATCCAAACATTCTTGTGAACAAAACTAAAAGTTTATAAATTCACATAAATAATATATTATATCAACATTTCACAAAGCAATTTCTTAAAGCAATATCAAGAAATAAAAAATTCAGTAAGAACCAAAATCTTATATACTTAGTAGTAAAAACAAGAATCTCAAGCTTACATCAATAGTAATTTTGATCTGGTATTGTTATTAATTTAGACAAAAATTGCTATATTTATATAATTGTTTACTTATTTACTTTTTCCAAATCTACTATTTGTTGTATTGTAAAAAACACAATGAAAAATCTAATTTTTAATGCATGAACTTAATTTGGAAACAAAGCTAACTGAAGTAGTTAATTTTGTGTTTATGCAGCATTAAATACTATACTGAAGTACTACATTAATAAAAGGATAAATTTATTTTAATAACAGTTTGCTTCCTATTGATAAAAAAAACTTACAGGATATTTTATGGATATTGATTTCAAATTTTACATGACCTTTTAGGTCATGTAACATTTGTTAAAAAAAAATATCCAGGGCATGAGATTTTTTCTCAGAATAAATAAAATAAAGGATGAGAATACATATTTATCAAACCAAACTATGTATGACAGTAACTAATGTAATATGTTTTTGTTTCAATAATGAACACATTATAACAGACAAGAGCACTAGTGATTTGTAATAAACTGTTAAGTCAATGGCTTGGCCTTTGTCACATAAAAAATAACTCCACATTATTATATCCAATGGCTTTTTACATTTAAGATAATAAAAAGCAAATTAGCTAACACTTAAGTTAATAAAAAGTAAACTTTCATGTTAAAAAAATTAGTGTTGTTTAGTAACAAATCTTCATATTTACCTATTCATTCAAACTACATTCTGTTTTAATTCTTTCCACATAAAGTTGAAAATCAAATGAAAAACTTAAAGGTAAGTGAGAAACTCTTCAATTCCTATTATACTTCATGAGGGCTAATGACTGCAGTTACTTTTGTGTGGAAAAGAAAACACACATTTGCGATGAACCTTTTCTTCTTGGAACAAAAATCATATTTATATCAAAAATTAGACGACAAAGTAGAAACATTCCAAAAAGTTTAACCTACTATTAGGAAATTTAAAATCTATATATTTAACAATTACAGATTTAAATTTAAGAATAATATGCTAATTCACACATATCTGCATGTAATAAACTAATTCTTGAAAACAGAAGTATATGATTCGTATTTAAAGAAAAAATATTTCTTCCCTTTAAATCTCATTATCTTGGAGAAAAAGAAAATGTAATTTGTATTAACTAGTTAGAAGAGAATTATTATAGTAAAACAAATATTTCTTTACATTTTAGACATCAGTTTCAAGACTAAATGAATTATTCAACATTTTCTACAAATTTCTTTGTTATACTGTACAAAAAATGCAATTCTTATTAAACTTTATTCTTATGAAACAAAAAAAACTAAATTAAAAATTGAATAAAAAGTAGAATATATAAAATAAAATATAAGGAATATTCTGTAATTTTCAATTGAATTAAACAAGAAAAAATGTAATCAAAAGAGAACATACATGTAATTTTAAAATAGGGAAATGTATACAGAGTGTAGTGTTATTAGCTTCCAAAGACTTTTTCTTAACACAAACATGCAAAAATTTTAAAACAATGTAACTAAAGTTGAAGCTGATAAATGAAATAATATAAAAATTACAAAGTAAAACATTTTATATTATAAATTCTTTAAGTTATATTTAATGAATATTTCTTCATGGATTATCTTGTGAAACCAAAAGACTTATCTTTACATAATTAAAAAAAAACTTATTTAAAAATATTGCCTATTTTATCTTGTCGAATTGATTTTTCTAGCAAATTGAACTGCATTTTCTAGCATTGACTGGAAAAGATTATGCTTAATTATATAAATGGCTATAAACTATGAGAATTCACACAAAGTTTCCATTCTCATCACTCAAGCATTTTAAAACTAAATTTTAGAATGATGTTTTTAAACTCTTATAACAAATAATTCTGCTGTTTGCAATGAAACACTAAGCCTTTTAAAATTCCTGAATGGTAGTTGAAAATAAAACTTAGCAATTGCTTTAATATACATATAATATACAATATTCTTTAATGTACAATATTTTGATGATTCTATAATTCAGTTCATAAACTAAGTGATTCCTCCACTTTGCTATTTGTTTGTTTCCCTGTTGTAATTTTTCAATCTGACAATTATAACGTAGAAAATTTTAACAAAAAATATTTCTAATTTTATAAACTAATTTTCTTACCACTTGCCATTTAATTTTAAGACTAAACACAAAATTAGATCTGATCTAATATATTGATTACTAACAGCCATTTATGAATTTCCAAGCCTTAATTAAAGCTTTATAGCACAGATTTTATAGTAATTTTATTATAGCATTATTAACAATATTTGGTATCTCCTCAAGAGAAAAATGCAAAATGTTACACTTCAAAAAATTCTATGTTATTTAAAAGATTAAGATTTAAAAACAAAATATTTTAATTCTGAATAATCAATAAAATGTTATAGATAATTCATTGCAATTTCTTCTTACTTAATTATTGCAAGATACTTCAATTAGTGTACAAATATATTCATGGATAACAGAAACATTTTTTTCTTAAATCATCAATAAAAAGTAAAATAACAATACTTACAAGAAAATAATATATTCCTGACTGGAAAAAAAAGAAGATATATTTTGATAAATTTTCAAAAGAAATAATTTAAATGAATAGATCTTCACAGCTTAGCTAAAAAATTATCAATACAACTTATAAAATTTTAAATACAAAAGGAAACAAAACTGAGCAATAAAAAGCTTTAATTGCGATACATAATTCTCGACACAAAATGCACTCATTGATCCCAAATTTTAAAAGCATGTCTTACTATTACTGAATTAGGGGTCTCTTCAGGACCAGGGCCCTAATTTATGGATCAAGGCAAATAACACAAGGGAAGTTTCAACTAGGAGATGGAGTATTTGAATAAAGATTGACGCAAATTTTTGTTCAATAAAATATTGCTTAAAATAATTTTAATCTCCATATCCTTCCCTGGTCGACTTCCTTGTAGTATAAAAACACACACATATATACATACCTGATATACACACAAACAATTCACCACTCAAACCTTATTTTTATAAATTCTACATAACAATTGTCTTTACCTCATGAATAATAAACTACTTGCTTGAAGTCCTGGTCTGATTTTCAAAATAGATTATACATATATGAAGTTAAAATTTATGAAGAAAAATATAGACAATGTTGTGGAACTAATGTTTTCCAATCATTTTCAGAAATAGTAGTTATATTATATTATCAAAAAAAATTGAATCAATTCTGGATTAATTTTATGTTACTGATGCTAGAAAAAATGATTAATTTTGTTTCATTGGTTTGTTTTCATTCTTTAATGAAGATCTTCAGTAAGTAATTTAGGAATTACATCAGTTATAAGTAGATAATTAAGATTCTAGCTGAAAACAGTTACTAAATAAAATTACGAACTTTAATTTTAAAAGGGAGAAAATAATTTAGGAATTTGAAACACTATTTCCCAAATAAAATTATGATGTAAGTTATAATATCTGCTGCATAATCAATATAATTAATGAATGTAAATGTACTGAAACTATTTCTTTTAGCAGTCTATGCTTAGCAAATTACAAATGCAACATCACCATCATTATAATTTTATTAATACCTAGAAAACTGAGAATTATAACAACATTTAAGTATGAATATTACTCTCTTAAAATATTATAAAAAAAATATCAAAATGTTCACAAGTATAAAAAAATTCTGAAGCATTAATAGTTGTTGGATTTCCTAATGTAATAAGAAAAACAAGATATAAATGCTTTATTAGTAAAATGAAAACATTTTCATACATTATATTATTAAACCAATAACAATTTTTGTTTAACAGTATTAACAATTCATAAGGTTCTGCCGTGATTTTGAATAGATAGAAAGTTATCTTCTTGTTTATAAAATCAACAATAAGAAGGAAACATTTCTATAAGAAAAAAAATATTTTTCTGGCTAACCAAATTAGCCAGAAATATATAGTTTTACAAAATTCAACATTCTTTTTTAATAAAATGCAAATATTCAAAATGAAATTAATTTTTTTTTGGTTAATAATGAGAAATTTAATTAAAAAATAGATTTATAAAATACTACTTATACTTATTGATTTAAAAAAAATTCAAATAAAAAAACTACAGAGCAAATGGTAGCATTATTTTTTTTTAAATTTTTTTAATCAACATTGTGTTAATCTTTTATTGCTAATTCATTATATGCAAAATTTTAGTAATATACAGATTCATTTTTTAAAACTCAGTAAACTTATAGTGTGATTGTTTGTAGTCTCCAGATTTGTTAATAATTATTGATTATTTATATTTTGAAAGATGAAAATATATATACATGTATGTAGACATATATATATATATATATGTGTGTGTGTTTGTGTGTGTGTGTGTGTGTGTGTGTGTGTGTGTGTGTGTGTGTGTGTGTGTGTGTGTGTGTGTGTGTGTGTGTGTGTGTGTGTGTGTGTGTGTGTGTGTGTGTGTGTGTGTGTGTGTGTGTGTGTGTGTGTGTGTGTGTGTGTGTGTGTGTGTGTGTGTGTGTGTGTGTGTGTGTGTGTGTGTGTGTGTGTGTGTGTGTGTGTGTGTGTGTGTGTGTGTGTGTGTGTGTGTGTGTGTGTGTGTGTGTGTGTGTGTGTGTGTGTGTGTGTGTGTGTGTGTGTGTGTGTGTGTGTGTGTGTGTGTGTGTGTGTGTGTGTGTGTGTGTGTGTGTGTGTGTGTGTGTGTGTGTGTGTGTGTGTGTGTGTGTGTGTATAGAAACAAACTTAAATTTATATTTTATTCTTTTTCTAAATAACTGAAACATGTAACCCAAAAAGTTCAATTCATATTTCAGCAATTTTAATATATTAATTCAATAATTCAGACTTTAGAGATTGAGAAAAATTAGAAAAGTTTTATTTTCTTTGTTTCACAAATAACAAAAAGGAAAGATTATTCTAGGGTATTGAGGAAAATATATGCCAGAATAATAGATAATGTATGCCAACCTTTCCAGTTGATGGGATTTCATACAAGTACCATTTTTTGGACAAAAAACTCATAACACTTGATAAATATTTTTACTAAAGATATCAAGAAGCTCATTTCAAATCCATTTTACTTTATCAATTTCGTAAGAGTAATTTTGTTATAACATTTATTTTGGATAAGAATATCTTGGATATACTGGTTGTCATATACAATCTATTGAAAAATAAAAGGCAAAATAGTGAAATAAACTTTAGAATGATGTAGCCTGTCATTTATTATATTTCTATATAACTGAGCTAATACACTAAATTATGCTTTAAAGGAAACAAACATTTTCAAATACTTATAGTGTTAATCAAAATTTCATGCTTCTGGATTAATATTAATTTAGTATGGAACTAGATACTTCTAGATTTCAATTAAAGAATATAATTATTTAGTTAATTAATTCCTTTTAATTATTTCATCATTATTGTTCAATTAAGTAATAATTTTTAATTATTGAATATTTAAAAACTTAATACTTTCTGCTTACTATAAGCTTAGCTCCTATAGTCTGGTTAGCAGCAACTGTTACAGTAAAAATAGCTGTCCATTTCAGATAGGGCTTAAATGTGTCATGAATTGGCAGTATTTAGAGTAATACCTTGTGTTACTCTTAATGTGTTCAGTAAGCCAAAGTTGGTGCTTTTTTGCAGATCTTCCTTTCAAAAATAAAATATACTTTGTTTTTCACAACAACAGACCAGCACAAATTGGCAGAAGCTATTATTGAGGTAGACTGAGATTATTTTTTAATATTTTTGTTTTTCTTCAATTTAACCAAATCCTGAATTTTCTGTGATTATTTTTATCTTTCAAATTTTCTGTCATATAAATATTTTAACAGTATTTGACCTCATAACAAAAATGTACTGAAATTATATGCAGATCATAATGTAGCCACTATTATCAACTACAGTATATCGTTAGCATTAAGAAATATACCCAAATTAGTCAAATAGCTCTAAAATAATCAATGATTTTCTTTTATTGAAATACATAAAAACACAATAAGTTTAAGCTGATAGATTTTTTATACAAATTTAGAAATTTTTTTTTTTATTTCTTATATATTTCTTAAATTTAGAATTTATTTCTAGAAAAATTGCATGAGCTTTCCAATTATTTAATAAATTATGCCAGTACTTAGATATTAGTGGCACCACAGCCAATTTTATTATTAATCACTGTATTATAAATACTTTTTAAATAATAGTAAAACCGAAACACATAAGTAAGAATCTTTTTCTGTTTTTCTGTAATTCCCTGCGATCTGCTATAGCTGCTTCGACACAAAATTGGTTGTGATGACATTAATAGGTAACTAACATCATATCTGATGAAAATTTAATATAAATGAAAATATACAAATGATATTGATAATTTTTTAATTAATTATTTAAATCTAAAGTTCAGTCATCTTTCTATAATTAAAATTAATAATTTTTCACTTTGCTGTAAATTGATCTTTGTCATGTAAAATTTACAAGTATTAAATTCTTAAATTGATTCATTGTGAAAACCGATTGATTGGTGACTAACTTAACAGAAATTTTTTCCCCCAAATAATTCCAGGATTAGAATCCATAACTTAGAATCTCTCTAAGAAAAAAAAATAAGGTACTTACATACTATCCCATCAACCATGTCTAAGAAAACATATATGTCATTTAATGCTATTTAAGGCTGTGATTTAGTATTACATAAATTACAAAGTTTTTATCTATTTGTTACAATGGAGATATAAATATACTGCTTTTCCTTCATATTTTGAAAAAAATATTAAAATTTGCAAAATTCAATGATATAATTTTACGGCAAACAAGGCCAAGGGAATAATACATAAATACCAAAAATAATCTTGAAAAAGCCATAATTTGATTGACTGGCTGAAGAAAGATCTTCAAAGCATATCTTCAATTTGTTTGAAAAGACACAATTTTAATAAATTCTTTATAAAATATACTTTAACTGTGAATATGTTCAAGCCCAAGTTATTTTCAATACCTGTTATGTCGGGGGGACAATAAATAATTATAAATTCAGCAGTATCAACTGCATAGCATAACATTAGATCTGAGTCAACATAGCTAAAATCAAAAATACTGGGGCTCAATATCATTCCGTGTAAGAATCAGGCAAATAATTCATCTTCTTTTCAAAAAGAATAAATGACATACTAATTATATATTATTTCAAATCAGAAAACTTGCCAATATTATTATAATGCTTGAAACACAATGGGATTAAATTCTAAGAGTAATTAATTTTGCATTTAATAAATGCAAAAATCTATTGTGGTCCGGTGCGCAAGAATCACATTGAAAGATGTGACCCATTTAACAAATTTATCAGTATTTTCATTGTGTCTTTGCGATCTGAAACCCAAATAATTTATAATAGGCTGAATTTCGCAGTGTACCAAATTTTATGTTTTAGACTTATGTATATAAACTGGAATACATTCAATTAAAGCTATTAGAAAAAAGTAAATTATTAAGGTTAGGTTACGACAAAATAACTGTTTTGATGCTTTACGCTAGTAAAATTATTAGAATTTCCATACGTTAGGTTACGTTGGGTTATGACAAAAAACTGTTTTTGGAGCTTTATACTCGTAGGCTTATAACTCGCATTGAGAAAAATTGAGTTTTGAATTGAAACCTGAAAGACAGCTAAAAATAGATCAAAAAATATGTTTGTTTATAGAAACTTTCCATACATTATTTTCAATTACCTATTTTTGACGACAATAACCTCTAATAGCCAACCATCTCTTAAATTTGTACCACATTCAATAACGGAGGTAATACACGATCTGGCACTTTCTTTTATACATCACATCATATAAGCGGAGGGAAATTGGATTTCGCAAATAACTAAATAATAGAATTTGTAACACAGATAGAAAAATATTTATAAAAATATCAGTAATTTATAACTAATATTTAAATATAAATGCTAAAAACTATTATTTTTGTTTCTTTCAAAGTGACAAAAACTTCCAGTAACCTTCGGCTGAGCAAAATTGGAACGATTCACAGAAGATTTAGCATGGCTCCTGCTCAAGGATGCACGCAAAATCGTGAACCTTTCCACATGTTTTTTTCAGTGCTTACGTTATGCAAGTTTCTGTGATTTTATAAACTTTTGTTGAAATTCAAAGAAAGATTCCTAGGTATAGAGACGAAAGGAATGTTCGAATAGAATGCAGCATATTAACTTGAGAAACTTTACTGATTACCTAGGAAATGATAAATTTAGAAAACCAAAAGCAAACCTTAGGTCTTAACTATTTTTCAAAGAGAAGATAAATGGCTGAATCGGCTAGCCACCTTACCCTTAATTAGACTTATAGCATTGCAAAATTGGACATATTTTTGTCCTTGACTTAAATGTTTTTGAATATGTAGCATTCAAAAACTGAATATAATCAATGATAAAATAACAGCTGCTCAAATGAAAATAATCAGGAATAAAATAATCTGTGTAGGTAGAATATAACTTAAATAATGAAAACCATTACTTATATAATAAATGATTATAACTCTGTTGATTATTTAAGGAACACAAAGAGAATATTGAATAGGAGCAGAGCGCATTACAAAAATAATTCATTCTGTTTCTTTAGTAGAATAAAACATAAAAAGTTATTCCTAAACTTCTTCATTCGTTCTGTTTTAGATGATAAAATGGCTGAGATGAGAAAATTTGTTATCATGGCACGTACTAGCCTTTATCAATTCTGTGAAAAATATCAATCATTATTTTCATGATCCCTAACTAAAATTAGCGATCTCTATAGATCTTCTCTTTACCAATATGATATTTATATAAACATATGTAGACAAATTGTTCATATAAAAGCTTTAGAGATGGATAACTTTAGTACACATTATTTTTCATTAAAATTTGATTATAGTATTACAATAATTTAATGTTTATAATAATGACTTTCCAGCATAATATGAAGAAAATACATCTATTACTGATTTTGATGTTTATAATATCACTATTCTTCTTATATTCAAAACTAGTCGTCCATAAAATGTAATGATTCTCTATAAAAATGAAAACTTCTGTAATTCCTTAAAGGCAGTGAAATCTAATAACATGGTCTTAAAAATAATAAGAAAACGTCCACTGCTATTAAGTTAATCAATTTATCAATTTCTAATTCCTCGATCAATCCTAGGATTTCAGCAGCGTGCTTACAGAGACATTTTGTGCAAACCCTAGAGAGAATTTTTCATATTTTGACTACATATAACATTTAATGTTGACATTATAAATTTTTTTATCTGTGTAAGAGTAAAAAGTAAGAAACTAACTAACTACAAATAAATTTTAAAGAGCAAAACTTTATTTTTTGGCTACTTATTGGGATAAAGCGAAAAGATATTTTAGTAAAAAATAATAAACAAACAAAAATATTAATTTTCAAATAAAAATAGACATTTTATAAATAGAAATGTAAAACAAGAATATTTACTCAAAAAATATAATCTAACAAAAAACAAGTTGCTAAAGCCTAAAACTTAAATCACGTGAAACGAAAAGTTTGCAAATCAATCTGTCTGCAAAGACAACGAGCCATAAAACAACTTTTCTGGCTTTCGTCAATAATTTTAGTGAAATTAATTTTTTTACAGATTTCTGATTCTATCGAGACGATTGGTAAATCTGAAAGCCTCTCTTGTGTCATATTATTCTTAATAATTATAAGTAATTTTTAATAATTTTTCATTCACTAAAACCTTCTTCAGTTAAAAAAAAAGAAACAGATGGTGTTAAAAAATCTTAACGCAAAAGCAAAATCGTAAAAGGAGAATGAGATAATTTTTTTACTATGTATTTCAATAAATGTTTTTTTAGCTGGAAAAGGTCTTTGAATTAAGTTATTTCATTAAAAAGATGTATCCCTTCCGTATCTTTTACAGTATTTCCTTTTTACAGCGCCTACGACTTAAAATTCAAGTGCATTCAGGTTTTCATGATATGATCATTTGAATATTGAACAGCACTCGAATGATAATGTAAATCTTTCAATTACCAAAGTGCAGCTTAATCAAAGTTTGCCAACAAACAATTTTGAACTGCTGGAAAAGATTTGAAGTTTGTTCATCATTGCCTTGTACTCAAATAAATGAACCTTTCCCTTGTCAAATATTTGAGAAATTAAATTTTTTTTAAAAATTACTTAAGCATTCAATGCATCCCACGATGTTTAATTAGAATGTTGAATCATTTAACTCAATATATCGATCCTTGATAATAAATCTTGCTAAATTAAAGCTGAACACAAAACTTTTCAGAGCTTATTTTTGTTTTCGTATCTAGGGTGATATCTTCAATACGGGGTTTACTGCGGTATTAATGTTCTTAGGTCTTGCTTTACAGATTTAATAGCATTTATACGACTTTCTCACTATGCATCACCTAACAATTTTGAAGTTAAACTTTTCATGTGCTTTAAAGTAAATCTTATCGATATGAATAAACGCAGAGCAAAACTTTTGTTACATATATTTAAACAAAAAAACCTAAAATTTTACAACTGGACCTGGTAGCTTTATTAGTGACTAGATTTAATGTATAAGCCACCCACGATTGCTCTATTATTTATATGAAGATTCTGCTTTCCAAAGTCCTATATTTCCCTCTTCATGTTATATACACCATTGTAGTTGTCTCAGGTATGGCTTTAGACTGAGAAATAATTTCTTTAATAGAAAAATACTCAGACCTAATCTAATAATATTAGTAACTAGGAAAAAATCATATAATTTTTTTAGTATTAGTTTTACCAAAAGTAGTGTTAGAGCATCTAATTACAAACGACATTTATTCTCTCTCTCTCTCTGAGAGACTAATACCCCCTGTAGAGTCAAAAATTATAATTTAATCATTGGGGTCTTTGACAATGCATGTTATTTCATTACGAATATTGAGTTAATGAATTAATTATTTCGTTTTGAAAATGCTACCTTAAGTTGTGTGGAATATGTGTTTTGTTATAGGTGCATTTACTGAGATTATATTAAGGTACTTGGAAATAACTAAATGAAACTTGGCCAACATCTCACTGCTTTATAAAAAATCCCCATTACCTTCAGAATACTAATTCATATTAGTTCCTCTGAATGTCAAATTTGGACTGGCTAAAAATTGTACTATAGCAATCATTCTTTTAATGTTGGCATGCTTTTGTCTTTTCTTTTGTTTGTAAACATTTTGTTATTCCGCATCAATAGTACAATTTTTCAAAGCCTCATCTTTACTTCACACCACGATCTAATACAGCTTATTTTTTGTAAATATTAAGATATCCGAACAATGAAGCCAATACTTATAAATTATATTGAACAATCTTTACCAAACAGCTTATATTAAAAACGAAAAATGGGATTTAATTTTATAGAATAGCAGTCCGGTGCGATTTATTTCCTATCCATTCTCTTGTTTTGCTATAGTATGAACGACTAGATTTTCTACCACGCCCTTAATTTTCTACTAAATTTTCAATAGCTATTTAAAATTTATCATATTTATTCTGCTTCTCATAAGTTTTATTTTGATAAATTTATCAAAATTTCTGCTTAATTGACGGAGCTTTATGTGGTATCGATCACCCCTTGTTTTGTCCTTCAGTAGATGGTGCATATACTGCATACCTGCTAAGACTGATTCTGTCTGTTTAATAAATAAATTCCCACAGCCAACTTCGAAAAATATATTATTAAATCATAAATTAAACTTTTAGAGTGTATATATATATATATATATATATATATATATATATATATATATATATATATATATATATATATATATATATATATATATATATATATATATATATATATATATATATATATATATATATATATATATATATATATATAAACAGTTTCATTTGCAGTTTAAAACTAATTAATTGGTAAAAATTTAATGGGGGTAAGCTTAGTTTATCGGTAACATTTAAGAATAACACTTCACACGAAAAACAAAATGCGATATATTTTTCCCATTCGTCTAATATTACTATATGCATTTCCGTTTAGCCCAATGTGACAACAAAATATATCGAAAACATCATGATTTGTGAGAAGGCTAAAGTGTTTCAATTCATGCATTTAGAAATTAAGTATCAATATTTCACCAAAGTTAATACCGCATCACTCCCAGCTTTCAATAACGTTTTTAAATGCGACAAACTCAAATAAGTCGTAATGTTCACATAAAAAATTTTCACTTCTCGGTTGTTTGTCTTGCTAAAGACTATAAAAACGATGATATTGTTCATGTAACATGTATAATTATTTATATTAATACAGAAAAATTATATAAATTAGATTACTATTAAATGTGCGTTTACTTTAAACTTATTTGTAAACTCAAGTCTCGGTTTCTATGCATCCGACCAAAAAATTTCCACCCATCCCAACAGTGATTTCTTGAATCCAAAAACAATTTTTATACCATCTAACAAAGGACGTTTCGTACTTTTCTGGAAAATATTGACGCATGCTAAATATTGTTTAAAACGATAGTTTTAACTTCTATTGTCATACAATAAAGTCTTGTATGAGTGGTGCTTTGTGTTTATTTCTTCATGGTGTATTTGATGACAACAGTCGCTTCTGAATGCTTAATTTCTTGGAAAGGATATTGCTAACGTATTAAGGTACGCAGATAAAGGGTATGGTCCAAAAATAGCTAGGAAATATAGACCAGAAAAAAAAGTAGTATAGCATTCAATGATAAAAAAAAACATTCACAAGCAAAACAAAAACACAAATATAATATTTCATATTTCTTGGATCGTGGATAGTAATATTTACAGTTCGCAGGCCTTTACTCTTTCATCTGTACTGATTCAACAGCTCCTAGAATCCAAGACCTGATGACTAAAACAAAAACGAGTTATGACGTCACTGTTGTAGTTGAGTGGTAGAAACTGGTGAATTCCATTCTCCATTGCTTCAATAACAACAACGGGCATTGCGATATGATGTATATTGACTATTGGATTAATCAATTTAATAAAGGTAAGTTAATCATTCTCATTACAGATATACATATATACTTTAAAATGTATGTTGACTAGTGTCAAATAACTGATCATATGATAAACATTGTTATCATTTAAAAAAATTTGTGCTATTTAACTGTATATTTTAACATGTAAACTTTAAGTTCTTTAAGATCTGCTCGGTGACGCTTACAACCATTTAATATAAAGGAAATAATGATACTATATAAGTAACATGTAAACTTTAAATTGTTTGTGATTAACTGATGTATTTAATAATAATACACAAATGCTACAAATATATTTAATTGTAAACTAAATCATTCTATGATCACAAGCCTTCTATCTAGAGGATGTTTGCTGGTCCCTGAGTGGGAAAGAAATGATTGTGTTGGAAGTGAGACGCAAAAGTGTACTATGGGTAGAAAGAAGCTTGTAATAAGGCTAATCAATGCTCTAGGAGAGGCTGTGGTTGTGTCTTCAGACAATTGCATTTTCTCTGTGTCTATTTTGTACATTTGAATTAATTTACTTAAATGTAAGTAAAAAATAATAATATGAAAATGAGAAAATCTGGATTGCATATTCAATGTATACTATATTCAATAAATATACGAAATTATTCAAGTTTTTTGTACATTCTCACATAAGACAAAATTATCTATTGTCCTAAACTTATAATCTTTTTGCTAGTATTGATAATTGTGTTTTTCCTTAAATTTTGCAGCAAATTTATCTTTTGTATTATTTTATAATTACTTATTATTCTACTGTTATCAGCGATTGTATTATTTAAAATAAACTTTGTAGTTTTCCATTTGATTAACAATAGAAAGCGCTAAAATTTTTCTTCACGGATTGCTGTTTATGAATTTTGGAAATCTCCCTGAATCATTACCTGGAACAAGCCTAAGTGATTTACTTGAAAAAAATGGTGTTGTAATTGATGTTAGACAATTACAACACCACAATATGAAAGGTGTAAGCGAGAGGACAAAAATGTACATGAAACTGTTCGAAAGTAATTGTATTCGGAAAGATTAAAAAATTATGTGCTAAGATCAGTAATTTGACATGAAACCATTGGACACGAAATCGCTTTATAAGCTTTTTCGGCGCATGTTCAATAGCAACTAATTAATTTTTTAAGAAAAAAATATTGAAATAAGTAATAATAATAACATGGGATTAAAAATATTTGAGACAAACTTTATTTGCCAAAATAACAAGGCATAAGCATTAAATTCATTCTTTTAACAACAGATAAAGATACAAAATACTTCCGTTTTCACGAATGGCTAATTTACGAACACTCTCATTTTTATGAACTAGTGACTAGTATAAACCCAGATATTAAAAGCACAATGATAATTTTAACTTTCATTTGCGTACTAAAATTTTAAAGAATCTCTCTCTCTCTCTCTCTCTTTTTTTTTTTTTTTTTTTTTTTCAAATTTTCATTTTGACAAATAGTTTTCTTTTCCATTTTTTATTTTTTTTAAGATATAAAATTTTCCGATTTTTTTATTTGATTCCATTTATAAAATGCTTGATTACTATGCCAGCACCTTAGACAGTGTGGGAATTATAGTTGAAGAACCATCAAATGTCTGGTATCCATAAGGATATCAGATATTTGAGGGCAAATAACGGTTTAGCTGAATTCGTCTTCTATGTTTCTCATACGTAAGAATACACAAAGAGAGGAATAAATTTTGTTTTCCTCTCCTGACATTTGAATATGGAAAGAAGAAACACTCTTCAAGAGTTTCTGCTCTCTTGTTCTGAAGTTGTAAAAAGAAATGTTCCAGCATAAGTTGATCCCTCTCGAAAATTTTGTAGAGAAGCAAAACAGCCTAAATTGGAAATGCCTGGTTGAGCAAAATGAGGAGAATGAATATTCTTGTTGATGGTAAATGCCAATAAAGAGAAAACCAATTACTTTGCTATGAAGCTGACCATAAAAGATTTGAAAACATCAGATGATTAGCTAGAAAAAAATTAAAAACCAGACTCGATTTGAACTTCCGAAAATTGAGAAGTTAAAGTAGAATCAATAAAATAAAAGAATATTTATCAGAATGAATCTTATTTGGTATGTGATTCATATATAATCCATACTATAAGCACTTCATTCTTTGGTAATATTTTATTTATAAAAGAAAAATAATTTTATAAAATTGGATCGTAATTATATAATACTTTACTTTTCTATTGTAAGAACTATTTTATTGGTCTCTACGAGATTGTAAAAAAAAAAGCGCCTACTGTATTTAAATAGGAAATTTAAAATGAATGATGTTATAGATGCATCTGAAACAATCGCATTCAGTAGGTAGGTAACAAATATTCATTGTTTGGTATTGTAAAAGCAAATAAATATTTATTAGAAATGAACACATGTTTGAAGAAACACAAATCAAGAAACAGTGTCTGGAAACATGCTTTCGGGTACTCCTAACAACGCACAAAATTCTCATCAAATAAAAAAGTAAAAAAGAGAATTAGAGAAGCTTTAATGGGTTTCAAGAAAACGTGAAATTACACGAAAGATGCTGGTGAACAGGAGCGCCAGGCCAAAAAACTGAAATCGGACAAAGACACGAGAATTTCCGGAAAAATTGAAAGCAATATTACTTATGAATTGAAAACTAATTATTTAAAAATACAGTTAATTTTCCCGAGTTTAAAATTTTTAAGAGAAACGGGAAAAACTATAATTAAAAAATACTTCCTTATTACTGGTAAAAATAATGAATTAATTTTTTTCGCATTGTCAACGACTCTCAGACATTCAATGGAAAAATTCACCTTGTTTTTTTCTGCCGCTCGCATTACGTAGAAGAAATGTTATCTGACATCTTGAATATATTTTATATAAACTAATGAGAATAGTAATAAAATGGTGTAATCATAATCTTAATAAGAAAGATATAACCACTTTATAGTTACCAATAAAAAAAAATTAAACACAAAAGATTGAAAATAAAAACGCAAAGATTAATATAATAAAAGTTAAACTTTTTAAATTCGCATATCTATTCCAACACACATCTAAACATTTTCTGTAAAGATTTAATTAATTACTCTAATATAAATTTTTTAACAAATAAGATAAACAACATTACGTTTAAACGTTGTTCCATCGATTCAAGCCAATAAACTTTTGACAATAGAGCAGAAAAAAAAGCGAAATGAAAATGACAAGAGAAAACATGGTTTGCTTAAATGGGCAAAAGTGATTTAAATTTTTAGATATTGTATCTTTTTGTCTTTAATTATCTTTTCGCTCTTCTCACTGTCTCTCCTTATAATCAAAGATATTAACCACGCCTTTCTTCAAACATAGTGTTTAGATTTGTTGTAATTGGCATCTTCCTAGCAAACAAATTCTGAATAAGAAAATTTTTCAGCTCTCTGTATTGCATTATGGAAGTGGTTTTAAGCATTTGTTTTTTAGTAATCTCAGTTTTTATTTTTTAATCTTTTGTGTTTGTGATTATATTTTAAATACGTTATTGGCTCCTCCTACAATCTGTCAATGTACTTTAAAGAGTTGACCCCACCTTTTTTTTTTAAAAAAAAAAAACACACTATATGTTCCGTGTAGATAACGACAATCAGAAAGTTCCATAAACGCATCAGTAATTAAGAGAAGGAAATTTTTTGAACTTTCGGTATTAAATTCTGTGTTGAATTTCCATCTCCTTCCTAAATGCTTTATTTAGGACATGTAAAGCAGCATGACATACAATTTGCAAAAATTTTGGTACTATGATTAAAAAATTTTCAGTAATTTATAATAATAACCTCACTTTTTACATAAAAATTAAAAAATGCTGTAAATATTGTTCATAAAATGATGAAAAATAAATAGATATGGTCTTAATTGTAATTATTATCAAAGTGAAGTATTTTCACTCAAAATTAGTTTTGTAAAATCTTATCCAGATGATTACGAAATCTAACCATTTTTAAAACTTTGCTATGACATCCTTAACAGTTAATGAATAAAAATTTAAACAATATTAGAATTTTTTATTTGCTATTATAAACTATAAAGTACTTACTGAGTAGAAAATATTCATAATATATTTAATATAAAAGTTAAATATCTAAGAGGTCTTTAGCCACTAGTATTTAAAATAAAATAACTTTTATATATTTAAAATAAATACACTTGTTTCATGTTTATTTACAAGAAACTCGTCATAATCGATTGGACAAAGTGACGTACTTTGTTCAATTGGGCTTCTAGAAAATGTCTTTGGTGCAAAGCTCTTCCTGTATTGAAATGTAGGAAAATAGTTTTCAGATTTATCCAACAATTTCATGATTCTTTTTAGCAGTGTAAAACTTGTATTATGTGTTAAACACATAAAGAGCGGTTTTGCTGATTGTTATCAATCATCTTTTATATTATTATAGAATGAAAAAAGTAAAACTAAAAGATGTAAATTTCAATAAAAAAAATGTCTATAAGACCTATTATATGTGCTGTTATCTCACATGGTATTCGTTGATTATTGTTTAATAAGGACATTGTCTTTTGTATATTTAAGCAGTGATTAGATTTCGCGAATTTTAAAGTGGAATAAAATGATTCACATAAGTATATTGATCAGAATATTCAAAATAATTCGGTAAAGCAGCTCTTTTTAATTAAGAATACTTCAATTCTGGTACAAATTTCCAAAATTCAGAAATCGGCGTCGACTTATGTTTTAATTGTATAGCTTGATCTTTTTGCATCTTTATTAATTCTAATCCTCCTGATGCTGTTTCATGTTATAATTAAACTGGAAATAGAAAGTTCACCTTGAATATTAAATTTATTTGAAATGGATTCAGAAAAAGATCAAAAGGGGATTTCAAACATTTCAAGTCTTGAAATTTGTTTTTGAATTCCGTCAATATTCTTTCTAGCTTTCAATATATATATATATATATATATATATATATATATATATATATATATATATATATATATATATATATATATATATATATATATATATATATATATATATATATACTCGTTTTTTGTTTACTATTTTTGTTTTCCTGTTTACTATATTAACAAATTTTTTTAATTCGAGAAAAATGACAAAAGGCTTTTTTTAATGTCCTTTTTAAAAAGTTGTAATTTAGTTTTCAAACTAAATATGAACTGGGACAGGTCAGGTATTAGTTTATCTTTCTCCAGCAATTGTAAATTTACATTCCATATGATATCAGTTAAAAACTTTAAGTCTTGTAACCATTCGCCATCGTCTCTAATTCTGAATTAATTATTTCCGTTTCTTTTAGAAATGTTATCATCGGATCAAACAAATCTATAAATTTATTTAATACGTTGTTTCTTTTGTATTGTTATATGCTAGATAACCATATAACAATACAAAAGAAATTAATGTCATTTGGAAGTTCTTCGTTCTATGATTCTTCAAGGAAAATTTTGAATTGTCGATGATTTTTTGCAATGTATATTACAAAGTTTAACTCACCTTTCATAAAATCAGGATGTTTTTAATATTTTGTAACGAGAGGCTCTCGATGAATTAGGTATGAATTGAGGAATTTGAGAATCATCTTTCAATAGCCTCACATGAACGATTTTTTCTTTTACCCAATATTGCCGGTGCTCCATCTGTCGCAGCTTGTCTTTTTTTGGATCTTGCGCCACAAAACCCAACCAACCAGCCGGATCTCCAACAGTTGCATTGCAAACGGAATCTAATGCATTTTTAAAATCGACACCGTGGGTCGACCCTTGAAGTGTCACTAAATCTAATAATTCTTCTTTAACAACGAAGTCAGGTGAAACAAAACGTACAAAAACAGCCAATTGTGGAAAATCTTTGATCTCTCGATTCCTCAAGGGCTAAGCTGAATGCACAATCCAGTTTTTCAAATCATTTTTTAAATTATAACCAAGAGAAGTATTAATTAATTACCATTATGCGCTGTTCGGTTGTGTGTCTCGAAATGTGAATGTGCAGAACAACTTTAAAGACATTTTCGAAGTTTTTATTTAATAAACTCTCCCTTTCTATACGAGTGTTTTCCAAGAACAATATTCCAGGGAATAACAAAACTGGAATCAGTCATATTTAATAATTTGATTGCTAAGGTTCATCGAAATTGACTATTGTTTACTTAAATTTGATTTTAAGGAAGTAAACTTATCTCAATTTAATTTGGAATTTGGTAGGTACTGATTAGAAAACTGAGGATGATTGGTTTCATAATGTCGACGTAAATTGATATATTTATAATGTTTGACCGTAGAGTTATAAATAATACATAATGCCTTCCCATTATGGACAATAAAATGAAAATTCTCCTACCACTTATTAAAACTTCTATTTTCTTGCTCGTATTTTCTTTTTTTTTTTTTTTAAATTTTCATTCTCGGTCGTCATATATTTAAAATAACTGCAAATAAATAAAGAAATTCAGAAAATGCAAGCTTTATGTTATTGAAAAAATAACAGTACTGTGTAAACATATTACGAAAACAAATTATAGTTATTTTATCAAAAATTCCAGATTATAAATTATATCCATTTCAAGTGATACTAACTGTTTCCTCCAGAACACAATGTCAACAACCCGTAGCAATGAAAGTTTAAATATTCAAAATTGGTCTGGAGTCATTCAATTATGGAAGATTGCGCTATTGTTTATAACTGTTCGGGCAGTTTTCGATGAATCATATCATTCTCATCTTGGATAGAAATGAAATTATCTACAACGTTGCACTTACTCTTTTCTATTTGTTGTCAGTAATTTAAAAGACATTTTGAAACACATACCAAATAATATTTTTTTAAACTATAATAAAAAATTAAAAGTGAATTCGAGTATATAATCGAGAGTCCCAAGTAATCCATCAAACAGCCTCAGGTTTTCCAACCCTATGCAGGGATGTGAAAAGTTTGAAGGGCGTGGTTACGCATACTGGTCGTTACGAGTGGAGTCCCGAAAGTCAGATGGGATGGGCCAGATGGGATTTCTAATGCATGCGCACTTGAAAAAAGTGGTTGAAATAATTTAGCAGATGCGATATGAAACAATTTCGGCTGGCTGCGCCGTAGTCTCGAGGTCCCTAGGTCCGAAGGACCTCACCCTCGTCTGGAGCTGGAATGGATTTTGTAGCTATGGCAGTTAATGAAATGGCATATCATTGGTTAATTTTACTTGGATGGGCGGAGCTTAAATTCTAGAAGTTAGGAGCTTATTCTTAAGTTGCTTAAAATTTAACTTTATTTTAATGAATTATTATTGATTATTTTATTATTTATTATTTTTTAGTTAGTATCTATAATATTTTTTAGTTAGGTTTAATATATTAGTTTACATTACTTTTAGTGGTAGTCTTATTCGTTAGCTTGAAAGTATTCAGTTAATTTGAAAAGTTTATCCATAGGGGATTCTATTGCTTTTAATTCTTTAACTAGATTTTTTATCGGTATTCCTTTGAAGATGGCTTTGATCTCGTGCATTAAATTAATTAATTCCGAAAGGTCTTCAGGGATTCCTGAAGTAGCCAACGGAGGAGTTTGTTCTATATCTTGTGGGGGGTGGGGGAGGTAGCTCTCGCGTAAGAGACTCCAGGTCTAACGAGATTTGTACTATTCCTATTTTTTGCATCAATTTTAGCTTTTTTTATTCTTTCTGAGTATGGTTTTGGGTAGTTTGGACATCCTTTATAACTGGCAGGGTGGGGTCCCTGACAGTTAGTGCATTTAGGTTTTTCGACCTTCTCTAATGGGCATTCTCTGGTGTTATGAGGGCCAGCACATTTGACACATTTCGGTTTTAAGTGGCAGGAGTCTGCCGAGTGATAAAATTGCTGACAGTTGAAGCACTGCATCACCGATTTGGGTCCTCTGTAGTGCTCAACTGTCACTCCTGATATGTGGCAGAGTTTGTTGATCATATACATATTCGCCCCTGCGGGCTCTGAGAAGATGGATACCAGAAATAAGGGCATTAACTTATTTGTTCTTGGGCTTTTCATCTGTGCTACTTTATCTACTTGGAAGCCGATTAGTTTTAAATTTTCTTCAATATCTAGGATTTTGGTTGCTAGGGGGAGACCCCGTATTACGTATTTCCTGGGTTTTTGATTTTTGCTTTTAATTAATATATATTCTATACTTTTTTCATCGAATAATTTGGTTAATTCCTTGTGTGCTTCTGGGGTTTTTACTTGAATTTTGAGGTTACGCCCAGCCTTTTTTGCCTCAAATTCTGAATTAAAATTCTCCTTGAGGGAGCGAATAAACTCAATAGGGTCGCTACCGAATCTTGCCAGAATTGGGGGGATTTTTTCCACTTTTGGAGAAGCTGTATCGGGTGTTGACTCGGTCTCTTGAGAGACAAGATGAGCAAAGGGATTAGCTGTAGTTACTGGAGTAGGTTCCTCCGGAGTAGTAACTTTAGCAGTTTTTTTGGGCTGCTCAAACTCATCCGTTGGCTTTTTAAGTGATCTTTTCTTTTTCTTTTTACTTTTATTGCTATCAGCAACATTAGCTGAATTATCATTAGTTTTGATTTTATCATTACTATTAGTAACATTATCTTTATCTGGTAGGGGGGATATGCCAAGTCAGAAACAACATAGCTACCTGAACTCGATGGCTTTTCAGTTTCTTTGTTGGCTGCTCTTTCGTCCAGTATGTGGCGTATCGCTGCAATCTGTTGGTCGCAGAAATTTTCTCTTCCAGGATCTTTGGGTGTATTGTGCATTTGCTGCAATGTTTCCTTTGTATCGAGGAAGGTTTCAAGGTACGCTTCTAGTTCTTCAATCGTGTATCTTGCGTATGGCATATTGAAGAATAACTTAAATTATTATCCTATCGTAGTTTGTTAGCAGTGATAACTGCTGTTATAAATTCCCGAAGGAATGGATACTGTTGAAGCAGCGGCAGATCAGCTATCTGTCAGAGCGTGTCTAGGCACGTCCTATCAAGTCAGGGTCCAAGTCCCGAATCAAAGAGATATGCAAAGAGATATGATGCGATCTGAATACAGCTAGATTTAGTTTAAGCAACCCTATTATTTATTAAGTCTAAATCTAATTTAAAATGAAGTTCATCAGTCGATTAGTCATTTACATTTCCTATTATTTCTTCTTGAACAGTGAAAAGCGATTAAAAATGATTGCGATTATCATATTTCTTTCCGATTTTTGTATAGATATAAATGGGAATAAAATATGCTTAAAAAAGTCACAAGGAAAAGTTAAAAATAAATTTTTTTCATTAAATTTCCCAAACAAAATATTTACAAATTGCTTTTGAGTCACTTTATAAAGCTTTTGCTATTTTTAAAGAATCATTTGAGTTAATGAATTTATAACTCATCAAATAATGTTTTTTCAAAAATTAAAAAAATTTCCAATTTTAATGAATAAGTGTTTCAAATTTTTACGTTTGGGATGACAACCACTCAAGTTGCACTCTTAACTTGATATTCACGATTAAGAGACACTATAACAACATCAATCACTTTCCTACATAGTTAATGCATACCTTTTGGTAATGCATTAACCTTTTCACAGGAGAAGAGTTTTATGGAGAACTGTTAATAACGCATAAAAATGTATTAAGATTAAAATTTTTTTAAAAAACTGGTGACTATTAAGTTAGAGTTAGCCAAGTATAAATATATGAATATTTTCTCAGTGTACTTCAATCAAAATATAGTATCAATCAATCAATATGTGTGTCTGTGTGTGTATGAAGAAAATCTGAATAACAATTATAGTTATTCGCATATAGTAATAATAATTATATATAGGCGATATTTATGAATCTCATAAGAAAACCAGAAAAAAAAATCACTCGGATTTGATGAAATCTAAAGCTTAATTTTATGGCTAAATTCATATTGAAATTTAGGTCTTGAGTAAATAAAATCAAGATATTAAAAAATAGGATTATGTGTACATATTTTTTAACTCGCATAAATGTGAAATTAAGGAAATTGATCCAACATTTTTTATTGTTAATGACGAAAACAATTATGTATTGAAAATATTTTTTAAGAAATACTTAATATACACTGTACAATATTTAATGTACACAATATATTTAATATATGCATTCTGTTCAACAATGAAAAGGCTACACCAAGAAGGGATTTCCAGAAAGTAGTTAAACTCGGTAAACAGCAATGAACAATAAGTGATCCGCCTTTCGAAATGATATGCATTATAAAGAGCGAGAACAGAATCTGGTTAGTAGGTTGTAGGAGAACCGCGGACGGCTATACACGAAACACGTGTAGGCACAGAGTCAATGAGAGTATGGAAGGCGTCTTGAGAAATGTCTCTCTGTCCTTTGTCAGCCTTTTTCCAAAGTGCATCTTCTAAAGGAGACGCTGTAGCAGGGTGTGCAAATGGTGTCCAACCCTATTCCAAACGTGTTCGATTGGCCAGGGATCTGACGAGTACGGCGTCACGGAAGCACAGCTGTACAGCTTGCAGGGCATGTTGACTGAGGTGAGTAATATGTGGTCTTGTTATCCTATATATATTAAAGGCATTGGGCATCCCCTGAAGGTAGAAGAGTGTCACTAGCTGCTGCGCATCATTCATGTATTGCTGGGCTGTCATAGTGGCACGAATAAAAACTAGAAGTGACCTGGAATCGTATGCACGCCCATTGCTAGGGCACGCGCTGTCGCTTGGTGGGGAGTTCTCATGGTGTCTTCCATATGTAGAATTTCGGTGGACGTGCTTTGTGGGGCCGTCACCGCCTCCCTTCGAACACGTTTATCCACGTGTTCTGATGTCACTCTTGGTGCACCGGCATCCGGCAAGTCTTCCACAGTTTCTTTTTGAACTATCTTCGCCACAGCAGATTCACTGTGAAGACGCCTGTCAGCGGTCTGTTAGCTGCGAATTTCAGTAAGGACCAACCTACTCTTTCATCACCCTCTACAGCTAAGAAAGCCAGTCCACTCGCTTGTGACGTCACCAGGCGGTGGCTGAAATCAACCGTTCGTTCAGGAACAAAATATACCAAAAGAACTGATTTCATGTTGTTTAAAAATCCCTAACAACCAATTTAATACTTTTAAATAAATTTTGATATTGTGTTCCACGAAGAATATTAAAAAGTTAATAGCATTTATATAAAAAAATATCGCTCTAGTCACGTATTGCTTACATTATGAATAACAAGTTTTCTACTTGGTATTAAGATCAAGTCACTGAAAATTCATCAAATATTGCATTTTAAGTTTTTTAACTGTGCATTTTCAAAGAAAAAAATTTATCTGTGGTGATTGTTGTGCCTTTTTTTAATCCAATTAAAATATTTTTGTGTTATGTTTTATACTAAATTTATGTTAGCAATATAATCCATTCTGAATTAAAAAATATTTCTTTAAGATTCTTTAAATGCAACACACATGATTCATTAAAAAATGAATTTATTAAAATTTATATTCTTAGTGCACATTATTTAATGAAATTTCATGCATTTGATGGGTGATAATGTATAGTTGAAGTGGAAAAGATAAATAACAAACTAGAAAATAATTTATTAAAATCACAGAATTCTCAATATTTAATCTAAAACAATACGCAAATTTAGTTTGTAAGGCAAATATTAACATGAATGTTTGCTTTAAAAAAATAATGAAAATTTGTCATTATGAAATGTTTTACATACACTAAGAAAATTTAATTTAGTATATATATATACCAAAATTTCACATAATTTTGCATATTAGGACAATATATATATTAGAACAAAGTTGTAGTGATTATATAATTCATTCATTATTATTCAATTTATTTTAATGCATTCATAATAATGTATAAAAATAAACTATATGAATTTATTTAAATAATTTTTAAAGGAAATAAAGATACAATACCTAATTCAAACTATATTATGTAATATTAAAAAATTTTTTTTAAAGTTTGATTTTTAGATTGAAAAAAAAATAATAAATGCCTCACAATAGGAGGCATTTATTATTTTTTTTACAATAATTTTTCATAAATCTATTTATACATTTGATTATGGACAATTTCACTTCAGCAGCATGTTTAAAGAAAATTTTCAGCTGTTATTTTATGACAGGAAAAATATACACCACATCCTTTTAGCTGTAATGCATTCATATGTGCATAAATACATATGCAGTTGCCCATTCTCAATTAAGGGATGTACCTAATATAAATGACCTGCTTTGTAATCTAAATGGCTTTATATGGATCTCATCCATGAGTGACATAGCTTTATCTTTTCCAGAAATAAATATTTATCTTTAATTACAAAGCACATTTTTATCTGTTTGCTTAATTTGAGGATTAAATTTATAATTTGAACTTAATCGCTTTGTTGTATTTTCACCCAGTAAAACTAAAGAATTTTATAAAAATATGTATGCACGAGGTGAAGTAGATTATAATAAGGTACATAAAATTAAGTATCGACTATATCGACGACGAGTAATATAACCTCTTAACAAAGAAATTTGTTCCTTTTCAAAATATAACGTCTCTCAGCTATTACACAGTATTTACTGACAAATATGAAAAATATCAATTAAATCATACAAATCTTTTTCATTATCCTCATTTGTATTTAATTTGCCTAATATTTTTCAGTATATATTACTAATATCAATAACATTAGTTTGGAATTGTTAAGAATTCGTAGTTTTGACACATTTTCAATGAAATCATTCAGATTTCCATCAATAACAGAAGAACAAATTAGGATATGGGTGGCAATCAATATTCAAAAACAAAATTTACTGCGGTCCAAAAAATCAGGAGTGTCTAAATTTTTCATGATTTTCTCCATTTCATCTAAATTTGCAAAATTTTACTTTGGGAAATTTCTTCATACAGTTGAGTATTTTCGCATCTTTGATGTTTAATTGAAGGGTCTCTTCTCGATGACATACTTCAGATGTAAAATATTTGACACACATTAAGGATTCAAGGTACAATATTAGGATCCAGATTTGGATATTGTAGACTCATAACTATCTTGCCTTTTTTCTCATCGAATGCATCACTAGTTCTTAAAATATCACTTGTTTTGAAATACAGTTCACAAATCTAGAAGTAAAATTTGTTACTTATGACACTTAGACAATCCAAAATCGCACGAAAGGAGAACATACGTCTCTATTAGCTCTTTTTAAATCCTCCGATAGATGGCACCTGAAGGGGGAGGAAATTTTCTCCAGACCATTACACCCATGGTAACTGCTGAACGACCGACCACAGGGCTTTCGATTCCATGGATTAACGAGAACGTATATCGCATGTTCTCGGTAGAAATTAAATTTAAATATAAGAAAGCTGATATACATGCAACAAGGAAATAGCTTTTCTTTACTAATAATACATTTTATATGATCATTAGGATGCATTCTGAAATTTCTTTCCACAAACAGAAACGAGTTCTCACATTCTCCTTTAACCTTTTCTTTTTTTAAACCTCTTAATGTTTTCTTATGAATAAATTAAAAAATAAATGGTTACCTTATTTTTAAATAAATAAATTTGAGCGATAAGACTTTAAGCGTAACAAATTTTAAAAGATTCCATAGGGAATTAATTTTTGATTGGAAGTATTTTTATTACTATTATTGTTATAAAAAATACACAATTAAAACAAGATAAAAAAATAATTCAAATAAAGCAATACAATTTTACTCTGGAGTGTTTTGTTTATTCCATGTTTTCTCTCGGAATTGCACTTATCCATTGGCGTTTTACGTGGGAATCGAAAGAGAGGAACTTCCATAATTGCCTTTACAAGCAGTTAATTTAAACTGCATGTTCTTGATTATGGCACTGAATATACAAGATGAATATATTACAAAATATTTTGAAAAACACTTCGAATACAAATTATCGTTAAATGGTAAGCACAGTAAGTCGCTGTTAAAGCGTCACTGACAAAATCGTCAGCCTGTGATTGCAACGTCGCAGTCATTTGGCCACGTGGTCAAACTTTCTATTATCATACGGTACTGACCCTTCTCAGCCCGATCTCACTATGTCCCTCCTAAACTTTGTCAGCTGAAATTGAATCCGTTGACGATGACATGTCATTCTCGGGAGTTACAGGCGTCCTTTGCGACAAGAACAACTTTCAGCGATTATTTTCCAGCAATAACGGCGCGAATGTTGTTCACTCTGCTTATATCTTCCTTATAACTTTTCCTACTAACGCTTGAGAGCTGCGCATTTCTCATTAGTTGCTTAACACAGTATGGTGCATCTATTATAAAATTTACATGATTTTTTGGACACTTCTTGGTGTGATATTTTTAATGTTGTTCAGTATATTTCTTTACTATAAGTGTAAAATTGAATAAAATGAAAAGAATGCATTAGTAATACGACTATTACACTGTATTGTTGTATTACTCTTTGAATATAATTGTAATCGTTATTTCAAGTTTACTATTTTATTATACAGGTTAAAATTTGCGAACCCTGAATGAAATTTCCATATTGTTAAAATCCCTTTTTTTCAATGCATTTCTTAATATTAATTCGTTTTCTGTAGTTATTTTGCCCTACTTTCAAAAACTTTGTATAACAAATGCAAATATTTAAAAATTCCTTTTATGTCTCCTTGAAAGTTAGAATCATAACTGTTCATTAAGTCAGAATGTTAAAAGGAAAAATTTGTAACAAATAAAATGTTAGTATTAAAATTGTTTGCAAAATGGTAAAATATATACAATTTTTATATTAACATAATATTTTCTTTTAATTTCCAAACTCTTAATTACATCTTAAGACGAATCAGGAGAACTGAACTCGAATGATGAGGCCCTGAAAAGGAGAAATTTATTAGAAAATTACAGACGTTTGCAGGAAGAATTGCATACAATAGTATTAATTAAAATGTTTTATGATGACTAATAAAAAAGGACAGTTTGAAATATAATTTAGGAAACCCATAATGGAAAAAAATTAGGTATTAATATTTATTTAACTGTGATATATAACTAATAAATTCCATATTACAGTTAAAACAAAATTGACACAAGTTTATGTTAAGTGATTATAAATCAAGTAGAAAAGCTATGGTTATTGATTTGATACTCCCCATAGTTTTCCATTTTTGAAATGTAAGTGTGACTTATATTTAATGTGTTAAATTTAAATATATATTAATAAACTTATCACATATTAATCAAAAACCAATTGTTTTAGAGCATTCATCCCTGTTAATTCCGTTGGTTTGTCACTCTCTTCGGCCACTCGATATATTATTGACAGCTGCAGCAAATGTCAATAGCTTAAAGTGTTTTCCAAATCACTTCAAACACACAAGAGAATTGAACCTCCGAACTGTTGCTCTCCAAGTACTCTTGTAATGAGCGCTAATTCACTTGCTTGTTATATGCCTACTTTTTACAGAAATTAAATATAACCTTAAGAAACATTTTAATTCAGCATATCAGTTTGTATGTGGATGTAGCCGAGGATTATAAGTAACATTAAGCAAAAGAAACATTTATGGTCTACAGAAGCAAGATGTGAAAATTTATCAATTGAAAATTGTGATTTTATTATATATTTAATTACATATTAATAAAAATGGAATGACAAAAAAAGTTGGAATTAAGAAAAATTGAAAAGCATATTTTGATTTATATGCATATGAAAATATCAATTTTAAGCAGTTTAAACCAAGGAAATTAAAAAGAAACTAAGAAACGTAGTTTTGTAACTAATAACACCAATATTTTATATTCACATCTATTTCATAATCAATTCAGGAAAAATGCTGAATTTACACAACTAAATTGACACAAGGTCGAATGAAAAAAATGAGTATCCTCGCATATTTTTAAAAAAACACACAACGCGTTTTCAAATTTTCATTGCACTAACCTCATTACTTTTGCAACAAAAAAATTCGTTTTGTTTATAATAATATACTCCACATTTATAAAATTCTTTTTGACAAAAAGAAATGCAATTTTGAAAAAACTGATGATTCAATTTTTAACACGGTATTAGTTAATTTTTTTATTGAAGGGGAAAATTTTCTAAGTTTGATTAAGTTTATCATTAGAATGTTTATTACATGTTTGTATATTCTGATAAAGGTTAAGTGCGATAAATAATAAGTACCATTATAATTTTGAATATGCTTATTATCAAGATGGTCAGTCTTTCATCCCTTCAGTGTCTAAACTGAGTACCAAGCATGCTTCGGAGCTACACACTGGAGGTCTCACGTTAGGATGACCAACTATTTGGGCATATGATTCGCATCCTAGGACTTTCGGTCACGATGGTTTGTTTGGTTTGTCGCTCAATTGTCATTTTTTGCACACGAGGGCTAATTAGACCGGGACCTACGGTTTAAAAAGGATTCCGAACCGCTACAAATATCCATGCCCAAGGTGGGATTTGAACCCATGAACCTTTCGGTCACGAGAACAGTTATGGGCACTGTAGGCCCTGGCCAACATGGGCTGTCGTGACACGGAGTTTCGTTTATCGAGATGGAAGTCAAGGATTTTACATTTATGCTTTTACTGTATTCTTGCACTTCTGATAATCAAAAAATGCAGTAATACAGAGCATCAAATATTGTTCAGTATTAAATTATGCATACATAATATACTTCGTGAATGACGAATGTAAATATGAACGTAAAATATGGATGAATTACTTTTGTTAAATTCTAGTAAATTTTATGAAAATGAACGCTGTAGATTTTACGCTGATTGTTAATAACTATTTCTTAACAAAATTTAAACAATTTTTCTTGGAGTACTTCCAAAGTCATCTGTCAAATAACGATTAAAATGAATATGATTAACGAATTAGGTAATCCGCAAATTAAAATCACCGAATGGTTGAATATTAATCAACTAATTGTAAATAGAAAACTTATGATCTAATTATGCATAATTCAAATTTAATTTATAAGTACAACTGTCGGAATTTAATTAGAAATGTTTTTTATATGTATTTTATTAATAGAAGAAATAAAAATGACTTTTCTAGTTTTATTCAATGAGCTATTTGTCAAAATTAACCAATGTCAAAGATTAATTTTAAAAGTAACAAGAAACTAATCAAATTTATTGCAAAAAACTAAATTTTATTTTGGATTTCGCTTACTACTTCAAAGCATTTTTGCAAAATTACTCAAGAGATTTCATAATTAGTTGAAGTCTTTTCGACAGATTGATCATTATATTTAAAATGCAAAAACTGGAGATACATGCAAAATAAATGCAAATACCTTTCCTCCTTGTACTAATTGAATAAATTAAATATCGGATTATAATTTGATAATTTTGCTTATGACAAAAAATTCGATTTACTTAAAGCAAATTTTTTATGTAAGCAAAATTTGTTACCTTTCTTCATTTCCTCCAATACTAAAATCTTTCTGCATTAAAGAAATCTGCAATAAAATATTCGAAATATTTTAAAATTTGTAATTTAAGAATTAAATAAGAAATTTCTGTTAATAGAAGAATAAAAATAAATTGATCAGAAGATGTTCGGTATATGCAAACAAGAAAATTGAGATGTGTATTTCCATAAGAAGTTTACTGAATAATATATTTACTGCCACAACACTTTAAAGTAAACTTACGATTTTCACTATAAAAAATGTTAAATTAGTAACTGTACATTGCATTCCAAACTTTAAGGTACAATATTTCTTAACAATTTAATTTTGTAAATGATTTTGGAAAATTTAGTTATTTTTAACTGATGCAATAATATTTATAACCATTTAATGTTCTTCCTGTTTGAATTCCTTTACTTCTTACTGCGCATGAGAATGGCCATTTATTTAAAGGGCTGAATTTAAAGTTCATATTATTTATATATATATTTTGTTATTGATGACACTTGGACAAGCCAAACCTGCTATGCCATATATATGCGAATTTAAGTCAATAGGGTGCGTCTTTCGTTTAATCAAAGCACACAACGAAAATAGAATCACCACATGGCTTTTCAAATCCTCCGACAGATGGCACCACCTGAGGATCCACTCCTTTAATTTTGACATTGATCTGAAGGAGGAGATTTTCTCCAGATCTTTGCACCCATGGTAACTGCTCAACGACCGACCACAGGACTTCCGATTCTACAGATTTAACGAGCACGTATATCGTATGTACACTGGTCCTTGGCGGCATTGGGAATCGAACCCCACCCTTCCGAACGGAAGACACATGATGCCTTAACAAGGCTACCACGGCCTTATATATTTTTATATAATTAAGGTCTCTTGTCAAGTTCTTTTAGTTTCACGAAGCAAAAACTTTTAGACTTCCATTTTCTCGTTACGTGAACTTTATATTTTTCTATTAACTTAACAGCAACGGATAAAACGAAATAGAGATATAACCAGCCTGAAAACATCATTAATAATTAAAAAATTCTTGGTATATGTATTTTTACTATAACATGAAATATTAGCCATAATTTAATAATGAGGATTTTAATAACTTATGCAGCAGTTAGTTTGCATTTTTTATCCAATCTTTTGACTGCGTCATGTTTGAAAAATTCACCTCCTTAAATGTTTTCTTCAAATATCACCTTAATTTACAAGCAAAAATCTTACAGAAAATCAATGCACTAGTGAAGCTTAAAATTTAAGTTTGCATCTTGAGGATTTTAAGGTTATCTTCAAGATAACCTTAAAATCCTATAGTATTAGGAAGCAAAGTTTTATCTTAGATCAACAGTACACATTCTATAACTATATACCATTTAAACTAAATTAGCATATTCGAATATATTTATTAGTTTGATTATACCTAGAGAAATTATTTGAAGTCATCATTCTAGCTAAACATTTAAACACTTAAAAGCGAGTTAACAAATAAGGAGAACGTATTTACATAGAGAGAAAAAACATTAAAAACAGAAAATAACTTACGGTTGATCATTTGATTTTCCGTTTCCCGTATGTGGTTTTAGAATTACAGGTAACCCTCCTATAACACGGTGTCTTATAACACGGTTTCGCTATAACACGATTCGTAAATTGCAGGAAAATTCCTACAACACGTCATCCTATAACACGGTTTTGTTCTATAAGGTTAAGGTGCTATTACTTTTAAATAACGCTCCATGCCATCCACAAGATTTGACTCATACCAACGTCAGAATAGTGTTCCTAACACCTAACACTTCTTCGTTTCTCCAACCATTGGATCAAGGTATTATTTATACCTTTAAAACGTATTATATAAGAAGATCCTTACAGTGGATTTTAGACGCAACCGATTCGAAATCAATTAGCGTAATCGAAGCTTGGAAGAAATTTTCAATCAAGCACTGTATCAAAATCATATCTTAATCGCTGAAAGAAATAAAAACATCAACCTTAAATGCGTGTTGGAAGAAGATATGGCCCTCTTCAGTTGAAACAGAAAACATGCGTGAAACATCAGAAAACGAAATTGGTGCCATATTAAAAGTCGCTAAATCAATCGGAAGCAAAGGTTTTGTAGATATGGCTACTGAAGAAATTCAAGAAATATTAGTGGAATAAGAAGTTGACGAAGCGGATTTGATGGAAATGGCATTCCTGGATGCAAATCAAATAGATTTTGAGGATGCTGAGCTCTGATGAAGATTGTGCAGTTAAGAATTCAACATTAAAAGAATTACAAGAAGGCCTATGCTTAGCGGAAAATCTCGAGTCATTTTTCTTGAAAACAGACCCTTCCATGGAAAGAAGTCGAAAATTTAAAAGGGAACTGCCAAACTGTTTAACTCCATACCGGGAAATTTACAATGACCAAGTAAGAACTAGTCAGCAAAGTTCGATTACAGATTTTTTTAAGAGGGGAGAACATACAAAAACTTTAAATAGAGAAAAAAGTTCTGAAAGTGAAGGCGATATCGTTCCACCCAAAAAACGTTCTCGGTTGATTGTACTGAGCAGTGACGACGAATAAATTCATTAAATTAGGGTTGCATTAGATTAAAATATTTTTTTCTTACTTTGTGTTGGATATACATTTATAATTTAATAAAAATTAAGTTGTTTATGTCGAATTAAAAAAATATTTGTTTTTAATAAGTTTTTGGAACGTAACATCCCTTTTTGTACTAGTTCTGGGTTTCATACAACACGATTTCACACAACACGGCATTTTCTAGGAACCTAACTACCGTGTTATAGGAGGGTTAAATGTACCTATAATGAATTAAAGAGAATCACTGCATATCTTATGAACATTTGATTAAAATGTAATCATTCATGTGATGATAAGAAACTTCCAACAGAAAATAAATTAAAAGCATTAAAGTGAAGGAAATATTTCTGTCATATATTTCTCTAATATCAATTCATATCTTATACTAGATGAAACGTACATGTCATTTTGGTTGGCAAACGATTGATCAAAATTCAATTGTAATTAACTCGGGGGTAATTGTAAACGTTAATCGATGGCAACATTTCAAACTGGCATCAATCCCGTTTCCGGTTTGAGGAAATTGTGAAAGGAAGAAATTGTTTCATTTTTATGACAGAATAAATTTTAAAAAGTACATAGCGGCAGAGAACCTCAAGACACAAAAACAAAATAAAATTTATGCAATTTCACAAAAATGAATTTGTAGAGTGATATCAGAGTTTATTTTGGGAATGAAGAATTAAAATACAATGAGAAATAACCTTAATATTTTTTTAACAATTAGGAATTCGTCTTCGTCTTCTTAGAGTTGGGTTTGTATGTCATTGGTCACCCCTGCTTTTATCAGCATTTTGTACTATTAACTCTAAACCCAATGTTTCCTATTTCCAGTTGCTCGGGTCACCCACTTTATTATTAAAGTCAGATAACCCTTTAATGGAGTCTAGGTGTAACTCTATAGTATGGATGATGCCTAAAGAAGTTAATCTAGGGAGGACAAGAGCCTCGCGCATTCGTAAATGATATGCTTGCCGTTTCCTCTTGCATATGACATTTCCTGCAGACAGGGTCTTGCTGAAACAGTCCCATTTTATGGAGGTGTTTTCTGAAATAGTAGTGCCCAGTTATGAAGCCTACGGTTAAACGTATCTTCTGCCTATAGCATCTTAGAATTTTAGAGGCAATCCTCGCTAATGATCCACAGATCATACTTTTAGCGTGGGTTTCACCAGGAGTGTTGAACCAAGCTTCATACATCTTCTGTTTCTCCCATCTAAGAACATTTGTTTTTGCGGTCTTCGAATTGATCCCACAAAAAGGTTCTGAACCGATGGGAAAACAATTGGGAATTAAAATAGCACGAGAGAAAATTGCATATTTTTATCTCTAAGTATTCAAATATAGAACTGGATAATAGTATCTTTATTAGATTGTACATTATTCATTACAATAAATATAGAATATATTTTACTATTTAATAATTTTTATGATTAGTTTTATCATATCTTGTACAAGTTGTTGACCCGAGGTCAGCAGGGCTAGACCAGGTCCATGAGCGTGTACACCTTCAAGAAGTCCAACACCATAAGTGGATTCTCCATCAGATCTCTCCCGGAGAGAACAAGGCATAGAAGAATATGTTCAGTAGAGGCCTGTTCATTTAAACACTTGGAGCAAATTTCAAATTTCTTCATACCCTCGACCATTGTTTTGACTTACCAAAATAGTTCTGGAAAGAATCATTCTCTTTAAGCAAGGTTCTACTGTATAAGTGAATTTGTTCCCCCTCATACTATTCATGTAAATAAAATAGATCAATAAAATATATATAATGTCTAACATGATTATATTCGTTTATCATAAAATTTAAATACATAGAAAACAAACTTCATGTCGACAAAAATGTAACCTTATTTTATTTACATTATTAAAATTTATATATGCCTTCAAGCATCGTCTGCAATGTAAAAATTTAAAACTTAAATTTTTTTAAATTACATTGGAATAAATTTGAAAATTATTTAACAGAAATTTCTTAGTAATAGAGATAAAAATAAATTCAGAAATCGTTCAATATATGCCACTAAAAAAATTTAAAACATGTATTTCCAGGTAAAGTTTAGAGATTGTAATATTTACTAACAACCACATTTTAAAGTAAATTCATTGTTTCCAATAATATGAAAAATCCTTTGTCAATAAATTTAGGTTGATTACCATATTCTGAATATATATATAAGAACATATCTAAATAAATATTTCGATAAAAGTTTGAGAAATAATTCAGTAATTTGCAATTCACGCATTAGTATTTATAGCCATTAAATGTTCTTATTGTTTTATACCCATCATTTTATTACTGAATGTGAGAGTGCCTGAAGCTATTTAAAAAATGCATTTGAAGTTGATTTTTATTATATAAAAAATCGATATATTTTTTTAATTTTATGAAACAAAAGGGCATAATACAGTTCAGTTTTCTTGTTGTATAAATTATATCTTTTTAGGAACAAGGGCAGATTAAGTAAACCTCAGAGATCTATTATGTTAAACCACTGCATAAGCGTATTTTTCAGAATTTAGAGCTGTAGCATTTACATTTGAAAATATTAATCATAATTTGATAATGTGACTTTTAGTAAATTTCTGCAGCAATTAATTTGCGCAATTTGTATCATTACCCTTTTACCTTTCTAAAGTGTTTGAAACAATTCCTCTCTAAAGGTATCCTTGAATAATTCATAACAATCAAATACGTCTTTCAAAAAATCAATCGACTAGTTAAATTTAAATAAAATTCTCACATTTAAGCTTAACTAGAGCATTTGATAAATTTTGGGATATTTACGAAACAGTTCTTTCAACAGTGTTAGAAGAGGAATCAATGCTTCAGCTTAGAGTAATTGCAATCAATATTGTTTTTAATTAAATGATAAATTACCTTAACTATAACATTTTATAATTTTACATAGAGAGGCTATAATAATTGCAAATTTAACATGTAAAGATGTAAAAGCAGGAAAATGAACAAGGAGAATTTCTTTGAAAAAATGTCATTAAGAGTAGAAAACAACTTACAACATGGCCTTTGATATCATCTATTGTTTCATCTGTAACAATGTTATAGATTATCTGTAATGATAAAAAGTCATTGCATTTCTTATGAGCACTTGATTAGAATACAATCACTATTGCTACCATAAACAGAAAATAGAGTACAGACGTCGAATTAAGGAAATAATCCTAACTTTATGCTATCATATCATAATGAAAAGGAAATTGAACACTTTTCAAATTTAGGTTAAAAATATGGATTCTATAGAACTTGGGGGCTAATGGGAGAAGTTAAGCGATGAAAACATTTTAAACAGGTGGCCATCCCATGGGTGGGCAACTTTGAGACATTTAGCAACAGTCTACAACTATTTAGCAACATTTAGCAACAGGCTCAACTTGCCAACTATCCCACAAACATTATCTCAACTTGCCAACTATCTAGAGATTAGAATTGTATTAAAATTAATTTACTTAGGACTTTTTTCAAAATAGGTTGTTGACATAGTTGATTGGACAGGTTTTTATGAATAATAACTCAAGTTTATTAAAAAAAATTGGTTTTCTTTGATAGATATATTTAGGGACTATGAAATATGATATGGATCATATTAGTGTTCTTCACACGAGCTTTATAAGGAAAGTAAACTATATTAGGAATTAACTAACATTCACGATAGTAAAATAGTAAAAACTAACTTATTTTTTAATGCCACATCAAGATATTCGCACTTTGGTATAAATCACATATATTTCCTTACATTCACGAAGTCATATACCAGTTTATAAGAAAATTGTTTTTTATAGGAGCTGATGTGTATCCTCTGACAAGATGCATGGAAGAAAAACATCCAAGTAAGCCACCGAATTTACTAGTTTGTCTCCAGTTTCATTGAAAATAATCTTCATGGGATACATAATTTTAATACCTGGGTAAAAATTAGCCACTTGAATAAGTTTATTTTTCAAATGAAAAAATAACTTATTCGGTATTAGAATTATATATAGCTGTATGAACAGACTTACTGTAAAATTGTACATTAGAGACCATTGTAAAATTGGACATTGGGACATTAGAGACCATTAAATATCTTCATTAGTATATTTCTAGGGTTTCTGCGGATAAGGTAAGAACCAACTAATTAAATTCTAAATGTAAAGGACTGTAGTAGAGACCAAACAGCAAAATAAGTCATCTTGTAGGGTTTTGCCTCATATTTAAGAATAAACCAGCAAGCTTGAAATTGATTTTGAAGTAGTTTGATAAAGAAATCTTTAATATGAAAGTAAAGACTTATTTGGGAATTCAAAATCTGATACGGATGGATGCTGTGGAACACGAGATTGGGGCAAATACGAACTGAATCAAATAATCCGATTCCTCAATGGTTTTTAATATAGTTGAGGAGTGAAGAATATTGAGACGTTTGAGAACAGATCTTCCACTATATTTGAATACAGAAGAAGAAACTTTAAGGAAGGGTGTTCGATTATAAATTTGAAATTAACTGAAGTTTATTTGATAAGGGAACTGTATCGGCTATTTTTCTTAAGACAAGATTAGGAGTCCATCTAGGAAAGAACAAAGCAATTCCAACAAGCAATTTATTGGATAGTTCCTCCATTAATACAGGAACTCAAATTTATAGAAAGGTCTTACGAAAAATTTTACAAGTAAAAAATGAATAAAAAAGAATTATACAAAAATGTGTCACCCTATAGTATATATAAGATTAAAAAAAAATGACTGAAATATTTAACAGCATTCTGTAATTTATCAAAATTTTAAACAAGGTTTCTTAAGTAAGTTTTGATAACTAAATAAAATGTTCTTAAAGAAAAGGAGAAAATAAATTTCAAAACAATGTTGGTTGGTTTGTTTGTTTGTCGCTCAACGGTCATTTTTTGCACACGAGGGCTAATTAGACCGGCACCTACGGTTTAAAGTGGATTTCGAACCACTACAAACATCCATGACCAAGGTGGGATTCGAACCCACGAACTGTTGAACCGAAGGAAACATCGCTAACCATTCGGCTGCCAGCTCGGCTATTTTCAAAACAAGTACATTTTTGGTTAATTATTCATGTTAATTATTAACCATTCCTATACTTTTTATAACAGCCATTAATAATGTCAGTTATTTGAATTTAATGCATTTTCTGACAATTTCTTCAGACCACATTGTAACGTCACGTCTTTTATACCAGGAACTCAGTCACGAGCTTCAAAACCAAACACTTTAACTACTTATTAAATAGAATGACACTTTTGAGGTGTAAATCCATGGTTAGTGGCCATGGTTTCTTACCCGAGCTGTCATTTTAATTTCTAGGTACATTTAAATTCCATTTTAACTTAATGCTTTAAAGTTTTAATTTAAAAAGAATTCTGCTATTACTCCTTTACTTAAAACTATGATGTTTTAAATTTATTGTGGAGAGGCGAATATTATGTACATATTGTTTTATATGTAACATACAAAAATGATTAACAGAAAAAAATGCTAAAAAATACATTAATCTATTGATTTAAAAAATACAGATAAATATGGGAATAATTTCCATCATGTTTTTCAGTAAGATTATTTAAATTACAAATATTTAAATTCTTTATTGCATAACTAATTACTGTTGAACCAACCTGATTTTCATTTGATGTTTCTTATTAATTTTTTTGCAAATTTTAAATTGTGTGATATGACATTTATATATAAAACATATTTTTGAAAAAATCTTGTTCATTCTAAAATATTTTCGATAAAACACTGACATAAAAATATCTAATTAGGTTCAAATACGATTATTGTGAAGAAGTTATTTAAGTAACTTCGTATCAATAATTAATATTAAAAAATGAAGTGATCAATATTTGAAATGCAAAATGTTATAATTCATTTAAAAGCAATCATTAATTATTATAATTAATTCAAAAGTTAAATTAATCCCAAATCATGAAATTTTAAATGAATATTTATCTGACGTTCCATTTTTAAGATGAGCTCAAATACTAAATAAATTTTATTTAGTCTGTTTGTGATTACGAATAAAGAATATAAAATATTGATATTTCACGTTAAACAATAGAAACATATGTTCATACAGCAATTAGGTTATTCTCTTGTAAAAATACTTAATTAAAAGTTAACAAATAGTTAAATTTAACCCTTTATAAGGCCGTGGGAAGTATACTTCCACAGTTAAAGTATCTGACTTCTGTTGGTAACCACATGCCAACTTCACAAAAAGAATAGATGCTTCCGTTTGTGATCTACTAAAGCACAAGAAAAGAGAACGCGATACGTTTACGCAGCGTACCATGTCCTACGGTGTGTTGCAATTTTTTTAAACTTCATGGAAAGTAATAAACAGAAATTCTTAAATATCTGAATACAAAAGGCATTTAATTTCTAATTCCTTTTGTAAATTTTAGTGTAAATAATTGTAGATATTAGAATTTGCAAATTATATTTTATAAATGCAAGGCGATATGAAAAGGAATGCAAAGCAAAAGGTGCGCTATCTTTTTCTATCTCTCAGGGGATGGTGTAAAGCATACTTCGTACACTACAAAAATAGTAATTAAAATCAATAAAATATTAGGTAAGTATCTGAATCAATTTTTTTTATAAATCAATCTTAATCCCAAAATTTCAACATAGCATTACCAGAAAAAAATTGCTCTGTTATAGGTCTTAAAGTTACACCATAACCCATTCACTAAAAGATTGATGGCATCTGAACCTCTGGTGATAATATCTGCCGGGATATTGTCATTAAGAGTTACATGTTTCCAATCGTAGCTCTTGCACAGCAACTGAAGTTCTGCTATCCAGCTACTTACGAAAGTCTTTAGTGTAGATCCAGGCTGAGTGTTGATCCAAGCTAGGACTATGGTTGATTCTGTCCATAAAATGACCTTATCAATGTGTAAATATAGGATAGGTATGGTCCTTTTGACTAATCTAGCTAGCATCAGTGAGGCGCAAAGCTCCAGACGTGGAATGGTTACTGACTTTAAAGGAGCTGCTCTTGATTTACGGCAAAGAAGTCTTGTTTGAAAGTGTCCAGTCTTAATGCAACATCTTATGTACAGTGAAGCAGCATAACTTTTCTGACTTGCATCTGCGAAGCCATGGATCTCTATTTAGACGGTATTTTCAGTAAGGACATATCTGAGAATAGTGATTCTATTTACCTCTTCTAATTTTAGAAGAAATTCCTTCCACTTCTGAAGTAAACTTGGGGGCAATAGGTCATTCCAATCTAACTTTTGTTGTCAAGGACTCTGCATAAAGATCTTTGCCTTTGTCACCACTGCTTCAATTACACTTATAGAATCGTATAATTTGGCAATAGTTGAGAAGACTTTTCTTTTTGTGAACACATCCTAATGTTCTATGTTTACTTTGAAGGAAAAATAATCAACTGGGGTTGCCACAGCATTCCTAATGCCCTTACAGACATTTGATGAGAAGTTTCTTTAAGTGAATAATCTGAACTGGAAACCTCTTGTAACAATTCTGGATCATTGGGAATCCATTTATGGAATTCCATTCCACCATGAATTAAAAGGCTTATAGCTGTAATTGTAAATCATTTGCCTTTTCCAAAATATCAGCTCCACTTTAAAAATCATCCATATGAATGTCTCTACAGGTTATTGCAGCAGGTTCGGGAGAATTCTTGCATTCGTCTTCAGCCAACGCTTTCAATGTTCTCATTGCTAGAAATGGGGAACTTACCATTCCATAAGTTACGGTACATAGATTATAAATTTTTAAAAGAGCGTCTTTACTAGTCTTCCAAACGATGTGTTGTAATCGTTATGGATCTATCAAAACCTGTCTAAACATTTTCTTTGTATTGGCACTAAAGCCATATCTATGAGTTCTAAACCTATTGAACAGAGAGATGATATCTTGTTGGATAGCCCCTCCATTTAATAGAACAGAGTTCAAAGACAGACCACTAGTGGTTTTGCAGGATGCATCGAAAACTACTGTTAAAGGAGCCGATGATTTTTCCGGTTTATAAACAGCATGATGAGGGATATAATAAATGACCTCGTTATTTTCATCATGCTTAATTTCTTCCATATGTCCTAAATTTTCATATTCTTTTCTAAATTCATGGCACAAATTTTGTCATCATTTTATTCAATCTATTTCATATGGCATCTAACCTTTTAATGGCATTTTTCTTGGAAAGCCTTAACATTTCCCTTGCATCCTCTTTCAAAGATAACTGCACTATAAATCTACCAGTCTCATCTCGTTTGTATAGCTTCAAAAAATGTTCTTCGCACATCACTTCTTCACTTTTAATTAAACCTTTATTATCCCCTGGGATGGATTCTAGTACAAGAAACTCTTTCTAAATTCTAAGTTTTATTTATTCAATAAACAACAATATTTTTGATTATCGGACTGCAGGAATGATTCAGCGATTAAATATCCTAAGTGACTAGCTTGCAGTAATAAAGCGCCATCTAATGTTCGTGTTTGTTCAATCTTTAAAATTAAAAAAAATAATTCACTACCAATCAACGCGTCGATTTCCTTTAGAATGTAAAATTCTAGATCTACCAATTCAATAGAATTCGGAATTCTTAAATTTGAAATATCCAATTTAGTAGTAGGAATTAAATCCGTAACCCGCGGTACCACTACCATTTATAAACAACGTAAAAATGTTTTATCACCATTTTAAACTTCAGCATTTACTGCATATTTTCCCCATTACCAATACGTCAGATAATCCAGAAATATTTATTTTGTTTGGCTTTAATTTTATTCCCAATTTGCTTGCCGCGGTTTCTGAAAATAAACAAATAGAACTACCTGGGTCTAAATAGCATCTCATTTTTATTCTTTCTCCCTTTTTATTTTCCATAAAGATGTAAACAGTGTTTAGTAAAACAGATTTATTGCAAGCACGCGTTAAGATTGTCGTCGTAACTTGACTTCCATTGGGGTCTTCCTCATACTGAACATCTATGACCTTCGAAGAATCATTCATTTTTTTTGTTTCGTTTTGTGACTGATGCAGAAGTGAATTGTAAGCTTTATTACAGCCATTTAATTGGCACTTAAAGTTTGACCTATTTTTATCGGAATGAGAATGAAGACAGTTTTTACATAAAATTATTACGATTAAAAAAATCATTTCTATCCTTAACTTTCATATTTTGAAACATAATGCATTGAAGTAGGGGATGTTAATTCTTACATGGGACACATGGTTTTGAATGAAAATTGTTTGTATGCGCTGCAAAAGATTTTGGGTTAACATTATTAGTGATAGCTTTATTAATAACTTCATTAGAGATTGGAGTACGGCTAATGCTTTCTAGCATTGCACATTGCTTTTCTATAAATGTTATCTATGAATCAAATTGAGGTACTTCAGAGGTTTTAAGGGAAAACTTGAATTGTTTCCTTGTTACTCTAACTAGTTTTTGAAGGATAATGTTTATTAATAAAATATCCGATTGTTTTGCTCATAATTTACCTCCTTTAATGCTCTTACATTTTCCTTGGTGCAATCTACAAAAGAACGTAGTTACTTTGCAGATTCATGATGAATCTTATCATAATTTAATAAAGCTAAAATATGAAAAATAAACAATCGATCTTTGATTTTCAAAATGTTTTTCACGAGCTTTAAATAAGGATTCAAAACTATCATCAGACGATTCTAATACTTTAGATTCCGATTTCAAAGATGCTCGTAAATAATATAATCGTTGAGAATCATTTAACTGAGTATTGTTATTTATTAAGTTAGAGAAATGAGCCTTAAACTTTGCCCTGTCAGTATATGCTCCAGAGAAAATTGGATTCGGAATTTCAGGTAAGCGTATTTTAGTACATATAGTACCTTCCCCTTCATCAGAATTATTTACGAATTAGCTTTGAATGAACCGAGCAAAATTCGTAGGCTTACCTTTAATTTCTCGAGACGATCAACTGAAGCCTCGATATCTTCTTTCACTTCTGGAATTCCTTCAAAACCAGGAATTTCGTAATATTTCACTCTTATAATTCCTCGAGTGGCCTTTGGTATTGCTCCTCCTGCCCCCACCACGGTTAGGGTCATGACACAACCTCTGGAATGGGATATGGACATCGAGTACAGGGCTATCAGCAGCAAAATTAGGCTCACTACGGAAGTCATTCATAAAATTAGCAACTCTCCTATGTCTGCAAATGACATTGAACTGTTACTTATTCATAGTCTTGAGCTTACTAAGCTAACAGAAAAACTCACCAAGTATAAACTCAGGAAAGACAACAAACAAGAAACTCTTAAACCTACACCTCAAATAGTAAATCGCACTCCGGCTTTTACAATTCCTACAGAATACAGATTCGAATCGTTTATGCAAATTGAAAAAGATGATTCAATTGATAAAAATGAAAACTTCCCTCCTTTACCTCAAATCACCCATGAACCACACACGAATAACTTCAATAAAAGAAAAAATGACGAACCAACCAATACAACCAATAAAAAAACGAATGATGCCTTAAATTCACAAGCAGAAAACCACGAAAATGATGAAATTCAATTTCAACCAGCTAAAATGAACAATAGAGTTCCACCCATTGTTATAAAAGATAAAAACATCAATTGGAAAAAATTACAAGAATTATTCAAAACTAATAATATCTCTGGTTACTCTGGCAAGATGACTGGATCTGAAATTCTTACATTAAAAATTGAGTCGTCAGATACTCATCGCAAAATCACTAAACTTTTGGATGATAACAATACTTCCTATCATACTTTTCTACTCCCTGAAGACAAAAACTTAAAAATTGTAATTAGAAATCTACCTCCCATTTATACTCCTGAAGAAATTACAAACGAATTAATTTTTGAAGGCTTCACTGTCCTCAACACTACTCAAATGAGTAAAAATGTCGACGGCAATAAAATAAACCTACCATTATATGTAGTGACTTTACCTAAAAGCGACAAATCTAAAGAAATATTCAATATAACTCATCTATTTAATTTGGTTATTAAAGTTGAAAATTACAGAGACCGCAAAGGTACTACGCAATGTTTCAGATGTCAGGGTTTTCACCATGCACAAACTTCCTGTCATCATAATTTCAAATGCGTTAAATGCGCAGGAGAACATCATCACTCCCAATGCACAAAACCTACTACTACTCCTGCAAAATGAGCAAATTGCGGAGATAATCACCCTGCAAGCTACAGAGGATGTAGCAAATTTCCTAAAAATAAAAGTAAAAATTCATTTGAACAAATAAAAAGCAAAATAGTGCCAAGCACAAATCCTAACTTATCATACGCTAATGCTTTAGTAAATAATAACGAAACCATAAATAAAACAAAAAATATTATAAATGAAGCAAACTCAGTGATAGCGGATCTCCAAACTCTGATTAATTACGTCAAAGGCTCAGGAATTTTTGAACTCACTGCGCAAGTTAAACAACTAAACGAGGCCATTGCCAAGAAACAGAAAACCTTCCAAATCAACGATGAATAATTTGAATCGTAACGTTTCTCCAATTCAAATCGCTACTTGGAATGCAAATGGAATCGCTAATAAAATCTCAGAATTTGCAGAATTTATTGATAAACATAATATCGATATCATTCTTCTTACTGAAACACATCTGACTCCTCAAAATAATTTCAAAATTCCCAACTACAAAATTTACAGAATGGACAGACTCCACCACAAAGGAGGAGGAACTGCAGTAATAATAAAAAACTCATATAACTCCGCCCACTTCAGTTCTACTACAGGAAATGGATTCGAAGAAACTTCTGCCATTATTAATCTTCCAAATAACTTAAATCTTAAATTTACAAGTCTCTATAACAGACCACAAAGTGTACCTACAGCTAATGACATTCTTGCTATTATGGACAATAAATTTCCTACTATCATTGGAGGTGACCTAAACTGCAAAAATGAACTTTGGGGATGCAGATCTACTAACGAAAATGGTAAAATTCTCAGGACTATCATTCAAAATAATAATCTCAAAATTATTGCTCCAATAGAACCCACCCACTACAGCCCTCATCTAACTCAAGGAGATATATTAGACATTTTCATAACAAATAGCAACATTCCAATATCTGCTAACACCATCATTGAACTTTCATCGGATCACTTACCAGTTATTGGCTGCATTGGATTGAACAAAAATAATAACATTAATAAACTCATATCCCGCACAAACTGGCAACATTTCTATAACATCTTACAAGATAAAGCTAATAAAGAACAAGCTCAACTGCAAGATACCTTACATATCAGTGAACCCTGCATCATAAATAAACAACTCTTGGAAAGCTACATTACAGATAATATTAACAAATTCAATTAAGATATTATAGAAGCGAAAAATACTTCTACAATTAACATTAAATATGAAGATAACTACCTAAAACTTCCTACAAACATCAGAAACCTCATCAAAGAAAGAAACTGCACTAGAAAGAAATACCAAAAAACTTGGAATCCTTATTATAAAACCTTAAATAATAAATTACATAAATTAATCAAAAAATTATGTGCTGAACATAGGCAAGAAAACTGGAATAATAAAATCACTAATCTAAGTACTGAAAATAATTCTGTCTGGATTTTTGCGAAACAACTTAAAAATAAAAATCATTTAAACTCTCACATTATTGGACCAAATGGACCTATGTACTCTATCAATGAAAAGCTGAATATTTTTGCAAATTCTCTTTACTAACAATTCCAACCAAATCAAAATATTAATACTAGCTTCACCTTTCCCATAGAACAAACTGTAACTCATTTTATAAGCAATACTCCCTTATACACCAGTATCGAATCTACGAACCTCTGTGAAATAACTCAAATTATCAAGAAAATCAAAATTAAAAAAGCGCCAGGTGCTGATAACATCATTAATAACATGATTAAAAAACTTCCATTGGACTATATCAAGAAATTTGTCAACATTTACAACATCTGCCTTAAATTTTCAATCTTCCCATCTATTTGGAAAACTGCAACAATAATCCTCTTCCCTAAACCTGGTAAAGACCCCAGAAAACCTGAGAGCTATCGACCTATTAGTTTACTTCCTACTTTAGGAAAAATATATGAAAAAATAATTCTTAATAGAATGATTGAATACATTAAATTATTTCCCACTCAACAGTACGGATTTAGAAAAGACCTCTCCACTGTTAAACAACTCATCAGAATAACCGAAATAATTGGAAATAATATGCATAAAAAACTCTATACAGCCATGACTATGTTAGACGTATCTAAAGCCTTCGATAGAGTTTTGCATGATGGTCTCATCTTCAAACTTATCAAACTTAATTTAAACTCAGATATCATTCATCTAATTCACAATTATATTAAAAATCGCTATTTCCAAGTCAAGCAAAATGATGTCACCTCACTGACTCTTAACACTAATGCAGGCATTCCCCAAAGCAGTATTCTTGGACCTATTATATATCTATTTTTTAATTATGACTTCCCAATTTCTACTAATAACACAATAAACATCGCATTCTACGCAGACGACACTGCTATCCTAGCAGAATCAGCAAATCCTAATAATGCTCTCAAGAAAATACAAAACGAACTATTCAAAATCGAAAAATGGTGTCAAGACTGGCGTGTTGTCATAAATGCAGATAAATCTCAAACTATAATATTCTTAAGAAAGAAAAGAGTTAAAATGAAATATAAAATTACAAATAAATTAATATTGTTTGATAAAACTATTCCTCAGGTTAAAGAAGCTAAGTACCTTGCCCTCACTCTCACATCTAGATTCACTTGGACCAAACACATTAATAATGTCACCAAAATGGCATATGCTGCTTTCGGCTGCTTAAAAAATCTTATTGGCAAGAAATCAAAACTTAATAGAAAACTGAAAAGACTATTATACATTTCTATGATTCGCCCCGTTGTCACTTACGCTTCCCCTGTTTGGAATAATATTGGCAAAAATGAAAGAAGAAAACTTCGAAATTTTCAAAATAAAATTTTTAGAATTATAGCAGGTGTTCCCTACTATGTGAGAAACAAAAATATTGAAAAAGACCTCAAAATTGAAGACATTTTAGTGCATATTCGTAAATTAAATAAGAATTTCTATGAAAAAGCTAAACTCTGCAATACTGCAAATTTCAATGATATTTTTAATTATAAATATATTCCTGAACTTAGCAAATATAGACCTATTGCTACTCAATTTTTTCTAAGTGAAAATGAATTTTTATAAGTGTTTACAGCTATTTTGTATATAGTGTACATATTCTACATTTTCATCTTGTATTTCTCCTATATTTTGTATATATTTGTATATTTTCAACTTTAACACTTGCAAGTATTTTTTCTTGGAATTTCTACTGAAATTTGTTCAAGCTCCGACCACTAGAACAGCTTCATGCTGATTGGATATTAGGATTCCATTGCATTCCTTACTCCGCTGTACATTTCAGCGCTTCTCCGTTAATAATGTCAAGTTTCTCCATTCGGAACTATTTCAGATGAAAGAGTAAAAGCCTGCTTCGCAGGCTGACACTCTGGAATAACCACAGATCCAAGATCCAAGAGGTATTGCTCAATTTTCTTTAGCTTCACTTCAAGTTCCGTTGTGTTGGTAGCATTTGTTTCCTTTTCAGCAACATTCCCAGTTTTGTAATATTTCCTGTAACAGCACATATACATCGATTTAACTTCTCTATTAAGCTTGAAGTGTTTACCTTTACAGGTTTTGATTTGTACGTATCGAATAGCTGGACCTCCGGCTCGACGGAACAAATGTTCTTTCACGAACGTAAATTTTCTCGCTTTATTTTATGTTTAAATTGAGCCAAAAGCACTCGCCATTAACTATTTTATTTTCAATATAAAAACATTATTAATCCCCGCTTTATCCGGGTGACAGATAGAGAAAGAAATGTTACAACCCACTTGGTCGGGGGGCGTTTCTTCTTCTGCCTTTTTACTTATTTTCGCCACACAGAGACAATGGTGCTGTAGTTAAAATTTCGACACGGAACAAAGTCTTTAAATTCAATTTGGCATCCAGAGCAAGCCTTTGCAACTGATAATTTTTCTTATGCGATCGAAAAGAGATCCGTCATTTCACAAATTTAAAAATTGTTTCATCCATTAGATGTCCAAGGATCGATTCTTACCAGTCTATGGTTGCTCAAATTATCTTTCGGTGAAGAACTTCCACTTGAATTGTGAAGCGAATGGAATCGTTTCTCAGAACCTTCATCGTCATTGGATACGATATACGTTCCACATGGAATTCTGGTCAATGGGGCTGAATATATTAATCTGATTGGAATTTGTGATACCAAAAAGGATGGATTTGGAGCTGTTGTCTACATTGGATTCTCGAGTCAATGTAGCAAGTATAAAGTTTCATTTTTGTGCGGTAAATCAAGCATTTGTCTATTCTGTGGTTCTACAATTCTTCCATGTATTCTATCACCGTCTAATTCATACTAAATATTTTTGATGCATACTGTCAAGAATCCTGAAGTTGTCCACGTTGAGTAACAAAATCAAAATATAGAATAAAATTTTCTATGACTCCTAATTCAGTCTTCCTGCAACGTCGTCAAATTAAATACTAACAAATTTTGAGTATTTACAAATTGTATATGTTTATTATTAATAACGTTATGCGCGCATAAAATTTGAGGTATTTAATCTAACAAATAATTAAAAATCTTATAAACAAAATAGTCGACAAGTTTGTTTTGAATCACTATGCGTCTTTATTATTAAAAAACACATAATGATGCGTACGCTGAATATGGAAGATTTTGCCACGATTATCATTAAAATTCGAAAAATGATAGAACATCGATCATGTGATATAAGACTTAATTTATTGAGATAAAAAGAGGTGTGGTTCACTCTTATACATCGTAGTTACACCGTTCCTATATAACAATAATAGCAATGCTTATAGCTACCAATATTACTATATAACGTTGGATTATAAATATTTGAATATTCAGTATTTATATAAATGAGATGTCTGTATCTGCATAATAAATACTTGAAGTTCGTTAACCCGAGCTTCAAGTTAGCAATGGTTAAACTGATGTATGCTAGATAGAACAAAATGTGCTCTTGTAATTTTATTGACGAAGTTTTATGGAAACCGAATTTGTATGCCAGGTATAGTCGATTGAATGTACTGCATTTAGAAAGTGTCTCAGTGAAATTATTTTCCGTTTTAGAAAATAAAAGGTTTATTAAAGTAACATATTAACTTAATGATTAGTTCGGGCTATTTAAAAATGGAATTTTACGTGGATTCTATAATTGCTTAATTGATACTAAAATAGTTACGTGAAATTTAATATAATTATGTCAAATTACAAATTCCTTCCTTTTTAAAACAAAAATTAAATTACACTAAATATGAAACAAAACTGAGATTAAAAATATTTTTTATAATAAAAAAAATATAGGAACTTTTACACTGATTATCCTTCGTAGTATCTTTCATCCCGGTGTTACAAATATAGTTAATGAATAGAAATGAAAAACAAAATTTTTTATCAAAAACGTGAAACATTATTTTGTATTAATAATAGTGAGTAATTGATTATAAGTTTGCTGAACGATTTTCTTCTCATCCCACCTATTTCGGTAGGAATCTTAAAAAGAAAATATATGATAACTATAAACAATACCAGAAAGATTCTTAAATTAGACAGAGGTGCATTAAAACTCTAATTAATTTAAATTTTAAACTATCACATTAAAACTAAATCTAAATTTACTTTCATTCCAAGAAAATAATTTATATTTGTTAAAGTAATATTTAACATGGAAAATAATGTTTCATTAAGGTAGTATTTCCCTAGTTAAAAACGAAAGAATTTTACTGTCCTTGACATTTTACTATTGTTTTTTAATATTAATTGAAAAAATAGTAAGATTTATAAAAAAAAAACTGAGATTATTAAAATTGTTTACTTTTTTAGTTTTTTTTACTAAATAATTTTATAAATTTAACATTACAATCTTAATGCTAATAATTAAATGAAATTACATGGTCTTGGTTTTAAAATTAAGAGTGAGTTACACCAAAAATAACTAAAAGTAAAAAGTGTTTTATTTATGAAACGTGAAAAAATACACAGGCTTATTTATTTATTGATTATTCATCGTTTATTGATTATCGGCTTATCATTTATTGGTTATTCGTTACACTATTGTATGTAATTCAAGTACATACGTGAAAACTATAGTTTCTTAAATAGAAAAGGGAAACGAAATATATCAGAATTATAATGAAAAATTAACTACGATTTGTTAGAAAAAAATGAAATAGCAACTTTTATGTACATACTATTAATTCATATGTTCAATAAGCTTGCTTATGATTTGTTTTAAAGCAAACTTTGTGTTCTAAAACAGTGTTCTAAAAAATATTACAATTCATGTCATTAAAATTAACAAATCTGAAAACTTGGATGTTTCCTGCGACGAAAAAGGTGTGTCTCTCTCTAGCTGGCTTAACTCATACGTCCAATAGGAGGAGAGGTTATAGCTCTGATTGCTTATTTTCTCTGATATTTTCAATTTGAATTTTACAGTTTTTTTATAAATTGGTCGTATTGTTGAAATATAATTATATACATTAATTTTTTAAAAATTGAGATAGGTGCGTATTTATTTAATTCGTCTTTACAGTCGTAATTGGTGGTGTTTATGAATTCGGGATTCGGATGTTCTGCAATGTCTGCCAGGAATGTTTCTGCTTGTGTTTGATATATTTATTAGTGTTGGGATCCTAAAATATCATGAGCGTTTGTAATCATTCTCAGTAAGATATTTTGAAGAATTTCTAGTTTCTGAAAATTTGATTTAATTGTGGAACCGTAAATTGGTGATGCATACACAATTATTGATCGCTTGTACAGATTAATTTTTTTATATTTCAATTTTACTGAGAGAAAAATTTGTCCCAATTAATCGGAAGAGGTTTTCATTCCTCGCAATGAATTTATTCCTGCGAAAAATTCCTTTTTCAGTGTGGGGGATTATTGTAAGTCTCCTGTCGAGACAGTTAGTCATGTTTTGGTTGTCTTTCTATTGTTTTACTTAGAACTATTAATTTTTCAGGAAGTTTATTGGAGAAAGAAAAGAAGATTGCCTATGTCAATCTGTACAATCCCTAGTGCAGTTCTCTCTAGCACATTTAAGATGTTTTGATTTTCAAAAGCAGTTTCAGGAACCGTGGTTTAATCTTATTATTTATTGCTTGTGTTTGTGTGAGTGCTTGAGAAATTTCCAAAGAAATATATAATTTACATCATTTTTGTGTTGTTGTCTGTTATGTTAGCTATTTTATTACTAAATTCTTAAAGTTTATTTCCAAAAGTATGGGTTTACTATTCGGCAAAATTTTATTATATATCCAAGGTTTTATGTTGCAGAGAAATTTTGGATGTTGGGTAAATTCTGTGTGTTATTTTGACTAGTGCTTGGTAATGGGGGGAAATGTTCTTTTGAATTGCTTCCTAGTTCTTTTAGGTGCCTTTGGGCAATTTCTCCAGTTTGCTGGATGTTGTCTTCTACAATACATTTTACCAAAGTTTTTTTTTTTTTTTTTTTTTTTTTTTGGATTTGCACAATCCCTAGAGCTGCGCTCTCCTTCACATTTAAGACATTTTTCTTTACAAAAGTAGTTTTTGGAACCATGATTCCAGGCCTGACAGTTATAACATTACAAGGCTCCAGGTCTCTATAAGCTTCTGCTTTTACTACTGTACTGCATAGTTCTTCTTTTTGATAAATTGCTTCAATATTTTCACTTTTGCTGAACTGTATTTTGAAAATAGGTAGCTTTTATTTGTCTTTCGACATTCTCCGTTGTGTTATTTTAGCAACTTTGAAATTCCTTTCTTCTATTTCCCCTTTCATTTTTTTTAAATCCATGTAGATCGGGAGGCTTTCCATTACAATTTCTTTTAGTTTTAGTTTTTTCATTTAAATGATTTTTCATTAAAGCTTTTTTTGTTCGATTTTTATGTTTATATATTTTAAATCCCTCTCTTCATCTCATCAGTATTTTTTGAACTTATCGTGTAATTATTTTGCCTTTTATTATTTTTTTCGGGATGAACAACATCAATATGCATATTTTCATCTTTTAATGTTTAACTTAACAAATTTGAGGAGATATTATCGTTTCCACTCTCACTTAGACATTTATTTTGCTTTCCAGGGTAATTCATTTTATATACATTTTCAATATTTTTTTAAAGAATTATCATTTAGTATAGTATCGGAATAATTTGCATAAAGCAACATTTTCAATAGAATTTTCATAGAGTTTCACAAGATTATTACAGTCAATATTTCAGAAGAATTTTCATCATTTTAATTTGAATTTTTGGAAGTATTAATTGCAGTTATGCACCAATTAAGGAAGTTCCACTTACCTTTCAGTTGATTGGATTTATTCCGTTTTTTATAGTTGTTATTATTTAGAAAGCATCCAATTGTGTCTCACGAGGAGAGTAAATTTCTTCGTTTATCAGAGTTTCCATCATAATTTTTCCCTCATTTATTCCAGCTTCAATAGTTATTATTTCCTCATTTAATTTAAAAAAATTTATATTTATCTCATCTGTTTTATTGCTCGCAAAAAAACCACAAATCATCATCAATAAATGGCACTAGATTCAACTGAATAGGAGCATCTTTATAGATAATTTCAGGAATTGTAGCCATTATTAATGTTAGCTCTACTCCTTTGCTAGAATTCATCGAGCCAGGCTCTCGCAAAATAGTTTCCTTAATGGGATAACTTACCAACATCGTAAGCCGCAATTATAGTTGTCTTCGATGAAAGAGCTTATTGAATTAACTTTGAGCACAAATATTAACCACAAAGTAGTAAGCTGAAATATTTGTTTCTAAGCAAAAAGGAACGGATGTGAATAACCTCCCACTTTCGAAACCTCTTTGAGTCCTCCTTTAGGTGCTTAGGCAACACCTCCTAAAATACAAGGCCTCATCCCGTTGGTTTTGAGTCATCCAAAGAAGACTTATTGAAATCTTTGTTGTGGCATATAGATTGGCAAAAGTAGCTAAAGTTTCCCCTATAAAATCATGAACTGTCTAATTTTTGTTTTGTAAATTAAGTGAAATGTCATATTTAAATTAACAAACATAAAATGATTTTTCTTTGCAGAAATTTTTTTTTAATTTGTTAAAGTAATATTTTTAAATTAAAATAACTTTTTATTCTAGGGTTTTTTTCCATCTTGGAGGTGAAGACCATTTCCAAAGCGAGTGGGCAAAAGAGAAAAAAGAGTATTATTATTCCAAAGCAGACACACTAACGGCTGACGTAACCGAACTTTTAAAACAGCATATGTGCTGCCACATTTAATGATTCCAAAAAAACTTTTTATTAAAATACTTATAAACTATTAACATTAAGATAAATTATGTATAAGGCAAAAATTCTTTTTGAAACTTTTTAGTAACTTTCTATAAAATAGTGTCAAGAAAAATATCATGATATATATGTAGCAATTACCAAATTAATCATATTTTTATAAGTATGAATTCTTTTTAAGTAACCATAACAATTAATCCATTAAAATATCTTTATGAACTGTGATATATTTGATAATCTCAAATAAATTATAACTTATGTCTTCGGTAATGTGAAGCTAATGAATTCTTCACATTAAAGAATTGAAATATTAGTGATTTATTAATTTTACGCATACATTTTTTAAGAACAGGATATCCTATACTAATTCTCCACTTTTACAATATATTTAAGTAAATTTCTTTATGCACCTAAGCATTACTGCAAATATAATCACATAACTAAAGTAAAAATATTTTTATAAATCACCAATTTAAAATTGATTACTCTAAAATTTAATATTGAATAAACATTTACTTACACTGCAAATATAAATTTTATTGGCTATATGCGAATTACTATAAATTGTATTTATGTAGTAAATTGAACTTCAAGTTTGATACTTTATTATTTACATACACTTACAAAAAATAGAAAAAAACTCTAGTATATAGAATATATATATATATATATATATATATATATATATATATATATATATATATATATATATATATATATATATATATATATGTATATATATATATATATATATATATATATATATATATATATATATATATATATATATATATATATATATATATATATATATATATATATATATATATATATATATATATATATATATATATATATATATATATATATATATATATATATATATATATATATATATATATATATATATATATATATTCAGTGTGTCCACTAAAGTCCTTTTCCACCTTCTTAACTTCGGAACGGCTGCTGCTATATTCATAAAAGTGATGTCTAGGTATAGTAAAGTAGCCATGCGCTACTGAATAAAACTACCTACCGCGCCACCTGGTGGAAAGCTGTAAAATTAGCATTCGTATCTCGAAAACGGAACGAGCTTGGTAAAAAAAGTGATTTACAAAGTTGTAGAGCATCCTCGATTTAGAACGAAAAGATACCTTGTAGGCATCAATGTGAAGAATACAACGGTTAAAACGCGCATTTGTTGTTTCGAGCTGTAACGTGGCACATCGTATGTCTGCACATTTGAAAAAACAAAAAATCCTTTTCTTTCACAGCTAACCAGGAAAGAAAACAATTTACATTTTCCTGATCACATTTTTCACTTTTATTTCGAAATGGAAAGAACCGAAGTATTCCAACAATTTGTATGCAGTATGCAGATAATTAAGAAACGTCATGCCTGTTCACCTGAAACAGCTATAAAAGAGACATCTTGGAAATACCCGATTTTTTGGAGAGCTTGCCGTTGTTTAATCTTAAGAATCTATGGTTTCAACATGACGGCGCGCCTGCTCACTAGACACCTCCAGTGAAGCAGTACCTCGTCAAGGAATTTGGCAACCAGATACTACGGTATGGCGGTTTCGAAGAGTGGCCTCCACGTTCTCTTGATCTGCATCCACTGGATTTTTTTCTGTGAGGATACTTGAAACAGCAGGTGTATGCGACTCCTCCACAAAAATTGCAGGACCTTAAACGACACATTACGGTCGCGTGTTCCAACGTGTGCAACGTAATCTTCAAGCGAGGATCCATGTGCATTGCAGCTAACGGTGAGAAGTTTGAACATCTTAAATAAAGTACATTGTTATAACAATTTGCTTTTTTCCTTTCTTAGATCATTTTGTCACGTCACAGCATGAACCAACATATGCGCGTTTTAACCGTTGTATTCTTCACATTAATGCCTACAAGGTATCTTTTCATACTAAATCGAGGATGCTCTACAACTTTGTAAATCATTTTTCCTCTCTATCTCGTTCCGTTTTCGAGATAGGAATGCTAACTCCATAGTTTTCCACCAGGTGGCGCAGTAATCTGTTTCATTCAGTAGCGCATGGCTACTTTACTATACCTAGACATCACT
>CM075850.1:10776515-10822922 GCA_037975125.1 Latrodectus hesperus | reverse complement strand
ATGGTTGGTTGGTTGGGTTTTATGGCGGAAGGTCCAATATCAGATCCCGTCACAGATCCCATTGTTAATCAGGATGGTTGGTTGGTTGGGTTTTATGGCGGAAGGTCCAATATCAGATTCCGTCACAGATCCCATTGTTAATCAGGATGGTTGGTTGGTTGGGTTTTATGGCGGAAGGTCCAATATCAGATTCCGTCACAGATCCCATTGTTAATCAGGATGGTTGGTTGGTTGGGTTTTATGGCGGAAGGTCCAATACCAGATTCCGTCACAGATCCCATTGTTAATCAGGATGGTTGGTTGGTTGGGTTTTATGGCGGAAGGTCCAATATCAGATCCCGTCACAGATCCCATTGTTAATCAGGATGGTTGGTTGGGTTTTATGGCGCAAGGTCCAAAATTGGACATGCTGTGCCAAGAGTGAGATTTTTGAAGAATATTCACTTTTATCTATAATTTTTTATAAACCCAAGCAACATTAAAAATTTAAAAAACAAAAAATAGTGTATATATATTGTGATTGGTTCCACGAACTTTTCGTTTACAGGATCGTTCAGTAATACCAAATATCTTCATTTTTACGATACATTTATTTTACATTAATAAACATAACATTAATTATGGACACAAACATCAATTTAGATGGGTTTTCTTTTACATTATTCGAAACACATGTATTTTCTATTGCCTGGAAGCGGTACCTCCGCTACCATTCGTCTTTACACAACCCCACTGTTCCTCTCGCTCCGACACACTCCCACTATGCCTCTTGTATCTCATACATCGGCACATGACGAAAACGAAAGTTCTCGTATGTTAAGTGCTTGATTTTCACATATACTTATAAAATACAAAAGTAAAAAATTATCCATGTATCACGCATGCTTTGAGCACTCTAATATTTTTAAAGTAAACTTGCCAGTTACCGAAGACAACCGGTAAAGATCATCAAGAGAAACCGCCTAGAACCTTCAAAAAAGACAGTGACCACCGGTAGGTGGACCATCCCTCTGCAATTGAGGTCCAAGCTTTTTAAACGCAACAACTTTAATATATGCTATTGGATAGAATTCAGGATCTTCAACAAAAAAAGCATTTATACCTTGAGATTGGGGTTAAAGTAGCTCCAAATTCAATTTTTTCCAACTGCGGCTACATTTGAGTTCTTTACTGTCCTAATAAACAATTCTCCTTTTGACATGCATTCAATGAAGAATATTTCTTGACGAAAGGTGATGAAGTCAAGTTAATCTCATTCTATATCCATATATATACAGGCAAATGTAGATGGACATATGTATTAAACACATTAATATATTTATCTGTTTGCTAATACTTCATTTACGACAAAGAATCGCTTATGCATAGTCATTTGACTTTGATATATTCCTCAGACATATGAACTACACTGATGCATTTTCAAATTTTAGATTTTGCAAACATTATTGAGAATTTTACATAAAATACTAAGTGTGTGATATGTTGAAATATTATATACAGCATTAAATTGCTATATAAATGTTTAAATATTAACTTTTATAAAATTATAACTAACATTATTATGTAGTAACAGCATTATTTGGCAATTTGTATTTGTCAAAATGAAAAATAACTTTCTTTATCAATGTACTTTAATTCGCTGGAAAATAAATATTGATGGATTGAAATATATTATGTAATATTATTTAACATAATATAAATGTCTTGTGTGACACGGCTTTCTACTAAACACTCTATACATTTTCAATGGGTTCTTTCCCATGTTGGATTGAGTGGTAACGAAATTGCAGATAGCTTGGCAAGTCTGCCATTGCTAACACTTTGCAGGGCAACTTTATTCTAACGTTTTCGGAAATCTCCACTATTAAAAAGGTGGAATTATAAATGTAATTTGGAGAGATCCGCCTGCCCACTCTTGGTACTTTGGGAATAAACCTCGTTTTTGGCATCAGCTCAGTATCCCCAGGATACAGCAGACTGCTCGTTCACGTTTTTTGAGGGGCCACATGAGGTCCCTTTCTTTTCAACAGGGCCAGAAAGTCTTTCTGGGGTGCCACTGGTGCGAGGCTGATCTGGCCTCCCCCAGACATATTCTTGACGGTCTGGATTTTACTGTGAATGAGGTTTTGGAGAATCCTATTTTATTTTTAGGCTTTTTAATGTTTTTTTGGTTTTAAGGAGATGGTTTAGCTTAGCTACACCATCTGGGATTAGAAACAACAACAACATAATGTATGTTTAAATATGCTTCTAATGAAGATTATTGCCGCCCATCTTGTCTAGTGGTCAGTGTGCCTGACTGCGAATAAGGAGGTCCTAGGTTCAAATCCCGGTTTGGGCATGGATGTACTTTCTCTCTCTATCTATCCTGTCTTTGTCCCTTTCTTGAATGAATGAGGTGTGAATGGTTGCCTACCCTATAGACGGGTCCCTATAGCATGTGTGTACTGAGGATGTCGGACTCCACACCAAATATGGTTTAGTTGGAAAAGTGTAGCAGCGTACCCCATATTGCCAGCCTAGCACACGACAACAACAACAATGAAGATTATTATTTGCAGCAAAATTGGTGATTGATTTCTCAAAATCATATATAAACGATAAATATTTGCTTGCAAAAGCTCGCGTTGCAGAAGAAAGAATAAAGGAACGGTAAAGTAAAATATAACATAAAACATTAATTGTCAATGTGACTTATGTTTAAATAAATACTCAATGATCTTTATTATAAGTTATAATATTTGGTAATTAATAGGTCAATATCCCAAAGGAAAAAACAATTATTTACTTCCAAAAAATCGCTCATTATTAATATACCTTAATTTCCAGAAGAAAAGACCCAAGCTCAAAAGTTGCTTTTGAGAGAGAAAAATCGTTTTAAAAATTTTTTAAACTGGCTACAGAGTTGCTGAAATTTACGTAAATGGAGCACTATCCTAAAACACGAATGACGTAACCACGAACATTACTGTCGCTAAATCTTGACTCAAGCCTTAAGTTATACAGTATAACATTTAATTAAAATGTAAAAAATGAAAATATAACTCCAAAATAAATTATAGTGTATAACGATGAAAATATACTTAACTTTTATGAATTTACTTATGATTATCACAAAAAAACCTCGTAGTATAATAGTCATACTATGTATGTTAAAAAAGAAATATTTGTTCAACAAATGAAATTAAATAATAAAAAATTAAAAAAAATTAATTAAAAAAATAAAAAAGAAAAAAAGAAATTTTTCATCTACCAATAGAGCTATACAGTGTATGAATTATTTCAGTTTCATCTACCAATAGAACTATACAGTGTATGAATTATTTAGTATCGGATTCTTCACTCTCCATATTAGAAATATTTTGGAGAAATACTGATCTAAATAATAAATTAAGTAGTCCAAGACTATCAGATCCTAATATACGTTTTCTTGTACATTGTGTTATGTAATATCTTTATGTAATATATATCTTTGGGTTCTTTGAAGATATTTTCACTGTTTTCCATAATAGCTATTTTGAAAACACATTATATTTTTATGCGCATTTAAAGCTGTATTGGAAAAAATGAATCATTGCTAAAAATTTTAATTTAACTCTGTAAGATCCACTAAATATTTCAGAAAATATACAGAATTATTATAAATGATTGGATTAATATATTAATAAAAGTTATTGGTAAGAATTACACTAAAGTGATTGTATATATAAGATTATTCATTAAAACTCCTTTTAAATTAACATAGTATAACAGCGAAATACAAACCTAAGATAAGAAGATAAGATAATATGATAAGAAGCTTTAATTGAAATAAAAATTTGTATATTTTAGTATTTATTGAATATTATTATTGTTAATTCTATTATTCGTAATTAATTTTTTATAATCCTAAAGGTTTAAAACTTTTATTTTTTTTAATATAAGCTTCATTATTAATAATATATCGTGTTATACTTTATAAATCTAATATATGCTAAATATTTTATTAAATATAGTTATGAAGTACATATATGTGTTTGTGATTATGTATATTTGATTACGTTAACATTCTAGAATATAAATTATTGTAAAATTTATATTCTAAATTTTTATTTTAATCCCATCTATATAAATAATTTAATTCATGATGAATATCGGTAACTAATTATTCAAAGAAATTTTTAACTGAAGAAGGTATAGTTCGTTTTCCACTCAACGGTCATTTTTTGCACACAAGGGCTAATTACACCGGGAACTACGGTTTAAAATGGATTCCGAACCACTACAAACATCCATACCCAATGTGGGATTCGAACCCACGAACTGTTGAACTGACGGCAAGAGCGCTAACCATTCGGCTTAACTGAAGTAGACGATATAATAGTATTATTATCTTTTTTTCGACCAAATATAAATGAAATTATCAAAAATATCAAGCTCACAAATTTCTCATTATTTTTATTATTACATAGTAATTAATCCTGCATTATTAGTATTGTTTTTGTGGTATATATTGTATTACCTTGCCTAGCAAATTCTTATATAAACTATTTTACTCAGTGTATTTTAGGTCAGTAAGCAACTTTTAAACTTATATCTTTTTTTTCGCACACCGTCACATTTTCAAATCATTTAAAATGTGCCGCAACAAAAAATAAATAAGTAAATAAAAATAAAATTTAATAATAGCATGAAATATAAAATAATAAAAGACAATAGTCTTAATACTCAAAAGATATCGTTTACAAATATTCATTTACTAATTTGGAATTCGATTAATTAAGGAAATTTTTAAAAATTTAAATCGTCTTTTTTTATTTAAACTAAACATAAAATGGATGTTTTGTCATGTCTTTCTCATTTTGCTTTTTCTGTTGTTCCACTGTTCATGTGCATCAATGGAAAAAGGCTTCTCAAATCGATGCTTAGCTCCTTTTATCTAAGAAATTATTTTATTAAGAAAATGAACTTCAACAATATTTTCAGACTTTCGATGGTGAATTTCGCCTTGTTAGCTGCCGCTAGGAGAATGTGATTGGAAGTCAGGCAGAAAATTCACCGACAAGTCACATTTACAACTCCATCTCAATACGATGTGACGTAGATGAAATGTTATCTGACGTCATGGATATTTTAAACCAATGAGAATTGTAATAAAGTGGTATACTCAGAATCACAACTGTAACGAAAAAAACAACCACTTTGTGATTAAAAAAATTTACAGGGGGATCTTTTTTAAAGTGACAGTGTTTGGAGCGTCCTGTAGCACAATCTAATATATAGCCTAAATAACACCAAACTTGGTATTTAAACTAGTCAAGACATGGGAAAAAAGATTCTGTAAAAATAAAATTTAGTTCCTAAAGTCGCCGCTAGAGCATTTTGTGGCGCTGTTGTAGTTTACAATAATGAGAATTAGCATTAAACACGGTAATGAAAAGAAAAATGCAATTGTTGTGCAATGACAGTGCCAGTAATAGGGGTAATAAAAGCAAGTAGTAGACACAGCTCCGACAAATAATATTACCTGAAGTAAACGAGCTCCAGTGGCCATGCCTCTCACGTTACCGGAACGTGCGTTTATGTTGGTGGAGTATCAAATTTGTCTATTCTAAAGGACAACATAACAAAGACAGTGCGGGATATTTCTCGTGATATGTTACGTACGGCTGTGGAGAACGTTGTGCACAGAATGCACGGTGTTATTTCTGAGAACGGTGCTCACATTGAATGTGGTCTGATTCCTCATCGGGGAAGTTAATGAAGTAAATAAACATTAATAATTTAACTGTACTAGTGTATATGTTAGTATTTTTCTTTTCTCACATTTTATACATATTTAAAGCGCCACAAAATGCCCTAGCGGTGATTTTTGGAACTAAATTTTTTTTACGGAATCTTTTTTCCCGTGTTTTGATTAGTCTAAATACCAAGTTTTGGCTATTAGATCGCGCTACAGGACGTTCCGAACAATGTCACTTTAAAAAAGATCCCCCTGTAGAATACCTGGTTTGAATCTCACGATGATTAGATAATTATATTAACTATATTTCAAGAGAGAATACGTTACTTCTCTTTCTAAATATTTTCATTATCCATGGCTTAAATAAAAATTTCTGCATTGGTGCAAAAACAAGAGTTAAAAACGAAACAAAAATAGCAGAACTTTACAAATTGTCCTCTTAAATTGTAAGAAAAAATGGACGCATTCTTTTTCAAGCGAAAACTCTTCGCGAAAAATTACAGATATATCCTTCGTATATCAGCGCAAACTTTCTCCAAAAATTGTTTGTAGAAAAGAAATATTCTCAATCGCGTAGAAGCTTCTATTTTGTTCGATAGTTTCTTTTTCTTCCTATTCACATCATGTTCCAATCATATTTTTCGAAGCTTCAGACGTAACTTTATTTTTCCAATTCTTACTTTTAGAATAAATAAGTACTTGTATAGTCTCTATTTTAAGTCAGAAAAAAAGGAGAGATGTATAATAGGGTTACAGAATAATATATTGGTAGCTAAGAAGTATATTTCCAAAGAGAATGTTAGCATATACAAGACAATGTTTGGACTAAACAGAAAAACTTTCTCAGTTTTATTATTTTCCCTGTTTAGTATTCTTCGTCGATTTTTCTCAGTTTGTTGTTTCAAAATAAAAAGGAAATATATTCAATATTTTGAAGTATACTAACAACAAGCTTATATATTTTGAACAGGATAAAGCGGCAAATGGATCTTATTAAATACAATAATTATCAATTTTGTTGTTGTTATTTACGACACCTGGACAAGCCAAGCTCGCTATACCTTGGCTAGGCGAATTTAAGTCAATAGGGAGCGTCTTTAGTTTTAATCAGAGCACCACGAAGATGAAAGTACGACTTTGCTCTTCAAATCCTCAAACCTATGCTTGGTAATAATATAAGAGAAATCGTTTTATTAACAAAATGAGCTTCAACACTGTTCTCAGGCATTCGATGGTGAACTTCGCCTTGTTTGCTGCCACTTGAAGAATGTGATTTGAAGGCAGGCAGCAAATTCAACGACAAGTCGAATTCACAACGCCATCTCAACATGATGTGATGTAGATGGAACGTTATATGACGTCATGGGTATTTTAAACCAATGAGAACCGTAATGAAGTGGCGCAGTTAGATTCTCAACTGCAACGAAAGAAACAACTTTATGGTTAATAAATTATTTCTGCACTTAAAATTCTAGAAAAATTAATTTTGATATTTTAAATTTAAAAAAGTTAAAAAGAAAAATTATTAAGGGAGAATTTGAAACTAAATAATAAATTTCAATAGAATAGAGTTCAAAGTTAATTTTTAATGCAATACATTTATACGTAAATTTTATAAGTCGTTTTTTTTTTCTCTCATGTTCGTTAATTAGGATTTGGGGATTAAATGAAAGTTTCCAAATCTAAATTTAAGTAAAATGCAAATTGGATAAAAAAATGCAATCCCTTTAACTTAGTTATATATATATATATATATATATATATATATATATATATATATATATATATATATATATATATATATATATATATATATATATATATATATATATATATACATATAATTCAACACAATAACTATTTAACAGATAACTTAATATTTATATTAATTGAATTTAAGTGTTAATTTATAACAAACTAAATTTCTTATTGAAACAAAAAGTTATATTATTAGAGAGAGCACCAATGTTTTATTTATTTATATGTTAGTCAGTAAAATACACAACGTTGTTAATAGTCTGCAATGTTAGAGAACAGGGATAAAATAAAAATTCCAAGAAGGAAACTCCTTGTAATAACCCGTAGGAATCATCGAATGTTTTCCACTTAGCCCATACGTAAGAACTAACTGTAATTGAATATAAATAAAGATAAGATCATTTATCTTTATTGATTGTGACGAGAGTCAAAAAGATTTCAGATTGCAGCTAATACCTAAAACGTTGAAATTCTATAAGGCCTTCACAGGGACCACTGGTTATGAATGCACAAAGAAGGTTCATGTAAATCAATCCTTCGATGAAATTGAATGCGATATTCTTCTATTCAATGTTGAAATAACTTGAATTTAATATCATGTTGACAAAGTAAGCTATCGGTACTGCACTGCAAGTACTACCAGTGAAAATTGTTAAATAAATACGAGGTTTGTCCGGAAAGTACGTATAAAAGTTGAATAATAACTTTATTTTACTGTTTCCAGTCACCGCCAGGTGGCACTACTGCTGTAAGCAATCCCATCAACGCTCAGATCGAGTCAAACCACTCTGCGTGTAAGTAGGAGTGTGCGGCTGCTTGTTGAAAGTGACCCTTTTTCACCTGCCGTCGGCATGGAGCTTCTCTCTCTCTGATTGAGGAACAGAACCAGAGAGTGAATGGAAATTTTTACGTTGAAGTTTTGACACGTCTCAGAGCTCGTGTGGCCCAAGTTCGACCGGATTGGGCAAAAGGGGGCAGGTGGATGCTTCATAACGATAATGCGCCCGCTCACACGTCGCTCGTTGTGCGTGACTTTTTAGCCCGAAACTCAATCACCGTTACAGACCACCCGCCTTATTCACCCGATTTAGCCCCTTGTGAGCTCTTCTTGTTCCCGAAATGCGAAATGGTGCTTCGGGGGTGGCACTTGGGAGATGTGGAAGGCATCAAGGCAGAAACGACACGGCAACTGAACAGCATCACAACTGAAGACTTTCAGCAATGTTATCAACAGTGGAAACGGCGTTGGCAAAAGTGTATCTCGTCTCAGGGTGAGTACTTTGATGGAGACCATATTGTAATACCTGAATAATTGTAAAATAAAGTTATTATTCAACTTTTATTCGTATTTTCCGGACAAACCTCGTATAAGCAGTGTGTGAGCAATTTATGAGTTACGTAAGTTGTCAACAAGGAGTAGATTCAAGATTTTTCCATATCCATCATATTTTTGATTGTTTTATACACGTTTTGGAAGAATAAAACTTTGTTACTGAGGCCAGGGTGCCTTGGTTGGTTTGGGTGTTCGTCCTCGTTATCAAAAAGTAAAGAGTAAGAATTTTGAACCAATTTCGAAGATTCATCATGTTTACAAATGAGGGTTGGGACACGTTAAATTCGTCATGGTCTCATTATCTTCCGCGTGAAATGATACCTCAGGAATGGCACGCAAAGTCTTAAGAATTTCTGCTTGGTCTCTGCTTCTAAATTACAAAGACAGACATTCGGTTCTACAATGGCACACCCTCTCAGTATTTCACTACAAATGGTGCTATCACTTCCTTACTTTTCCAACTCAGAGCTAGGGAAGCAAACTGCTGCAATAACAACAACTTTGTCACTTTGTACTGCCAAAAAGTGGATCTCCTAGTAACCAGCCCTTATACAACAATTTATTAATGGTTATTATAAGGTATTTATTGGTCAGCATGTCTAACTGCGGATAAGGAGGTCCTGGGTTCGAATCCCGGTTCGGGCATGTATGTACTTTCTCTCTCTATCTATCCTGTCTTTGTCCTTTCCTTGTATGAATGGGTTGTGAATGGTTGCCTACCCTATAAATCAGGTACCTATGGCATGTGTGTACTGAGGAAGTCGGACTCCACACCAAAATAGGGTTCAGTTGGAAAAGTGGAGCAGCGCACCCCATATCCAGGCTGGCTGGCACACGACAACAACAACAACATTAGGTATATTTATAGTATTTCAAGTAAAAATTAATATCTTCTGCAAATTCCTGGGTCGAGAACATTTTGCAGTTATTATTACTCACATTAATAAATTGTCTAGATTTCATTTATCAGGAAGACAACGTTTGACTGTATACTGTATCACATTCTCAATGATATTTACAGAATCTTTCTATTACTAATCGGATTGCTAAAACTTTGTTCAATTACAGCAATTTAAAATTTGAAAAATGTGTTGTGATCTTGGAATATATACAAATTACTTGATTACTTTTTATTTTTCTACATAATTTAACGTAAAGATAAATCAATATCTTTATATCTTTATTAAGTAAACTTTATATCACACTCAGTATGATCTAGAATAGAAACTAAAGTGATTTTATAGCCTACTATAAAAGATATTTTTCTCTAACAGTAATATGTTTACTTTTTTATTGAATATTTAATTTTATATTCATACATGCAAAAAGTACACATACCCAGTATTAAAGCTCCGTTTTTTTTTCTGAAAATTTATATGTTTTTCAAAAGAGTAATTTAATAAAAAAGAAATACATTTGTCTTGAGATAAGTGACATTAGTTTACTTTTAGTTAAAAATGCATTAAATTAAAATTTTTTAATCTAATTTCTATCTTTTTTCGCATTGAAAAAGATGCTAAATAAAGAAGAATAAAAGTTTATCTTTCTACAATATGTTAACAAGTTAAAATAGTAATTATGTAAAAAAATTGTTTTAGTAAAAATCAAAAGCAATTGTTTTTCCACTTAGAAACTTTAACTATCGAATTTTTTGTGTTTTTTAACTTAACTTTATTTCAACATTTTAATTAGTTTTAACGATTTATAAAGCAGGGTAGCTCTTTCTGAACTGAAGAGACTTTGTTTTAAATAAATTAGAAGAAATATTTTGAAAGTTAAATTTCTATACAAATAATAGTGTAAGAAAACAAATATATTATGTGTTATGAAGGTAAATTCATTTTTAATCATGAAATTTACAGTAAATAATTTTACTGAAAAGGGGATAACGAAATAGAAATTCATTGTTATTAAAATTTACTTGAGGATAGAACCTGAAGCTATAAAACGGGATTTCGGTCAAAAAACAGAATAGTGAATAGTAGATTTCTTTTTATATATTAATGTATATTTTTAGCTCATAAATTTTGACATTAAATAACAAAGGCTTTATTCATTTTTCATAAATTTCACATTGCAATTTCAAGATATACTTTATTATAAAATAAATATTTATTTACACACTACCGGAAAATTTCAAAACATTACATAAATAATAACTTCAAAATACATTTATGAGTTTTCCTATTTAATAATTATGAAAATTTGGGGAATATTACCTTAAAGCAACAAAAGTGACCGCTAATACACAATATAAAACGATGCTGAAGAATGCTGTTAAAAAAACCTCGCACCATTAGAATTACACTAAATGAAATTTTTCAAGTGATATATATAATTTGAAGATAAATCTATTAATATTTTATTATATTTATTAATATTAAAATATGTTCATTAATATTTTAACTCCTATTTGTTTTAACTATTACAATTATTGTGTTACTTATAGAGCTAAGCAGTTGTAAATTTATTGTAAATGGTATAGTTTAATGCAACAGACAAATATAACTTATATCTGTATATAAATGCTTCAATTGCTTAGCTCCATAAAATAAGAAAATGAGAAAAAAGATATAAAATTACATTTGTTTTTAAAATTAGTGTTTTTTATAGTATTATTTACATATAATTTCTATAGTGTTAATCCTCATTATAAGTGAAATTTGTTTTGAATATATACAGTTACATATTATATACAGTTATATATCATTATTAATAATTACATATTGCAGATTGTTTTGCAATTAAAAATTCGTAAAATTCAGAAAGGGAAGTTAACCAATTTGGCAAGGGAAACAGTTTTTATATGATTGTTATAATTTTAATAAAATTTATTTTAAATGGTAAATAGTTTGACTGATTACTCTAATCCAGTGATTCACTAATTTTGAATAATTTTTCATTTGTTTCTGCCATTTTTAACTGAATTAAGCATATTCCGATATTTTCCCTGAATTTATTTTTTAATATACTTAATATTTTGAGTAGATATAAATTAGATTTTTGTTTTTTGTCTGCCTTAAGTTTCTAAATAAAAATAATTTACTTCTAAAATATACTTTTTAGAAAGATTTAATTAAATTTCCTTTTTATTAATTCAGAATGTGTTATCTTTTCATTTTAAAATTTATTCTAAAATTTAATTTTTAAAAATTACAGTTAAATTTTAAAATAAATATTATTTATATTTGTTATTTTTTTATCTGGCTAATTATATTTAAATCAAATAATTTTCTTTCTTTTGTTTGATTTAAATCTAAAATGTTTGTCTCTCCTTAATAAATAAATATAAATGGCCATTTATATCTATCTTTTCAATGTATTCTTTTCATTGTATTATTTTCCATTTAATATTTCAATATATTGTTTTCCATTTAATATTTCAATGTTTTAATATTTAAATTTATTGTTTTCCATTTAATATTCTACTTTTGGCATTTAATTTTTCAATGTACTATTTTCCTTTTGGCACTTTTCATTGTATTTTGTTTCATTATATTCATTGCATTTTATAAATATACTATTAACTATATATATATATATATATATATATATATATATATATATATATATATATATATGAATGTGCGTAGACCATCAGTTTCATATTTGATGTCATTCAAAACATTTTTTTGAGCACCTTCTCCCTTGTTCTTCTTCTTCTTCTTCTTAGAGTTGGGTTTGTTATGTCATTGGACACCTTTGCTTTAATCAGCATTTTGTATTATTAACTCCAAAACCAATGTTTCCTAGTTCCAGTTGCTCGGGTCACCCACTTTATTAATAAAGTCCGATAACCCTTTAATGGAGTCTAGGTGTAAATCTCTAGTATGGATGATGCCTAAAGAAATCAATCTAGGGAAAGCAAGGGCCTCACATTCGTAAATGATATGCTTGGCCGTATCCTCTTGCGTATGACATTTCCTGCAGATAGGGTCTTGCTGAAATAGTCCCATTTTATGGAGGTGTTTTCTGAAATAGAAGTGCCCAGTTATGTAGCCTACGATTAAACGTATCTTCTGCCTAGAGCATCTTAGAATTTGTATGGAGTTAGAACATTGTATGGAGTTAGAAGTTGAGGCGCATATTAATATGATGTTGGGCCCACCTTTGTATTGATAATAGCCTATACACGTCCACGAGTTGTTGATAGGTGACCAAATTGACTTCAAAGCATCTTTGACAGCTGAAGTAGTTGTTACTTAACTTGAGAATAGTCGATTTTTCTGGCAACGTAATCTGCTCTCTGATTCATCCCAAAGCTAGTCTATGAAATTAGATCGGTGCTTTAAAAAGGCTAATTCCCTTTCTGAACACCCATTTCGTCAAACCAAGTCTGTGCAATCATGTCAAACTAGATGGAAATGAAACTGCAGATATCTTGGCCAAGACGGGAGCTTGTGAGACATCAGACCCGTTGGTATTTCTCACATTTTTTAAAGAAGGACTTTGGACGTCACATATTAACGTGGACACGTCCCCAACCCACGGATTTCCAACAACCCAGTGAAGGAGAGTACACCGTGGTCACCCTCCCAACCACTGCCCGCGGCAAATAGCTTACGGGAACTGGTGTGGCGTGTATGTGGAGAGGAGAGTGCCAGCTCAGGTGTGGCCTCATCACCTGACCGTGGTTCAACATTTCCAGGCACCTTAAAAAGAGCAAAGTTTTACTTTCACCTTCGTGGTGCTCTAATCCAAACGAAAGACGCTCCCTATTGACTTAATTCGCACAGCTAAAGGCATAGCGAGCTTGAATTGTCCAAGTGTCATAAGCAACAACAACAACATATTTTTAAATCTTTCCAAGAGTAAAAAAACAGGATTAAGTCCTCATGAATTGTCCATCCAGAGCACCGATGGTATCAGCATTCTCGTCTGGGGCCTCACTGGCTCATAGCTTTAAAAGACAGGGACAAACTACTCTCGCCCGTAATGGTCACCTCGGATCATTAAAATTTTCTGAATGCTCCAAAGTTTTTGAGACCAGTTCCAGCTGTTTCCCTGGACAAGCTACACCAGAACATATCCTTTAGTGGCTGAGGCCATCCAAGCATGATTTCTACGACTATCTATTGATGGTACTGGATACTTTGGGAGTGTTTAACGTTATGGACCTGGTATTGCGCTGATAGCCAAACGGGACATTCAACAACAAAAAGACGTCTGTGGAAGCTTCGATGCGGGAATGGAGGAGTTATCTTTCCGGAAAATAAATGGTCCTTTCCCAAAATATTGCTACATATTTGTGAGTACAGCGTTATCCAGTATGATGTCTACATAAATCTCTGGATTTCAGTTTTCAACCACATGAGCTAACCCAGCACAAACCACGAGGAACCCTCCCACACCATAAGGGTATCAGGATACTTTTGCCAGATAGTATATCATTAAAGGCAAAAATTTTATTTAAGAACTTATTAGAGTTAGGTTTTAAAACATAATAAAAACATTATCTAATTACATCATATAGTTTTTGAAACAAAGTTATACTCTACATACATAAAAGGAAATAAAGTTGAGTTTAAAAGCTAGAAAGAAATAATAATTGATGACCATCATTATTTTTTTTGATTCAAAAAAAATTTTCCTCTCAGTAAACAAACTTCCACAATTCGCTTTAAAAATAAATTTAGAAGGAACTGAAACCTTATCCAACTTTTGTTTGAATAGAAACAAATCTTTTTAAAATTGATAGAAACTTCTTATTTCTTTTCAACATTATATTTATATCTCTTCGCATCAAACACCAAACATGTATTTCTGAATGATTGAAAGTAGCTTCATTTTTAACATTGCTTTTCTCATCTGCTCTGCCTTATTTGAAGATTTTGGAAGAATCATACATACACACCTGCAAAACAGAAGAAAATGAAGATAAATATGGACACTTAAGGATGAAATGTATATGCACAATATCAAATGTATATGCACAATATGTATGCACAAATTAGATACTCAAATATTTATTTATATTCTGAATCATTATAATTAAATATTGTATATACATAGTAAATTATTATTGTATTAATTTACATTTACTTTTTCCAATTTAAACATTGCAGAATACTGCATAATTTTTTTCTGATGGATGAATTTCTATATAAATATATTTTATGAAAATTCTATTCGTGAGAGTTTTTTCGATATTTTTGAATATTAATTTATTGGTTTCAAAATTAATGTAGTAGATTAATCACAAGATTAGTGTAGTAAGAATATACAGGGTTTCTCCCAAAACGACCGCATAAGCTCTGCGCAGCTAGAATACTCGTTGTGTGGGGGAGTACATAAAAACTACCTAAAGAAGCGTTCCTGTATGATCCCTAATTTACGAGAAAAATGCGAAAAACAAAGTATGACGTCACTTCCGGTACAAGAAAAAGAACACTTTATTGGACATATCCCCAATATTATTTTGATATCTTTCCAGGCAATGTTTAAAATGTTCACCGTGCATATCGCGTCATTAATGCACACAATATGGAAAGACGTTCAAGCCGCCGGTGAAGTGGTATTTAAAAGGCTGCATCTTGCAGCTTCCGGTAGTCTTCGTATGGTGGCCATATATTCTGTTCGTGACTACTGCGAGCATGATAGGTAATATACGGCCGATGGAATGGAAATGCCTTATGAACTGCTAGGGAGTATGCCCGTCGATATCGCCTGCATATATTGCTGTTGATATGTTAAATAAAGTGTTTTTCTTGCACCCGCAGTGACGTCATAATTTGTTTTTCGCATTTTTTTCGTAAACTATGGATCGCACAGGAACGCTTCTTCGGGCAGTTTTTATATACTCCCAACGAGGAATCTTGCTGTGCAAAGTTTATGCAGTCGTTTCGGGGCACCATATATATATATATATATATATATATATATATATATATATATATATATATATACATAATTTCAGTCGTATAACATTTAATTTAATTATAAAAATGTAAAACCAAACTTATAACATTTTAATGCGAAATGAGTATCAAATTGATTTAATCTTTGTCCCATTGAAAAGTCAGTGAGTTTGTCTTTCCAGAGTGGTCAGAACAAACAATCTAAATTACGTAACGTTTTATAGCATTCACCAGCTTGCGAATTGTCTTCCAAGATGATTGTTATTAGATTATTTTCGCTTCACAAATAAGAATATCCAGAAATCTTCCAAGTATCTACCACAACATTTGATCTATCGAAAGCAGAATAACTACATCACTCTCACGTTGCTCAAGAGTGGCTGAGAAACTCACTACACTATATATATATATATATATATATATATATATATATATATATATATATATATATATATATATATATATATATATATACATAATTTCAGTCGTATAACATTTAATTTAATTATAAAAATGTAAAACCAAACTTATAACATTTTAATGCGAAATGAGTATCAAATTGATTTAATCTTTGTCCCATTGAAAAGTCAGTGAGTTTGTCTTTCCAGAGTGGTCAGAACAAACAATCTAAATTACGTAACGTTTTATAGCATTCACCAGCTTGCGAATTGTCTTCCAAGATGATTGTTATTAGATTATTTTCGCTTAACAAATAAGAATATCCAGAAATCTTCCAAGTATCTACCACAACATTTGATCTATCGAAAGCAGAATAACTACATCACTCTCACGTTGCTCAAGAGTGGCTGAGAAACTCACTACACTATATATATATATATATATATATATATATATATATATATATATATATATATATATATATATATATATATATATATATATATATATATATATATATATATATATATATATATATATATATATATAATTTCAGTCGTATAACATTTAATTTAATTATAAAAATGTAAAACCAAACTTATAACATTTTCAATGCGAAATGAGTATCAAATTGATTTAATCTTTGTCCCATTGAAAAGTCAGTGAGTTTGTCTTTCCAGAGTGGTCAGAACAAACAATCTAAATTACGTAACGCTTTATAGCATTTACAAGCTTGCAAATTGTCTTCCAAGAGGACTGTTATCAGACTATTTTCACGTCACAAACAAGAAAATCCAGAAATCTTGCAAGTATCTACCACAATATTTGATCTATCGAAAGCAGAATAACTACATCACTCTCACGTTGCTCAAGAGTGGCTGAGAAACTCACTACACTATATATATATATATATATATATATATATATATATATATATATATATATATATATATATATATATATATATATATATATATATGTATGTATGTATGTGTGTATGTGTATATATATGTATATATATACATATATGTATATACATATTTTTTATATGTTTATATATGTATATATAGATGGCTGGAATTGTACAATTCTAAAAAAGAGAGCGGATATGATTTTCTGCACTTCTCTGAGTCTGCTAATTTGTTAGAAATTGAATATATTAAAGATATTATTTACAGAACTGTTTGCTTTTCAAGCAACATTTAGTCTAAATTTTGTGAAACATTGTGAATTCATCCTGGATGTTTCTACCATATGATCATTTCCAGGGTCTTATCTGTCCATATTACTATATATCACCTTCCCCTTAACAGCTTAACAGTGTAGCCCAGTCTGTCTACAATATGAATAGATGTTGCCAATTTGGCTCTGCTAGCCAGTTTACCTGGAAAAAAGACTCGGTTTATTTTCTCGCTAGAAGAAACTTTCAGTAAACCTGAACGCCGTAAAAACTATACGAGTTATTACCTTATCTTAAATAAACCACTAAATTCAGTGGCATGACAGCCCATATAAGGGTAAAGGCCTATAGTTCCCGTGTCTGTCTTTATGACTGAGGGTTCTAAGATGTGAAGGTATATCCTGGTTCAGTGGTTAACATAACATGAAACCCCCTTTGTTTAAACTTGGTACTCTTTTTATTGACCCACTGTAGAAATGAAAGGCTGAGTCGACCATGCCCAACTCCAGGATCGAACTTCGGATTTGTGCCTTGGAAGCGCGAAGTGAACCATTACGCCACCGAGCTATTATTGAGCGTTTTTAGTTTCACTTAAAACGAAACTAAAAACGCTAAATTCAAAGAATTCAATTACTTACAAATTCAATTACTTAATAAGAATCTGAATCCAATTACTGAGTAGGCTTCGTTAAGATTACTAAGAAACATGTATGTTAAAAAAATTAAATTGAAAACAATCAGAGCGTTTTAGTTTTTCTTTAGAAAAATTAAACAATTCACAGTATTAAGCAAATCCCAATCTTTTAATATTTTGATTCGATGGGAATATGCTAATTACCTAAATAAATAACAATAGGAAAATAAGTACTGAAACAAATCTGTCTTAAATAATTCTGTTGTTGCTATCGTGTGCCAGCTAGGCTGGCAATATGGAGTGCGCTGCTCCACTATTGCCAGCCTATCATATTTGAACCATATTTGGTGTGGAGTCCGACTTCCTCAGTACACACATGCTATAGGTACCCGTTTATAGGGTAGGCAACCATTCACACCTCATTCATATAAGGAAGGGACAAAGACAGGATAGTATAGAGAAAGTACATCCATGCCCGAACCGGGATTCAAACCCAAGACCTCCTTATCCGCAGTCAGGCACACTGACCACTATACAAGAATAATTCTATTAATGCCTGGTTAGTAAATTTAAATTTTTATAGTCTCCATAAACTCAAATTGCTTTACTCATAAAATATGACAAACACAAAGAAAATTCATTATTAATAAATAGAATAAAGTAAACTAAAGACCCTTTATGTCAGTTAAAAAATATGTTGCTAACTCTAAACTGAGGTTTTTAATTTTCACAAACAAAAAGAAAATAGAATTAATAAACTAGTGATTCCTAAAAACTTCCGGAAAAATAATTTATCTCAAATAAGTTTAAAATATCTGCTTTCTGAGAATCTTAAGTGAAATATCTTAAAATACCATATTAATAATTAGTAATAATTAATAATTAATAAAAATATCATATTAATAATCAAATAGGAAGACATTTGCGCAGTAAACATACGACGCTTGTTAGCGTTAATTAAATATTCCTTGAATATAGAATATTTATTTTATTATATGACACTGTTTAATTTTGCTCAAAATGTTAATAAACAAGTTAGAATTTCTTAAAAAGGAGTCATTTTGCTTTTCTACCGAAAGAAATTTGATAGTATTTTAAAAAAGTTTTGTAGCAAAACTAAAATTTCATGTATTTACTGTTTTCGTAAAATTATAATCAATTTGGAATATATCCGAGAACACAAAAGCTGTATTTTTCATATTATGTAAAGTAAATGCACTGATTAATTTACAAGAAACTCAACATGTTGTTTTCAGGAACTTTTAAACGTATTGTTATAATTCTCTCTTTCTCTCTGGAGAAGTATAATTAACTAATTGCTACATACATTTTAATGAGAATAAAAAAAGTCACACATGTTTTCGTATTTTAAAAAAAGATTTTGCTAATTCCACATTTACTCGTTTTCTATAAAATTAAAATGGAAGTAATAATATATCTCTCTAATATAATTTTTGAGAAAATAAAATTAAAAATGAGACAATTTTTAATCTTTTAACACAAACTTTAATGTTATTTTTAATTTGATATGTATTAAGGGAAAATAATATATCCTGACTGCTATTTTTCACTTAATTTTTATTAAGTAAAAATGTTTGCCCAAACTTCTGGTAAATGTCTTTAACATTATGCATTATTTTACAACGAAAAATGTTAAATCTATATTATCAAAAGATAAGCATCGTATAAGGATAATATTCTTATGCGCTTAACAAATGATTTTTGTTATTTTGTAATAATTAAAAAAATCAAAAAATTGAATGTAAAATTTTACAAAAAGTAAAAAAATGTAAAAAAAAAAATACAAAATGTAAAAAATATAAAGAAAAATAATAATTGATAGTAAAAGTAAGTTTTTTTTATTTTGTACTATATTTGGTATTAGTTTTTTTCATATAAAAATAATTCTAGAAGTATATAACATTAATACATCACATAATTTTCAATAAGTATTAAGATACCGTACTTTAACATTTTAGTTTATTTATCACGTATTCAATTTTTATAATTTTCAAGAGATACTAACGAATTAATATTAAACCTTTCCCAGTTAATGAACTTAAAACAAATAAATAAAATTACAAGGATTAGAGGACATAAAAATACAATATTGTTAATCAATGATCATAATTAATTTTGTCATTAATTAATAATAAAATTTAATGAATAATAATTTAATATTGTTAATTTTTGATCACCTGATTGAGATTTTTGATTATTTAGTCAACCGAATATAGAAAAATAACTCTGTAAGTATACTATTTGGGAAAATTTAGAAATTTGAAGAGTGTTATTATATTCATAATTGAACGGTGATCCATTTCATTCTACAGCAACACTTTTTATTTTAAACGCCATATTTTAGCACTATGTTAAAGTGGTATTTAACCTTAAAAGACATGTCAATGTCTACGAAATCTTTTTCCACTCAGCTGGAAAAAGTTTTCGTATATATATAATATAATATAATATAATATAATATAATATAATATAATATAATATAATATAATATATATATATATATATATATATATATATATATATATATAAGGCCTCTTTCACTAGTCACAACCTGAAAATGTCAGAAAATCCCAAACCCCACCTGACAAACATGCATACAACAGAAACCCAACATCGTTTCTCCGTTGATCAACTGTGGTTAAGATCGAACCCAATACCTTTCGCTATGAAGAGTGCTATCTTATATATAGTCCATGCTGTACTCATATTTTAACACTTAGTAATATAAGTCTGGGAATTAAAAATAAATATGTGAACTACATAAAAATAATTAACGAGAATGATATAATATTCACTTTCTTCTCTTGCTAAACAACCAAATAATTACTCAAACGTGACAAATATTCAACTTAAATACGTGATTGTACATTTTTACCATCATAATTGGATCACGTTTGGGTTTGTACCGTTTGTTTGTTACTGAAAGGTCATCTCTTATACCAGAGTGCTAATTAGAAAGAGGCTGCAAGTATTGAAGCCAGAAGTGGAGCTCAAACTCACAAACTGTAGAACCGGAGGCAAAGGAATTAATCATTCATCTGCCATGATTGGACAAAACCATGGCGAATCGAATAATTGATTAAATGATATCAAAAATCATCAAATGAGTCATGGATGCAATACGCTGCAATAGAAATGAAATAATAGTTGAAGTATCCATTGCATTTATTTTAAGCCAATGGCCGCTGCTCCTATAAACATTCTAAATATCGAACAACTGTTGATTTTAACAGAAATGGTTGGTAGGTAGGGCATTCTTCATTTACATATGATGATCTTTTTTAGTGTATTTTGTTTCATTCCCTGTAGAAGCGAGAAAACATTATCTATGAAATGGTAGGCAAAACACAGAGAGCATTAAAAATGTCTTACAATAGCTCTTAGACATTTCTTAATTCGGAGTCCAGAAATACTTGATAGATTCAGATTAATTTTTTGCTTTTTCTTCATTAAATTCTCCAAATTTTTAAAATCAATTTATAATAAATTCTTTCATCAAAAAAGCACACAAAATGTACTTCTTAAAATAAAAAAAAATAGTTAGCGTTAATATTAATGATAAGGAATCTGCAAGTATATAAATTTCAAAAATTTAAATTCAACAACAATATGAAAAATATTTACTTGCTAATTTCATTTATATTATAAAAAAACAGATATATAAGAACCAAAAAATGCTTGAAATATTTGAATCGAATATGTTCATAAATTAATGCGTAATCCATCTAGCGATAGTATCTTTGCCACTGAAATCCCATAAAGAAGAAAAAATGCCCTTTTTATTAAAAGAAAGAGAATCATTGTTTTTAATATCATTAATAAAATCTATTATTGTTGACTTTACCCGGAATAACTTTGATAAATATTTCAATGTTTTTCTATGCATTTTTTACTATACTTCGCAAAAAAATTATAATTGTTAATTTAACAGCGAGTAATTTTGACAAAATTTTTAATGTTTTATTACCTTTTCTCACAGAAATTTTTCCTTTGAATAATTTTTATAATAGTTTTAAGCTTCTACAACTTTAAAGAAAAATCGTATAATTTTTTTCTTCCCCGTATTGAAGTAAATTGATTCGCAGAAAAATTTCATGAAAGAAATCAATTCTTTAAACTAATATCATCTGCAGATTTACGACCCATGTATATGCTGAACTCTTTATATTTCACTAAGGTATTAGTTTTGGGAAGACTAATGACAAAATATTTTCAAAATCTAACTTCAGCCTACTATTGGCCGTGTATGAGAAAGAAGAAGAAAATTACCAAATCGACAAGATTAGAATTCTATTCTGTCGACCGATGGCTGAGTGGTTAGCGCTTCTGACTCCTGAGCTGTGGGTCCCGGGTTCAAATCCCGGTTCGCGCATGGATGTTACTTTCATTCTCTGCGTTTCTCTATCCTTTCTTCTGTGATGATATATGAATGTGGCCCACCCTATAAACGGGTTTGTGGTGGTATTACGTGGGTAACGCTACTCGCCTCCGTGACTTGGCTCACAGGTGCCCGCTGGGTAACGACAAATGAGTAGCAGTTTCTGGCCTTGTTCTGGCATAGGGTTCAACTCTCAAATGCCCGCCATTGGAAAAAAAGAATTAAATTCTATAGCTTTCATTGTTTCTGGGTTATTTGTGACAAAATCGATGGCATTTAACACCAAGTTCAATTAATTACTGCTAAATTTCAACAAAGCCTGGACGAAGGCATTTAAATTGAAATAACTACTTTACGGAAAAGAGAAAGGAAGTGAAATAATTTTTCTTCTTACTTTAGTTTATAAAATACACAAACCTTTCAATAATAAAATCTGATTCATTCACACACACACATAGTTAGGTTTGTGTTCTAGATAAAACAATAAAAGTAATATGGTTTCAGTTTATTAAATACTGCAAAGATTACGCGAACAATGTACAAAGATACACAATTAGTTTTATTTTCTAATTGAAGAATGAGAATTTGCAATTATTTTTATTTATTTCGTACAATTATTTCATATTTTTGCCGCCCATCTTGTCTAGTGGTCAGTGTGCCTGACTGCGGAAAAGAGGTCCTGGGTTCGAATCCCGGTTCGGGCATGGATGTACTTTCTCTCTATCTATCAAGTCTTTGTTCCTTTCTTGTATGAATGATGTGTGAATGGTTGCCTACCCTATAAACGGGTTCCTATGGCATGTGTGTACTGAAGAAGTCGGACTCCACACCCAATATGGTTCAGTTGGAAAAGTGGAGCAGCGCACCCCATATTGCCAGCCTATCTGACTCACGACAGCAACAACATTTCATATTTTTATGTGTTTCTGATGGGAAAATTAAAAACTTTTTGCTTGTAACTAAACTTTTGTACATAGACATAAACTATGTCGAATTTGTAAAAAGTACATTTTGAAAAATTTTGTTAAAATATCTTTATTTTAAAAAATGGTTGATAAGATTAATTTGATTTTGAATTATATGTTTGTGGGTGTGATTGAAAAACACTGTATATTCTATATATATTATTTCTTATCATCCATATAAATCGAGCGTATATCCATATCAATTTTTATACTGCATTGAGTGATTTAATTCACTTTTGTAAAAAAATAATTTGTAAAAGAATAAAAGACGTGCTTATAAACTATGCATGAAAAGATTTTTATTCCACCTTTGATAAAAGGGAGAAAATAAACTTTTCCTATTTGCAGAAATATTGTTTCGTATGAACACGCAGAGAGAAACACAGAAGACACAAAAATCTTCATCATAAAGCCCTTGTATATTTCTTGGTGGGAAGTGCGCGCAAATGGTGGCATCAGTTTGGGGTGGGGGTGATCGGAGGTGAGCAGCAGCAATAGAGAGATGGTGATGATAGAAGATGGATCTTCGCATATTATTCCTCGGTAATAAACCCCTTTCCTTGTAGTTTTCTTTCTATTGATAATGATGTCTGTCTACGCATCTTCTAGTCAGGTGGTAAGGGGTCATTCATAAACTGCATATTGCGATGGAATTACACCAAAAATTTTGTTTATTTTTCATTCATATAATACATATTATTTAATAAATAATAATAAATAAAATATAATTAATAAATTAAATAATAAAAAATAATAAATAAATTTGAATTTACTTTTAATAATTTTAATAAATTGGAATTTTTACTTATTTATTATTTTTCCATTTTTTAATTCATTATTGAATCTTCTAAAAATGTTATATATATATATATATATATATATATATATATATATATATATATATATATATATATATATATATATATATATATATATATATATATGTATATATATATATATGTATATATATATATATATATATATATATATATATATATATATATATATATATATATATATATATATATATATATATATATATGTATATATATTATATATATATATATATATATATATATGCGTGTAGAGATTGAATTTTTATTCCTGTATTTACATCATTAACTATAATATTATTAACATTCTCAAAACATTAATGAACCGAACTTTCAGAACTAAAAGGTAGAATCAAATCATTTGCCGAGCAAAGGAAGAAATTCATATTCTTAAAGCGGCAAAATGACAAATAAATAACACAAATTCTCAAAGTTATTTATATTTTAAAGCCCCATGTTTTCACGTTTTTGGAAGAATAGTCATTAAAAGTTCAACAGGCAGATCCTTTTTTAGCAAATTTATTTTATTTCTCTCCCAGAAAGTGCAGTTTCGTGATTTTGTTTGATGTTTAATTAAACTTGTCGCAAAATTTTGCGAAAATAGTATTTAGAAAACGTTTCTCACTTTCTGCATATTTCTTCACTTCAGTTTATTTCCTATTCAATTCTAATGTTTTAATTATTATTATGAAGTGAATAGGAAATTAATAATTCTAATTATTATTAATTTCGTATTCTACTTCGTGATTTAAAATTCTAGCTAAATCATGAATTTTTAATCATGAAGTGGATATTTATTTCTTTCAGGTACGGCATCCCTTTATTCTGTTTCTAACAGTCGTCAATATTATGCAAATTTTATATTGATATGAACGTTTCAAATTCAGATTTAAATTCCAGTTATATTGCTTTAAAAACTGCCTGACATTGTTATCTTTCTCTAAATTGATTTTTTGACTAATTCCAGTTTCCTTGGCTTTTTTCAGGTTTAAGCATTTTCTTGATGTTATTTCATGTCCACTTGAAACCAATCATCATTTCCATGTGACTATAAATAAAGGCTACAATCAAGGGTAAATGCAAGCGGACTGGCGAAGAAAAGGATGAAAGAAACGATGAGAAAAAATGAAATAAAATAAACAGGCTTTTATTCTAGTCCATTGAATAAGACTTGGAGATTAATAAAGTGATATGAACATCGAAGAAAGAGAAACTTGGATCTGATGGTAAAACTGAATCCATCTAAAATGTCCTGACGTTCTGGTTCCCCAAATGGTTGTTATGATCCTCAAAAGCTTTCAGTTAAGATTGGTGATATTTCGACTTGTAAACTTGATTAAAGATATCTATTCGAATGCCTATTGCTTGGGGGGAAAGCTGAATCTATATTTTTGAGCCAATAAAAGACTATCCGATTCATCCCTAAGCTTAATATAATAGAATATAGTTCAAATCATCCACGCGATTCATATATTTCTTACAGCTTCTTCTTCTTCATTGGCCTGACAGCCCAGGGTGGGTCTTTGCCTTCCTCAGAAGTGCATACCAGGACCCCCTATTTTTGGACAAGGTCATCCAGTTTGTCACTTTTAGTGTTTTTAGGTCGTTTTCAACGCAGTCACGCCATCGGAGTTTCGGTCGTCTTATTCTTCTGGTGCCAATGGGGTGGGCCAAGAAAATTTTTTCCAAGTTCCAAAAAGCAAAGTCCTCAAGCCGTATCCAAGTCGTTTGCCAAAATAAGGAGGCCGGATAATTCCTTCTTTGGATTTCTGAACAGTTGAGTTTTTCTGGTTTGGGGTTGTTAACCCCACCCCTAACCTGGTTATACCCCCAGGGACTGGGTCTATTTTAGTCGCCTTTTACGACACGCATAGGTACGTTGGGACGATTCTTACCCCCCGGTCACCACACGGGGCATTTTCTACAGCTTAATCAACATATATCAAGTAATTAACAAACACTATCAGAAGAAACTCTTGATAACACAATATCTTTCACAAGACTTGCTTAAAATAGCATCATTGAATTCTCAATATAGCTTTCAGTTATGAATTTAAATTTTTACTTCAACCAGAATGACTTGCGAACGTGATTGATTTGAAAGAAAGACTCGTGTCTCTTCCTTCGCAAACCATTTGTGCAAGTCGGACAACTAGTTTATTTAACCTCGGAGGAGAGAATTAAGATCAAATGATAGTATAAAAGATTTCTCCTTTTCTTTTGATTTCTACATGCAAATTTATTCCCAATTGGGAACTACGTTTTAAGAGTACTTGCGAATAAAAGCATAGTTTGGATATGACCCCTGTCTATCAAATACTATTCGTCCAAATTATCTGCAATAATAATTTATGGAAAAAAACGAGCTACTATTTCTGATATGATTTATTACGTATGTTGTTTCTTAGAATCTATATAAATCGATTTAGCAACCTAATGCTTGAAATATGTGGATAACTCCTATGAAATTAGAAATTTTCCATCACCAATGAAAAGATATATGAAAATAGTAAGTAAATATGCCTACATATATTTATATATAGATAGACAGAAACAGATAGACTGATGGTTATAAAATTCACAACTGAGCAATATTATCAATCAAAATAGAAGTGATTTGTTACTTTTCAATATCTCATATATCTTGCCGTTCTTAATCAAAAAGAAATGATTAAATTGTCATTTGAGTCACAGTTATCATTTTCAGAGGTAATGCATTTAGATTCGATGATACAACGTCTATAGACCATAGTCTACTTATAGCGCAAAGATCAGGATGAAATGAGGTATGAGATTAAATTACTGATATCTTGCCTTTATACTTTTTTGCATAGTGAGAAAATTTCCATTTATTCCATCTAAGCATTATATTGTGTGTGTTTAATATAATTTTGTGATGCAATAATGTATACGCATTCAAAAATTTAAGAAGCAATTTAATATTAAATTTAATAACAATTATGTTTATACTTTTATTAATGTATATTTGGGAAGTTTTTCACATATTGAGATTTCAAAATTATTTTGAATGATTATTAATTAATTATTATCTCAATTTTTTAAAATATAGCATTATCTTATGGCTAAGAATATTACATGTTATTTTTCTATGTTGGTTGAAAATTAAGTTATCATGTTTCAAATTTTTGATCATTAAAAAATAAATGCCTCTGTGTGTATCAAAACATATTAACCAAAATCAATGATTTGAAGCACTTTTCTGTTTATTCATAAGTTTCAATTTGTTTTAATTAAGATTGATTACAATATTTACTAAAAGTAATCTATATTATTGATTTTTAGTAACGTTGTTTTGTAATAAATTTTTGCAACTATATATATCTGTAGCAAATTGAGAGAGAGAGAATGCACCTTATTTATACTTTCATTTTTTTTCACAGAATAAATTATGATGAAGTGATAAATGGTCAAAAATTTAAACTTATCCTATTCATTTCTTTTGACAATGACAATCTGAAGATTTTTATTAGCACATTTTGCATTACATTTATGATGATTTTCAAAAGTCATTTTCAAACTTTTCCTAATTTTTGGACGTTTTTATGTTGAAAATATTCTTTGTTAAAACGAAAATTCTACCGAGTATTATATAATGCCCTTGTGTCCATTTGTAACATCTTCGATGATTTTTATAATCAAGTAATTCCATATCTTAATCGGGAATACATGACAAGGGTATAGTTTCATGAAATTTTGAGCAATTATTATTTATTGTATTCCTTTACAATTGCCTATTTCTGTTGGTTGTAATCATCAAGAACAATCAATCTTCTAAGTTCGAACCACGTTCAAATGAAGAATTTGACAGCTGAATTGGTATTCACTTTTTGAAAACTCCTCATTTAACTAGTTAAGAGACTAGTTCCAACTAGACTAATTCAGAAACTGGTTCCATACTAGATTAATTAAGAGACTAGTTCCACATTAGACTAGTTCAGAAACTGGTTCCACACTAGACTAGTTCAGAAACTGGTTCCACACTAGACTAGTTCAGAAACTGGTTCCACACTAGACTAGTTAAGAGACTAGTTCCACATTGAAATAGTTAAGTGGCTAGTTTCACACTAGACAAGTTAAGAGACTAGTTCCACACTAGACTAGTTAAGATACTAATTCTACACTAGAGTGGTTAAAAGACTAGGTCCACATTGAACTAGTTAAGAGACTAGTTCCACACTAGACTAGTTAAGAGACTAGTTCCACATTAAACTAGTTAAAAGGATAGTTCTACATTAAGCTAGTTAAAGTTCATAAGCCGTTTTGATACGATCAACTTCTGAGAGATGAGATGTCAAAATTTTCTTTTACAGTACACACTTTTGCTCAACAGATACTCTGAGCTGTTTATTCTGTATGAACTGAGTATTCATAAAATATTGTTAACCATTTCAATGAAGTCTTTTAAGTACATACTGCGATTCATTATGCACATAACAATGTGTGCCGCATATCATTTTTAAATCTGTGATTGCTTAGAAAATATTATTTAGTAAATCACTTTATATTCCAACAGGACCTTGTTTCCTTGGAAACTTTGTGAAATAATATTATATTTATTGTCTTCTCTGGCAACCTGTATGATGCTTTTTTAGAATATTCATCAATGAAACTTTACTGAAAAGGTTTTTAGAATTAATTTATATACAAAGGATGAACAATATTTTGAAATCAATATTTAACTGAGAAAAATTATTCGGGAATCTGAGTTTGCGAAAGATTTAATGTTGCTTATAATAATTATAGTATCTGAATGCTGCTGATATCATCTGTTTTCTGTTATAAGATTTGGTGTAAAAAACTGATTGCTCTGTGACGTAAAATACGCCTACTTTATTTACATAGTAAACAATATTTATTTCATTTGTTTAAAATTCTCCGTGTTAATAATTCAATTTTTAATCAGAATTAAAATACTAAAAAATCCTTAGAATTATAATATTTTAAAGATATTTGTTACAAAGAACTTTATTAGAAAAATCAATCAAATGTACAAATCATCTCAAGTATCACAGAAGAACAAATGTAATAAAAAGAACAAACATAGAACAAAATAATATGAGGACAGAAGTAAGAATTTAAAAATTAAAAAAAGAAATTCATCAAGGAAAAGAACAAAAGAGAGGTGCAGTGCTTAAAAAAATCATTCTTAAAATTCAATCATCAAAATTCTGGCCGCTTAGTACAATTTGCTTATCTCATGCCATTTTTGAGAATCTCAATCTAATTTTGGGCACACAAAATGTCCTGCGTACGTTGTGCCCGAATTGCAAAATTGGCATAAACAAGATGAAAGCATTCCTATTTTATTTAGATTTTGTGCCAAGCAATTATGGCCTGTTTACATTCTGAAATTTGCCACAGCCTCTTTACGGGATTTTTGACAAAACCTTTTCCAAGTGTCTTGAATGTAAGCCGAGCGTTGACCTGTTGATTTTGCCCAGGGTTTCAGATTTAAAAAAGGCAGTGTCACTCGCATCTGTAAATATCTTTAATTTACATCTATCTCCTGCGTAATGCTAAATGAGTAACGACTGTGCATAAGAGTTTAAAAAATATTTATTTAAGTATTTTGATAATTATGATAATTTTAATTATTTTTTATAAACAGATGTGAATGTAACGTCTTTATCCTTAAATATTATTCAATAAATAATAATGTATAGTGATAATTTAATTATTACTATTAGAGAATCGTAAGAAAATCAAATTATTTCTAGTCAATCAAAATGACCATCATTTGATATTTGAAGCAATATTCTCATGATTATCTGAAAATAATCTTTTATTAACTAATCGACAGCACCATGGGATTTAAAACATTTTTTAAATTTCATTCATATGGTAAAGTATTGATAGTTGCAACTAGGTTCAATGCAATGTTGAATATAGTGACACATAAATGCAATAAGCAAAAAATGTTTTGTCGTTTCCAATGTCCGGCCATTTCGTGCAATTAATATATCTTTATTGGGATTGTGTAAAAATTTAATGAGAAGAAGCTTAATGTCAAGTTTTAATGTCAATCTTAACATTCGAATATGTTTTAACATTATAAACAGATGTGATAATTAAAATTGTAAAGCATTGTCTTGGTTAAATTGTTTGATATATTTAAGATTAAACTCTTTAACCTTCATTATGACAATTTATATCTTCAAACTCAATAATTGTTTGTCTAAATATATCTTAAATAATTTACTTGACTATTCTTTTTATTTTGCTAATTATTAACATAAGGAAATAAATGATATTTTTTGTTACAAAAAGAATTTGTATTTATTTTTTTTTTTATCCTACGTCGAGACAGCGGCCTTATCGGCCATGAGTCCTCTGGCAGCCCAATAAAAATTAGCCTTATTGTGAAAGTTGTCGGGTAAACAGTTCAAAAGAGAAAGCGTGGGACAGCTTGTCAAATGATTAAAGTCCATAAAAGCTCCTGGAGGACACAGGGTACAGGGGCATGTTGACCACGTTGATACGGCTTAAGTGTCCCTAGAGAAAGTCATGTCCAGTCAAAATTCTGAAATTGGCTGTGGAAATGGAGCGTGAAAAGCACATTTGGAGTGGAGAGTTCAACAGGTAACCCCAAGCCTTGTCTTTAGTAATTTCACTATATGAATTCTGAAGGTCTTTGAGGAGTTTGTTCTTGATTAAGTTGCAGATTTGTTGGTATGATGGAATAAACTCAGGCTGTTGCAGTTTACATCCATTCTTTGCAAGATCATCTGCTTTTTCGTTCCCATGGATATTACAATGGCTAGGTATCCACTGAAGAACAATCTCCCACTCAACGGAAATGGCATGATTGAAGAGTGATTATACTTCTTCCACGTGAAATGAATCGCTTATTGAGTATGAAGTGATGGCCACAATAGCAGACTGAGAGTCAATAAAACTTTCTTTGGTAGAGTGCTCAGTCCAAGAAGATTCACAGTGGCACACTTTATGGCCTCAATTTCAGCATCAAAGTTTGTGGCCCCAGATCCCACAGGTAAAGATTCCTCAAAAAATCCCCTGCAGTACACACCAGCTCCAGTAAAATATATATTTCTTATATTGATAAGTTGAAGTGGCATAGATGCATGTTAATCTGAAGCTGCCAAATAAGCCTCTTTTGTTTAATGTTAAACCTTAAAGAGAAAAATGCAAGTCTGAATACCAATTTCAGGGTTTGACTTATTTCGAAATTACAAACTATTGTCTTGACAAAGTTTCTTGTAAATTTCAGACTGCAATCATACCATGTAAGTGTCTGAATTTTAAAATTAAAAATTTCATTTCAATGTGTATGTTAGTTCACAAACGATATGTTTGATTTGTCTCAATGTCATAAATAAAGATATGAAGTGCTTTGAATTTGTTTTAATTTATCATTAAAAAACATAAACACTGATATTATTATAGTTATTATTTTGTAGTAAGGTATATTGTGTTTGGGCTTAAGTAAATAAAAGAACATACTTCAATTTTGTCTCAATCATATAAACACAGATAATAAACTAAACTAAACTCCATAGCACGACCGCCCATATGGGCCAAGACCAACAATGCCCATAACTGTTTTCATGGCCCTAGGGTGCGAAGTATATGTCCAAGTTAGGTGGTCAGCCTAACGTAAGACTCCCAGTGTTTAGTTCCCAAGCATGCTTGGTACTCAGTTAATCGACGCACTGAAGGGATGAAAGGCTAAATCAACCTTTCCCAACCCGAGGATCGAACCTCGGACCTGTGTCATGGGAGCGTGAAACGCTGCCACTAAGCCACCGGGCTTCAAACACTGATTAATAAATAATTTAATTTTGCTAAAATTCATATGATATGCATGTTAATCAGAAGGATTTATTACAATTGTATAAATATGATTGATTAAAAAATTTTAAATATAACTTTTAAAAATTAAATCATTGATGTTATTGAAAAACGCATATTTTTTAAATATTAATTTTTAATAATTAAATAGAATAATAAGAATTAAAAATATAATTTATTAGTAACAAAATATAATGATATCATGAATTCCTAACCACAATCGTAACTCTTTATGATTGCGTAATATTATAAAAATTCTTTTCTTCCTTTAAGCGTTACATAGTGAAAAAAAATTATATAGTTTTAAAAAATGATACACTTTACAAATAAGTACACTTTACTGCTCATTAGAAGGTAAATGACCCTAAACGGAGACGAATCAACAGAGCTTAAAAATGTTAAGAAACGATTTTTTTTTCCGGGATGTTACAAGATATAAATTATAGATTACATTGCGAAGAATATGTAGCGAGTCCCTTGATATAAATGGAAAAGAAACCAGAAGAAAAAGAAAATTCGGCAACAACTTCCGAAAATCGAAAGAGAGTTGCTTTGAAGAAGAGGCAGGCTTAGAAACGGAAGTGACGTTACCAAGGTAACAGGAAGAAGACGTCGATCCCCTCCTTTACAGTGCGCTTCCCCTCCGTGCTCCAATCTCTACTAGCTCCTTTAAGACACCAGCGCACTAAAGCGCATTTATTTTTATTTATTTTTGTCTCAGAACTCTCTCGGCGAAATTTCCACTTTGTTGAGCATCAGATTAACTTTTGCGCTTTGTATCTATCGCAACCAGCGTCCTACCTTCTCCACCCCCAACATCGCTAATAGTGAAGACCGTCCATGGAGGAGGGGGGTCGAGGAAGCCGGATGAATGAATTATAAAGCTCCTTCTCCTCTCAAGGATGGTCGCTTCGGTTGACTGCAACCGGCCAACTAAATGAAAGATTGTTCCTGAACTAAGGAAATCCCGGAAAATAAACTCCCACGCAAAGAATTTACCGAGGTTGGTACTTAAAGAGATGTATGCCTCTGGAAACTGGAAAGCGAAAGAGGTCTTCTCGGTTTTCCGGAGCGTATCCCGATTCTTCGGAGTTTTTTCCGGAGATTACGTTCCCTCCAAATGATCTTCATGTGGTACAGAAGAAGGCACTTCACAAAATATGAACTTATTGCTTTACAATAAGGTATGCTGGAGCTTAGAAGAATGATTTTCCGATTAAATTTGTCATTGATAGCATTAAAATTCTGTTGCCAGGGAAAGTTATCCCCGAAATGATCAACAGAATCCAATTAAAAGAACATATGATGTAATAAAAAAATTTCAATTTAATGAGCGTTTCTAGGAGTAATAATGAAATTGACATAAAAATCTTATAATTCATTGAAAGACGAAGTTTTTTCTAAGCAAAGAAAAACTCATAAATGTGAAGTTGTTGTTGTTGTTGCTTATCCCCGACTGGCGTGACAGTACCATCACACCAGCCCCATGAATCCAAAAATAGTCAGTCTCTCAAGCACCACCTCCGGTCTCAACTCCATGTCCCCTCTCTCACAGCCAATGCACTGAAAAATATGAGATGGGGAGGTCTGAACCACTCGACATTTGGGACAGAGAGGGTAGACCTTGGTCCCAGAGACGTATCTCTGAGCAAGCAGGTGGCCACTTTGCAGTCTTGTCAGAGCCGTTTGGCTGCATCTCTTGTGTTTAAACACTAGTGCGGAACCAGGATGTTTGCATGTGTACCATTTGTGGGTAGGAATGGTATCCCTAAAAGCAGCATTGATAGCCATCCTAACTCTAGAGGTCAGCTCTGAGGACGAGAAGCAGTCTCCAATGATGATATTCTGTAGGCTTCCATCCTTGGCCAACTGATCCGCAACTTCGTTCCCATACACATTAACATGAGATGGCACCCACTGGAAGACTATGGTACTGGCTTTCAAATTAGTAAGGTGTTGTACTATTTTAGTTGTTGTTATGTCACCATGCCGCCACCACTGGGCCAGATGTTGTATGGAGCTTCGGCTATCACTGAGGATCCAGAAGTGATTCTACGAATTGCAAAAAATTATTACTAAATAAAATTGATATTTTTTTGTTGTCAAATAAGCAATTTGACATATATTTTCCTTTGGAATATAAAATGCATTTTCATTTAAAAATCAAATTCATAACAAACATTTTTATGATTATTTATCGATCTAAATTCGTATTTAAATCAAAAAATATTTGCCTCTACATATTTCTTGACATTGATATGTTTTTCCCGAAATATTTTAAAAATAAGAAGATTAATCGAAATGCGTTTAAAGTTATATGTTTTTCTCTGAAGGCATCTGGAAAATATTATCGTTTAGCTCAATTTTCATGCAAGAAAAATAAGTACGATATACATTCTCATGGATATTTAACAACTATTAAAATGGATTATAAAAATAACTGTTGTTTAATAGAGAAGGAGGTTTATCTAATATCATCAAAATGATTTGAAGAAAAACATTCAAACATGCTTGAAGAAATAAAGCTGATTTGTAGAAAGAGTTACCTGATGTCATAAGGTATATTTGAAGCGAGAATTATGAGGACAAACAGGAAAAAATAAACTTGACTAGAAGAGAAAAAACATTTGATATTATATGATTAATTTGACAAAAGGAATATTTAATAAAACTTGAAAAAAAATTGATTAGAAGGTTTTTGCTTGTTTCAGATTGAAAGTGAAAAACATTCAATTAAGTTTGAAATTGAAATTGATTTGTATTGGAAATGAATCACAGAAAGACTTGAATACATGATGACTGACTTGAAAATAGTAAAAATAAAGACTACTGTGAAGGAGATTTTGATTTCATAGGAAATGAAGAAATTCATTAAAAAATATCATCGTAAAGTGCTTCTTAACTTCTTCATCTTCAAAATCCTCGTTTAAATTTCGTCATCCTCAAAATCCTTGTTTAGATTTCGTCATCCTCAAAATCCTCGTTAAAATTTTGTCATCCTCAAAACCCTTGTTTAAATTTCATCATCCTTTAAACCCTCGTTTAAATTTCGTCATCCTCAAAATCCTTGTTTAAATTTCGTCATCCTCAAAATCCTTGTTTAAATTTCATCATCCTCAAAATCCTCGTTTAAATATCGTCATCCTCAATCCTCGTTTAAATTTCGTCTTCCTCAAAATCCTCGTTTAAATTTCATCATCCTCAAAATCCTCGTTTAAATTTCGTCATCCTCAAAATCCTCGTTTAAATTTCGTCATCCTCAAAATCCTTGTTTAAATTTCGTCATCCTCAAAATCCTCGTTTAAATTTTGTCATCCTCAAAATCCTCGTTTAAACTTTGTCATCCTTAAAATCCGTGTTTTAATTTCTTCGTTATCAAATCTCTCGTTTTGTTGACGGAGAAATAGATACCGGAGAAATAGATTGAGAGAGATAGAAGACCGGTCAAAAGCTTCTACGACAGGTGATAACCATCCACAAATTTGAAACATGCTTCTGATGAATAGCCATTGTACTATCCAGGGCATGCATGAGTTTTGAATTTCATATCATACACATGGCATAGTTTAAATCTCTGAATAGGTAATCCACACAAGTGGATTCAAGACTTAATGACAATCTTTCATTTGGAAAGAGAATACATAAGCTTGTTGCTTGCTGATCAAAGTGCATTAATGTAAAATGTAGAAAATATATTGATTGTCAGACCAGTGAGGTATTTATTAGTTCTCTCTCATGTTTAACTGTCTGGTTATAAACTTAAATTCGTGTTACGTTTTTCAGATTAAAACGTTAAATGAATGATTTAAATCATAGTTCGTGTATGAACCTATTAGTTTAAACTAAACAGAATATATATGAAATTTCTACGTCATCTGGCTTCAATTCCTTGCCTATTATTCTTTTCCAAAACTATTACTAAGTTTACCATTGTTATGCGTTTTGGAAAATCATAATTAAAACCTAATGAATGTATCACAAGATTAGTTATGAAGAATAAGCGCTTTCTGTTGGCATTCTAGAAACAACGAGATTATAATTTCAAAGCGACTATTAGCTTACTTTATGACTTTAACTTTGAGAGTATTTTATAACGTGTTTTGACAGTTAGCAATGGATAGCTTAACAGTTCGTAACTCTTGTATGGACCTGCAGTATACACAGGAAATACCTTCCAAGATTTTCCAAGAAGTGCTTGTAGAGATAATCAATTTTATTTATATGTTGTAAGGGCAAAACTCTAAGCAAATACCCAAAACATTTTACCTAACTGATGTACATGCAGAAAGTAAAAACATAATATTCGTCTTATGTTGTATCACAGAAATTAATATCATACCTCAGCCATAGCCTCAAGAGTTTGATCGCCAAGCTGGCAGCAAAATGGTTAGCGCTCTTTCCTTCGGTTCAACAGTTCATGCATTAATTTGACCAAATTCGCACATGGCGTTCTAATACGTCGTTGAAAATGAGACACTATTTAACATGTTCATTCTTGTTTACTTCAAAGTAACAATGATAGTGAGATAAAACCAAGATGCAAAAGACGTACAAGATACTTATCAAGCAGTGATAGTGAATCTTCTCCTGAGAAATGAGATCAATGGATTTGGGAAGAAAAAGACAATGTACCTAATGTAAAACAGTTTCGTGAAGTGCCTGGAATAAATCCTTTGTGTCTGCGAAGGCTAGGTGCTAATCCTAAACCTTTGGATGTTTCGAATGAAGTCCTAAATGAAGATTTTTGGAATAGCATAGTGGAAGAGACAAATAGAGATGCCAGACAAGTGATAGGAAAAGGTTTTTGAAAAAAAGGTAGGAGCCAATAAATTCTAATAATTGCATAAAATATGCTGTTCTTACAAATTACTCTACCCCAAAAAATTAAATGTGCTCCAAATGCAAAAAATTATATTCGAATAAATGTACATCCAAAAGGTTAACATCATACCTCAGCCATAACCTCAAGAGTTTGATCTCCAAGCTGACAGACGAATGGTTAGCGCTCTTGCCTTTGATTCAACAGTTCGTGGGTTCGAATCCGACCTTAGGCATGGATCTTTGTAGTGGTTCGGAATCCACTTTAAACCGTAAGTCCCGGTCTAATTATACCTCATGTTCAAAAATGACCATTGAGCGACAAACCAAACCAAGAGTTGATCTCAGCGTTAGACCACAGTGAAATCATTTAAAAACTCATTTAACAAATACCTGGCAATGTCATATATATCTTGGTGGTTTTCTGTATCATAATATTTTATAAATTTTATGTCTCTTTAAGAAGAAATATATGCATAAAACATTTCGAAAATAGCAGCCCTGTGATGTAGTGGTAGGCACAGGTCCGAAGTTCGATTTTCGGTCAGGCCAAGGTCATTTCAACCTTTCATACATTCAGTAGGTAGATTAAACTGAAGACCAAGCATACTTAGGAATATAAACTCTGGAAAGTTTCGCAATTAGACTGACCGCTTAACAGGGATATATGCTTTGCACCCTTATTACCTATGTCCAGGAAACAGATATGGGTACTGTAGGCTTTGGCACTAAGGGGACTGTTATGTCATTCAGTTTGACATTAGCTGCGTCACTATGTTTTAATTTTAAGCTTCTGATATTAAAAACTTTTCCCGACTATTCTGTTATGATTATTTGCATAAATTTCAAATAGACATTCCTTCTCAATATAAGAGACAGGGAATACAAGAGACTGAGAGATAACCCAATTCCTTAGATCTAGAATTGGGAGCTTAACATATCATAATCAAAATGCGGCTTGATTTGTTTGAAATCAATGTACATTTTTAGAATATTTCAAAAAAATATTGATAGCTTTTTTCATTTAATCAAGACAATCATTCTAAATCGAATTGTTAATATAATACTGAACTTTTTATTTATAAATGTTGTTGTCGTGTGCCAGCTAGGCTGCCAATATGGGGTGCACTGCTCCACTTTTTCAACTGAACCATATTTTAGGTGTGGAGTCCAAATTCTTCAGTACACACATGCCATAGGGACCTATTTATAGGGTAGGCAACCATTTACAACACATTCATACACAGAAAGGACAAACACAGGATAGATAGAGAGAGATGGTACATCCATGCCCAAACTGGGATTCGAACCAAGGATCTCCCTATCCGTAGTCAGGGACTCTGACCACTAGACAGGGCTGCTTTATTTATATTGGTGGTTTTATTTATAAATAAATGATACTAATATTTAATAGAAATTTAATAGCATCAATACAAGAACGAATGTATTTTTAAAGATCATGATATTTTAGAATTACAGAAAGTTTGATTATTAGAATCTAGAAATTAATCAGGTTTTTGAATTCAAAATCTCGTTAAATTTCCATTAATGAAGGGGAAATTTTTAATGAAAGATTTTATTAATATTATTGGATTCCACACAACTTCAGTAAATGTTTTAATGATTAAGAGCTTATTAAGTGTGATATATATATATATATATATATATATATATATATATATATATATATATATATATATATATATATATATATATATATATATATATTTCAGTATTTCATGGGGGAAAAATCTCTAAAGATCACATAAGGAATTCTTGGGCATTTTTAATTATTCTTATTTTAGAAAGAATGGATAATCCTTTTTATGAAATATTAATCTATTTATTATTTGTTTTGTCATTGAAATAGAAAGGACAAGCCCTTTTTTAATTTGTAATTTCAATTTGCTCATTTTTAACAATTTTCAAAAATGCTTCGTTGTGTTTTTGAGGATTAATATTTAAATAATTTTTTTACTTCAATTCAGAAGTAATTATTTTAGACAATTTATACCATGAGTTACTTCTTATTAATCTTATATAAATCATTCTAAAAACTTGAGATTTGTACGATTAGTTTGAATTAAATATAAAAAAAGTTGAATTTATGGATATATATTTTATAATTTACAATAAATTAAGTGTATTTCGCTTTCGTTTTATTTGATTATACTTTTTTACATTATTATTATTCTAATAAGTAAACATACAAAACTAAAATATTTTTATCTGTTTTATTACAAGTTTTATTCAGAATTTTATGGTTGTATAGTGAATATCATTATAAGAGACTAGGTCACATTCTTTTTAAAAAGTAACTTATTAAAAAATTCGTATCCTAGAAATGATCCGAGAATAGTTTTAATGAAAATCTTTAAATTCAAAATTATGATTTTCTCTCTTATATTGAAATGTTTCTCGGAAGAAAAATCCTAGTATCCTCGTGATTTAAAGCAAAAACAATATTTTCTGAACTAGGGGTACTTACTTCAATCTCAGACAATGTTGAACAATGAGATGGATGTTTCGTAATTGTCTCTTCCGTAACGCTAGCGGATTGCGTATTTAAGGCTTTTAAGGTATTCTTTTAAGTAAATGTGACTAACTCTATCTGGATATCAGTTATTCATTATATGAACTATCTGGATATCAGTTATTCTTTATATGAAACTGCATAGATATCAGTTATTCATTATATAAAACTATTTAGTTATCAGTTTTTTATTATATGGAACTATCTGGATATCAGTTATTCATTATATGAAACAATCTGGATATCAGTTATTAGTTATATAATACTATTTAGATATTAGTTTATCATTATATGGAACTATCTGTATATCAGTTATTCATTATATGAAACTATTAGGATATCAGTTATTCATTATATGAAACTATGTAGATAACAGTTACTCATTATTTAAAATTATCTGGATATTAATTATTCATTATATGAAACTATCTAGATATCAGTTATTCATTATATGGAACTATCTGGATATCAGTTATTCATTATATGAAACTATCTAGATATCAGTTTTTCATTATATGAAACTATCTAGATATCAGTTATTCATTACATAAAACTATCTGGATATCAGTTACTCATTATTTAAAAGTATCTGGATATTAATTATCCATTATATGAAACTAACTGGATATTAGTAATTCATTATATGAAACTATCTAGATATCAGTTATCCATTATATGAAACTATCTAGATATCAGATTTTCATTATATGGAACTATCTAGATATCAGTGATTCATTATATGAAACTAAAATTGCTTGAGTGATGTAAAAAAAAAAAAAAAGGCTGTTAACAAATTTCAACACTAAGCTATCTACTATGAGAAAACAACTATTTCTTGGCAATTTTAACAAGTTCAATTAGTAAAGAATATAATGCAATTTGATTACCTTTGTCTCAACCAGAGGTTAGTAGGATGACATGGATTATAGTTTACACAATTGATGGCCATAAAATTTTCCAGGTGAAATGGTGTATAATAAAGAATGCCCATAGAGCTGTTAGCCCCATTTAATTGTGGTTCAAAATTAAAATTGTAATCAAATTTATAAGTCTCACAATGATGAAAAAATATTATTTTAGGTGTCTATAATAAAATGCATTCATAAATATGTTCAGAAAACAGCAATAAAGCTTTATACAAGTATTAAGAACTGCATTTTATCAATGTGTGCAAAATAAACATCTTTCGAAAATATGCATATCTAAATAAACAGATACATCAAAAATCATACTATCTCACAATAAAGCTTCAATAAATCACTTGGGAAAGAAAAATCAGCAATTACTTCTTGGGAGAGATTGCCTGTTTAACAACAGCCTACAAAAAAACCACTTAATCCCTTGCAGGCACAGGAACTCACAAGCCACTTATGCCGCCAAAAATAACGCCAATCGTCGTTAAAGCCGTTCAAATTTACGAGTTTGGCTGATGGATGATTGTGACGATATATAAACGAGGAAGCTTTTACTTTTGCTTCAACAGCAGGATGCATCTTTGGAGCACCAGGGTGAACAACGCGCAGAGGCCATTCAAATATTTATGGATCACAGATTTTTTTTCCACTTGCTTTTAGCCGCTAAGGGAAGGAAAAATTATATATTGTTGACCTGGTGCGTTATATTTATAAGCTCAAGGAAGATTGCTTTCTCTCTTTTTTTACAAAGAGAGTTTCAAGTTGAATAACCTGTGAAGGATCCTTCTTTTCCACGTTGACCTGATGGATGTCAAGGAGTTGTCAGCTTTTCCGTTACGTTTGATTTAATGCAGATGTTTGGCAGCTTTTCCAATTCTGCAAGGACTCAAGTTTTTGTGGGCTTGAAAACCGTCTAATGCATAGAATGTTTGCATCTGCTCTTTCCCAATATACACCTGCTCTTTTGCAAATGGTTATTTGTTTATTAAGTTTTAATCTAAACTTAATAGACAAATTTTCATCATTTACTCATTTAAATTCCATAATTTCGAAACTACTTAGTAAAATATCTTAGAGTTATGCGACAATGTTTTCATAGAATCATAAATATCTGTCATATTGTTTTAAATTTCAGGAGTCAGAGAATAAATGTTTTCATTTTCCTAACAAATGTTTGTATTTTAATATAACTGATTTTATTTAACTAATAAAATAAATGTTTTTATTTTGCTTTTAAAAAGACTCTTTTTTAAATATTTTTTAAAGCAAAATAAAACTATTAAGGGTTTCTTGTCTCATAAAATTACTAAATTTAGTGGAGATCTAAGAGAATAGTAAAATGATATATTCTCAATATTATTCTTCACTTAAAATAATTTAAATACTCTCTCGTTTTCTTTCAAAATGTGATTGATTGATTTCTTTTATTTTTATCGGAATTTTTATTTCTTTCTACTGATCCACATATAAATTTTAAGAACTTATTACATTTTTTAAAAGATTTTATGTGTATTTACCTCATAATAAAACCATATTTTATATCGTGCAATTCCCTAAGTTCCATATAGCCACCATTCAATAATAGGAAAGGAATATTTTGATTTCTATTTTCCATAAGTGTATGTGTACATCAGACGGAATTTTTTTAAATGTTTCCCCTTGTGACACAAGATTGCCCCCTCAGTTGTAGCAAAATGTCCTCCAGAAAGACAAACACACAATATGTGTTCAAAATAGTCCGATGACATTCATATAAAAATTTTCGATGTTTGGATATCCATTACTTGGCCTAAAATGTATGTACATATTCAGGATTATCATGACCAAAGGTCCAAAAATAATTCATATTGATGTGAAAAGACATAGATTTAGCCCCATTCAAAAATGAAGAATTTTCCAGCTTTGGCATGTACAGGGTGAGCTTTTTTAAAGTGAGTGTTTAGAGCTCCCTGTAGCGTGATATAATATATATAGCCGAAATGCCACCAAACTTGGTATTTAGATTAATCAAGACATGAGAAAAAGGCTTCCGTGAAAATAAATTAGTTCCAAAAATCGCCGCTAGGTCAATTTGTGGCGCTATACAATGTATAAAAAGTGAGAAAAGAAAAATACTAATACATACATAAATAAAACTATTAAGGGTTTCTTGTCTCATAAAATTACTAAATTTAGTGGAGATCTAAGAGAATAGTAAAATGATATATTCTCAATATTATTCTTCACTTAAAATAATTTAAATACTCTCTCGTTTTCTTTCAAAATGTGATTGATTGATTTCTTTTATTTTTATCGGAATTTTTATTTCTTTCTACTGATCCACATATAAATTTTAAGAACTTATTACATTTTTTAAAAGATTTTATGTGTATTTACCTCATAATAAAACCATATTTTATATCGTGCAATTCCCTAAGTTCCATATAGCCACCATTCAATAATAGGAAAGGAATATTTTGATTTCTATTTTCCATAAGTGTATGTGTACATCAGACGGAATTTTTTAAATGTTTCCCCTTGTGACACAAGATTGCCCCCTCAGTTGTAGCAAAATGTCCTCCAGAAAGACAAACACACAATATGTGTTCAAAATAGTCCGATGACATTCATTTCCATAAGTGTATGTGTACATCAGACGGAATTTTTTTAAATGTTTCCCCTTGTGACACAAGATTGCCCCCTCAGTTGTAGCAAAATGTCCTCCAGAAAGACAAACACAATATGTGTTCAAAATAGTCCGATGACATTCATATAAAAATTTTCGATGTTTGGATATCCATTACTTGGCCTAAAATGTATGTACATATTCAGGATTATCATGACCAAAGGTCCAAAAATAATTCATATTGATGTGAAAAGACATAGATTTAGCCCCATTCAAAAATGAAGAATTTTCCAGCTTTGGCATGTACAGGGTGAGCTTTTTTAAAGTGAGTGTTTAGAGCTCCCTGTAGCGTGATATAATATATATAGCCGAAATGCCACCAAACTTGGTATTTAGATTAATCAAGACATGAGAAAAAGGCTTCCGTGAAAATAAATTAGTTCCAAAAATCGCCGCTAGGTCAATTTGTGGCGCTATACAATGTATAAAAAGTGAGAAAAGAAAAATACTAATACATACATAAATAAAACTATTAAGGGTTTCTTGTCTCATAAAATTACTAAATTTAGTGGAGATCTAAGAGAATAGTAAAATGATATATTCTCAATATTATTCTTCACTTAAAATAATTTAAATACTCTCTCGTTTTCTTTCAAAATGTGATTGATTGATTTCTTTTATTTTTATCGGAATTTTTATTTCTTTCTACTGATCCACATATAAATTTTAAGAACTTATTACATTTTTTAAAAGATTTTATGTGTATTTACCTCATAATAAAACCATATTTTATATCGTGCAATTCCCTAAGTTCCATATAGCCACCATTCAATAATAGGAAAGGAATATTTTGATTTCTATTTTCCATAAGTGTATGTGTACATCAGACGGAATTTTTTTAAATGTTTCCCCTTGTGACACAAGATTGCCCCCTCAGTTGTAGCAAAATGTCCTCCAGAAAGACAAACACACAATATGTGTTCAAAATAGTCCGATGACATTCATATAAAAATTTTCGATGTTTGGATATCCATTACTTGGCCTAAAATGTATGTACATATTCAGGATTATCATGACCAAAGGTCCAAAAATAATTCATATTGATGTGAAAAGACATAGATTTAGCCCCATTCAAAAATGAAGAATTTTCCAGCTTTGGCATGTACAGGGTGAGCTTTTTTAAAGTGAGTGTTTAGAGCTCCCTGTAGCGTGATATAATATAGCCGAAATGCCACCAAACTTGGTATTTAGATTAATCAAGACATGAGAAAAAGGCTTCCGTGAAAATTAATTAGTTCCAAAAATCACCGCTAGGTCAATTTGTGGCGCTATACAATGTATAAAAAGTGAGAAAAGAAAAATACTAATACATACAATCTTACAGTTAAATTATTAATGTTGATTTACTTCTTTAACTTTCCCGGTGAGAAATTAGACAACATTCAATGTGAGCACCGTTCTCAGAAATAACACCGTGCATTCTGTGCACAACGTTCTTCACAGCCGTACGTAACATAACACGAGGAATAAAACTTCACTGATGATAGAGTCATACCTCACAGTTTTCCATTTGCATGGCCACCTCGTTCATTTGACCTCAGGCCATGCGATTTTTGACTCTGGGATTATCTGAAATCTCAAGTTTATGTTGTGGGAGTATCAAATTTGTCAATTCTTAAGGACAACATAACAAAGACAGTGCGGAATATTCCTCATGATATGTTACGTATGGCTGTGGAGAACGTTGTGCACAGAATGCACGGTGTTATTTCTGAGAACGGTGCTCACATTGAATGTTGTCTAATTCCTCACTGGGGAAGTTAATGTAGTAAATAAACATTAATAATATAACTGCACGATTGTATGTGTTAGTATTTTCTTTTTCTCACCCTTTATACATTGTAAAGAGCCACAAAATAACCTAGGGGCAATTTTTCGAAATAAAATTTTTTTTCACGGAATCTTTTTCCCGTGTCTTAATTAGTCTAAACACCAAGTTTGACGTCATTTCGGCTATTAGATCGCGCTACAGGGTGCTCCAAACACTGTCACTTTAAAAAGATCACCCTGTATATCCAATGTGATGGGTATCTATGCTTTTTTCGAGTTTTCCTTTTAATTCGCGTGATTATGATATATCACGTGAAAAGTAACATGTTTATGAAAAACGCTGGCTTCCATAAATTATGCTATCCACAACGAAATTTTCAAAAATGAATTCACTTTAAAAATTTTAATTTAGTTATCAACTTTTTAATATGATGTAATACATTTTTACGCATAATGTTGAGCATTTTTATATGCATCATAATAATTTAATTAAGAGCAGCAATCTTAAGTTAAAATAATTTTTAAACTTATAAAATAATGTCGAAAAGTTGATTAAAAAACCCCGGTTAAAACTTAAGTGTTCATATATATATATATATATATATATATATATATATATATATATATATATATATATATATATATATATATATATATATATATATATATATATATATATATATGCCGGAAAACTTGCATAGTGCTGGACTGTGGGACTGTGGATAATGGAGGTCCTGAGTTCGAATCCCGGTTCGGGAATGGATGTACTTTCTCTCTCTATCTATTCTGTCTTTGTCCTTTCCTTGCATGAATGGTTCAATGGTTGCCTACCCTATAAACGGATACCTATAGCATGTGTGTACTGAGGCAGTTGGACTTCACAAAAAATATGGTTCAGTTGGGAAAGAGTGGAGAAGCGCACCCCATAATGCAAGCCTAGCTGGCACACGACACCACCACCAACATATATATATATATATATATATATATATATATATATATATATATATATATATATATATATATATGTATGTATGTATGTATATATATATATATATATATATATATATATATATATATATATATATATATATATATATATATATATATATATATATATATATGTATATATATATATATATATATATATATATATATATATATATATATATATATATATATATATATATATATATATATATATATAGTCACAAAAATATATTTATTGCTTTCAATAATTTAATACTTGCACTTCTAGCGATAAAATAAAAATCTATGAGTTACCTTATTACTGCAACAAACAAATTTCTTTAAAAGCCTAAAATTCTCTTATGGGATACATTTTTACTAAGTTCCGGTGATATAATGCAGTCACAGAAAAATAAAACTAAGAATACGGGATAATAAAATCTTCAGAAGTTTTAGTTTTCCTAAAAGTTTTCGCACTTTTAATCGCCCTATGTAAGGCTGCATTACTTTTTAAAAGGAAAGTTCGATACGTGAAAATAAAATCCTATCTCACAAGCAGCTCTCTGAACACAGCGAAAGATAGTTACGGGGAAGAAATTAGCTAAAGCATGAATTATGAAAATAGTTTTCGAAAGTATTAACCAGAAATTTATATTAGCAAAAATCAGGAGCGTTAAAGAATTTTTCGTCTCGCCCGAATAAAACCTCTTTGAGTTATAGGCGCTTTTAACCGGCTTTAAGCCTACAACCATTTTTGCTTATTCTGATTAAAAAATAGGATCCGGTGACTATAAAAGGCAGAGGAGATGGAATCTTATTATTTATGGA
>CM075850.1:10409015-10771515 GCA_037975125.1 Latrodectus hesperus | reverse complement strand
AAGTGAAAGTTTGAGGGAGATAAGTCTGGACAATATGGGGCTGGAATATTTGGTCTTATGCACAATCTTCTCCTGACTTATCGCCCTACAACTATCATTTGTTTTTGTCTTTAGAGAATTCTTTGATAGGCAAAAAATTCCTAAATGAATAAGATATCAATGAAGCACTGTTTCTATATTTGAGTTGTCCTCAAGCTGGCAAGAATTCATTAATTATGACAATCATATTATTTAAAAAAGTTTATTGGCGTTACGCAAAATTTGCATTTCGTTTTATTCCCAAAACAGACAGATCTTTTCTATAGAACTATTATATATATATATATATATATATATATATATATATATATATATATATATATATATATATATATATATATATATATATATATATATATATATACTGCATTAATATTAGGCACACATAATTAAATTTCTTTTAATATATAGAACAATCTAGTAAAATAATTTTTCTATTAATATTAAAAGTTAATTATTCTACCAATTTATTTTTATCTGTAATTGTTAAAAAATTTTCACTAGAAGAAATTTCATTAGATTGGGAAATCGAAAACATTATTTGCAGTATATTTTTGTGAAATATTTTTCACAAAAATATACTGGAAATAATTTGTTATAAGGGCCTCGAATTTTTTTATTATTTTTTATGTAAGTACGTATTAAATATTAAACTAAATTTCAAAGGAAATTGATTAAAAGATAGAAATTAGTGTTCAATTTAAATATGAAGCGATACTTTTTTTCATTAACATTCTATTTTTTATAAATAATTATAATTTCTAATACAGCATTCTTATATTCGTTTCCAATATAATTTTGAGGTTTTGAATTATTTATGAGTTATATTGTGTTAAACTTTCATTTTTTTATTTTTATAACTTTTTATTTATCTATTTACTTTTACTTATTTATCTTTTTTAAAATTCAGAGTTATCGCTTTTTCTTAAAGATAACTTAATTGAATAACTTGGTATTATATATATTCACTGTAGAATATGAGAAAAAATTCGGATTCTTCATATCTCTCGCTAACCGAAATAAATTTTTCTTACAATGTTTATATATGAACCTGTTTGTTTTAAGATTTTTGAAGAGTCATCTTCCCTCAGATTACAGATTCGATCAACGGCTATCCCAAATCCAACTTTTTCCACGGGAAACTAAAATAAATGGCCTAAACACATCCATCAATGCTTTTAAAGAGGTTCACTAGCCAAAGAACTCATTTCATCCCAACAATTTCCATCTGGAATCTAGGATCGTCTTCGGAAAACATGTTTTCGGTTAAGCGAACCACACATCGGTTGACCTGATGTGAACTTGTTTACGTTCTCAGGGCATCCAACCCACGTGGCAGATCGCCTTTTTCACGTCCAGATCCTTGTTTACGGAAAACTTTCCGGAACAAATGTATTCTACTAGAGCGAAGAGCCTGCCTGCCACATGTGCTCCACCCTCACATCAGCACCGAGTGATGCATGACGTTCCATCCCTTCTGTTTATTTATAGCCCAAGTTGTTCTCCCTTTCGATCCCGAGCCTCGAAATGATTGCGGTTTTCTGCTCTGTGTCTTCCATCTTTCTTTCTCTCCGGAGGAACAGTTACACGTGGGATAGTGATTGCCACTTGCCTGCGACCGCGATAACGCCACCTCCCCTGTCCTTCACGAGTGTTGTTAAGTGAAGCCCTCCGATTTTTCCCACTTGAGTGATGGGAAATTTGTTCTTCTAATTCTTCTTCACCAAAGTGTCAAGTCGGTGCGTTGATCTTCCTCTGTGCTTTTATTTTTGTCATCCAGGATTGGTATTGAATTGCAGTGTCATTCACCCATCTTGTGGTACTGCTCTCGTTTATTTATTTGATGTTACCATGCTTTATTGATGTTGATGGTTCAATCAAATGCGATGCACTCGCTTTAGTATGAGGTTTCACTTAAACGGGGGTATCATATTTATTAGAAAATAGCAAAGCTAGAAAAAGTGCTTATATAATTAGCTCTGCATTAATTATAAATTATAATTTAGATTTTCAAATAATATTTCTCAAACTGCTGATATGCATTTAATGAGATAGCTCCATTTTTATTGTGTGACTTAGTGTATTTAAATATATATATATATATATATATATATATATATATATATATATATATATATATATATATATATATATATATATATATATATATATATATATATATATATATATATATATGTGGGACGGGGAGTGGCCAAGGCGAGATTAACTAATTAACAATTCTTATACAAAGCCTAATATTTAATTAACATGTATTTACAAATATAAATATATACAAGTTTGAGATATTTACAATTAATCATCTTAATAGATTGAAATTTAAAGTTCAAGTTTAAAGTTATGGGGGACAGGAGCAGTCGTCTTGCTGCTATCAAAAAGGAACGTCTTTACGTCTTTAGTATAATTTCTCTTCTGCCCCGCTCACTGGGGAAGCTGTTGCGCCTCTCGAGCTCCATCTCAAGTGGGCACTTGAAATAGTGACGTCAGCTATTAAGTGGTTCACCCACCACAGTTCGGCCGTCCTGAAATCGGCTGGCCCTCCAGACGACACTGCAAATACATAAAAAAGAAAAACAGCAAAACAGGGAAAGAAACAAGCAGAACAGAATAATTCTCTGAAAAGAAACAAATTTTATATTCATCTTCTTAGATCTGAAATAAAGAAATGAGTCAGTATATCTTTTAGCTTCATTATAGTCAGTTGGACTTCCGACTATCCTTCAGCACAATTCAACTTTAATTTAACTCCAACTTGCATAACATCCTCGTCTTTTGGCATACTGTACCAGGGTTTTAGAAATTCAGCACAAGTCGTGGTACCGTTAGGTCCTTCATGACTTCCTTCTTTGATTACATCATAGGTGTTGCCTCCTTTAACTTTAGTAACTCTGTATGGTCCTAAATATTTTGGTTTCAGTTTTAAGTGGGGTCCAAACTGAGTTCTTTTAATAGCGACCAAATCGTTAACTCCATAAGATTGATGCTCTTTTCTTCTTAAATTATACGTTTTCCTGTTTTCTTCTTGGATCTTGAAAATTTGTTGTTTAGCATGTTTTCTGAGTTCATCTCTTTGAGCTTCAAAATTAGCTTGAAATTCCTTTTCAATCATTTCTTGGAGCTTACCAATACCTCCAACGTTCATCTTCGTACCAAAAAGTAACTCAAAAGGTGTGGTATCTATGCTTCGTTGATATGTTGAATTAATCGTCTGCTGCAGTTCGTTCGTAAGTTTATACCACTGAGCTGGATTCTCTAAAGATAGCTTTGAAAGAACTGATGTGATTGTTTGGTTGATCCTCTCAACTTGTCCGTTAGCTCTTGGCAAACCAGTGGTTATTAAATGGTGTTTAATATTCTCTTTAGAGCAATAATCTCTGAATTCACCAGAGCTAAAAGCTGTACCTCTATCAGAAATAATTTGGTAGGGATTTCCAAAGACTGATTTTAGAGTTTCTAATTTCGAAATGACTTCAGCAGATGTTGTGGTCTTCGTAGGAAAAATCCAAACGAACTTAGTAAAAGCGTCAATAATTGTTAAAATATACTTATAATTTTTATGTGTGCTTTCTAAAGGTCCTAAATGATCAATATGGTATGTGTATAGTGGTACGTCATTTTTATGCAATGGGTGTAATAAGCCTTCTTTCTTTCCTCTTTTGTGATTTACAAGAATACAGTGAACGCAATTAGATATGATATTTTCTACTTTCTGTTTAAGTTTGGGAATGAAATAATGGTCCTCTATGCTTTTCTCTGTATATTTGATTCCGGTATGTCCCTTTTCATGCGCACTTCTAATAATTTCCATCTGCATACTTCTTGGCACAACCACTAACTCCTTACCATCAACAAATTTATAAAGAACTCCGTTTCTCTCAAAATAATCTTCATAACTAGAGATTTTTAATAATTCTTTTATCGTTTTTATTTCATCATCATTATCTTGGGCTGATTTTAATTTCGGTATGATATTATCGCTTGAGATGCAAAATATGTTTACAGGGGATCTGCTTAGTGCGTCAACATGAGTCATTCTTGTACCGGAGCGATGCTCAATACTATAATTAAATTCTTGGAGCAATAAAGCCCAACGAGCAACACGAGTTGACAAATCTCTTTTTTGCATAGTCTTTTCGAATGCGGAACAGTCAGTGACAATTTTAAATGGAATTCCTAATAAGTAAACGCGGAATCTTTTTAACGCTTCAATAATTGCAAGAGCTTCAAGCTCGTAACTGGAATACTTCTTTTCGGCATCTGTTGTCTTTTTACTCATAAAATAGATGGGATGAAAATTTTTATCATTTGGGGATTTCTGTAATAAAATAGCTCCATATCCTTCTATGCTGGCGTCACAATGCAGTTCAGTTTCGTAATTTGGGTTGTATATACCTAACACAGGTTTTTGAGCTAAAATTAACTTTAATTGATTAAAAGAGTTTCTTTCCTCTTCACCAAATTTAAATTTCCTATCTTTCTTCAAAAGATCACTCAATGGCCTAGCAATAATGGAATATTTTGGGATAAATTTCCTGAAATATCCAGTCAATCCTAAAAAACTATGGACCTGTTTCAAATTAAGTGGCTCAGGGAAATGAAGCACAGCTTTAGTTTTCAAAGTAGATGGAAATATTTTCCCTTCTTCGATGATATGGCCTAAAAATTCAATGCGCTTCTTCAAAAAATGGGATTTTCTAAAATTTATTTCTAATCCATATTCGCTCGCAAGATTTAAGACTTTTTCAAGCCGTTCGACTCCTTCTTCAGTTGAGGAAGACAAAATAATTATATCGTCCATATAAGGTAAAACAATACCATCATTAATCAGTGGTCGGAAAATAGTATTAATAAATCTTTGAAACACGGCTGGGGAATTACACAGTCCAAAAGGAACCTTAAGAAATTGGTACTGTCCTTCATGAGTTACAAATGAAGTGTATTTTCTACTATCCTTCTTTACATCTACATGGAAAAATCCATTCTTGAGATCAATTGTACTAAACACACACGATTCCTGCAATCTATCTAATATATCTTCAATCAATGGGAGGGGAAATCTATCTTTTACAATTACTTTATTTAATCTCCGATAATCTATGCACAAACGAGGTGTTCCGTCTTTTTTCTTTACGATTACTACTGGGCTACAATATTCTGAAGAACTGGGCTCTATTATACCTTGTTCTAACCATTCATCTATTTGGGTTTCAACTATCTTTTTCTCTGAAAATGGTAATCTACGGGGTTGATTAGATATAGGCTCATTACTTTTTAACAAAATATCTAATTGAACATTAGTTGATTTTGTTTTATGTGGTACATAACTCGAAACTAATTGTTGCAACTTATATTTAAATTTTTTGGAATACTAGGTTCAATGTTCAGTTCAACTTCATTAAAAGTTAAATCAACAGGTAGAATTGATAAAGTATTAATGTCTTTTACACATTGATATTTATTTTTAATCTTAATTCCGTTTTCATTAATTAAGGTTTCACCCTGCATTAGTACATTCATTCCTATGATGGCATCATATGACATAACATTATTTTCAACCACATAAATATCTTCTTCACACTTAAAATCATCTATTTTAATATTTCCCTTAAAATAGCCCAACGGCTTTACAACACATTTACCAAAACCACTTAGAGAAGAATTTAATGAAAATAACTCTACAACATTTAATTTATCAAAGACAGATTTACGAATCAAAGTTACTTGGCTTCCAGTATCTATTAATGCATTAACATTCAAATTATTAATAATTACATCATTCAGTATTGTTTTAACATTAACATTCATTGTTGCTACTTCAGGTTTAGAATTAGTTACTGGACACAATGAAGCTTTATGTCCAAAATTATTACATCGAAAACATTTAATACCCTTCTCTTTATGTTCACAAAATTTAGAAATATGATTTTTTTCACCACAATTAAAACAAATTTTATCTTTACAATCATCAAAATCACTGTATTTCATTTTTCCAAAACCATCATTGTATCTTATTTTATTTACATTTTCATTCTTAGAATTAACTCTATTACTATATTCATATTTTGATTTCGTTTTATCAAAATTATTATATTTATCATGAGAATTATATTTTGTTTTCGTTTTATCGAAATTATCATATTTAAAATGAGAATTATATTTTGTTTTCGTTTTATCGAAAGCATTTTTACTTTTAACAGAATCACTTTTTATTACTTCATAAACTTTGAGTTTTTCTTTAAATTCACTTAAATTCTTACATCCATACAAAACAATTTTGTATTCTTGTTTATCATTTATTCCATTAATAACATAATGCATTAAGGCAGATTCTTCAATTTTACCGCAATTGCACAACTCCTTCATTTTTAAAAAATACTCCTGAACAGATTCATAATCATGCATTTTCCTTTTACGCAAAAGCTCATGTAAGTTAGCTGAGTTTATTTCAAACGAAAATTCATCAATCAAGGCTCGTCTCAATTTTTTCCAAGAATTTATTTGTGGTTCTGTCCGAACGAATAATAGAGCATTTCCTCCTAACGATCTTTTAGCCATAACAAATTTTTGTAAGTCTGATAAATTAAATAATTTCGACATATCCTCAAAATGATCAATCCAATTAATTACATTTTCATGTGATTCTGCATTAAATTTAGTAATAGTGCTTTCGATATCTTCATAATTAATATTAACACTTGGAATAACAGTATGTGCATAAAAATCATTTTCACAAACATTTTCATTCTTCTTAAAATAGTCAGATGCACTTTTCTTTTTACTTATATTGCATTGCATTGAAAAATCATTTCTACTTATTTCTTCTTCCACTTCACTTTCCGAGTCAGCAGTTTCCGAATCCTCTTTAGTGTTTTGAGCTAAGAGTTCAAGGTCACATAACAGAGACAAAATTCTTTCTGCGAGCTCTGCTTTGGATCCTTGAAAAGAAATATTCAAAATGTTCGATGCAGTAATAAGTTCGCCAAGCGAAAACTCATTGTTTATATTTTTTAATTTGTCTCGATACTCATTACTTTCGATATCAAAATCAAAACCATCAAAATTTCTAATTCTTTTACGATTTAATCTATCTCCATCATGATCAAAAATCAATCTATGCAAAATTGTGATTTTATCTGCTTTAAAATTTTTCAATGCAACGCTTATTTCTTTTATATCGTTTAATATCATCATGTACTTTGAAAAATGTTCACGTACCTCTCAAAGATGTTCGATGAGGATCCACGTCTTTCTCTCGTTCCAAACCGATGCTTAACGTAACGTCTTCTTCTAATGAAAATCCTTCTAACTATCTGATGCGATAATTATTCCAATCACTACAAAATTTTTGTAATCCAGCTAATCATTTCAATCTCACTCAATCCCGCTTCTGAGTTTTGTGGGACGGGGAGTGGCCAAGGCGAGATTAACTAATTAACAATTCTTATACAAAGCCTAATATTTAATTAACATGTATTTACAAATATAAATATATACAAGTTTGAGATATTTACAATTAATCATCTTAATAGATTGAAATTTAAAGTTCAAGTTTAAAGTTATGGGGGACAGGAGCAGTCGTCTTGCTGCTATCAAAAAGGAACGTCTTTAGCGTCTTTAGTATAATTTCTCTTCTGCCCCGCTCACTGGGGAAGCTGTTGCGCCTCTCGAGCTCCATCTCAAGTGGGCACTTGAAATAGTGACGTCAGCTATTAAGTGGTTCACCCACCACATATATATATATATATATATATATATATGTATATATATATATATATATATATATATAAATATGCTGACCAATGGCTGAGTGGTTAGCGTTCCTGACTCCTGAGCTGTGGGTCCCGGGTTCGAAGTTCGAATCCCGGTTCGGGCATAGAAGTTTCTTTCCTTCTATGTTTTCTCTGTCCTTCTATGATGTTGTATGAATGTGGCCCACCCTATAAACGGGTTTGTGGTGTTATGGCGCGGGTAACGCTACTAATATTTGTGGATAATTTTAGCTAAACAAACAATGTATACATTACATGAGGTAAAAGGATATTCTCCCCCATTTTTATTACTTATAGTAATTTAAAAAAAATTATAATCTAATTTTAGGGAAAAACATTTTAACAAATTTTTGTGATAGATAACATGGGAGTTTAAAACTTCATGAGTGTGAGGGGAGTGCATTGAACCACATCATTTCATATAATGATGTTTACATTAACATTGAATAACTAAGACTGTTTAATGTTGACAAAATTATTGCAGAAGGTACAAAGATGTATTCTTTTTTCCTATTGCATCAAATAGAAAATTTACGGGGCCGTGGCACCCAAGAGGTTTGGGCATCAACCCTTTCGTCTGATAGAGTGGGGTTCGATTTCCACTGCCACCAAGTTGGTTTGGTTTGGTTTGTTTGTCACTCAACGGTCATTTTTTGCACACGAAGGCTAATTAGACCGGGACCTACTGTTTAAAGTGGATTCCGAACCACTACAAACATCCATGCCCAAGGTGGGATTCCAACCCAACAACTGTTGAACCGAAGGCAAGAGCACTAACCATTCGGCTGCCAGCTCGGCCCCCAATGTCACCAAAGACCCACCGAGTACATGCGATATAAGTGCTCGTTAAATCTGTGGAATCGAAAATCCTGTGGTTGGTCATTGAGCAGTTACCATGGGTGAAATGATCTGGAGAAAATTTCCTCCCCCTCCAGATCAATGTCAAAATTGGGATAGTGTATCCTCTAGTGGTGCCATCTATAAGAGGAGACTTAGAGCAAAGTCGTACTTTCTACGTCGTGGTACTCTGGTTAAGCGAAAGACGCACCCTACTGACTTAAATTTCCACAGATGTCGGCAGAGCGAGTTTGGCTTGTCCAAGTGTCATAAGTAACAACTTCAGAAAATTTATTAAAGAATTTTACGGTTTAATTTTCTGTGTTTCATTCTTACAGAACTCATCTTATCACTTATGTGTGTATCGTCTATAGATTCCAATATATATATCAAAGTTATACCATACTTTCTCACAATTAGCACATTATCAAGAAGTATTGGAAGGAAGTATTGGAACTAATGGCTTAACCGCTAATGTTCGGCCTTTGTAGAATTAATATAGCTCAAAGTCAAATGGCTCAAAGTGTACAGTATTTGAGAATTTTCAACAAATTTGTGGGGTTAAAAGAGTAAGCTTTCATTAGGAGTTTTCAGATTACATAGCAATTTCTCAACAATACATAGCAATTACTCTTAAGAATTTTAGAAGACCATCACCTCAAAACTATAAGTTTTGATAGTTAGTAAGTAATGCGCCCTAGTTATCGAAAGTCTTCCACAAAATTTATTAATACAAGAATTCATACATTGATAGTTTCATTACATTTCGCTTGGGTTAAAAATGCTACAATTTATACTGAGATTTCTCGTAAATGAATGAGTTTTTTATTGCCAATTAACTTGCTATTCATATGCCGAAGTTCATCGAAATCAACACCTATATGGCGTAGCATACATTTGGGGATTATGTAGTTTTCATTTTTCTTTCGATACTAACAAAAGAATATGAAATCATGTTTCGTGATTCCTCTGAATTGTTCGTTTTCCTCACTTTTCAACTACACTACTTGCAATTAAAATTGCTACACCAGGAAAGCGGCACATCACATACCAAGAGACCCCGAGTGTAAAGCACATGTCCCGATTTGGTGGTCAACCTAACCAAAATCTCCAGTCTTTAGTTCCCAAACATGTTTGGTACTCAGTTTATTGACCCACTGAAGGAGTGAAAGGCTGATATCGACTTTGCCCTGCCTTAGAATCAAACATGTGACTTGTAAGCACGAAGCTACCACTAACTAGAAATAACAGATTTCAAATCGTGCACTTCGAGGTAAATTTAATTTACATGCAAATTAAAAACAATTAACCATATGATTAGTTCTTGAATAACTATTAAACGTCTCATCACACTTCTGATAAATTGGATAGTTTGTAGTGCTGTATTTGTATTTCCAATTTTGACAACGAAGAATAAATATGAATGATATTTGAAATTACTCTTTTTAATGGTGTTCTAGGGTATAGTTCAGGGGATCAACAATAGAAAGTTGTGAGATATATCGTAGTCAATTGTCATATATATATATATATATATATATATATATATATATATATATATATATATATATATATATATATATATATACACTTCTGGCCATTAAAATTACAACACCAGGAAAGCGGCACACCACACACGTGAAATTTGCATGTTGCAAATTCAGGTAGAACTTGCTGTGATACACAAATGATTAGATTTTCAGCGCATTCATACAAAGCAGACAACAGTAGCGACATCTACAATGTCTATAAAACCAGAGATTTGACAGCAGTTTTCTCATATTCAATTTCCATTTCAACGTTGTTTTCGGCAAAGAAAGTTGTTGTAATGCCTCGTGTAAGAAGAAGAAATGCTATCTTCTTCTTACAGTGTCTGACTTTGATCGAGGAAGGATTATAGCCTACCTGGATTACGGTTTATCGTACCGCAATATTGCTGCTCGCGTCGGTCGACTCCCCATGACAGTTAGCAGAATATAGAATCGATGGGTTCAGGACAATCATATGGAACGTCATGCAGGATCTAAGCAACCCCCCATCACTAACAGCAAAGAAGACTTATGATATCTTATCCGCATGGTCACAAGGGATCGTACAGCCACGTCACGACCTCTGAGTCGAGAAATGGAGTCATTTGTAAGGCAACAAGTTTCTGCTCGAACAGTTCGACGACGTTTGCAACAGCATGGATTGTCTGCACGGTGATAATGGCTTCGGCTACCATTGACGCTGCGTCACAGATAGGAGCGCCTTCAATAGTGTGATCAGCGACGAACCTGGACACGGGAATGGCATCACGTCATCTTTACAGATGAATATCGGTTCTGTTTACAGGACCATGATGGCCGCATCCATGTTTGGAGGCATCATGGGGAACGCGCATTGCTAACTTCCATTGGACATCACCATACTGGCTCTTCTGCTGGAGTGATGGTATGGGGTGCCATTGGATACACGTTTCGATCACCTCTTGTTTGCATTACCAGCACTTTGAACAGCAACCGTTGCATTTCCGATGTGTTAAGGCCCGTGGTTCTGCCCTATCTTCGAGGCCTCCCTAATGCTTTGTTTCAACAGGATTATTCACGACCGCATGTTGCCCGTACTGTTCTGAACTTCCTTGATATAGAACAGGTTCGACTGTTACCCTGGACAGCACGTTCTCCTGATCTGTCCCCAATTGAGAACGTGTGGTCAATGGTTGCTGAGCGATTGGCACGCCATCACTCACCATCTACTACTGTCGATGAACTGGGACATAGTGTTGAAGCTGCATGGACTGAGATCCCCGTACATGCTATACAATCTCTGTTTGACTCCATGCCTAGGCAGATAAATGCTGTTATTGCAGCCAGAGGTGGCTGCTCTGGGTACTGATTTCTCAAGATCTATACATCATAATTTCCCGTAAATCTAATCACTTGTTCTTTCAACTATAATGTATGTGTCCAATAAATATCGTTCTGTTATTTGCATTCCTTCTTGGTGTGGCAAATTTAATAGCCAGTACTGTATATATTACACTCTTTGTGATCTATTTACTTATGAATTTCAAAAAAGAAAATCGCTGAAAGCATCAATTAGTTCAAAGAATAACTTTCCAATGGATATTATCCGATGCCTTTCCAGAATTTCTGGTATGGATCTCCATATATTTTTGCGATATAAATTACTTCTTAAAAGTAGAGTAACGTACTCAAATTTCATATATTCTCTTATAGCATCAAAAAAGTGCGTGGGTATATCAGTCATTTTCCTGTGAGTTTAGCAGATACATTCACACATTTTATCAGCTTTTCAATAGTTCGCATTGAAACTGTTTCTAGTCTTAAGACAAATCAATACTTTCCCAAGGTAGGCAATAAATTTCTCTCTAAGAAAAAGGTTTAAACTTATTATTTAGTTCGTTAAAAAATGTAAAGATTCAAATTTAGACTTGCAAAGAAGGCAAATTACAATCGCTTTTCTCATAGGAAATTCACTTTTTTTTTTTTTTTTTTTTTTTTTTTTTGCAGATTTCAAACTCTGAATTGCGAGTTTATAGAAATGAAGAAAAGTGTTAGAATCAGCTGAAATCTTTTACTAATGCCATTCACTTTAAAGGAACTTCTTTTAGACCATGTTCTTTCTAGTAAAAGGGGGCTCAATTTGGAAGTAGTCGGTTTCTGCCATTCTAGAAAAGCTAAAATAAGTTGGAAACTAGTTGAAGATTTTTGAAATTGAGTTCTAAGAATCGCCACCGTGGACTGTTTCAAGTTTATTGACGTTCCAGATAAGTTCTGGATTTTTCCCGCTCCTTCTCGAAGTTTGGGAACATTTCGTTCTTCCTTACAAATAGTATCCTGAAGCGATATACCTCAAAGAAAAATGACGACATTGCCTTCGAACGATCTGAAATAAGAAGCTGTGTCAGTTCCATTTCGAGCCCAGTATATTTGAGACAATTCTTTTTCTCATACCGGATGTGACAACACTTATCTATTCTAAATGCAGAGTGGCATGGAAACTCTTATCTTTTCTATTCACTAGAGCATTAAATAGAGTCAAGAAAAAGAAAGGAAAAAAAAAGGAAGGAAACTTCAGACAGAAAACAAGTACTTCAACTTCGATTTCTAAGAAGATTTTCGCCCCTCTGGAATGTGTGAAAATGCCATCTCTTCGAAATAATCACCCCCAGAACTTTGGCAGCTTTTTACACTGGCATAGCAAAGATTTAGTTCCAACACTTTATTGCCCTTGTTACTTTTTTGGTTCGTTTTCTTGAAGAACTAAAGTATTTTAGCTGACCCTAGCAACTTTTAGTGCCACTTTCTCTTTTGCTTTGCTTCTTCTTTCTTCTTTTTTTCTTTTATTTTTCCCGCCTCAACTCACTGATTTCAAAGTAGGTCGTATTTTTACTTAAAAGGGTTTGTCGGGAAGACTGGGGGAAAGACGGCAACGCGCTAAATCCTGAATCTCTGTTCGAAACAGTGAAACGGTAGGGATATTTACCACTCAACAAAGGGAAAAAAAGGGATTTATCGAAGTCAGTAGGGAATGACAATGAGCATTAACTCTTTATCTACCGTAAAGTGTGGGACGAAGTGAAGTAATTTAACGGATTATTTAACACCTGAAATTAGAAAAAAAAATTTCTAAAAGAAATTGTTGAATGGCTATTTATACTCAGGAAATTAAGTTTTTAATTTTTTTTAATCAAGGGAAAGGTAGTTTTGAGAATCATCTTCATTAAATAAATTCTTAGATAAATTAAGGAAATTCCCAAATTAATGGAATTGAATTTCAAGAAATTTTTCTCGTATAAAGGCCTGATATAAAATAAAGAAAATTAATAAAATATTTACAAATAAATTTTATTGTATTTATCCTTCGATTAAAAAATGCTAAAATAGTTTTAATTGGCTAGTAAAAAATTGAATGAGTTTTTCCAAAAAATTGTTTGAATTGTTTTATAACGTTTATTTTACCTGTGTATATAAATTAAGTACTAAAATAGATAAGAATTTAAATTGTTCAATATATATATATATATATATATATATATATATATATATATATATATATATATATATATATATATATATATATATATATATATATATATATATATATATATATATATATATATATATATATATATATATATATATATATATATATATATATATATATATATATTATATATATATATATATATATATATATATATATATATATATATATATATATATATATATATATATATATATATATATATATATATATATATATATATATATATAAATTTTTCTTTATATAATGAACTAGTTAAAAACTCTCTATCTTTAACATAGATGTAGCGTTCACTGTGATTTTAACTTCCTGCAAACTATTTCTCATTGAATGAGTACTATTAAATGCAAAGAAAGGAAAAGAATATAGAAATTGCTTAAAGAATCAGATGACAGAAAAATTATCAGAATAGAGAGAGAGAGAATGCGAATTCAATACACACACATAGATAAAAATAGTAATTACTAGCAAATTTAATACAGCATTTAAGGAAATTATATTTGTTTGAGAACTTATTCAATTATTTAAATTTAATGTTACGTGTATGGATATAAATATTTATGACATAATAACCCTTTGCAAAGAATCAAAACTTGTAGTAAAAAAGAGAAGAATGTTGTAAAAAATTAAAGAGATTGCAAAGAAGATTCTTCCATACATATTACTTTAGAAAAATAAATATTTCTGCATCTAATTTTTTCAATTTTCATTCCTTTATTTAAGTAAGCTCACATAGTTAAATTTATATTATAATACTGTGAAAGAGCTTAGACCTTGGGATCTCAAAACTTTTTTTTTTCGTTGACCACTTTCAAAATTTTACTATTTTCGGTAGACCCCCCTGCTGCAAACAACCAGTACCTAGGTACTAACAAAAACTCGTGAAACAAAAAAGTACCTAGGTACATAAAATTTAATCTTCCTTGGCTTTTTGTTCTTTTTTTTATAAAAATTTAGAATATAATCTCTAGCATTTATAATTTTTACCACATAACTACCTACTACACTCAAGTAGTAAAACAAATATAATTTGATTGATAAATTACAATATACAATAAAAATATGAATAACAAATAGGCAGATACTTATTTTTTCCGGCACTGCAAACACTGACATCGATTCACTCACAGTCACACTTTTATGTTTAAAATCCCGGAAACAAATGAGTAACGTTTTGTTCTTGGCATTCGTATTTATACTAATGTAGATTGCAAGCACAGCGCAAGTCGCATTTCATCTCTTTGCAGGTCTAAACAAGCATCCTGGACGAGCGGGCGCACGGGCGGCACGTTGCAAGTCTCGACATGTGGTGTACACTTTTACTATTATCTACTTTTCTATTCAATTCTGTGTTTGAACTGAATCTCGAATATTTTTGAGTACCTACCTAGTGAATGATGCTACCTGCGTACGTTGATAGGTAAATCCAAGCCAAAATTTTTGTTCTTTATTCTGAAAAGCAGAAATTTTTCGTGGACCCCTACTTACAACTTGTGAACCCTTGTTTTCTTTTCACGTCTACGTGGACCCCCCATGTGATTTCCTATCGACTCCTGGGGGTCCACCTGGACCACTTTGTGAACCTATGGATTAGACAAAGCAGTAACACAATTTTAATTGTTCTTTCCTTACAATTATTTTCAGCAAATTTATTATTAAATTGTTGCTATGAATTTATAAATATAATTAGACATTATCCACTTAAAGTTTTAAATTTGTATGTTTAAAAATATTTGTCGATAAATTGATTAAAACCATGCAAAAGGAGCGAATTCTTGCATGTTTTCGGACAGAAATGTCAAGTGTTGTGATGCAGAAATCATAGAATGTAACACGGGCTTCAATGGGACTAAATTTCTCATTTATCAAAGATGGTTTCTAATCACTTACTCTCGATACGCGCTTTTTATGAAGAAAAACCAAGAAACCCTTCCCAGAATTCCTGTCTCCCAGAAATAAGTTGTTGTATCAGTATGGCCTGCAAATTATCATATTGGATGACAGCTCTTTCATTTTTTTAAAGAGACACTGCATCTGGTTGACATATAACTGTAACTGGCATAGTTGCATAGCAACGAACTCTTGAAGAAATATATTTCTAAACCTTTATAATGATGTAATTGGTCCTAATTTCATTAGAGTAGACTTCGATGCACGATCACATAAAGTTAATAGTAGTTCTAGTCGTTGATTTCACAGAAAAAAGATAATCGCAAGTTGTGTTAGCCTGACACTTCCCCAAACTTTCAGAACATATTTAGATTTCTCTGAGAATAGAAATTACACAAATCTCACCTCCCCTATCAATATCACGATTCAAGAACTTGGTAAAAATATTGGTGAATGATTGATATAACTGGCATTTGAACTATTAAATCTCAATCACTCCGCACAAACCAGTATATGTTCTACAAATAAAAATTGACATTTTTAATTTTTGCTGTTTCCAGTTGTTATTATTATGTCTTTTTTCTATATTGTGACTCTCAATTCAATTATAAATAGAGTAATTATTTTGAACAGCTCTGAATATTATTTTATAATTTTATCTTAGTGAATTTTTTATTATAGAAGAAACTTCCATCCTATATGTCGGAGAATTTTATAAATAGTGGGAGAAATAACAAATATATCATAAACTAAGCACTACTTCTTTCATTAGAAATTTTAACCATGAATATTTCTAATAAATCACATTTTCCTTTTGTAATTTTTTACTATATTTAAATTGTTTAATAAGAATAAGTTTTGAGAATAATAGGAATATATTGTAATAAAAAAAGAATTGTTTATAAGAACAAACAGAATTGCTTTAGAAGACATTATAAGTATTCTTTTGTAATGAATAAGTTTTGCAGTTTGACTAATACATGCAATTAAATATTAATTCGGTTTCTATTATGAATTCGATAGAACATTATTGTATTATTACGTTCCGTTTTCGGCTGCCTGATTCTACTTATTGAAGGTGCTATACGCAGGAAACTGCTTGCTATTTTTGAATTGGTCAAACAAGGCCGAAACTGGAGTCATGAGCCTCTACTTTAAACATCCAGACCATGATTATAAAGGCATATTAAATCATTTGAATATTTAGCTTTCACAGCAGACAACATGATAGTCTTTGATTGAGACAAGAATCAAGCCTTCAGCGGATGCTGTTCAGCATACAGTTCGTCGTTAGCTTGTGATGTGGTTTGATTTGCTTATGATCACTTTTGCAAACAGAGGTTAACCTACGTCTTACAGTGAGCTACAAACATTCATACCTGAGGCAAGAACCAAACCCACAAACAGTTGAATTGAAAATCTAAGTATTAGCCACTCACAGCTACTATCACTACTGAGATACTTGATTCATTTTTATGACGCAAGGTCCAAAACTGGACATAAAGAATAAAGACATAAAGAACCAAACCCACAAACAGTTGAATTGAAAATCTAAGTATTAGCCACTCAGCTACCATCACCTAGTGAGATACTTGATTGGTTTTTTTGACGCAAGGTCCAAAACTGGACATAAAGAATAAAGACATAAAGAACCAAACCCACAAACAGTTGAATTGAAAATCTAAGTATTAGCCACTCACAGCTACTATCACTACTGAGATACTTGATTGATTTTTATGACGCAAGGTCCAAAACTGGACATAAAGAATAAAGACATAAAGAACCAAACCCACAAACAGTTGAATTGAAAATCTAAGTATTAGCCACTCAGCTACCATCACCTAGTGAGATACTTGATTGGGTTTTATGACGCAAGGTCCAAAACTGGACGTAAAGAACCAAACCCACAAACAGTGTAATTGAAAATCTAAGTATTAGCCACTCAGCTAGTGAGATACTTGATTGGGTTTTATGACGCAAGGTCCAAAACTGGACATACTGCGCGTATGTCCAGTTTTGGACCTTGCCCGTTCTGAATATGTCCAGTTTTTGTATGTCCAAAACTGGACATACTCACAAATGTCCAAAACTGGATATTTGTGAGATATAGTTGTATAAAGTATTGTTTTGAACAAATATGCAAAGCTTTAAAAATTAATTGCATCCAAATCTTTGTTAAATAGACATTCACAGCAAAAAATTATTACACGTCAATTAATCATTAAATTTATTTTCAAATAAATTTTCAACTTGATTTAAAATATTTTTTATGCAAGCTTGGCTTATTTGTTGCCAAATTTTTCTATTATAGGGTAGATGTTTTGAAGATCTCCACACTACGTTCTATTGCTTATTTCGAAAGGAAAAGCTGGATGCTATTCTTAACCGTACCCGATGCCCCTGGGCACCGTAAACTTGATGGATTCTTTAAACGAGTGAAAAGTCCTCTCCACATGTCTTCGGGTTTGGAAGATTCCCAAAAACGAAAAGCAAGTCCCGGTTTTTCCCCTTTTTTCTATTTTGTTTTCTTGTTGTCTCTGTTCAGAGAAAACAGAGGATGAAAACCAGCTTAAGTATTTAAGCTATGCTACAAGAACAGGGATGGATATTTTTCTGGCTTCCAAGCTGTCAGCTGTCGAATACGTATAGGAAGTTGTCGACAGAACCCTGACAAGAATCAAAATTGGCTTCGTCGCTCCTAAGCCTCTCCCCTTAATACTATATTTGTTGGCAAATAAGATGGATTTTGTTTGATTCCTTACAAGAAATGTAGCGTCTCCAAAATTAAAAAATTTAATGATAACTACAACTCGAAAAAAGATTAAAATAGACGAAAATCATTATGAATGCTTATTTTAATTATAGTTTTAAAAGATTTAAGTTCACCTATTATAAGGAAAAGGTGTTCTTTCACTGGATCTCATTAACTGTTAGAGAAAGTGGTAGCGTCCGTATGACGCTAAGTTCAATACCCGAGCTTGGTGTTTAAATCGTCTTGAGAAAACTGTACACATTAAATATTTCATACTCGAATAGAAACAATTGTTTCTTCTTTAGTATGGTTTGAAGAGGAGAAACCCAGCTCACACACACAAATGTCGATCTCATTACTCAGTTTAGTTATTTAAGAATTATTTCGCTGCACTCGACCCTAGATTGCAGGAAGTAGAGATTCAGAAATGTGTTTCATAATTTTTTGCTGATTTATTCACTCACTCAAACTAAAATGCATAAAATTTAATTAAATAACTTTCTAAATAATTCCATTTGTAAATCAGCGGACAAAGACAAAAATGATTGTAAAATTTATGTGCTTTATTTCATAAATATTCTATTAAAATTAATATTTAAATACATATATTAGGTTAAATACCGACCGATGGCTGAGTGGTTAGCGTTCCTGACTCCTGAGCTGTGGGTCCCGGGTTCGAATCCCGGTTCGGGAATGGATGTTTCTTTCCTTCTGTGTTTCTCTGTCCTTTCTTCTGTGATATTGTATGAATGTGGCCCACCCTATAAACGGGTTTGTGGAGGTATGGCGCGGGTAACGCTACTCGCCTCCGTGACTTGGTTCACAGGTGCCCGCTGGGTAATGATAAATGAGTAGCAATTTCTGGCCTTGTTGTGGCATAGGGTTCGTCACCCAAGTGTGCCCGCAGTTGGAATAAAAAAATATTAGGTTCAATATATTGTAGAGTTTATTTGTATGAGATACGTGAAGCAAAGTAAGCAAGTTAAATAGGTATAAATCATGACAACTTGATTGTTACGTTAGTCACTTTTTTAGCGAAATTTTAAAATTTCATTTTTAATCCAAATAAATATTATTGTAATGATTTTTAAGTATGTTAATCACTTATATAATAGTCAACATTAAGTGGTGAAGAAATTGGAAGTTAAACATAGTGATTAGATGTGTCATGACTTAGTCATAATTCATAAAAGATATATCTTTAGATGTGTCCCATACTATCACCAACAAATTTTTATGCAGCTAAAATGGTGTAAAGATAAAAACAATTTTTTTTCGGAAATGCTTCTCAAAAAAGAAAAAATACTAAATGTAAATATGGTGCAAAATTAGCTTGCCATAAATTAAAAAAAGTTTTATAAGTGGGGTAAAAGTTTACTTACTGGTAACCCTTGAATTTTTGGCGATTTAACGTTAGTTAAAACGCCTGAAAATACCAGATACACGGAAAACATAAAAGTATAATCTGGATTAAATTTTTTCAAAAATTTTTTTAATGAAATTCATTAACATTTATTGAACTTACAAATAACAAAAACAAGGATAACTTAATTTTGGAAAAAAAAATTTTATATGATATTTTATTATCTCGGGCAGAACTATATGTCACTATAGAATTAAATATCGATAGAGCTATATATACATAGGAAACGTAAACAATATCTCAACATTTTCAAAATAACATTTTCCTAAAGCTCAAAATCTGTCCTATTTTAAATATTGCTACTAACTCCACAGAGCTATTTAATTTTTTAGATTTTTGAACTTTCATTTTAAATCTGATTTTGCTATTTCACCTAATTCTTAAAGCATCTCAAATGAGAGGATTAAGGTTGAGAAACCATGCTGGCCATTTTATGCATTGAATTGTATTTAAATGCACTTTAAAGTAACTGGCCTTTAAATATCCTTTTATTAATACTTTTCTAATGTTTTCTATATATGATACATACTTCCAACGATATTTCTTTTTATGACAGTTAACATCAATATTGGCTCTTGGTATCTGATTTTTTGGTAATTGTCTCATATATTGAAAATTGTGTAAAAGTTTTATCATATTTACTTAAATAATGTAATGGAAATTATTTTTTATTGTCTTGATATACTACCTTGAATTTTTTTCTGTATTACGTATAGTCACGTATTTATCAGCTTTCTTACGTCGATATTGTCTCTATATGTTGGACATTATGGGATATAATTTCGATATATTGGAGATTCATGTATGTATTGGACTATTAATGTCGATATTGTTGCGATATATTGAACTGTATTCGATACTTTTTGGATATGCTGTATAGTCTAATACGTATTGGATTGCTGACATTGATATTGTCTCTATATAATAGATACCATGCCCATTTGATGGATGCCATAAGGTTATATTGTTTCGATACATAAGACTGCACTGAATATTTTCTCAGGTTAGTGGATAGCCGCATATGTATATTGGATTGCTCACATTGAGATATTGTCTCTATATAACAGATACCATCCCCATTTAATGGATTGCTGTAAGGTTATATTGTTTCGACAAATAAGATTGAATTGAATATTTTCTCAGGTTAGTGGATAGCCGCATTTGTATACTGGATTGCTCACATTGAGATATTGTCTCTATACAACAGATACCATCCTCATTTAATGGATTGCCAAAAGGCTATATTGTTTCGATAAATAAGACTGCACTGAATATTTTCTCAGGTTAGAGTGGATAGCCACATATGTATATTGTATTGCTCACATTGATATTGTCTCATTATATCGGAATGTATTGGATACATTGGATAGACACATATGTTTCATACTATCAGTGACTTTATTGTCTCGATACGTTTGACAACATTAGGCATTTTGCTAATAAATTTGATAGTTATTTATATATTGAACTGTTCCACTTGATACTGTTTTAAAATTTTATATTGTATTGAGTATTGTCTCGATATACTTGATAGTCATGGACGTTGATAGTTGAACAAGTCACGTACATATTTTTCTGTACATTGGAAAGTTTAGTTAAAAATACCTGAATGTATATCCCATATCTACATTGTTTCCATGCGAGAATAACCTTCATGGTTAATAGAAAAAAGATAGGGTTATTTCAGTTTTCTATCATTAAATAATACTCATTATAATTCTATAAAAATAAACTATTAAATCACATATTCTAGCAGAAGAGTTCAGTTAATCAGAATCAATCATAAAATCTCTATCGCTTACCAAATCAGGCATTTTAAATTACTTGATTAAACTGGAAAATAGTCCAAAGTATTGTTTAAATGTCACATAGTAAATCATATGTCACACACAAATGTTTTTCTATTTTCTAATAAAAATATTTGTTTCGTCTTTCTGTAAATAGCTTTCTCTAAATTGCTTCATCTTAAAAGTAAATAATTCTTGGGTACGTAAAATAGCTAGGTCATACAAAATTTCTTATATTTCATGAAATAATTAAATATTATTAATGGAGCAATCACAAGTTAATTAGAATAACTTGTGATTGCCAATTATTAAGACAATCAAAATAGAAAAAAATATTTTTATACCCTACTCTTTTAGTTTAAAAAGTCAAATTATTCATAGTCAAAAAGTGTTCGTATATATAATCACTTCTAACATTTTCCAACAAAAAAAAAAAAAAGGCAGGAATTTACATAAAACTTTAGATTATTTCCTTTTTTCTTTTCAGCATTTAATAGTTTGAGAAGGCTTACAAATTCAGTACTTAAGTCAAATTTCACTTATGACATAGTTGTTTTTAATCATTCCAAATCCACTTTAAACACACTTGAAATAATCTTCATGAGTAGAAAATAATTGTAGAATGATATTAACTTATAAACTGGTAATTATCAGTCAATCCTGTGATTTTCAGTTGTTGTTGTTGTCGTGTGCCAGCTAGGCTGGCAACATGGCGTGCGCTGCTCCACTTTTCCAACTAAGCCGTTTTTGGTGTGGAGTCCGACTTCTTCAGTGCACACATGCCATAGGGACCAGTTTACAGGGTAGGAAACCATTCACTCCACATTCATACAAGGAAGGGGCAAAGACAAGATAGATAGATAGAGAGAGTGAGAAAGTACATCCATACCCGAACCGGGAATGGAACCCAGGACCTCCTTTTCGCAGCCAGGCACACTGACCACTAGACAAGTTGGGCGGCTGTGATTTTTGGTGATTGAGTCGAATGAAATTAACCTAAAATATTTTAATCAATGCTCAGTACAGTGAATAGGAATGAAATATTGTGATCAACACCTATTTCCTTTGACGAAGATTTGAACCTAGGCGTACGAAGAATATATATATATATATATATATATATATATATATATATATATATATATATATATATATATATATATATATATATATATATATATATATATATATATATATATATATATATATATATATATATATATATATATATATATATAAGCGCTTATTCTGCATTTGGGGGCCGCGATGGTCTGTTTGGTTACAGTGTTCGATTTTGTTATTGAAAGATAATGAGTTCGAATCCCGAAAAACGATCCATTATGTTTCCTGATGGTGACTGGACCGCGTTAAACATGTCATGATCTCATTATCATTCACGAGAAGTGATACCTCTGAGGGTGGCAAATAGGTCTGGGGGTCTTCTCCTAAGTCCCTATTTCTGAATTACGAAGACTCACTTTCGGTCTATGATGGCACACCCAGAGGGTGCCTTCTGTATAAGGTGCCCTCACTTCCACCTCTAATAGTGATAAAAGATGGGGATCCTAATAGCAAGGTATTATATGACAACGGGCAATGATAGCATACCCACAGGATGCCCTCTGTATAACGTGCCCTCACTTATACTCCTTATAGTGATAAAAGATGGGGATCCTAATAGCAAGGTATTATATGACAACGGGCTATGATGGCCCACCCACAGGGTGCCCCTCTGTATAAGGTGCCCTCACTTCCACCCCTTATATTGATAATAGATAGGAATCCTAATAGCAAGGTATTATATGACAACGGGCAATGATGGCACACCCACAGGATGCCCCTCTGTATAAGGTGCCCTCACTTATACTCCTTATAGTGATAAAAGATAGGAATCCTAATAGCAAGGTATTATATGACAACGGGCTATGATGGCACACCCACAGGGTGCCCCTCTCTATAAGGTGCCCTCACTTCCACCCCTTATAGTGATAATAGATAGGAATCCTAATAGCAAGGTATTATATGACAACGGGCAATGATGGCACACCCACAGGGTGCCCCTCTGTATAAGGTGCCCTCACTTCCACCCCTTATAGTGATAAAAGATAGGAATCCTAATAGCAAGGTATTATATGACAACGGGCTATGATGGCACACCCACAGGGTGCCCCTCTGTATAAGGTGCCCTCACTTCCACCCCTTATAGAGATAAAAGATAGGAATCCTAATAGCAAGGTATTATATGACAACGGGCTATGATGGCACACCCACAGGGTGCCCCTCTGTAAAAGGTGCCCTCACTTCCACCTTTTATAGTGATAAAAGATGGGAATCCTAATAACAAGGTATTATATGACAATGGGCTATGATGGCACACCCACAGGGTGCCCCTCTGTATAAGGTGCCCTCACTTCCACCCCTTATAGAGATAAAAGATAGGAATCCTAATAGCAAGGTATTATATGACAACGGGCTATGATGGCACACCCACAGGGTGCCCCTCTGTAAAAGGTGCCCTCACTTCCACCTTTTATAGTGATAAAAGATGGGAATCCTAATAACAAGGTATTATATGACAACGGGCTATGATGGCCCACCCACAGGGTGCCCCTCTGTATAAGGTGCCCTCACTTATACTCCTTATAGTGATAAAAAATAGGAATCCTAATAGCAAGGTATTATATGACAACGGGCTATGATGGCACACCCACAGGGTGCCCCTCTGTATAAGGTGCCCTCACTTCCACCCCTTATAGAGATAAAAGATAGGAATCCTAACAGCAAGGTGTTATATGACAACAGCAACATGCTACATTGGTGGGACGAAGAAGTCATTGAAATAATCTTCTAATTGTCAGTTTCCGCTGACCAAAGCCACTAAATAAGCCATCTTCATCATTATAATCACTTCAAACAACATTCAAGTAATAAAGTCGACAACGGAACTTGTAGCATTTTTTTAATACCACACCATACTAGTAAAAGGATATTAATTTTCACAAGAAAGGGTTGAATACAAATAAATAGTTTTAAAAAGGGAGCATTGAAATAAGCAATTTAATAATATGAATTTCATGTATTCATGGAAAGAAAAGTATAAGATATCATCAAAGTAAAAAATTATCATTATGAATTTTTAAAGGAGAAAACGTAGCTATCACATATGTGTAATAAAAATTATCTACATAACGCGTTATTAAGTTTTCAAAACATTCTTCTTCTTAACTGGCGTTACAGCCCTATGCAGACCTTAGCCTCCAATACAACCTCATTCCACTTTTCCCGCTTCAGAGCCATATTTTTCCAATTCTTTATCTTCATGGTCCTCCAGGTCCTTTTCCACATTATCAATCCATGTTTCTCTGGGTCTCCCCTTCTTCTTGCTATTGAATAATTTACCTTTTGTTATCCTTTTTATGATATTTTTTTCATCTCTGCGGTGTACGTGGCCAAGCCACCGTATTCTTTGTGCTTTAATGAATCTCACTATGTCTTTGTTTCTCACTAGGTGCATATAATTCTTTTTTATTTCTTTTGATCCATACACCATTTTCGAGCCTTGGTCCATAGATTTTCCTTCAAATTTTACGTTCAAAAATTCTAATATATTCCGAGTCCCTTACATTTAATGTCCATGTTTCTCCGGCATATGTAACGATTGGTCTAATGAGGGTTTTATAGATTTGCAATTTTGTTTTTCGTGATATCAATCTATTATTGAATAACTTTTTATTTGCGTGGAAAGCTCTATTACCAGCTTGAACTCTCTCGCATATTTCAATTTGTAGGCTGTTGTCGTTGCAAATAAAAGTTCCAAAGTACTTGAATTGTGACATTTCAAAACAATAATTTTCAAAAATTTTAAATCATATTTCTTCACATTAACTACTCTTTTATTTTATAAATGACTTACAGTATTTGAGTTTATGAATCACTTAAGCAACAAAACAAATATTTTTAGAGCGTATATATTCAAATATATTTATATCAGATCTATTGTTTTTAGTAAAAATATAATTTTAATATATTGCTTATTTATATTTTGAAGGTTAGAAAGCTAGAGATCATGATTACCCTAACGAGACGTATCTGGTAGCTAAATCGTTATCACTTTGACTTGACGTCCATTTTAAGTTTTTTGGTTCAACAGTTCTTGTGTTCTACTTTCACATCACGTAAAGATATTTGTAGTGATTTACAATCTAATTTAAACAATTGCCTCCGAGAGAATTAGCCCTTGTGAAGTAAAGAAGACTGTATATTGACAAATAAACTACAAGGGAAACAAGAAAGTTCTTGCCGCTTATAACGAACCAAAAATACATGATTTACAGAAAGTGCAGTCATCTGACAACGTGTCTGCAGCTAGGCAATCCTCTTCAGTGAAGATTCTGTAGTTTTGTATGCAGAGGTCTGGGATTGCTTGGAGCAAGTCAGCTTCATTGGAGAAAGATTATCCACAAAGATGCTTGTATAGGGAATGGAAGGTGTGGTAATCTTAGGGTGCAAAGGTCAGGTGATAAGAAGGATGGCGCAAAGTCTCCCAACCAAGTCGCTGTAAAGTATTCCTGGCCACCCGCGTGACAGGCGGTCTCGCGTTATCGGCCAAGAACAATACACCCTTGCAATTAACCAGTGCTGGCTTTTTCTGTTGCAATATATATTGCACTCGTTGCAATTGCTACGAGTACAGGTTCGCAGTGATTGTTTGGCCCGTTGGTAGAAACTCATAACTGAGAAGGTGATGGATTCGATACTTGCTCCCCTTGCTGAAAACAATCAGGATAAGGAACCTATATTCTTATAGTTTAATGTCTCTCTTCTGATAAATCATTGAAGTTTAAAGAAAAAATTACCTTTTCATGTGCTAATACGTAAGCTATCCAGTTTCATTTAGCCAGCTTTATCAGCTAAAATAAGCATCACGAAATAAATGTAATAAACGCAACAATATGTTGTTTTTGTGTTATACTCTCAACTATATATTTCTGCTGACTGTAGTCATTATCTACAGCAGATCATATTATGGTTTGAATCATTGATTAGAGACGAGATCGACATCTCATCTAGCATTACAAATTTCCATTGATAACAGGAGGACTTTAGACCCAATAAAAGTTTAACCAGAATGGTATTCTTCATCAAGACAATTTTAGACGATCGAAATTACTGTAATATCCTATTATGGTATCGATAAACTATTTTGCAACAAAATATTGTAATATGAATTAAGACTCATTCGATATAAAATTCTTTCATTTCAAATATATTATCCTTGAATAGAAAATTTAATTACATAAATAAATTTCCATAAAATATTCGCATGCTCATTTAAAATATAATTAAATGAAGCATGAATATATTATTTTGCAAAATAATCTGATAAAGACTGATTATTCTTCCATTAAAGTATGCATACATTTTTTGGATAAAATCGTTTTTTAACGTATTAGTCTGAAAAATATGCTAAAATTTATGTTTAGATCATATTAATAAATTTATCGTCTCTGCCCTAAATAATTTATTTTTAATATACTTAAACATTTCGTATATTAGGATTTTTATATTTTTATGGTGGTTTTTTATTTTTATGGTTATTTTTTACAAAAATTTCGTATGCATTTGGTTAAAAATAACAACTAAAAAAATATGTTCGTGAAATAGGGAAGCACGAAAATCAGCCATAAATTCAAACGATAAGCTCCATTCAAAACTCGTTTAAATTATGAAGATCGTTTGGCATTTGTGAACGCAAACATTTACGACGAATCTGGAATGAAAACTATGTTTTTCCGTTAGACGAAAAATGTCGCATATTTTAATTTTTAAAGAATTATTCGCCCTTTACTTTTCGTTCTTTTCTGTTAATGATGACTGGAATTTATGCATCATTGTCCATTGCCCATTTTGTCCTTTGTTCTATGGCTCTTAGTTTTAATTCTGAAGAATGAATGGATAATTTTTTTTATGAAAAATAGGAAAACAAAAATAAATAAATGGTTTTGTCGCGTTAGTTGTGTGTCGAAAACTTCTCTCGGAATTTAGTTTACGATCCCGGGGTCTGTCGCCGTAAATTTACGGCTGCAAGTTTTGCGCGCCAAGAATTTAATTGAGACATCAAGTTAAGTGTAAATAACAGCTTTCTCGAGGTTCTGCTACCCTGTAATGACGCTGGAAGTTCTTTTTCTTGGCGGTTATCGTTTTTCCTAGAGTTTTATGACTTCTTTTTTCAACGCTGGGTCCGACGCAAACTTGTTTCAATACCACATTTTCGAATTTATTATTTTTTCGCTTGCCCATCGTTTATTTTTAGACGATATTCTATTTAGCTTTCGCAGGGACTCTAATGGAGTAAGTCGTTTTCGAGCTAGCTGGAAAGCCTTCGCCCAAATGGAGCAGACGATATATTTATTAGCGAGTTCTTTGTTTCGCTAAAGAAGATATCGCGTGGTTTGTGTCACAAGCTGTGTGAAGTGGTAGTTTCTTTTTTTTTTTCCTTCTTTGCAATTTTGTGACATTCCGCAAACATTTTGTTAAAGTCGTCCGTTTCACTGGGTTGTGCAAGAATTATTGCAGAGTTGGAATCAGTGCCAAAGTCAACGATGAATATTTCTTCCATAAAACTAAACAAAACGATATTTTAAGCCACCCGTTTCTCAAACGATATTTTTTTTTTCCTTGAAAGTTCAACGCCATTTCTTTACACTATGTTTTCGTAGAAATAAAGCACATATTTGATTGTTCAAAAATATGTATATGATGTCTCGATATTTTAGATTACAGTGGCATGACGTTCTAAATTGCATGTATTGCAATAAAATTGAATGATTCATTCTACTTTCTATATCCCTTCTTTTCGAATAATCTGCCTTTTAATGTTTTGCATGCTAGTACATCAATATATAAGTTTATCTCATTCTATCTTCATGCATAACCTTTTTTCATAAACTCAATTAACAATTTAAATGCGGTAATTTGTTGTTAAGCAATATGCAGTTGTAAGCTTTATCAAATACATATCGAAGTGAGTAAAAACTCAAATAAGAGGATTTTTTCAATCTTTATTTAATGTAAATAAAATGTTTATTTACATCTACCAAACATCTATAATAGTAGTTGATTTCCTAATTTGTTGTTCAATGATCATTTCTTGCTCATGAGGATTAAGACCGAGACCAACAATTTTAAGTGGATTTCGAATCACAGCAGACATCTAGCTCAAGGTAGGAATCAAACTCAAGGGCTGTTCACCGGAAGTCCATCAGTGATTGTAAATAACAGCATGAATAAAACAATTTAATATCAAATCCACGGTGTCCTGGCAGGTTGGGGCGTCATTCTTATTATTGGAAGGAAGTGAGTTCGAATCCTGTCTTCATTGAGGATTCTTCGTGCTTGATAAAGGCTGCTGGGGTATGTTAAAGGTTGTGGTCGTAATATCTTCCAATCAAAATATTACTTCTGAGAGTAGCAGGCAAAGTATTGGGGGTCTTCTGCTTGGTCCCTGCTACAAAATCACGGAGACTCTACCCGTCTGCATCTATCAAACTGGTAGAGCCCAACTCATTGCTAGTGACAGGGAATGATACAACTTAATATAAATAAGCTTTCGTTATGTTTCAAATCCTACATAAACTTGAGGTGTAAATAGAGGTTTTACGAATAGATAATTTTGCTCGATGTTTAGTTATTATTTTAAATGTATTTATAATGTCACCAATTTCCTTTCGAGCTTCATATTGACAGCATCACTGAAGTTATTTCGAGAGAAAAGTCTTCATTTTCCTGTCCAGAAAATAATGGACCTGATACTTGACCCCACCGAAATCTATATTGTTACGCTGACTTCAGTTTATTAATTGGCGCTGTTCCACCGTCTGCGTAATCTCAGATCGGAAAATGCAAACTCGGATGTCAACCTCGTCATTTGACTGTGACTCAAAACTACAAGTCAGTTGGTTACGTATAAGTCTAAAAATATAGAGAAGCGGAAATGTTTGCAACAAAAAACAGTCACTCTAGAGAAGCAGATTTAAAAAAAATAGGTAATATAAAGATGAATTTTCTTCTTTAGTATAGTATGGTGAAAGATGTTTCAGCTCAGGGGTCGAATGCGTCACTAAAAATTATCGGAACGTTAGATGCGTTTTTTCAGCTTTGGTTTGCAGGAGTAGATTATAGCAAAAAAAAAGCAATTAACAAATAAAATATAATCAGTTCGAATGATAAAATATAGTGTATTTTTCTTGTATGTGTTTATTAGAAATTTTCAATAAAATTTATTAAATGGTGTGGTTGTATTTTTGCAATCAAATAAGCATTTTTTGTTAGTTTCAAGATTCTTTAAGATTAAATTTTATTCTTAATTTAGCTGCATAATTTTTATTACATTCTGAGCAATATATAAAGTAGCTTTTTAGATTATACTTAAATAAAGAAAAAATTTTCTTATTTTTTACAATTTCTATTATGCAATTTTCTGTGATACAGTAATCTAATTTCATTATGCACATCTGAGGATTTATAACTCAATTTTCTTTACCTTCAGCCTTAACTAATACAAGCATAAATCAAAGTGCATTTCATTTTTCATTAATGATCTTTCCCTTCAATCCAGTGCTTAAATCAAATCAACTTATCTTTTTTTTATATTTCTTTTTTGGAAGTTTCTTTTTATGTTTAGATTGATTATCGTTCATATGTTATATACAAATAGCTAATTCATTTCGCTAATAATATCTTAAATCATGTTTGACTTTCATCAAATTTTTATTATTTTCTAAAATAATATTTTTGCAATGCACATAAATAAAATCAAAATACTTTAATAATAATAGACAAGATAATAAAAATTACAATTTTGTGAAAAATGTTTTTTATATGTATTTTATAGAATTTAATTCTCTGCTAGATGCTTTGAAATGAAAGGTTATAAGAATAGATTATTTTATGTGAAATAAGTTGAATTATTATAAAATAATCGAAAAACTTTACATTTATTTCAATGGATATGTTACTTACACAAGATAATTTAGTTTGAATTTTTGCAAGCAAATACGTTTATCTAGAATTTGGATATCACATATTAATTAAAAAAAATTATTTTTTAAAAAGGAAAAGGACTTTTAACATTTACTTAGTTAACATAAATGTATGATAATTAACGCTTTTATCAAGTTCTTATCTAGCTATCAACTGGAAAATTCATTAAGTTAATGTAATATAATTGAAATAGAATTTGAATTAGACTTTTTCTTTCTATTTAGCATATCGAAATAAACAAAATCCCAAAGAATTTTTTTAAAAAAAAATTAAATAGAAAGAAAAACGAAAAAAATCAATGTAATTTAAATCAAATTTTTTTTGGGGAGTAACAAATTGTTTAATAACAAAAAAGTATTAAATTCATTATAATTTAATATATATATTTTTGGTTATATATATGTATATACATATATGGTATATATATATATATACTAAATAAATTCTTTAATAACAATAAGAAAAATTTTAAATTTACTATAATTTACAAATAGTCAGATAGTGTCAAAAAATGTAATCATTTTGATTTCTGAGCAAATAAAACTATAAAAAAATGAAATTATTTATTAAGTAATTTAAAAAATAATAAATGTGTTACATATATATATATATATGTATGTATATATATATATATGTATACATATATATATATATATATAAAACAATACTATAGCATCTATTTTATTCTCTGAACCTAGTTATGTTTCTAAAATAGAGAATTAGTTGACATACTTATAAATATGGATAATAATAAAATTAATTTGCCGGCTTGGTATGTCTTATATTGTCATTTATTTATGTCTTACATACTTAATATCTTACATTCAAATGTATAATTAACGACACTTTCTTTTACACCAAAAGAGTTGCTTTTTTATATAAAGTATAACACACAAATTCAAATTAAAAATAAATACTCTAGAGCCAGTAATCTGCAACATTTTATTATAAAACAGACATTTAAATAACAGCAGAGAACACCCAGACATAGAAGAAGTGCATAAAATATATATATGAAGTGCTATTGTATTTATCAAGGAAGAAGACTTGCAGCTATTAACATCAATTTTAAACACCAATAGCAGCTATTAGAGATGGTCCCTTCATCATGCTAAACACAGAGAGATGAATAAATAATGCGCTTTTTTTTTCCAAGTTGGAATCATCCACAGTTTTTATATCTACATTTTCATATTTACATGTATTTACACAATATACACTTGCTCATAATATCTTTGTAAGATCCACATTTCCGCCAGGTGTCGTTAAATTTCTAATATGCCACTGAGCACGAAACTATTCACCAATTGCAGCAAATGCCCTAGTCGGAACATAAAAAATGAATTGTTGAGGGTTGCCAAAAGTAAAATTTGATCGCCAAGTTGGCTGGGGTGATATATTCTAGCATATGTACGCTATTTCCTTGTTGTGGTGTTAAAAATGGAATGCACATGAATATTGGCGATTTTAAACGACATTAGCATAATTTATTACTAACATATGCAGGCGAAAATGAATTAATGTGAGTTTAAACCATTAAAAATTTCAACAAATGATTAAATTTTTTAAGCATTTTTGGGTTTTATTTGAACGAAATGGTATATAATTAATTCACTTTTTTACTGAAAATTTCATATTCATTTATAACATTTTACATAAATAATTCCTTAATGTTGAAATCTTATCCTTTAGTTTTGACATAAAAATCAAATTTTAATTTCTAAAATGCAAATTTTCACCGATATTATTTTTTTAATAATTGCATCAGGAAGACTTAAGGGATTGCAAATAAACTTTTATAGCTATAACAGCATGTATTTAAAAAAGAATAAAAATATTTCTGGTATTTTTGTCGAAATTACGTAATTGTATATACTTTTCAATTGCTTTTTTTAATGTAGTTATAATGCCCTAAGTTGGAAAACAAAATACAAATTTATATTGATAATTTAAATATATATATATATATATATATATATATATATATATATATATATATATATATATATATATATATGTATGTATGTATGTATGTATATAAATTTGTGTGTCACAAAAAGTAACATATTAACAATCTAATTATTTTCTGAAATTCTTATTTTTGCTTTCTAACCTTAACTATTATAATTTTAAAAATCTAAAGTTTATAACTTCAAATGTATTGAATAACATAGCAATAGAAATAAGTAATTTTATTTTATTACAGAAAAAAGTTTATTTTGAAAAAAAAATCAAATAAGAATATGAATCAATCATATCAAGATCAAACAAATGCCAATGATCTGATTAACGTACCTTACCTAATCTGACAATTAAACATTAGTTAAATTGTAGGCACATAAAGCATGCCAAATTCTCAACTAATTGGCGTAATTGTGAAGTAATAAATTCGTTCATGAAAACGCGTGTTTACATATCTAAATAATAAATTTAAATCTGATAAATCAAAATCTTAAATATATACTTTTGAAATATTAAGATTTTAAATATCAAAAACATGAGAACATTAATTTCGTCAATGAATACAAATAAGGAAAATACAGGATTAATAATTTTGAAAATGTAAGTACGATTTCTAAGGTTGCCAAAATAGAATTTTCTACATAATCCTTGTTGGTCTCCATCTCTATACTGTAATAAAAAAAACAGGTTTCCGGATAAATAGGAAATTCCTCGAAAAAAATATCCAAATTCGGGATTTGGCAAGCTGGACTATACGACATCTGTGTCTAATCGTATTTAACAGATCATTAAAACAAACCCGAGCTTTGTGCATGAAACATAAATGTAAATGGTTACTTTTATGAACATTTTAATTAGTTTACTTAACAGTAATGCGAAAATTATTAATCCTCAATTTAACGTTTTTGTGATTTTAAGCTGCATTTTCGAATGCAATAATAAAAAAAAGCTTCAGTAAATTTTATCACAATATCATTAAATAATTATATATGATATCTGTGAAGTTTTAACGCGTTCACAATTTGTAACAAGCAATCCAAATTCTTATCTCAAAAAAGAAAAATTCAACATACATTATATGCGCACCAAATTGATATAACAAATAACCCAGTGTATTTATATTATCGCATTAAGTTCTATTTAATACAATTTTATAAATTCCCGTTTTATTTCTTATCTAAATTATTATTTTTATATAAAGAGTAAAGGTTTTTTTTTAAATAATGTTATAAATTTACATGGTTTAATTTTAATGACATCTACTGAATCAAAATAATCTATTTTCATTTTAATACTGAATTTAGTTTGTTAGAGGGTTTGAGTGTGAGATATATATATTTATGAGAAATTTTTTAAATGAAGTTTAATGTATTACTAATATTATAATGCTATAATTACATTTCAATTACTTTTTTACTGTAAGTAATCACTAATTACTACTGAATTTATTGCAGTTTTTTTAATTCTCATAATCTGAACAGTGACAAAATTTAGTAAATTTTTTGAAAAAATCATTAGATTCAATATCCAAAAGTTTGCAAAGTCGTATCTGAAAATATTTTCTTTCAAATGAACTCTTACTTTAATTTTTTTAAAAATTAATTGCATAACTGTGTAAAACATTGTAGTTTAAATATTATTATTAAATTATTATTATTAAGGATAACTATTATTAACTCTGAGTGTTAAAAAGTAATTTGAACGGTATATAAATATTACTCTGAGAAAATATATAGCCATGAGTTCAGTATACATTATCAATTTTGAATTTAAGGCAAAAACTTTTAAATCATTACATTTATTATTATAATTTATATTTTTCACTATACATTTTATTGCACTTCATTTCATATAATTTTTATTTTTAATAATTTACAATATTCTTGATTGTGAAATTTTCATAACCCATGAATTTTGAACAGTTGTTATTAATATATATTGATATGAAATTATCTTATGCATAAATGTTTTTCTTAACAATTGTGTATAACTGGAATTGTCTCCTAAAATTAAATAAATTTTACGATTCTCTTATTAATATATATTTGTTTTATTTTAAACTGTGAAGTTTACTTTCAGTTTATATTTCAGTCCTCATTTAACGTGTTATATTTCCATAACTTTTAGTTCTAAACTATTATTATTGAAGTTTTTAAGTAAAATGTTAATAATGATAAAATTACTGAATTTATTATTTTATTTGTAAATAAGGTATAAAAGCAAAACTTTATTTTTATAGCTGACTTTAAAAAAATAATTTACAATAATTTTTACCCTCAAAAGAATATGATAAACAATAAATTAATGTAGTAATTGCATTAAGTACAACTACATTTAAAGAAATTAAAATTATTACGATACACTTCATTAATAATTTTCTAAGTGTTTAAAAATGTTAACAATATGCAAACAAAAAACACGTAGTCTTAATTTAATAGTTTATAAAATTATAAATAATTTTAAATTTAAGAAGTGAAATTTTTTTTAATATAGCATGATATTTTTTATTTAAAATTAAATCTATTATATCATTGTTAAAAAATAATAAATAGAATTTAATTTTAACAAAAGAAATTAATTTTGTTATTTGTCTCCAGTTTGTAAGAATTTATTACAAAATTTACCGTAAATTTCATTTACATACTTACAAACTTTTTATTCAAAATTACTTCTTGTATAGTGAATATTGATTGTGTTAAATCTTTATACTTAAGTAATTTATTCCATGGCTTTCAATACTGCTTAGCAGATGTTTCAATATACAGGTGATGTGATTATAAAAGATTCATAAAGTTTAATGCTTTATATAATTTTATATATATATATATATATATATATATATATATATATATATATATATATATATATATATATATATATATATATATAAAGCGATGGCTATCATTTAGAATAAATAACTAACGAAAAGAATGTTTATTAAAATTTTGTTTTTATCATTATCAGTTTCATTATGATTCACCAGGGGTCGGAGTGATAGCATTTTTTTAAAAAATGGTGTTTGATAAACGGAACAGGAAGATTTTTATTAGCGTTGTTTAATGAACATTGGCAAAAACTTGCTTGAACATGTGTGAATCAAGTTAATATATAATAATAAGGCCTTTGGCCTTATTCGATCGATCAATTTAGGTACTCTTGATTCTAAATAATTACACCTTAACTCCATAAGGGGGCTTACTCCATAAACAAAATAGAAGACACTAATAGATAGAATAAAGTTATGCTTTAACGGATGTTCCTTGGTTTTAAATACAATTAAGAAAATTGGTCAAATTAACAATAGCACAGATATTGTCTTTTAACATGATAAAAACATATTTATTTTTAGTAAATGTGCAAAAATCCAAAATGTGATTTTTGCATAAGTTTATTGCGCCATTAATTATTTTTTATATTAAACTCTTGATTATCCATCCCGTTAAAATTTCATAACAGAAAGAAACTTAATCAAGAAGTGTTTCAAAGTAAATAAAGAGGTGTTTCAATCAATAAATAAGTGTTTCAAAGTAAAAAAAGAAGTGTTTCAATCAATAAAAAAGTGTTTCAAAGTAAATAAAAATGTGTTTCAATCAATAAATAAGTGTTTCAAAGTAAAAAAAGAAATGTTTCAATCAATAAAAAAGTGTTTCAAAGTAAATAAAGAAGTGTTTCAAAGTAAATAAAGAGGTGCTTCAAAGTATATTAAGCAGTGCTTCAAAGTAAATAAAAAAGTATTTCAAAGTAAATAATGAAGTGTTTCAAAGTAAATAATGAAGTGTTTCAAAGTAAATAAAGAAATGTTTCAAAGTAAATAAAGAGGTGTTTCAAAATAAATAAAGAGGTATTTCAAAATAAATAAAGAGGTGTTTCAAAGTAAAGAATTATGATTTTCTAAAAATGAATGATTTTCTAAAAAAGAGTAAATCCCTAAGTTTGTGTAAAAACTGAATGATTTAATTAGTCTTCAAGATTACTTGAGATCTAAGTATGCTTATGTCATTTACACTGTATACACATTAATTTAATATATATTTGTATTGAGATTGCTTAACATTTACATAATTTTGTATATTATCGGCAAAATAGGCTTATTGGTGATGAATCAGTTGTAATTACCCTATAGTTTAATTTGGGTCTAAAAGTGTGATAAACTATATTTATGAGCATTTTTCGGTAACTTTATTACTATTCTTCTATAATATAAATAAAACGCAGGAAAAAATTAGAGCAAATTAGATCATTAAAGAAGAAATTATCTCCAATTTCCTGAAAATTATTTTTACTTGGCGAAAATGTCTGAGACTATTTTTTCGAAGCTCTATTGCATCCTCTGAGTTAAAATAAATTATCAGTACGATCACAATCAATCTCAGTTTATTCTGATTTCCATCGTTTAAATGCTAATTACTATGCAACATTTATTATACAAAAAAAGTTATTTCCTAGCCCTAAATTTCTCTTTCACATTATCAAGAACTGTATGAAGTATTTATACTGTATGATGTGTGTCAATCAGATAAACCTATAAATACCGATTCCGTTCTTTCAGATAACGATTATCCTCTCGAAAGGTACTAGATAGATATTTTACTTTTTTTTAATTATTTTAAATCTACATATGTAAAACATTAACACATGAAAGATTGGAGAATGTAACGAAATCGTATCTTATTTTTTTTCGTTGGTTGTCAAACTTCGAACATTTTATTTTCTGTGATTTTTTTTTACTTTGTGCATCCAAGCGGCTGTAGAGCCGTGACGGCCTGAAAGAGGGATAGTGGTTCCTTCATTTGTACTGGGTTATTTAAAAAAAAAGTACTGTTATCGCTGCTTTCGTCTCTAATGTGAGATCAGAGCATCTCCTACAGCAAGGCAGTACTCGAAATGATCGGTAAGTAACAGGTATTTAAATAACTGGTAGTGTGTCTTTGATCCTTGTTCTTTATTACTTGTGGGTACTCGTACTCATACTGAACCCGTATTCTGCAGAGCAGATTGCTTCAGGTAGACTTGTTGCAATTTCAGTCAGGTTTTACTCTATCAGACTTCTTCTTCACCATCTAGAAAGATAAAAAAAAATTAAATTTAGCATTCTATAAAATATATTTAAATAAATTTTAATAAAAAAACTAAATGTTTTGAACTTCAGAATTATATATTTTTTAAATTACTAAACCAATCTCAATAAGTGCTTTGCAACAAAGATTAGTATATCCCTTTAGTTATAAAAATAGGCATTAAACAAGCTAAAATATTCAACCTCTACTACACCAAACGCTTGAGAATTCTATTAGAGTCACTCTTTATATTCAAGTATATCAATAGATAAAGCATATTCTGTTTTTAAAAATCTCTCTCTCTCTCTCTCTCTCTCTCTCTCTCCTTTAAAATAACTTTCAATTCCCTGGTAGAGATATTTTGAAAACAGAATAATTGTATTATCATATAATTTATATTTAAAAAGATTGCAGATGTTAAATTTTCTTATCGTTTGTTGTCCTTATTTTAATAAATGGCATTTTTATATGTTAAAATGCATTTCTACACTTTCAAAAAATATATTACCGGTGCTCGAATTAAAGTGTCAAAAAATCGGTTAAAAGTAAAAAATAAAAAATAAAACTGGAAGTAAGAACTAACTGCAAAAAAAAAAAAATACTTATAGATTTTTGTTATCTTCAATAAAATTTTTAAAGCCCACATTAAAACTTTATTAATAAGTTGCTTTAAGTCTACATTTTGTATGTAATGACTATTTAATTTGGAAGCTGCACGTTAAAATGAATATGGCGCGCGCGAATCACTAAATAACCAAAACCCGAAATTGAAATTGAACCTAGCAGCAGCTGAAGGCTAAGCCAGAGCATTAACCATTCATTGGGAGTTCATCAAATTCTAAAGGTGCCACATTTTCAGTAGATTACAAATGTTCGTGGTCATTATTGAAACCGAAACCATGACTGATATTTATGTTATAAAATAAGTTAAAATTTAACTAGATTGATAAATTTCTGTAAAATTATGTCTTTTTCTCTTAGTACATTTCTTAACTTGCCATTATCAGAAATATGCAATATTATTTCTTCCTCATTGGTTTGATAACTAGTGGGTTGTCCTTAATCTTCAGAAATTTTCTCCAGGGATTCTGCTTTTGGCAACCGTTTCCCAATCTATAAACTTAGGTCTTTTTCAACATCATATCAGCAGTGGTCTGACTTGAGTTCATTACTCATTGGCTTTACCAGAAACAACAACCATCACTGATTCAGGCCACATGGTTAGTAAATGTAATTCTCAGTATTTTGATACAATTTTTTTGATAATAAATCATGTAGAGTTCTATAAATTAGATCTCTTCCATGATTCAGTTAATTAGATCTTTTCAAACTCAACATACAACGTTATCGACTTTGCCTTAAAATGTTTTCAAGCTCTAAAATACAGAATCACCTTGAAGTGCAAGCAACAATGGAAGTGGTATCAATTCATTGCTTCAACCATATTACAAAGTGGGGTGATCTTCAGGTATTTAATTGCGAAAATGAATGTAAAATCATGAAATAAAATGCAACATCATCCATAGGATTAAAAATTATAAAAATGCATTTTAAAAGTAATAATTAATATCTCGCTATTTGTATGAGCCTTTAGCTTTATATTGAATCTAGTTTTGGATTGCTGGAAAAACCATCCATATGTATGTATTTTACAACTAAAGTAAAGTGTTACTTTACTTCACTTAAGTAGAGGATGATCTTTTTTAAAGTGACAATGTTTGGAGCGACATATAGCACGATCTAATTGCCGAAATGACACCAAACTTGGTATTTAGGCTAATCAAGACATGGGAAAAAAATCCGTAAAAAAGTTTAGTTCCAAAAGTCACCACTAAGGCGTTTTGTTGCGCTGCTGTAGCTTACAATAACGAGAATTAGCATAAAACATGGGTATCAAAGGAAAATGCAAATGTTGTGCAGTGACAGTGCCAGTAATAGGGGCTATAAAAGCAAGTAGTAGACAACTCCGACAAATAATCTCAGTTGAAGTAAACGAGCTCCAGTGGCCATGCCTCTCACGTTACCGGAACGTGCGTTTATGTTGGTGGAGTATCAAATTTGACAATTCTGAATGGACAACATAACAAAGACAGTGCGGGATATACCTCGTGATATGTTACGCATGGCTGTGAAGAACATGTGCATAGAATGCATGGTGTTATTTCTGAGAACGGTGCTCACATTGAATGTGGTCTAATCTCTCACCGGGGAAGTTTAATGTAATAAATAAACACACATTAATAATTTAACTGTATGATTGTATATGTATTAGTATTTTCTTTTCTCACATTTTATACATTGTAAAGCTCCACAAAATGCTCTAGCGGCGATTTTTGGAACTAAATTTTTTCATTGAATCCTATTTCCCGTGTTTTGATTAGTCTAAATACCAAGTTTGGTGCCATTTCGGCTAATAGATCGCGCTACAGGACGCTCCAAATACTGTCACTTTAAAAAAGATCACCCTGTACTTCTACCTAAAACAGTATTCAACAAAATATTTTCAAGTACGCAATATGCAATAATTATTTTCAGTCCCATAAACTTAACTGTAAGACAGAAATTGAAAACAACACTCTCATGTAAATAAAAACGTGTTGTCAAAAATAACGCTTTTTTACTCAACATTTTAATATGAGACTAAATTATAAAGACTCAAGGAAATCTAAAAGAAACAACGGCAAAAAATCTTTCTCCTGATTGAAACTTTTTTTCAAATTTTTATTTGAAAAAAAAAAGGAAACAATTTTCACATAGCGAAATTCTAACCCGAACTTTGTTCTTACTCGCTGTGTGCGAGATAAATGCGCTATCGAAAAGTGCCAAAAATCGATGCCTTTTAATGTTCTTCACTGCAGAAAATGCCAAAAACTGTTGCAAAAGTTTCTGACGGCTTCTTGAGAGGTGGGAACCAAATTTTTCTTCTGGAATTTTCCATGAATAATGAAGATGGTGTCCTTTGCGGCCAAAAAAGAGAGAGAGAGAGTGGGTGGGAAAAAAATCTGAAGTGTTTTTGCACGCACTTAATTATGCCAACCTCTAAAAGAAAGAAATCTACAAGAAGAGAAAGAAGTTGCCCTCAAACGAAAATCAAGATGGAGAGTGTGTCTTTAGAATTAATGTTGTTAAAAATCCCAGCAGAGTGTATTCAAAGTTTCAAAACATACAAGGATAAGTTGATTGCATGTCAAAGAGCAGGATATGAAAAATTTCCCGAGTTAAAATTACTACTTGAAAAATTAGAGTGGAACTTGATAGAGAAAAGTGCAGAATGCGTATTTCTTTTTTCCAAATTTTTATTTTTGATTTTAAATTTGGTCTTTTGAATTATAGAAGATATTGTTGGAATGTTTAATTTTTATATTGCGTGTTATATAAGTGGAAAAATTAATCGCTTAAAATTTTTTCCACATGTTGCTTTTAATTCACTTCATTATCGGAATTGCTGTTTTCAGTTTCTGTCGATTTTCCAAAATAGATGACTGCAGAATTAAATAAATATTCAAAAATAATAAAATAATAATTTTCTTCTAATTTAATTTGTTTTAATATTTTACACTTAGATCTAATATATAGTTCTCCTAAACATTTTCTAATAATCTTAAATTTTTACAATTTTGATATTCATTTCCATTGTTATATCTTATTATTTCTTATTTGTAAGTATTAAGTTATACTTTAATCGTTTTCCTTACAAATTTCTTTGTAAAAAAAGTTTTTAAAAATCATATATTTTTATTGAAATATTATGATTTTGGAACATAAAAATAACACACATTTACATGCTTGATAAACAGGTTTTAAGTTGAATTTTCAAAGTTTACCTATGTAAGAAGTCATTTAAGTTTTATCTTCAATTTCTACTGCATATAAATTAATTACGGTTATAAAGATATAAATTCGTTATTAAAATACTTATAGAAAAAGTCAAAACATTGCAAATAACAATATTGAAATTATATATGAATATTTTCTTTTAAGCTTTAACGAGAGATAAATGTTGTATTATTTCATATGGCTTTATTTTAATAATTCAAATGTAGAAAATGCTCAAGTATCACAGAAGAGGTCTTTAGCTAAGTCGATGACTAACATTTGGGTCCAATTTCAAGACATTGAAATGACACTCTTTTCAACTCAACAGCATTTTCTCGACTTTTTTTTATTCGCTTTAATTTCTGTCTCAAGATAATACTCCAAGTCAATAATGTAGGCGTATTATATATGAGTATAATAATGATGTCATGGTGATTCATTAAATTTTTTATTATTTTTTTTAAAATCAAGTGCAAAAAATGTTGATCTTGTTGAAAACATTTCTCTCAAGTGAAATGTTTTCAACAAGATCAACATTTCTTATGGTTTTTTATTAGTTGTTGACTTAATGAATGTTAAAACGTATTTGAAAAGATGTGGATGATAACAAAATTATTGTTAGTGTAATCACAAGATAGCTCTAACCATTGCACAACTCTTGGCATAAATTTTAAAGAAGCTTCGGATATTTTATTGAGCAGTAAATGCGGCTTCTACATATTGCAATAGTTGATCTAGGAACAGAGCTTGTGGTGTATCTCAAGCTAGTTGTGTAAGCATGGACCTCTGATTTTCGATTGGCGATAGATCAGAAGAACAAATAGGCCAAGGAAGCAATTCAATCTGTTGAATAAAGAACTCTTCAAAATTGTGCATCCCTTGTGGGTTCTTACAGCACTTTATCTCCATACTTAAATCCAACCAAGGTGGTATTGCATGAAGAAGAAGGATTCCCCAGAAAAGACAATATCATTCCATTCCGTTGTCCATTCCATCCGTCATGGATCGTACCACCGGCGTCGCAAATACCAGGTGGTTTTTAATCAAGGATGAAAGAAGCAATGGACTTGCAGAAATTATATTCATGCTAGAACAATGAATACTAGGGTTAGACACCGAAGTATCGAAACAGAGTCTGTTGGGTTTTTGAGCGATTTATCCTGCCAAGCACACAATTATGCTTGTCATCACAGGTGCTCCTTGGTGGTTACGATAAATCTCAACTTTTTCGCTTTCCTTTTGTATCTAATGATTAGATATCCATATGAAAGTTATCTTTGGTACAACACATGATCACAGAAATACATCGCAACCCATATAGAATACTATTATTAGATTTTTAGCAGGTAAAATATATAATTTTTTCCATTTGATGTAAGTTATTTTGAAAATTAATCTTCAATTGTTTCTTAAAACGTAAAGTGGTTTACTTGTTTCTTTCAGATACTACTTGATATTGTTATTGCTTTATTTTTTTAAAAGTTTTCAATATTACTAAAATTTTCTATTGTTTTCAAAGTTTGGAATGCAAATTTTACAAACATTGATATTGAATTTAAAGTCTCCAAAAATTGTTGTCTTTTTCTAAATTGAATCCTTGAACAATTCCAGTTTCCTACTCACCTGTGTCAGGCTCATAAGTTTTCTGTATTTTCGTTTCATGCTTACATGAAATCTATTAAAACTTCTTCAACCGTCTTCCGAATTACTTTCCACATTTTTACAAGCCTTTAACAATGAACTGGGTATTACACTTTCTTCATTGTCAAGCTATGTGATCGAAAAGCTTTGCCAATCACTTACACGAAACCCGTCACTTGATTTGCAAAAATACCCCTTTCGTCAAATGAGAAATGTGTTTCAGATTCATGAGCTATTTGGCCAGGGATTGACAATTTTAGGCAAAGCCATCCGTTTCGAGAGATAATGTGTCTCCTTGAATTCAAAATACAAATATTGGTATGATGCGTTACATACGCAATATATCAATTGATCCTCAAACTCAAATCCACCGTTTGAATACCTCGTTCACGTGGATTTGGCAACTTTTCACAAGCCATTTAACCATGAACCAGTGACAAATGCCATCTAATTTGGATGAAGAACTGGTGAATTCAGTTCGTTTTGTTTAATGTTATTTTGATGAATGTCATTGTAAAAAAATCGATTGATATGTGAACGCCATGAACCATATGTTTCCAAGCGATTTCGAAAGCATTCGATCTATGTACAAGTTGGTTCAAGTGATTTAAATAGTCCTCTAGGGGTTTCCGACTCATCACATCTATTCTGGATGATGAAACGGTGGTCTAGACTCGTTCAATTTGAATGGTGGTCTAGACTCGTTCAATTTGAATGGTGGTCTTGACTCGTTCAATTTGAATGGTGGTCTAGACTCGTTCAATTTGAATGGTGGTCTAGACTCGTTCAATTTGAATGGTGGTCTAGACTCATTCAATTTGAATGGTGGTCTAGACTCGTTCAATTTGAATGGTGGTCTAGACTCGTTCAATTTGAATGGTGGTCTAGACTCGTTCAATTTGAAGGGTGGTCTAGACGCGTTCAATTTGAAGGGTGGTCTAGACGCGTTCAATTTGAAGGGTGGTCTAGACTCGTTCAATTTGAATGGTGGGCTAGACTCGTTCAATTTGAAGGGTGGTCTAGACTCGTTCAATTTGAATGGCGGTCTAGACTCGTTCAGTTTGAATGGTGGTCTAGACTCGTTCCATAACCTCTTAGGAACATTTTGTTCATAAGATATAGATTGCTCCGTGAACGCAAAACGTTCCACAAGCCAGGTTCAAATTGATTCGAGTCCCTTTCACATTGACACAAAACTTCTACATCATATGATGACCTGGATACATCGACTCTTTTAAATCGAAATAAAAAATTTAACATACTGCAGCTTTCTCGAATACAAGAATCATTTCGTTATCACTAAAACAATGATTCAACAAACCCACATTAGTTCAAGTCTATCCATGTTCACAATAGAACAAAAAGATAACCACTTAACTTTTTTGTATTTCTTTTTAAATTTTTCATTGTTTTACTTACTTATATGGGATTTTCTTCCAAAATTTCTTTCACAATAACTTTATTTTTTCATTTTTTTAAAGTTTTATTTTCAGTTTAAAATGCTTGAGTATCTTTCAATGTGTTTTTTGATTATTTTGATTTTAAATGTGTTTATATGTACAATAATTTTATTTATTTCTAAATTTATTTACATTTTGACTTAATATTTGAAAATATGAGTACATAAAAACCGTATTTTTAAGATATTTAATTATAAAAGAATGATAATTTTTTACTGTTCTCTTCCTTTATCAAGTACTTTTTACATATATTTTTTATTAGCCATAATAAATATAAAATTTTTTATATATACATTATATTATAATAATTTTAACTTGTTTGTCATAAACATGAAATATCATTTAAACAAATTTCCAATTTATTTTTATCACCCTTTTAAAATTACATTTATTATTTATTTTTTTTTTCCACTTAAATCATGACATTTTTTAAAGTTAAAATTGATTACACTTATTTGTTCTGCATACACGTAAGCTTTATGTTCTTGAAAGTAGTTACTTTCTATTTAAAAAATATTTTTAAGAAATTTGAAAAAAATTTTTTTTTCAAATGCAGTTTGTACCTGATTTACGTGAAAAACTTATTCCATAGAATACCGAATAAACGAAAGTTAAGTTTATTTAGGGACTTCAGTGCATATAAATAATAAGAAAAAATAAATTATAGATCTTTTAAATTAATAGATTAAAACTGTCATTTTATACTCCATTTTGCTGCACAACTTCTGCAGACTTAATTTATTTAAAAATACTGTTTTCAACGTAAAGAATCAACAGACGATATTTTAGGACCTCGCCATGCAATGAATTTATCAGTTTTATAATATTTATTTTAATAAATCATTAAATGCATAATATGCAACTATTTTTCATATTTGTATAACCCTTTTTGTCAATAAACATCATATTCCTCTTGCAATGTTTATTTAGAACAATAAATTTTTAAAATTTGTCATTTAACAATTACTTTTTTCAAGCTTTTACGTGGTATAAATGTGAGTAAAATCTGTTCGACGGAATTATATTTGAAGTCATCTATTTGCGAGCACTATTTAAAAGTCAGCATAAATATATTTGAGAGAGAGAGAGAAAGCAGGTAATAAAATAAAAACAAAAAAATACTAGTGAGATAATGTATGTTGTTTTTAGGGAATGTATTATCAAGATTATTTTAAATAATTTCGTGTTTTATCATATAATTAGATAAGAAATACAGGATAAAAATTATTTTTGCGAGCAAAAAATTACTAAGTTATATAGGAAAAGTTGTAGTTATTTATTCAATCACACAATATTAAAATTTATATTTACATAATAAATTTTAATATTGTTGTTGAATTAATTTCAGAGTTATTACTCACGAAATAATTCATTTCATTAATTAATATCATAAAGACATACATTAATTATGCTATTATTAACTATTATTTCGATTATATTTTATTGCATTATATCTAAATGAAATTCTTTCGATATTGAATGAAACTTGTCTAAAAAAATCTATGCAAATTACTTAATCTTTTCTAGAAAACATAATTCGAAATTACTATTAACATTATTTAAAAATGACAAGTACAAGTACAATAAGTAATCGACAGATGGCGCTAATAGTTTAATTTAAAGAAATTCGATGTTATAAATAATTTGATTGATACTTTAAAGCAGAATCATAGTTTTAAAATATTTATGAAAGAGATTTAATTAATTTTTTTTGTATCAATGTTGTTTTCACACTACTTTTCTATATGAGATGTAGACATATAAACTATTTTTTAAATTTATTTTATTTTATTTATATTTATAAAAATTGTAAATAATTTAATTTATAATATTCACTTAAAGTATTTTATATCAACACTCTATTTTACTATGAATTTTTAAGTTTATTATCTGTTTCATGAATGATAACCAAGATTACAATGTTGTTTATCAAAGTTTAAGAATTATATTTTAATTATCATTGTTTTTACATTTGCTGTTTAACAACTGATTTGCGTATTATTTGTATTTTGATTATTATTTCTGTTTTTATATTTTTATGATTACCCTATTTGGTAATTTTTTATCAAGTTAGTACTGTAATTTTTATCTATCTTTATTAAATTTCTAATGATATTTAAAAAATTGTTTTTAAATTAATTCATTAAATACATGGATGTATAATATTTTTAAGGGCAATATCTAATGTTATTGATAGTATAGTAGTTGGTGTATTGATGCAGTAAGTAAGTAGGAGATGCATCGATACTATTATGTACGATATATCTTTGTCGGAGGATTTTTTTAAACATAATTTGTATTAGAACGAACAAAGTTTATTCGCATTCACGGTACGTTAGCGTCAAAGGCACGTTAGGCATGTTTAGTCATGGGAAGTACGTCACTCACCAGCCATTTTTATTTTTTTATCTAACCTTTTTGTTGTTGTTTTAAAAACTGTTTTATTTATACATATATATTGGATTTTAAAATTTGAGATTTACCCAGAAACAGGTGGAGGACCACTGTCTAGATTTACTAAACGGCACATATTATTCGTCACTGCCGGGGGGTTTTATTTAGGTGTCAAGAATTATCAATTGAATTTTGTGGCGAATATTTTGCATTTTATAAGCCCTTATTTAATATCATTCTTCATAATTTACTGTATCCTTTTACTTTTTTTAAATAGAATTGCTTCTTTCAGTTGTTGTGTTTCTCATATAACATTTTACCTGGGGCCTGAGCAGCTACCAGGCGCGTCGGCAGGTGGTGGATCACCGAACGTCCTGTAGGAATGACAGGATAGCCTTGAATATAGAATCAGAGGTCGCGAACCAGCTCCCTGGTGTTATGCGACCCGTGCCTAGGACTATTTGGCACCGCGGTAATGGTGTCTTAACGGAGCCTGTAGTTGCCTGGAAAACTTCTGGAGCTTTTTTGCCTTACCCAGTAACTCAGGCAATGCTGGGTGGACTGTTATTTTACCTGAGCTTATAAATTGTTATCTTGTGGTTGAAAAGACACAAGAAACAACTAACCTTTCTGCATTTGCAGGTGAAGCCTCTGAAGTACACCTTGCTGAAAAAGACAAGGGAACTCAGAGGCAATCTAGTGAAGGGGCAGCAATGAATCCTTCACAGGAGGTAGAAATGACCTCCAAACCATCTTCTTCTGGTGAAAGTCAGTAAGCTATCGCTAGCATGACTGACTCTCTGACCAGATGGGACTGTTTCAGCAAGACCCTATCTGCAGGAAATGTCAAACGCAAGAGGAAACGGCAAAGCATATCATTTACGAATGCGAGGCCCTTGCCCTCCCTAGATTAACTTCTTTAGGCATCATCCATACTAGAGAGTTACACCTAGACTCCATTAAAGGGTTATCGGACTTTATTAATAAAAGTGGGTGACCCGAGCAACTGGAACTAGGAAACATTGGGTTTGGAGTTAATGGTACAAAATGCTGATAAAAGCAGAGGTGCCCAATGACATACAAACCCAACTCTAAGAAGAAGAAGAAGAAGAAATAGCATTTTATATCTAAAATGTAAAAAAAAAATACATATTTTTCCATATAATAATTTTTTTTGTTGTTTAAATACATAAAAAAAAAAATAAAACTGACTGACATAGAGATAATTTTACAGATATGGCGCCAAAACTTAATGGTGGGCCATTAATAAGAAAGTAACGTATTTATATTGTACTATAGATAATCAAAGATTGGTGAGACAGGATAGAACCCGATACTCAAGAGTCCCCAACTAATTTGACAATTTCTTATCTTTAATTTCATTCTCAAAACGTCTGCTCTATTATTGGTGGGAATAGTTTCTGACTTCTATTCATAGGATCCATCAACATAATGATCTTTGATTGTTGATAAGGTAATAGGTGTCATACTGTTCACATACAGACATCGAGTAGGCGAACCCTGAGTTGTATTTAAAGGTGAAAGGATTTAGAATAATCGTCTATCACCATGCACCCCGTAATTTTGAAACACTTCGAATCAGTTTGCTTAGTTCTGATGACGAAGTCCCGCCTGAGCTGGCACCTTGTTTCTTTCAGCTCACAAGAGTAACGACTCACTAAAACTATCCATATGGAATAGTGATAATCGTTTATTCGTCCATAATATCTGGATTCGAATCCTGACAGAGGTAAATTAGCCTATTTCCTATCATACACTGTCCTCCAAAGATTTAGGAACAACATATTTTTCAATTTGCGCCATAAAAAATTGACACTAACAATAAAGTTTGTAGTTTATATAAAGGATAGAAGTGAAGACTTTTATTAGTACATTCGTTGATGAGTGTCGAAGGGGTCCGCAATGCCTGGTGGAAGCCGTTCGATCGATTTATTAAGATGGGAGTTGGTCTGATGGATGGAAAAGGAGATGTACAGGCTGAGGATGCTAGGCGCCATATTGTGTCTCGCAGTGTGGTTCACCATCTCTGGAATCAATATCAAACCGAAACTTATGTATACAAGAAGACATATTCCAGACCGATCAAGAGCTACAACACCTACAGAAGACCGTATTGTAGCTCTTTCGGCTAGAAATAGAAGAAGCATTTTTATGCCACATCAAGTCGCAAACAACTTTGCAGTATCAGGGAGAAGAATATCCACTAGTATGGTGCGAAGGCTTCTTTACCATGCAGGTCTCTATGCAATGTTACCAGTTGTGTTTGTCCTCCCCATCGGATGATAGAGTAGAGCCCGCTTATCTTGGACACCATAACCTTGGTTTTCTGTACCATACAGCGAAGGGCTTCTGTACTTTTTACAGACGAGTCCAGCTAGAAGAAGCATTTCTATGCGACAACAAGTTGCAAACAACTTTGCAGTATCAGGGAGAAGAATATCCACTAGTATGGTGCGAAGGCTTCTTTACCATGCAGGTCTCTATGCAATGTTACCAGTTGTGTTTGTCCTCCCCATCGGATGATAGAGTAGAGCCCGCTTATCTTGGACACCATAACCTTGGTTTTCTGTACCATACAGCGAAGGGCTTCTGTACTTTTTACAGACGAGTCCAGCTTCCCACGGGAACTCAATTCAGAAAGTGTGCTAATTTGGAGAAAATAAAACATCATATACCATTCCTTCAATCCAACTCTGTGAAAAGACATAGTTACCAAGATGGTGGAATGGTAGTTTTGTCAAGTATCTCGCTCGATCATCATACTGATCTGTATGCTATCTAAGGAGAAACTGGGACTGATGTGAGATATCGAAATGAAATTCCTGGATCCATATGTACTACCATATACCGATGCAATTCGCAATAATTTCTTTCTGATGAATGATGAAGCATAACGTCATCGAATTGTAATTGCTATGGAATGTCTTGAGGGAGAGTTCCAGTGGCTCAGTATGCTTCACGCCGCTTCCCGTAAGCTCAGCAAAATGAAGCATCATTTGCCACGGGCAGTGGTTGGGAGGGTGACCACGGTGCACTCTCCTTCACTGGATTGCTGGAACTCCGTGGGTTGGGGACGTTTCCACGTTAATATGTGACGTCCAAAGTCCTTCCGCTGGTGTGGTGTGGATGTGGGGAGGAGGGTGCCAGCTCAGGTGTGGCCTCGTCACCTGACCGTGGTTCAAAATGACGAGGCACCTTAAAAAGAGCAAAGTCGTACTTTCACCTTCGTGGTGCTCTGATTACAACGGAAGACGCTCCCTATTGACTTAAATTCGCATAGTCAAGGCATAGTAAGCTTGGCTTGTCCAAGTGTCATAAGCAACAAGAATAACATGTCTTGAGGGTCTTGATTGGGAGAGAATGAAATACTTTAATCTCTAGATATGAATCACTTGAGAATCCTGGTAGACAAGTGGTTGCTTTAAGTCCTCCTCAAAGGTCTGTTGGAGAACTGGAATGCAGCTTATTATGTGTCTGGTCTTCGTTTTCCATTTCTGTAACCGACAACTTAATTGACAGTTTGGAAAGTCGATGTCGTCAATGCATTCAAAATTAGATTGAGCATTATGCTTCATTAAAATTCCTTTTTGACATATTACTGTGACATCTTCCCACATAAAACTGTGGTTATTTTTTTCTAAGAATGGATTTTCCAGCGAGATTGCTTTTTTTGTATTAAATCACTTATGCATTTTTTTATGTTAATTTCGATGTTACAATAAATACATACCTTTTTTGTGCATCCAGGTGTTTCTAAAGTGATTCTTTTGCAAATTAGAAAAAAAACTAGTGATTCCTTAACTTTTGGAGGCTAGTGTATTAAACATTTGTGTCTGGCTTATATTTTTTGTAATCATTTTAGACTTTCGTAAATAAATCACAGTTCTATTACGATGAGATAAATATCAGTTCAAGTTTGATCCAAACGGATGTACAGTCACACATTAAAAAACTTTTAATTTACAAACGAAATGTGATGTGACAAAATGGCAAACATAGTTTCAGCTGAATGTCAAGAAATTCCAGAAAATATCCATTCCAATCATTTAGCGGATGCTTGCTGCATTGGAAAAAAAATCTGTGTAAGCTATAATTTATTGAGGAAAGTTATCTGCCTTATAGTAGTTAACGAGATCGATAACGAATCTATTAGAATGCCTTCGTAGAGAAGACCTATAAAATTTAAATTTTCGTAGAATTTACTGCTCCTCCACTAATATGGTATATAAGTTTGGAAAAGTGTGGTGTAATATCACTTCATGCTGTACTATATTATTGTATATATCCTCATTTCAGTGTAGATCAAAATTAAGGCATGATTGGTTGCGTTTAATGGCTTCAGCGCAGAGCTGAAACAAACATTCTAAAATATTTTCAATTAATGGGTCACGAGTTTGACATCAAAATCTCTGAGAAAAGTCGTAATTCTGAAGAAACCTATAGAGGATGAATTTTTGTCTATGCGATAATCTCTCATTTAAAGTAGCTTGGAGCCGCCCACCCTGTCTAGTGGACAGAGTCCCTGACTACGGATAGGGAGGTCCTGGGTTCGAATCCCGGTTCGGGCAAAGATGTACTTTTTCTCTCTCTATCTATCCTGTCTTTGTCCTTTCCTTGTATGAATGAGGTGTGAATGGTTGCCTACCCTGTAAACGGGTACCTATGGCATGTTTGTACAGAAGAAGTCGGACTCCACACCAAAATAGGGTTCAGTTGAAAAAGTGAAGCAGCGTACCCCATATTGCCAGCCTGGCTGGCACAAGACAACAACAAAAGTAGCGTGGAATCTTGGAAAAAAAAGGTGACCAAACATCGCTCAGGTGTCAACCTCTTCATTTATCTGCAGCTCATAAATATGAGGTGATTGGCTATAATTAGTGGCTTTATTAGGACACCTCCATCGAGAAACGTATGCTAGAGAGATATCTCCAATTAAATAAACTTAAATAACCTACATCAATTCCAAATATAATTCCAAGTATTACTTTCTATTCTAAATGCTTGTCATAAAATAGAGAATGCAAAACATTTAAAATCCCCAAGACAATATATAACCACAATTAGCGGGAAAGAAAGAAAACAAAACAATCGAATCTGAAAAGAAAAGACCGAAAAAGGGAAATTAATTGAAAAATCCCTAGCGTCCAGCGGAGAAAAATGTGTTCAAACATGAGGAAATAGAGTAAAAGGGAAAAATCTGATTTTGTTATCAAAATTTATTGCCTATGAATTTATATAGCGCCAAGTTTTGGCGAGAGTCCAGAGCTCCTCTCCACTTTTCCCCATTTTTATTTCCTTCTTATCTGAATGATTTTAAAGAAAATCTTGAATTATATTTAAGTAAAAATAAAACTATACGAACAATGCGGTCGTTCAGTTTTATTTTTCCCTCTTTTTTTCCCCTTCATTTTATCTCGTAATATATTGGGTTTTCGAATATTAAATCTCTCGAAAAAAAAATTACGTGGGATGTGAGGGACGCGTGTGCTTTTGGGAGGATTGGGCTTTAATGTGTCCAAGCGGAGGAACGAGAAATAAATTTCTTTTCCCACTTAGATTGGATTTTTATTTTATTTCCTCCTTCAAACGAAATTTTCACTTAATAATTTCAAGCGAGGAGATTTATCAAACATTAAATCCTCGGCTAAACATTGTCTCCAAGAAAAATAGGGAGTCATACTTGTGGTGACAAGCCACGAAATCGGTGCGGTATAAATTTGCTTAAAAAAGTTATTTATTTTGTAAATCTTTATAGGTATTTTTGTCAAAGATATATTTATTTTGGTTTTTGAGGTTTTTTGGTATTTGATAAACACAGCGCGTGATAAGAAACTCAACTCAAGTTAACCAACTTAACCCTGGAAAACTGCCTCAAAGTTTTGAATTACTAACAAGTGACAGGATGTTTTACTAGAGCTGGAAAACTACCAAATTTCACAAATCTACGAAAATGTTAATATTTATTATATAATCCCCATCCATTATTTCATGAAATATTAGAAAACGTAGGTAGTATATACTTAAATACTTGTTTTATAGTTAAAAATGTAAAGTGAAGATTCATTTTTAGTGGCAAGTTTTATTCAAGATTCACATGTCTAGATTTTAATCGAAATAGATTTTTGAATATACTTTTTTTTATTTTATCCCTTGTAAAATAAAAGAATAGGGATCACTTTCTACGAAAATTAGCCTATCCTGGAGTTGAATGCTGGATATATTGAATCCCCGGACTATTAATTTTTGTTAATTAGTTCAATTTCACCAACGCCACCACACCACATTAATTTTAGCTTAGGTTAAATTACTGGTTCGTCAATTAAGCGGAGATCTTTTTCTTTTTATCAAACAAAGGCATGTAGACCGCTGAAGAATAGTCGATGGCTGTTTTTATATAACTAAACACAAAGTTAAGAAAGCACTTTGAGATACGTTTTTGACAAATAGAAAGTTTATTTACTCATTGCAAAGGAGAAAACAAATGAAACTCTCAAGAGCCTGGTTTCTTCTTCTTCTTAGAGTTGGGTTTGTATATCATTGGGCACCTCTGCTTTTATCAGCATTTTATACTATTAACTCCAAACACAATGTTTCTTAGTTCCAGTTGCTCGGGTCACCCACTTTATTAATAAAGTCCGATAACCGTTTAATGGAGTCTAGGTGTAACTCTCTAGTATGGATGATGCCTAAAGAAGTTAATCTAGGGAGGGCAAGAGTCTCGCATTCGTAAATGATATGGTTGGCCAAGAGCCTGGTTTGATAAATAAAACAAGCAAATTCGGTAACATCCATCCTTTTCAGACCGTTGTTCTACTCCTTGTGATTACTAAAGTGCCCTCGTTGATTGGTGGAAGAATAATGAGGAATCGATATCCCTAACAAGCAAGCCTCAGCATCACCCAGAAACGAACTGCTCTATACAAGAGAAAGACCTCATCATGACCACGCGATAGATCTGTCTTATTTGTTGTGATGGATTCAAGATTCAATTTTAGTCACTGCTGAACAGCGCGATTTCCTATATCTGTATGCACTTATTTTGATGAGTACATAGAAGTTTTCCATGTTTCTTGCGTTGCAACAAGTTACCCTCTCTAAAGTGCCCTCGTTGATTGGTGGAGGAATAATAAAGAATCGATTTCTCTAGCAAGCACGACTTGGCATCACCCTGGCACAAACTGATCTATACAAGAGAAAGGCGTCATCATGAACACGTGACAGATCTGTCTTCTTTGTTGTGATAGATTCAAACTTCAATTTTAGTCACTGCTGAACAGCACGATTTCCTATATCTGTATGCACTTGTTTTGATGAGTACATAGAAGTTTTCCATGTTTCTTGCGTTGCAACAAATTACCTTCTCTAAAGTGCCCTCGTTGATTGGTGGAGAAATAATAAAGAATCGATTTCTCCAGCAAGCACACCTCGGCATCACCCTGGCACAAACTGCTCTATACAAGAGAAAAACGTTATCATGTGTCTCAACAAGATCTGGCTTTTGTTGTGATGAATCCAAGTTTAAATTTTAGTCACTTCCTAACACCGCGATTTCCTATATCTGTATGTACTTATTTTGATGAGTACATAGAAGTTTTCTCCATGTTTCTTGCGTTGCAACAAGTAACCCTCTCTAAAGTGCAATCGTTGATTGGTGGAGGAATAATAAAGAGTCGATTTCTCTAGCAAGCACGCCTTGGCATCACCCTGGCACAAACTGATCTATACAAGAGAAAAACGTTATCATGACCATGCGACAGATCTGGCTTTTGTTGTAATGAATCCAAGGTTCAATCTTAGTCACTGCTGAATTACAGGAGATAGATTTCGTATTTCTGCCGTTTATAGTTTAGTTTTTACTTAGTTTGATGGGTACGTAGGAGTTATCTAAGTTTCTCTTGGATTGCAACAAGTTAAAAGAGCCATCTATCATTTAAAGCTTTACTTTATGAATACTAAAAATTGCTCTGTAATAAATTTTAGTTGTCCGAGAGTTTGTGACCACCCCTAAAATTTTAGCCATTTTGCCAGTCTCTAATAACTCTTTGTTTTTGTGTTTTTAAGAAAACTCACATCAAACTGCATCGAAAATGGCTAGTAATTTAGCTTTTAGGTCTGTAGACGTTATAATTAATTTTTCCACAGAAATAATATATTCTCAAAAAAGACATTACCATATCTACTTTAGAAATATATAATATCATTTTAAAATTAGGATGTTTTAAAATGAGCAATGTCTGCTTTTTCTATATTTCAGTGCTTTTCTCAGTTTTGCTTCCCCTAAGAATTGATATAAATAATAAATAACAATAGGATGCGTGTAAATAAGATTCTGATAATATATATTGTCATTTTATACTTCAACATATATATCTCTAAAGTGATGGAAAAGTGAACATGCAAATTTTGGAACAGGAAACAAGAAAGAAAACATTTAGAACAGAACAGTCAAAAATGTTTAGCTGAAGAAATAGTGGAATTAACTTCAGAAAAATAAGTAAATCTCTTTCGAATCTACATTCTTTTGGATGATATAATCTGCTTGCATTTCCGCTTATATTTGAAGGTGAATAATAAAGGCGAATGTTATATCGAAGAATAAGAAGGAGAAAATCCTCCATAAATTGAGAATAATCCCCAACAATTGGGGAAAAAATGATTTCAGAAAAATCTGTTTTCTAAGAGACGAAAACCTCAAAAAGCAAGCTTTGTGATATTGTTTTCTCATGCTTATAATAAATGAGAAGGCTTATTAACACAAATCTACAAAAATAAGGAGTTGTAGCAATAAAATGGCTCTCTTCAAAGATCTTGAGATTTGAAGTCAGAAACAAAATAAACATTAATATTTGCGAAATATAAATTGTGCAGAAAAATTCTATTATGAATAATTTTTAAAAAAATTAGAATTCAATTCTCATATTGAACTATGTATAGTCGTGGAGACTTCTAAGTTCTGTTGGTGATAAATATTTTCGTCTGATGGAATCATCAAAAAATATTAAAGTTCTCATTTGAAAAATAATTGTATTTCGATTAATAATATCAATTTAACCCTTTGGATGCACATTTATTTGAATATTGTTTTGCATTTGGAGCACATTTAATTTTTTTGGGGTAGAGTAATTTGTAAGAACAGCATACTTTATGCAATTATTAGAATTTATTGGCTCCCACCTTTTGTTTCTATTTTTCCAAAACCTTTTTCTATCACTTGCCTGGAATATCTATTGGTCTCTTCCACTATGCTATTCCAAAAATCTTCATTTAGCACTTCATTCAAAACATCCAAAGGTTTAGGATTAGCACCTAGCCTTCGCAGACACAAAGGATTTATTCCAGGCACTTCACGAAACCGTTTTGCATTAGGTACATTGTCTTTTTCTTCCCAAATCCATTGATCTCATTTCTCAGTAGAAGATTCACTATCACTGCTTGATAAGTATCTTGTACGTCTTTTGCATCTTGGTTTTATCTCACTATCATCACCAATATCATTGTTACTTTGAAATAAACAAGAATGAACATGTTAAATATTGTCTCATTTTCAACGACGTATCAGAACGTCATGTGCGACTTTGGTCAAATTAATGCATGATGTTCTGATATCACTTTGATCTGATTTGTGATCAGGATTCAACTGAAAACCATGACTCTCAGGTGGTCATGGCAAGAGCTCGTCATGGCCAAGTGGCTCGTTAGAGTGAAGAGTCCCCGGTTTCGACCCCAGCCACTGCTGAACACCGGGATATGGGGGTTACGTGTTTGCCTTCAGCAAGCACATCTGTCGGAATGAGTGCTTGCTAGTTTTCCGGGTTTCCTCCCTTGCGATTCGTGTCTACCGATAACTATTTCTGAAAAACAATTACTTCAGAGGACGATAAAATGCCTTGCAACAAACTTAGGCAATTATGCAGTCCCCAATGTGGTGTCAAAGGCCTACAGTTAAAATACCTAAGGCGAATCTAAAGTGCCTCAAATGAAGAGATGTGGATTGGAAAGGAGTGTGCCAACTCAGAGGTCAACTTCATCACTGAAACATGGATACACAGGGTTTTATGTGGGATATATTTAAAGGAAATATCAAAATTGTTTTCACAAATTAAGACGTGTGATGGCACACATCTAGAAGAGCAATAATAAGTACACAGGATCATGCTCTACTCTGGGCGGCGGAGAAGAGAGATATTAGAATTCCAAATTGAACTTACAAAAGTATCAGGAAAACGAATGAACGCTATCAAAGTAGCACGATCAGATTTATTACTTAAGTGGAAATCTTACAACAAGTGCTCAAAATGCTGACCACGCATGTCGTTGAACACTTGACACTGGCCAAACAGCAACCTCTCGAAGATTCCTGGTGTTGTTTCAATTTTATCCACAACAACGGTTCTCGCTGGTTAAGGCGTCGTTTTTACAATCGGAAGGTAGTGAGTTTGAATCTTGACTTAACCGAGGATCCGTTGTGTTCGCTAAAGGTGACTGGGGCACGTTAAAAGTGGGTGTTGGCGCAATGTCTTCCGAGTGAAATGATACCTCAGGGAGTGGCAGCCCAAATATTGGATGTATTCTGCTTGTTTCCTGCTTCAAAATCGCGTAGACTCCATCCGGCTGCATCTACCCAACTCAGGGCCATTTGCTGCAATAGGAAAGCATGCTGCTGCCACAACAACAGTTACGGGTACGAGATCTTCTTTCAGCTCCGTTTACGGACATCTCTTATGCAAAATACTTCATGCGTCAGAAGAAGAAAAGTCCTTCATAGGAGAGAAAAAGTGTTGATATCTGGTGAGTGGCGATAGAAAGAGTGCATAATCTACTTCGATCAGCCAAGCCTCTTGTTTTTGATTGATGCCTTTTCACCTTTATTTTTCCTGCATGTCAAAGTAAATGCGACGACCGTATGTTTAGGGCAATTACGCCTCCGCTTTATGGGTTCTATCAACACTCGTAATTTGTAAAAACAATTTAGAATCATCCTTTATACATACATACATATATATATGTATATATATATATATATATATATATATATATATATATATATATATATATATATATATATATATATATATATATATATATATATATATATATATATATATATATATATATATATATATATATATATATATATATATATATATATATATATATATATATATATATATATATATATATATATATATATATATATATATATATATATATATATATATATATATATATATATATATATATATATATATATATATATATATATATATATATATATATATATATATATATATATATATATATATATATATATATATATATATATATATGTATATATATATATATATATATATATATATATATATATATATATATATATATATATATATATATATATATATATATATATATATATATATATATATATATATATATATATATATATATATATATATATATATATATATATGTATATATATATATATATATATATATATATATATATATGTATATATATATATATATATATATATATATATATATATATATATATATATATATATATATATATATATATATATATATATATATATATATATATGTATATATATATATATATATATATATATATATATATATATATATATATATATATATATATATATATATATATATATATATATATATATATATATATATATATATATATATATATATATATATATATATATATATATATATATATATATATATATATATATATATATATATATATATATATATATATATATATATATATATATATATATATATATATATATATATATATATATATATATATATATATATATATATATATATATATATATATATATATATATATATATATATATATATATATATATATATATATATATATATATATATATATATATATATATATATATATATATATATATATATATATATATATATATATATATATATATATATATATATATATATATATGGCTAACCATTGAACTTTAGAAGAAGAGCTAACTTATAGTTAAATATTTTAACAAAATCTATCGCTACGGCCCGCATAATCGTACCTCCTTGTATTTACACAATTGGCACAATAATCAAAGATTAAAGAAATTCACCCCTTTTAGCCCGGCAGAATCTCAAAACCTATTTTCGCGCAATGTCAAACCTCAATCTTTAAAACCTTGATTTGATGTCCCAGAGGGAATGCCAAGAGTCATCTTTCATTTTGATCTGAATTCCACTGCAAACAAGCAAACTTACATCGGAGATCATCTTAGACAATTAGCACTAGAAATTATTAATTGCATTCCCTGCGATGCAGTGCAAATGTATACCGATGGTAGTCGTACAAAAGACCGAACTGGGAGCGGACTCTCTATTAGAACCCCTCACAGTCTGAAATCACGCTAAAGCAACGTAACCCTGACACGTGTTCAGTCTTCAGATGTGAGTTAATAGCGATTAAAGTGGCACTTGCTGCTGTCATTTCCAGCAACTGTGATTTTGAAGAACTTTGGATTTTGTCAGACAGCCGCAGTGCACTGCAACATTTCAGTGATTGGTCCTCTATAAAGGATGAAACAAGTATATCCATTTTTCTCAAATAGAAAAGGATCTCCCAAGACCATGATGTACATTTCCAATGGATTTCATTTCCTGTAAATATTACTGGCAATGAGACAGCGGATCGACTGGCCAAAGAGGGCGGTGAGGAAGATACGCCCACTGGTTCATCACTTACATATCAGGAACTTTACTCTAATGAAAAATCTAGACTTAATTCAATCTGGAAAATTCCACCAACACACCAATGGTACTCAGGAACATCTCCTGGAACTCTTCTGGATACAAATTGTGACCGAATATCTCAGACTGTTTTGGACAGATTCTCAAGTGGACATCTAAAATGTTTATCGTTTGAAGGTGGTACAAAAATGCATCCCACTTGTAAAAAATGCTGTGAACATCCAGCCTCACCGAAACATATTCTGGTTTGCGTTGGACTTTCCCGGGAGGATTAATCCTCAAATCCCTTGCTAGACATCGACTTTCTAACCGTCAACAATTTAATGGAGTTGATCTGACAAATGTCGGATCTTTAAAGAGTATAAGCCAGCAGCAACAACATATATATGGATACACATACTGCTCATTTTGTCAAAATATTTTTTATACTTTTCTAAATTACTTAATAACCAGGATTCACACTTTCTCAATTTTGACATTGATCTGGAGGAGGAGAAAATGATTTTTACCATAAGTGACGAACGTGGCTGAAAATTACAGAGTGTTTGTCAGCATTTTAATAGTTTCATTTAGCAGGAGAAGACAATTGTAGGCATATCGAAATATTTCTTAATAAATTTGTCCATAGCTTTTTTAATCATCTTTTTTTTAGAAATTTATTGTAAATTGAAACATTTTAATCCAAAAACAGTACAGAACTTTGAAGAAAACGAGTGTCATAACGAATATATTTATTTTATTACATTACAAATATTCAGACTTGTATGCTTGATCCTTGAGATCCGCTTGTAAGTCTTCGTCGATAATAGGACAAATAGCACAATGACAGATGTACAAACACAGAAGAATAACGAAGAAAACACCCAGGGCCACGGTGGGAATCGAACCCACACTCCTACGCTCTCAAGCGATTAGCGGTGATGCTTTAGACCACTCAGCCACGCAGCGCCCATATAACGAATATGTGAACGGACAATATGATTAAGTTTCTTCAATTGAGATATTTCTGCTGAAGTTGATGACATTCCCCATTCCCCAAAAACGAATTAAATTTAAACTCAAGAAATAAAAATGTCCTGTACTCCAAAAATACAGACTCTTTTTCGAATTGATTGCACAGGTGAAAGTTACACCACTATTCCACGCGTTCAGACATTGGATTCAGATGATAGATGACTTGTGCCTGCCACAGCGAGCGGGATGTCCTTTTTATCCCTGCTTCTTCCATACTTTTTCCCTATTTTTCTCGATTTTCCCCTTCAACTTTAGATTAAATTTCGTAACTCTTTTCGCTTGGGTTTATTTATATAGAAAACGAAAACAAAAAAAAACTAATTATTTTCTCCTAAGTAGTTTAGGACATTTTACGGAAATTTTAACTTCCCTTTTTTATTGCTCTAAGTTTATAAAATGTTAGTAAACTATAATAGTTTTACGGTTGGGAGTGATAGTTTATAGAGAGACTGGTAAATATAGCAAAAATGATTTTAAGCTTTTAAAAGGATTCATCTGCCCCAATATATATTCCCATCAATATTGCCCAGAGTGTGTTTTATATAAAGGTAGGTTACGTAATAAAACGTCACTTAACTGTAATTTTGACGATGTAATGGTATTTTCCAGGAAAAGTGTCTGCTATACTGCATGCTTAGTATTGATTCAAGAGCACATTTTTGTTAGAAATATAATTCTGAACCACATAAAATATACCATGAAAATTAAATGACTTGCAATTTTTTAAAAGTAGATCTTGATTATTGTAATATAATCAGCTTGTATAAATTTGTTAATGTAATTTCTTGCTCTACGTTTGCTTATTGTAACTTGTTAATGAGAGCAACAAGTTACATGCATACACAATCATATTAAGTTTTTGTGTATGTACATCAATATAAATACCTGTACATCAATTTAAAGTAATTAAAAAAAAACCTTATTTCTCAAAATATTTTTAATAAAATTATATTTTGAAAAAGGAAAAAAATTCTTAAAATATACAAAAATTAACAAATTTTGCATGAATAATATTTAAAAAGTTATTCTATGTGTTTTTTCACCTTTTCTAATATGTTTTTATTTAGAATATAGGAATACATATTATGTCTGTAAAATGTAAAACCCATTTGGATATTTAATAGTTGATAAAAAAAATACTTAAAATATAAGCGCATATATATTTGGTATTTATTTATAGATTTAGTCTTGTATATTTTCTCTGACAATGTGAAATTTTCCATAGACGATTTAGCATTCAAATAGTTTTTATTTATTTAAGTTTTTACTTACGTAATTTTGTACATTTCGCGTGTCATTCATTGCAAATTATTTATATTTTCCCTATTTGAATGGCTTTTTTATTTCTCTGGCATTCAGATCAGAATTTTTCCCTTTAGGGGATTTTACAATAACATGATTTCCAAGAAGAAAGTATAGAACTTTAGTGTACTAGACATCTGGATTACAAAGGAACAGGCAATATGCTTGTCCATACCAGGTTTAAAATCGATTACTGTATTCATCCACGAAACAAACAGTGCTCACGCTGACGTCCAATGATTAGAGTGCTATGAAACTTTTCGAATTTATTAGATTGTTAATTTACTATTTAAATCTATTTTAATCATTTTGAGAATTACTAACTCAACAAAATGTGTTACATGTTTTGTAAGGGCACCCTGTAACTTTATCGAATTTATGATTATTTTATCTATATTGTCAATGGTAACGAGAAGGAATTTATATCAAATCAACTTATTTCATTTTATTATAATTTTGCTAGAATAAAAGTATTACTAAAGTGGTTTCTCCTGAACCAGTTGCTAGATCACCTTTCTTAAAGATAAAAGTTCATGGATTTAGTTTCATATTTCTTGGAACCATGCAAAAATGAAGTGGTGACTAATCAAATAACTGGTTATTTCATGTGAAATATCTGATCACAGATACATTTTATAACAGTTATTATCACTGTTTTTTACAGCAGTTTTGCTTATGCAGTTGAAGTTTAATAACACGTGACAAAATTGATTAAAAAGGGAATAAATATCTGTATTTTTTATACGTATTTAATTTTTATAAGAATCTTTTAAGAATGTAATCAGACAATTTTAATTTGTGATTCGAAGTAAGGCCAGCTATCATTCCATTAAATAAGTTGCATTTTCACCAAGAAACCATTAAAGGATAAAATATTTTAGTTGCTTCAATTACATCAACTGCTTGCCTTAGATCATAATAAATGAAAATACTTTGCCAAATAACTTTGTAATAAATAGTACTATCAGAAATAAGTCATGTTTTCTATTATCATGTGTAATCCGTAGTAAATTATTACAATGGAACTCGTTTTTACGAATGGACCTCTGGATAATTTCGTGTTTCATTCATAATGATTACTGAAGTTGTTACCTTGTAATGTTGGTGAAGGTTATTTTTTGATATACCGATATATATTCTTTTTCGATGCTTTTCCACATTCAGGTATTTCTGCTGTTTAGAATGGTAGATCCCACAATTCCAGCAACTATTGCTGAATTACCAGAAACAAATGAATTTCTGCCTTCTGAATGTTCATCTGTCAGGGAATTCATTTCCACGATAACAGTCAGTAATTAATAAAAGTTCTTCCTGGATTCAGAATGTTGAAAATGTTAAAACATTCTTTCAACAGTTTCAACTCATAGGTTGCCACCCAACTTGTCTAGTGGTCAGTGTGCCTGACTATGGATAAGGAGATCCTGGGTTCGAATCCCGGTTCGAGCATGGATGTACTTTCGCTCTCAATCAATCCTGTCTTTGTCCTTTCCTTGTATGAATGAGGTGTGAATGGTTACCTACCCTATAAACGGGTCCCTATGGCATGTGTGTACTGAAGAAGTCGGACTCCATACCAAAATATGGTTCAGTTGAAAAATTGGAGCAGCGCACCCCATATTGTCAGCATAGCTGGCACACGACAACAACAACAACAATTCATAATTTATCTATGATTCGGTGTAAAATATTCTGTACTAATGGCAATAAATCTGACAGATGAAAGATTCGATTTTTTCCCCCAATCAGTGACCCCATTGGTGATAGACACAATGTATTTCAAGTTTGTAATGCCTTTCTAAAGCCTAATATTCTTCCCAATTTTGGTGTTGAATAAAAGTGCAAGCTGAAATGTCAACTGTATATGTTAATAATGGAATGAAATTGTGAGAAAATTGGATTTAATCGTAGTTTAAGTAATTATTACAAACTTGATTTCGATCTTCACCATTTTTAGTTGTTATCACATTTTTAATTGTTACTATATCTATTTTGATGATTTTTACTTTCCGTTGATTGCACTGACGATTGCTCTTTTAAGGCAATTACTTGTTTTCCTTTTAATTTGTTAAAGAACTTTTAGATGATGACGCCTCCCAAGCATTGGAATCTTAATAAACATTCCGATTCTTTACATTATGGTGATGAAATAATTTCAAATTCCATTTTCTACCATTTTGATTGCTTTGCTTTATCGATGATGACAGTTTGTCCTAAAATTCCAGACTTAACTAAAATTTTAATAAAACAAAATTTCAGGAGTTATATACGAATGTTCCATTCTGATACTAAAAGTTGTTGAGTCTTGAAAGAACGATGTTCTGGAACACAGTAGTTTTTACTATCTCAATAGGTTTGTTTCTTGATGGTGGCACTTATTATCTTTAGGGATTTCAATAAATATTCCGTTTCAGGTTTAATATACACAAAATGTGACATTATATAAGATCCTCTTTCTAAGAGGGTCTGATTATTACAAGTTCTATTTATCATTTATCATTTCAGTAAGTACTTTTTATAATAATTTGAGTTCTACCAAAAATTGAGTATACTAATATAATGTGGATGGATCTTGTACCATGGAATTGCGTGTTTGACGAATATTATTTTGCAGAAAACTAACAAATGCAACTTCTTTTCTGGTGGTAAAAATTTCTCCCAAACTGAATACCAGCAACGATATATGAATGTTCCATTCTGATGCTAGCAGTTCTTTGCTATAGTATTACGATGTGGTCTCGAATACTGTTTCCAGCATTCAAATATTTTTTTAGAAAGAGTTTTTTGATATTTTGGAATTCCATAACGTACTCTATTCAACAGTAATTATTCTAATGTTCGAGTCTGAAGATGGTTAAGGTTTGCTTTTCTTTCTATTTTGAAAGTTGCTTTTTTTAACGTTAAATTTTCCAAATTTGTATATTTTGTTTATTTGAATATGAAGAGTCTTAAATTGTGTTATATTGATCAGGATGAAAGCAATTTCTTAATTTCTAATATTTATGTGCGAATTTAAAAGAGAATCCATATTTAAATGGATACTATAAATATTTTTTATTTTACGATTTTATGTGCTTTTATATTTAATAGAGGTTTATGACTATTTCATAAATTGTATTAAGTGCACACATTTACTATATGCTTTTATCTTCCCAGAATAGTTTAGTTTTTTGTTTAAATTTTTATACAGATGTCATTAATGCTCAGTTAAAATAAAATAGAACTAAAATCTAAATTAAGAAAATGGAAGTCAGTACTTCACAAAAGAAGCCAACTTCAAATCAATATATGGGGACAAATCACCACAAACATCTCAATATTTAGGGAAGGGCTTTTAATGTCACTATAAAAATTTTACGACCAATACCAAATCAAAAGAATTGCACCCCCTTTCCAATGGCGTCGTTATAAATCAAAAGAAAAGAGACTAACCTGTTTCATCTAGGAACATTGCATCTTCAAAAAACAAATAAATAAAAGTACCTTACTTCAAACAAAAAAACAGTCTTGCTTTTTTATTAATAAATAAAAAATTGACCTCTTCCGATGCTAGAAAAACTCGCCTTCAGCAAATTTTCTATTGTTTCTACGCAAATTACACATGAAATTAATAAAAAAACATTTAACGATGGGGGAAAATATATTAATGATTAGGGTAAAAACTACCAAAGCAATCTCCAGAAGAGCGCCTGAAATGAGGTACGCGGGGAAACTTCAGATCAGCCATTATATTTTTTTCCCTACACTTTTCCCCTTTTAATGTTAATGATTGTTATTCTTTTAACTCGGAAGGCACATTAGGGATTATTTTGGATTTTAACTCATATCTTTTCTTTTTTTTCCTACGTATGTACGTGTATTAATTAAAGTCCTGCATAAAAATTTTATTTGGATGTAAACGCTCTTTTTTTTTTCTTGAACGAGAAAAAATAACAAAGGGAAGGATAAGTATGCAAATGTGGGAGGATTTCAAAAAGCTACGTAACATTTTAGCTATGTTTGTTTCCTTTTCTGTTCTTTTTTTTTTTTTATCTTTTAGAGTAAAGTGCATTTTTCCATCGTTCTTTCCAATTTAATGAAGGAAAAGTATCTATTTCGTATAGGGGATTTAAGTGCTTTATTTTACTTCCTGTTCTGCACCTAAGACCTTGAAATTCTTAAGAACTCAAATTTAAGTTTCGTTCGATTTTGGAAGTTTAAAACTTGTTGTTATAAAAGTACGCTCAGAAGTTTGTTTAAAAGTTCTACGGCAAATGAGGATCCATTTGAGAAAAAAACCATTTATTTTCCCCTGAGATTGGCACAGATATTTTAAGTATTTTTGAAGCTGAAATTTCTAAAACATAAAACTGATTATATACATCATTTGGTATATAGAAATGAATTATAAGAACAAAAATTACACTTCACGGCACTTGAAAGAGTTTTAAAAAATATTTTAAAATAAATGTTGGGATAAAAAATAACCCTTAAAAACTAGTCGTATATTTCAATGAATAAATATATGGGAAATAATATATACTGATGTTATATTAACATAATAATTAATTTTTTACCTTCCAATTTATTAAAACAATAATAAGAGATTTTATGAATGAGTTTTTATTGCAATTCATCACCATTTATAGAATAATCAATACACAAAAAGATCAATATTTTACATTTCATTATATATGTCTGTGTGTGTGACTTCATTATATTTAAGTATTTTAAATTTAAACAATAATTCACATACATTTTACAGATATTAGAAATTGCTACAGTTATTAAAAACAAACCAATGGGATAATATGTTAAAGATCAATGTTAATAATAATTTATATAACGCACACGTTAACAATAAATAATATCAAAACCACTATTAATGGTATAATATTTTTAAAGTATTATAACTTTTTCTTCTCCTCCCTATCTTTAGATTTTATTCATGTAATCAAATACATTTTTAAAAATTAAAATATATTTAAAATTGTCTTTGATTAAATGAACAGAAGTTAATTATTATTAATTATAATTAATGAATATAATCAATAATTAATGAATTATTTAATTATAATTAAGGAATAGAAATAATTATTGTAATATGATAATTTTTATTTTAATAACAAACTTTAAAAAAAAGCAGAAAAAATACATTTATAGTTTTCTTTATATACTTTTTATTTTTTGCATTACTAATTTATTTAACTTAAATACGAAGTATAACCCTACATGAAAATTAGGTTTAAAAAGTTTTGTACATAATGGTTCATTTTTTAAATAATCGTTAATAATGGTTTTGTGTTTAATGTAAAAAGTATTTTTCAGATTTACACCGGTTTTATTTGTGAGAACATATATTGTATTCAAAACTTTTTGTTATGTTGACCCTTAAAAAAAATTTTAATTCAAAGATCATGGTTTATCACTTTTATATTTTAAAACTAGATGCTTGAAATGAAAATAATTGATATATATATATATTTTATATATATATATATATATATATATATATATATATATATATATATATATATATATATATATATATATATATATATATATATATATATATATATATATATATATATATATATATATATATACATACATACATGTTCATATTCAGATAGAAAATTTCCGAAAAATATCAACATGAGTTAAAAACAGGTTTAAAGTTTAAACATTTTTGTCGACTGTTAATAAATTACTTTAGTGTTTTGTCATCTTAAAAGACACTTTCATTGAAATACCTTTAGTTTTACTCATTATAAGAGAATATACTTTTTGATTTATTCGATTCAGAAAAATTTAAAGTTTCTCCTCAAACAATATGAAACTATTCTACATCGTCTCCCCTTTAAGTTTCAAACGAAATATATCAAGACGTTTACAAAGAAAGATAACTGCAAGATCTCAAATTTATTCTAATACGAGTCTTCAAATTTTATATTCGAAGAAAATCTTAACTACATCTGGTGTTTTGTCCTCATAAAGATAAACTGCTGCTGTTCTTCAGAAATTTGCATTTAAATGAAAAGAACGTGTTCGAAACTGCAGTTTGAGAGCATTGTCTTTGCTCCTGCAGTGGTAATCAGTTTGTGCCAGCCTGACCTAATGACCATCATCTATCTGTCTTGTAAAACCATGCATTTCTTGCTTCACACCTGCGTTTTCCGACATGGGAAAGAAGTGGCGGGAAAACAAATTTTTCCACAGCAGGGGCTGAAATTTCCAAGAATTCTTCGCATGCCCGGGCGAGTTCCGAGAATCCAATCTTTATACTCTTCAGATTCCAAGAAGTACAGACACGGTATTTCGCGTGCCCAAATTCCAAGAAAACGCCAAGATGGATTCCCGTGTTGATGTTATGAAGTGATGCATTTAATCAGTTGGTGCATTTTTAGGGTTGGTTGGCGGTGATGGCAACTTGGCGTGACTGTTTGGCATGATTTCTCTGAAAAAAAGGGCTCCAACTGCTACTAGAATCCCTTCAAGAGTTCGTAAAAAAGAAATTAAAAGCTGCTCTTGGAAAAAAAGAGTAAAATCCTAATATAACATTGTTACCTGATACTGATTGGGGTTGCACAAGCAAAAAATCAAGACATTAAAAATATAAAAAAATAAATTAATTTTATTTCGATTAAAAAGAATGAATTGAAGCATCATTACTCATTTTACAAATGTGATGCACTAAGGTTAAAATCTTTTACAAAGAAAATCGGCTGATAAAAGTTGTACTTCCATTTAACTGTTCGCTTAAGAAATTCGCTTTCTTATTTCATTCTTTTCTAAGATTTATCTTTTTTCCATTTTTTTAAAAATGATATTATTATTCTTTAAACTATAGATGGCGCCATAATCATTTTTTAACATTTAACTCCTCATGGTCACAAATCGGAAAAATTCTTGAGGGATTCTTACACATTGCACATTTGCACCATTTATACCTAATTTGCAATGTTTGTTTTAAAACACTTCTGCCTAAACCATGCATTTGTTTGTGAAATTGTCTCAATAAAATTTTCTTATTAGACTGAATGTTTTATATCCTGCTGTTTGTGCATATATCACTATCTGCAATTTTTTATTTTAAATAATTTTCAGATATATCCAGTTTGCATGGCTACACAAAACGCAATCAAATCTCATTTGCCATTGTAAAACATTATCAATTTGAAATAAATTGTGATCTTCCGATAAATATTGCAGTAATAAGCAAAAATACCTTAAGTACCATGCTTAAATTTTTTACTTAAAAAAATGTGCCTCTCAAATACATTATTTTCAAAAGTTCAGTAACAAATGAAAAGTGAAACAGAATTCGAAAATGTTGCGAGCAAATTGGATAAAACTTGATGATAATATATTTGTTATTATTTGTATTTTTAAAAATCTCAAAAAGTGTGTTGTCATGTACCTTCTATAATATCGTAAAGAATATAGAACTTGCTATTTTCCGATATAAAAATTAAATATGGAAACACTTCAACTACGAACAAGATTTTTCAGGGATTAATTATTCTATTAATAATATTGAAAATAAGTCGCATGATTAGCAATATCTATTGAACATGTAACACACTTCTAAGACCCTACAAAGCAAAAATTAACGTAGAGCAGCAATTTACTTTTAGATTGTATCCTTAATATTTTCAAAGTGATTGAAATGGCAGAATGACCATATTCCTTTCACTACAGATTCATTAAGTAAACATATGAACCAGCATTACGGTTGCAAAATGATAGCATCACCAATTAGTCAGCATATACTACATTAAAACATTCTGATGTTTCATTTGTCTATATGAACAGTTAACGTACCCTGAGATAGTACATAAAAGATTACTCTATTAATTCCCTATAAACATGAACACAATCGCTTCCATCTACATTATGTTTTTATATGTTGTCTCTTTCTTCTCTGCATTCTCAAACAAATCAAAAAGCACCCTGTAAATCAAACTTGTATTGATCAGGGTACTGAGATGTCTTCAGATTTTCAATCCAATTTGCACGGTTAGAGGCCAAATGTCAAATCAACATGAGCCCTCTGGTGGCCATCGCGTAAAGTAAACCAGTATTAAACCAAAAACAGAATTAACCTATATTTATTGTCAATCGAACCAGATTTCATGCCTTATTCCATATGGAATGTTTTGCTATGTTCCTTCTTCTAAATTACGAAGACGCCCACCAGGTTGCTTCTCCTAACTGATAGAGTCCAACCCTTAATAGTCCTACAGGGAAGTGTGCTGGAGCTGAACCCTGCGGTGGTCACCGTGTCGAGACCACTTGTAAAACAAACCAGTATTGATCAATGAACAGAAAAGACCTTTATTGACTTTGAATCCAATTTACAGTATTATCTGATCAATTGCCGACCAACCTGTCTAGTGGTCAGCGTGCCTGACTACGGATAAGGAGGTCCTGGGTTCGAATCCCATTCGGGCATGGATGTACTTTCTCTCTCTATCTATCCTGTCTTTTTCCTTTGCTAGTATGAATGAGGTGTGAATGATTGCCAACCCTATAAACGGGTACCTATGGCAAGTGTGCAGAGCAAAGTCGTATTTTCATCTACATAGCATTGCGAGCTTGGCTTGTCCAAGTATTTATTATTACAATTATGTATATTAGTAAACAACAATAATGAAATCTTTTTGGCAAATATCGGCTTGAACTGATATTTAAAATTTGCCCAGCAGTATCTTTTTTAAATAAAGCAAACTGCATCAAGATATTTTTTGGTGTGAATTCCTTTTCTCAAAATGCTATTCTCGTAACACATTCAACGTATTCAAATTTCAAGAATTTTGACCTGCGTTTAGGAGATTATTCTCAATAATTTATAACTTTGTTACCTAACTTTTGGAAACATAAGTACTTAAATTTTTAAATCCAATGCCCTGTTTTTTTTTTTTTTTTTTTTTTTTTTTTTTTTTTTTTTTTTTTTTTTTAACTAAAATTAAAGGTATTTTTCCATTTTGAAGGAGCAAATCTCGCCAAGCGAAAATTAAATCGCCAATTGGCGACAACACACAGTGTATACATAAAAATTTTTAAATAATGTTGTTTTACATAAAAAAATTTAAATTTATTCATTTAATTGTTGTTCTCGTGTTCACGCAATGCGTGGAATGATGGGTGCCAGAGCCTCAATTTCTTTACTTATTATATAAGATTACAATTTATCGGGTGATGCATATTTCAAAATCTTATAATTTTTTTTAATATTTTTTATGTGAATTTGTTACGATAATTATTTTTTAAGATATATTTTTAAAATACGATTTTTTAGAGAGATTTTATGAAATTATTAAATTTGTATATATAGCAACATAGCATAAAATTATGAAATGGAAAAAAAAAAAAGAGTCGAAATAAAGTCGTTGACAGTAAAAGGCCGTCACATGTTTTGGACATGAAACAGTAAAAGGTTACCCGCGGAGATATTCCCTCTAGCGCCTGCTGTATCATTTTTGGCGACTTCATCGCCTGCACCGGCGAAATAGAAAAGTACCGAATTAAATAATTACTTAAATACTTAATTGATTGAGAATTATTTTTTGTAGTTTTTCCGAACAAAATCTAACCTTTTTATTATGTGATGAATTTTCTTTCGTAGAAGAGATTTCCTTTTCACGAAGCTCATAATTCGATGTTCTTTGATGGCTCTAAAAAGTGTACATTTCGAATCGTGTGACTGCGTTTTCTTTCTAGAATCTTCATATTTATGCATAAATTTGATCTCCTGCATAGGAAAAACAAAAGAAAAAAATATTTAATATAAAAACCAATTTTGTTTATAACAGGAAAGATTAGACACGAATAGTTTTATTGCAAACATAACTACATTTTGGCGCCAATTTGAAAACTATATAATTACATTTTACGGCAATTAGAAAGTCGAACACACGTAAATTGTGATATTTTTTCTAAATATTTGCATAAAATCGGCTTCAAGTTAGATACCATACTGAGATGTGAAATGTATGATATTTTATTCATTTTCTTGAACCCATTAATTTGGAATTATCATGGGTTATAAAAATGAGCCGTATAAAATTTGAATTTCTGATGAACTAGACGTTTACAATTGGAGACAAATCTCGTGAAAGAAAAAGCTGTAGAAATTGACGTGAAAGCTCATTATCGTGATTGAAAAATTTCTATAAAAAAAGTCCTTACAAATACTGTGCAGGGGATACTGTTGCCAACATAAATTCACTTAACGTACTCACTAAAAAAATATTAATCAATGAGAACAAATCTGACCATATATGAATGAGAAAATATAATTTGATTATAAATGAATGTTGAACAAGAAGTTATTGAGTTAAATTTTTTGATAAGAAATGGTACTACGAGCTTTTGTTGGAAAAGCAACTAAGGCGAGTCCATTTCGCCAATTGTCGCCAAGATCATGACATCTCAACAAAAGGCGTTTTATGTAAATCAATTTGCTAAAAGTGAATATATTACTATTGTTCACTGATTGATTCGTCATAAATATAGCATTCACCCATACAGTTCAAAGAATATCTTAAATTTGTTTCATAAGTTGTAAATTCTTAAATGTTGGATGTTTCTAAAGCAAATGTGATATGAATTCAACAAACGTTTATATTAATAGTCAACAAAAATAAACTCAATTAGCCAGTTAAAAATTGAACGTTCCTTAATCGACAATAGAGAAGATGATAAGAAGGCGATTACTTTACAAACTGCATAGATTAGAAAATGTATAAGCTGTTATCGAATATATTATTAAAAAACATATTAATTTTTTCAAATTTCTCATCAAAGAATTTGTGGATGATTATTTTTATGTGATTTAAGTGATGAAGCGATGCTTCTTATACTTTCGGTAAACTGAAATGACACAATGTTCATATTTAGGCTCATTTAATCCTCCAGCAGTCACTGAAGTAGAATGTAATACACCGAAAATTAATATGTTTTATGTTGAATTAAGAGGCAAAAAAATTTTTGCACTTTCTATTTAGAAAAAGAATGCTGTTAATAGTATTTCTTACTTGAATGTCCACATACTTAGTTCTTACTTTACCTAAAAGAAAATATAAAAGACTTCATCTTCCTACAAGATTGTTGTACCAACTCATAGAGACATTTTGAATGAGCAATAATGGTTTGGTCGCAAAACGCACTTCATCGATTCTTTTTATCGATGGCCCACAAGAAGTTCAAAACATTGTTGAATTGGAAATAAAAATAACTGCAGTCACTTGTATTGTGACCTGCTGAAAACGATTAAGACGAATTGTGCTACAAAATGAATATTGTTCATGCCTCTGGTGGTATTCATTGAGCATTAATAACCTTTTTATTAGTAATTTTAAAATGCTATTATTTTTGAACGAGAAACAGCGTAACAGAGATTTGGTCGCAAAACGCACTTCATCGATTCTTTTCATCAATGACCCACAAGTAGCTCGAAACATTATTCAATTGGAAATAATAATAACTGCAGTCACTTGGAAATTGTGATCTGCTGAAAACGATTAAGACGAATTGTGCTACAAAATGAATATTGTTCATGCCTCTGGTGGTATTCATTGAACATTAAAAACGTTTTTATTAGTAATTTTAAAATGCTATTATTTTTGAACGAGAAACAGCGTAATAGAGATTTGGTCGCAAAACGCACTTCATCGATTCTTTTCATCAATGACCCACAAGTAGCTCAAACATTATTCAGTTGGAAATAATAATAACTGCAGTCACTTGGAAATTGTGACCTGCTGAAAACGATTAAGACGAATTGTGCTACAAAATGAATATTGTTCATGCCTCTGGTGGTATTCATTAAACATTACTAACTTTTTTATTAGTAATTTTAAAATGCTATTATTTTTGAACAAGAAACAGCGTAACAGAGGTTTGGTAGCAATTCGCACTTCATCGATTCTTTTCATCAATGGCCCACAAGAAGTTCAAAACATTGTTGAATTCGAAATCGTGTGATCTGTTGAAAAGTCACGATTTCTTATCCAACAATGTTTTGGAAATTGTGATATGTTGAAAATATTTGAGACAAATTGTGCTACATAACTGATATTGCTTATGTCCCAGTTGGTATTCATATTGAACATTAATAACCTTCTTGCTATTAATTTTAAAATGCTATTATTTTTGAACGAACAACAGCCGCAACAGAGAGTTGGTCACAGAAAACATTTTGACAAGGCTATTCATTAGAGTCCTAGAAGAAGTCCAGAATACTGTTGAAATAAAAATAAGAATACAATCATTGAAATTGTAATACCATGCATGCTAAAAAAATGTGGTAAGTACTTAGCTGCAGAATGGACATATTGCTCTAATGGTAGTCTTACTGAACATTTATAACTTTGTTATTAGCATCTTTAAAATGTTTTATTTTGTTTACTTTAACCAGACTACTTATAACTTTTGTAATTTTGTACATATAATCTCTCTAACCTTGGGATATACATTTGTCATCACTTTGCACATTAAAATGCTCTTTAATGAATCCTTTGTAAAATATTAAATACAGTGTGATTTAATTTCAGAATATTGTGTATTAAACATTCAAAATATTCTATGCATTCTTAAGTTTGTTCGCAAAATACCTGAAACAATATTTTTGTATTTTTTTACATGAATAAAACAACATCGCCAGTGTCATGTGATTAACATTTACTGCGCCACCTGGTGATAAGCAAGTTGTGTTAACATTATTCATCCATTAAATTTCAGAGTTCGGCATATTAAATTTCTTACTGTCATACCAATTTTTTCTCAGCGTCTTTTCTTTATTTTATTTTTATTTGCAACATATTTAATGTATTTGAAATTTGAGCTTCCATTTTTCAAGTTCTATTGCCCCGTCATCTTCCTTATTGTTTTGTTGGGAAATTTTAAATGTCTCATAGAAAAATGTCGATCCAATAAGTTCTCGTGGGCAAAAAACGGCACAGACAAATGTTTCATATGAACAAACAATTTAATTAAATATTTCTTGATGTTTTTAAATATCGATATCAAACGTTAATTTTTTTACAATGTAAAAATCAAACTCTATGTATAATAAGTGAGAAATCTAAATTATGAATTGAACTTTTATGTAAAATTGCAACTTTTGTAGAACATATTGTCAAGCACAATGAAAAAATTTGCAAAATTGATTAAAAATTCTAAAAAATAGTTTGCTTTTACAGTCAATTGCTTTTTGTTATCTAACAATTTATCTATATTTAAAATATATTTGCATATTTGCAAAATACTATATTATGACGTATATTGATTTAATGTGATTTTATTTACATTGCACCGTACAGTATCGAAATCTAATATTTAGTTGGGGATAAATTTTTTGGCCATTATATTTGGTTGTTTTTAATCCAGTTTTGTATTTCTTGGTATCAATGCGTTTTTCAACATGATAAGTTTTAGATCTTACATCATTTTAATATGGCCACCGTATAACAAATTCAAGTTATTAAAGTCATTGAATTCAATGTACAATATTTCGCGTTTCCTACCAAAAATAAGCGCATTTAAATGTGTATACATTTAAACAGAATTTTTTTATATTTTTTTGCTTTGGGATAAAATATGAATAATTACTGAGAATTTCGTTATAAAAGAAAACCTAAAATGCCATAAACAAGCACACGTTATAAATATACTGTCATTTTTAATAAGCTTGGAAAATCTGTTTTTTCATATTAAAAAGGGTTTTACGATTTCAGTACCAAAATGTATAATCTAAAATTGCATAAGAAGATATTTAGTTTAATTCTCATTTATATTTTTAATAAAACGAACAGAAAGATATAAATTCAATTACACCGAAATAAAACAATGAAACTATAAAATAAACGAAAAGAATCCCATTAAAAAGTTTTTTTTATTTTTATTTTTTTATAGTTCCCCAAAACCAACTGAAAGCTATCGTAATTATCATACAGTTCTCAGAAAGAAACAAAGAACGAAAAACTCCTAAAAACTTAAAATGAACTTTACACAAGAAAAACCATTGGAAGCAAAATTTTCTTAAAGTAATTACATTTCTCTGGACAATTTTAATGGCATTCGTTTGGAAGCAGCGAACGTTCGCTATCTTTAAGCTAGTTAACGAACGTTTTATACAAGCTCGAATATGTTTTTTTTTATTCGAATTCGAAGCACCTGAAAAGAAATTAACTAGTAGTGGTTAAGAATGTCTCCCTTCCACCCCCAGGTCTTAGTTTAATTATTAGTGCAGTTTTCCATTTGCTGCAAATTTAAGTTTCTTTGCGAATATTTGTTGGTTAATTAAAATTTGGGAGGATTAATCACTAATCATCAAAAGCAAAACAAGATTGGGAATTTCTGCCGGTTTTTCCCTTTTTTTTTTTTTCTATTTATTTTAAGGCACTTCTGTGTTAATTGAAGTTATTTAAGAATCGTAATTGGGATCTGAAGTTTTAAGTTTAGTTATTGCTGCCAGTTAAAAGAAAGTAAAAATAATGAAGGAATTTTAATCGAAATTGACTGATTTAATACCGCATACAGGGTTCACTGCATCGCAACGAAGTAGGTTTTTATTTTAACGAATCTAATTCGAAATGGAACATTTTGTTTATAATGGAACCATTATCGTTCCTTTTGAGTAGAAGTTAATTAATGAAAGATCATAACACTTTTAAAATATCGCTTGTTTTTTTTTTTAATATCGATAGTGAAAGGGAAAATATAACTATGTAAATTTTCAATTAGTTAATTTATCATTATATTAATTGCAAATATTAAATTTTATATTTATATGTGTCTGTGTGCATGTAAACCAATAAATGCCTTTTTATGCAAATATACATTTTAAAAATTCAAATGCAGTGTGTATAAATTCCTTAAAAGAAGTTTTTTATTATACTTAATTTCTGTTCTGAGGCTCGATATCTAGCTATAAAAATAATAATTAATGCTGTTTAGCGCATGCATAATACTTATACATTTTGGCACAGAAAGGTATTTTAAGAAATACGAATGAATTATAAATTCGTAATTACAAGATTTTTGATAATACGTGGCATTTTCTTTGAATTCTTTCAGCTGCCAATCGGTAAAATTGAAATTAATTTAAAAATATAAAAAAGAACTTTAAAATGGTTCTAATTTAAAGAGCAAAGTTAAATAAAATATTTATAAAATAAATGTTTTTATTGCAAATTATAGTGCATTTAAAATACATAGCTTTTTATGAATTAGAAAAAAAATTAACATTGAAATTATGATCTGGTATATTCGATTTTGTTAGCTAGACAAAAAATAATTCTCACAAATATGAATGCTTAAAGAGAAAAAATTTAAATTGCCGAGAGATATAGTGAGATTTGAAATCAATTAAATCATGATATGATGTTATATATACAGGGTGTCCCTAAACGACCGCATAAACTTTGCACAGCTAGATTCCTCGTTAGGAGTACGCAAAAACTGCCCAAAGAAGCGTTCCTGTACGATCCATAGTTTACGAGAAAAATACAAAAAGCAAAGTATGACGTCACTGCCAGTGCAAGAAAAAACACTTTATTGGACATATCAACAGTATTTGCATATCTTTTCAGACGATAATGTTTAAAACGTTTGCCGCGCATATTGCGTCATCAATGCGCGCGCCATGACGTTAAGCCGCCGGTGAACTGGTAAGTCTGCATCTTGCAGTTACCGGTAGTCTTAGTAATGTGGACATGTATTACTTTGGTGACTACTTCGACCTGCACTTGATGTACAGCCGATGTAATGGAAATGCCGTAACTTCTAGGGAGTATACCCGTCGATATCCGCTGTGTATAAGCTTAACTCCATGGCACGACAGCCCACGTGGGCCAGGGCCTACAGTGCCCATAATTGTTTTCATGACCGAGGCGTGCGAAGCATATGTCCCAGTTAGGTGGTCAGCCTAACGTAAGACCCCCAGTGTTTAGTTCCCAAGAATGCTTGGTACTCAGTTAATCGACCCACTGAAGGGATGAAAGGCTGAGTCAACCTTACCCAACCCGAGGATCGAACCTCGGACCTGTGTCATGGGAGTGTGAAACGCTGTCACTAAGCCACCGGGCATCATCCGCTGTATATACTGGTCTTGATATGTTCAATAAATTGTTTTTTCTTGCGTCATACTTTGTTTTTCGCCTTTTTTCGTAAACTATGGATCGTACAGGAATGCTTCTTTGGGTAGTTTTTATATACTCCCAACAAGGAATCTAGCTGTGCAGAGTTTATGCGGTCGTTTTGGGACACCCTGTATGTATGTATATATATATATATATATATATATATATATATATATATATATATATATATATATATATATATATATATATATATGTATGTATGTATATATATATATATATATATATATATATATATATATATATATATATATATATATATATATATATATATATATATATATATATATATATAAAATTTATGTATATGTATGTATGTATAAAGTTCGGAATACTACTTATATGTATTACAAGTGAAAAAATTTCATAAGAATATTTTTCTTATGAAATTTTTCTTTTTCTTACGAAACGTATCATAAGCACACACACTAATTCTTTAATCCTTTATAAATATTTGAACTTTTTTCTGATCTACATGCATAAATTCATAATAAAATGTATTGTGTCATACTAGCACAAACAATGTTTGACAGATTGATAATAGAAATATGATGAAAGAGATTACGAAATATTTAACTACAAGATATGAAAAAAACTAACATCGATAATTGCTACATTTTGAAAAAGCATTTAGAAAACATGTATAGAAGTTATGATCGGACGTATCAGACGAGAAAAATATATTATGACCCCATGATGTATTTTTTCAATATTTTTCACAGCTATCGCAGTTCATAAAGCAAAATATCTAACCATTCAAAATTGATGCATAACTTTGTTAATAACCACAAGCTTTTTATACTTGGAAAAACATTTCATTGATAATATATTATATACTGACTGGGGGTGTACGTGGTTAGGGAAAATCACAAGTATTCAAGCCAACAGGTGTGTGTGTACAGAAGTTGAAAATGCGGAGTTGTTATTTTCTATTTTTCAGAAATAAAAATTTATGAATATTGATAAAAAAAAATGAATGATCGTTTATTGGGTATCAAATTAATGTTAAAACAATATATGATTAAATGCTCTTTTAAATTAAAAATAATTTACAACTATGTTTTTGAATTATCAGGGAAGAATTGCTCGAAGTTTCAAAATAATCACCATGATTACAACTTGATGATATGAAGATTTCAATTACGTATCTCACGACAGTGTATCCAACTGAAATCAATGCCATTTGCACATCCAACGCTATCAATGAATCCAACAATAATTTCCTATGCATATAAAACGAGAAAAATGACTGTTTCTAAGCAATTTCATGCACATAAAAACCATTGGATGCTGGTTGCAAACTAAAGTTACTACAACCGCCATATTGTACAGTAATACTTGATGATAAGTATATTGTCCACGTAGCACAAATAGAGAATTTTGCTAAACCCTCTTAATTTTGAACCACGGTCAGGTGACGAGGCAACACCTGAGCTGGCCTCTCCTCTCCACATCCACGCCACACCAGCGGAAGGACTTTGGACGTCACATATTAACGTGGACACGCCCCCAACCCACGGAGTTCCAGCAACCCAGTGAAGGAGAGTACACCGTGGTCACCCTCCCAGCCACTGCCCGTGGCAAATGATGCTTCACTTTGCTGAGCTTACAGGAAGCGGCGTGAAGCTACTGAGCCACTGGAGCTCGGGAAGTGATGTGAAGCTATTGAGCAATTGGAATTCTATAAATTCGTATTATAAAAAAATATTTAATTTTTTAACAAAATTAAATTATTTGTGAAAAACTCAATTTAAGTTTTAAAAAAATTCTCGGCTAATAACGAGTGGTTTCTTCTAATATGGAAGCAATATAATGTAGATAATTTAATTTATTTTTAGCTATAATAAATTTTGGTTTGCACTTCTCTATTTCTTGTCATAACATTTTAATATTTTATGCGCAATTAAAAAAAATCAAAGCTAATCAGTCATGAAATTTCTTGTTTCGAGATTTCAGACGATAAATTGTAAGGAAAGCGAGATTCCATCTTAAAAAAACTTTCTCATATTGAGAATATCCTTATTCATTTAAAAGAGAATCAAAAGATTTACGTTTATCATGTATTGGTTTAAAGTAATTAAAAAAAGAAATATAACATAAAGAAATATAGGTAATCGATCCACAAATAATTTTACTTTTATTGGATTTGAAAAACATCCACAATAATGCAAGATTGCTTGTTAGATTAAATGGCTAATTTTTATATTGTCTCTAACAGGACAAACGGTTAGTCTTTCGTTCAAAAAGAAAATGATTTCCCAAAAAAAAAAAGAATCTTAAAAGAGAAATTAGCGGAAGATGCGAAATGTCAACAAAACAACTAAGGAGAAACCTTTCAAAGTCTTAAGGAAGCAGGGATAAAAAAAGGGAAAGAAAAGAAAAACACGCAAACAAACTATCGGTTCGTGTTCCTTTCCCGTTCGCTCTTTATTTTTTTTATTCGACTTTTTCCCCCTTATTTTTGTACATTTTCCCCAACCCACCCAACTCTAAGTCGCCCAATTTTCCCTCCTTTATATCGTACACTAAGGAGGGAGACAGCTATCTGAAGGCCGTTGCCATCTGCAAGAAAAGAAAAGAAAATGATGAGAGGTAACAATAAAATATAAAAAAAAAAATTGAGGAAGCAAATAAGAAAAGTGGGTGGGAAAAAAGTGAAAGAAATTTTTATGGCTTTTGCAAAAGCAAATCAAACTAAAGAAATGGCTCCTAGAATAAAGCGTGCATGTAGAGGGGGTAGCTGGGAAAAATAGTGGGGTTGAGAAATATTTATCCGCCGATAGCTGGCGAAGAATTTAGTACCTTTTTATTAACACAGTTTGGGATTAAGGTCACTGAGTGGTCATGAAGTTGAAATGAAGTGAAATGAATTCTTTCTTCTCGGTTTCATTTAATATTTGTTTTACTATAATCTCGTCTGAGATAATCATTCATAGAAAGCTGTTTTATCAAAATAGGTTTGATGAAATCGAGTAAAAGCATTTTGAAATTCTTAGCAGTATCTTCGAAATTTAGCTGTTAGAAATATTGAATCATGGGACCAGCATTAAAATAAAATTGATGGTATATTGGATCCGTTTTATCAACTTGATTTCAAATATATTTGTCTCTCACTTCAAACTGAAACTAAGTGGGTGATGTCTGTGGTCAGTAATATATTTTTTCTTACACACATTTGCTGTAAATATTTCATGGCACATGGGATTAAGTGGATTTAGAGGTATAAAACAAAGATTGTCAACAGCAATCTATCAGTAAAATTCGGATTTATAAGGAGAGTAAAAAAACTTGTTGCTTATTATTGGTGATTCACACACACACACAAACCTACTATACTTTTTATTTATTTATTTATTGAAATCCATTATTTTGTGCTTATATTTACATTAATTTTATGGTAAGATAAAACCGTAGCAAAAATGTTAAATGCGATAACCAAATCCTGCTGAAAGCTCAGTTGCAGAAGTGGAGCAGCGCACCCCATATTACCAGCCTAGCTGGCACAAGACAACAGCAACAAATCCTGTTAAAATTTTAAATTTGTAGTGCATCCCCTAAAATATACTCCGTTTTACTCAGTACATTTGTTTAAGTTTCAAAAATCAATTTTGATGTGTCGACTTTTGTTAAAAACATTGAGTTAAGCCACTAGTGAAATATAAGTTTTATCATTAACAATTTTATAATTTTGTATATACTACTTTTCTAGAGTTATCTCTCTTAACTATGATAACTGAAATACTATATAGGGATAACATACATCAAAAGTGTGGTTATTATATATTTATATAAATATATATATGTCCATAAGTTGGATAGTTGATATAAACAATTTATCAAATATGGATGATAATCTCACAGACAAACTACCTATATGATTTTACTCTGTCTTAAAATAATATACTATCCTTAAAATGTGACATGCATACACACACATCTATAAATATATATAGTATATATATATATATATATATATATATATATATATATATATGATACTATATATATATATATATATATATAGTCAGTATATATAGTAGCTAAAGATATATATATACCTATATATATCAGTATATATATATCTATCACTATTTATATGTATATGTCATATATATACATATATGCTTATATATATATATATATATATATATATATGTATATATATACATATATGCATGTGTGTTTTTATATATTCTCTCTCTATTGTTGCTATATATTAAATTCCTTACTTATTAAAACTTTTTCTATTAAGGATAAGCCACTACTTTTCTTACATAGTTTTTATTTTCTTTAATTCTATTATTATTCAGTCTCTTTTTTTCCTATTATTACTCCAGTCTAATAAAACTAAGGATAAGCCACAACTTTTTCTTATTTTGTTTTTATTTTCTTTCATTCTATTATCATTTCTAACAAATGTAATTACAAGTCCTTTTAATATCAACACATTCACATATATAATATGGAATAAATTGTCATTTTATTTCAGAATAACGCTTTTCTTCATTTAAAATCTCCAAAAAATAGGCAACTAAATTTTAATTTCTAATAACTTTCATCTGAAATTTCAATCTGAATTTTACATTTTCATGTAGAATGTATAAGGATATTTTTTTTTATAAAATTATATTAGTGATTTTACGAGACACAAGAATGTATCGTTCGAAATGACTGTAATATATAAAATCATAAACAAAAACTGAAACAAAAAATTTGTGATAAATAGTGTTATTTATTAAATCTGAATTGGTACGCAAGTGATTAATAGAGAAGGATTTTAATGGTACATCTCATTATTCTTCACCTTTAGATTATACTTATTGGAAAATTAATTTTTCGTTTCAGTTTAATAATTTCAAAAGCAAAGATGGTTAAAATATACTTTCCATGGAATGCAATCTATATATCAAAATTTAGCGTAAAATTGCTCTGTTATGCTAGTTCTTGTCCCAGAGTTTTGCATTTATAGCTAGACACAACTCAAGTATTTATCATATATCTTCCTGGATTTCAATTTATCTTCACAAAAATAATTCGCAACTCTCAGCGGAATGTGTTTTTGTATTGGAAAAAGGCAGCGTGAAACATTTGGTGCGAAAATGAACATGGGATTAACTTCAAATTTGCTCAGTTGATATTTTTTTCTCTCTCTCTCTCTTTCTTTATCATTTTCAGTTTCATTCTACAACACACCATTCTTCTTTTTCTCTCTCTTTTTTTTGTCAAGAATTCTTTCATCCTTTTCAATTTTTTACTTCAGACGAGTGTGAATTTTCATTTGGGAAGCAATAGGAGGTTCTGAATTTTCGAGAAGTTACTCTGGGTTCCATGATTGAAAGAATCCTTTTCGCTTATGACATTTTTTTTTCGACTTCACTGCAAATTTTATATAAATTACTTGAAAGGAAAACTTGGGGTTCACTTTTTACATCTCATAGTGCATTGTTTCTAGGTATACTGTGAAAAAGAAACAGAATTTGTCTTAGAGAAATTGTTTCCAAAAATATTCGATTTTAAAGGTCATCAGAAATATTTATATAATAACTAAAATAACAAAAAAATGAAAATCTTTATATTCTGAAATTATCCATCAATTTTTTTAACACAACAAAGATATTAAATAAAAAAATATAACTTCATTTCATATTTATTTACAAAACATTATAGCTTAGCTTGCGTATTTATTATTAAAATATAAACGTTTAGGTAATATACTATTTATTTTATTTCATAAGCATTTCATTTAATTATTAATATCTAAATATTTCATTTATAAAATAAATTATTTATATAATAGAAATACGTTAAATGATAATATAATAAATATTATACTTCAATAAATATATTCGGATCTTGACTATTGCTTTACAACTTCAAACAATACAAATTTCCAGTGTTCTTGCTGACTATAAATCACTATTTCTAGTTTGAAATTCCTTCTTCCATTCTTGTTACTTCTTCAGAAGGTCGAATAGGTTTTGACGTTGTAATTTGAAAAATAAGTCACAAAATAGATCAGATAATTTTGTAATATTTTTATACGCTGAATATATCATTTGATACGAAAAATAAAATTACTTTTTTTTTCCCTTTTCTTAATTTCTTTATGAGATTGAATTAATAACAAGAACGATAGTGAAATCAATACTTTTTTTATAAATTGAATGCGTGAATTTGTTTGAATATTTATTTAATTTATTCCATGTTAATTGATTATTACTCATTAAAGACATTTCAAAATAATGTGATTTCATTTGAACGTAAACTCGACAACACTTTTTCAACATAACTATTTTTTTATGACTGATATCAAATTTATACTTAAAACTGGTAATTTTTAAATCTTTTTAACATCGTTTTTTTCTGTTATGTACATAAATAATTCTAACTGAGATTTTGTCTGTAGTTGAAGGCCAGAGGTCCTTTACCAATTAATCTTTATGAGTAATCGGACATATTTGTTTAATTAAATATCCCGAACTAACTTATTAAAAGAATTTGTCGGTACAACTTGCTTCATCCTATTTTCTTACATGTGTGAAACTTAAAATGAAAGAAAATATTCTGTAATTATAAATTTGACTTTATTAATAATATTTCAAAATTCTTAAATTATTTTTATAAAGAATTTATTGATGCTGTTATTATACTTTAGTTAGTTGATAAGTGGAAAAAGAAAAAAATATGTCGATTTTCTGTTGTTCCTTTGTTTTAAAATAGTTAGTTGAACAAAAAGTTAAAGAATAAATTATGGTGACAACTTTGTCTAATACCAGTCAAACTTCACATTGGTGATGAAGTTGTAGCTTTATCTCGTTAACTTATATTAGTAATGTAGGTATTTTATAGCATAATAGAAGGCAAATTCCTAATTTAAAAACGTCAACATGGAATATTTTTACTTCTATCCGTAAACTATAAAGACTTTTCAGATTATTTTTTGAAATTCCATTATTTGTCTCCAGTTACGTTTTCAAATCAAATGATGTTTCATTCTACAGACTTTTCAAAAAACAATTCATGCACAAAACTTATCGACGAAAGTATGTAATTTATAGAAATAAAATTTTGAAAAAAATATTTTCTCTTCAATCTTTACATATTGAGCTTCAATTTCAAAACACATTTATTTGCGAAATAAAATAAGTAATGAATGTAAACTCGTTTTTCAAAAATACTTTATGCAGCGAAAACACGCCAAGGACCAGACAGTCCTCCTGTTATAACATTTTGGCGCAAGAGAACCACCAAGAGACCACGGCCCAAAAATTAGATAAGTACTTTGTTTACTCAAACGGCGCGTTTTGGCTCTTTTTTTTGATCTCCCTCGCCAAAAATGGGAGGCAGGAAAGCTTGTTAGAAAAGCCCAAACAAAAGACTCATAGAAAAAAAATGCAAACGAAATACTATACTAAGATGGTGGAAATGGATGCAAACTTCATCAAATAGAGAGCGAAATTGTTATTTCTCCAACTGAAGTTTGTTTTTTTACATTTTTACTTCCGCAAATTCCCTTGGAAATTTTCTTTTCTCGGAAACGGCAGAAGGAATGTGTTTACACTGCGAATTCTAATATTAAGTCGGACAAATCTTTTCCCGACTCTTCTCCTGTATATGAAAACAAAAATTTCATTTAAGAAAAAAAAATTTTTTTTCTTGTATAAAGTTAAGAAATGAGCTTGAGCATTTTGAAATCCAATAACCGCGGTTGTTGAAATAGGAAAAAAATAATAATAATAATAAATTTTTATTCATTTTGGCGTTGGGGGTGTAGGCGGAAAGCAAGAAAGGAGAAATCGGGAATAAGAATAAAGGTGTGGAAACAAAAAAATGGGCAGTTTTTGAAGAAAATAATAATCATAGAAATGAAATGTGATCTGAGAAATGTCGCAAGTGAATATTTTGGGGGATGAAAAAAATTAAAAATTGAGTTAGAGGAAACAAAAAATAGTTATGGTTACACTTTTTCTTTTCACTGTTATTACTGACATCACTATTTTGAAAGGTATATCCAATTTTTGATGTTTGGTTCAGGGATCAAATCCAAATTGAAATAAATATTTTACAAAATTAAACTATTTCTTTTAAATATTTACTATTAAATTATTTATTATCGGTGTATAATCCCACAAGATTTTTTAAACAATTCTAAAACCAAGTAAAGAAGTAATTCCTTAACAAAGTAAAGTTTCGTTAAATATATAACAAAAAATCTCCATTTTTAAAACTAACTTTGGAAACATATTTTTTTAAATAAACTGAATCTTGATAGTCTAAAATTTATAACTTCTGATTTAAAAATAATAGTTTTTAATTAAACTTAATAAGTTTTGGGATTTGAAAACCAATTTCTTTCTATTATATATCTTAATGTGATAATGGAATGTTGCGATATATTTCTATTATATTACATGAAAATTGTATAAAAGCTTTCATCAATAAAAGTTGTAAAGTATTTTTTAATTTGACATTTAGTATAAAATTGTAATTTTTATTTTATAATTCATTTTACTAATTATTAAATAAAATTTTTAAATCAGTTGATTGATTTCTCTTAATTATCTGCTTAATAAGGGATGGGGTTATGTAAATGATTTGAGACTAAATGTAGTATAAATGTAATTTTATGACACTGGAAATAAACCCTCTTTGATCCTCACTATTTTTTCTGGAAAAAATATCATTCAGCAAGTCGTTGCTATGACAACCAACTGAAGGAATATAATTTTAAGAAGTCAATTCAAAAATGTTGATTATGAACGCAAAAATTCATTTATACAAATAGTATAATCTGTTTCCAACAAATTAATTTGCTATATTTTTCTTCAATCAATTTCTGTATAAAAAAAATAATGTGAAGACAAAATTGTATTAGTTTTAGTGCTTAAAGTGTGGATGTAGAATTTGAATTCTTAGGAAATTATGAATAAAATATACTGTTTAATATATAATTATAATGCCGACCGATTGGCTGAGTGGTTAGCGTTCCTGATTCCTGAGCTGTTGGTCCCGGGTTCGAATCCCAGTTCAGGCATGGATGTTTCCTTCTCTCTGTGTTTCTCTGTCCTTTCTTCTGTGATGTGGTATGAATGTGGCCCACCCTATAAACGGGTTTGTGGTGGTATGGCGCGGGTAACGCTACTCGCCTCCGTGATTTGGTTCACAGGTGCTCGCTGGGTAACGACAAATGAGTAGCAGTTTCTGGCCTTGTTGTGGCATAGGGTTATACCCTCTTGTGCCCGCCATTGGAAATATATATATATATATATATATATATATATATATATATATATATATATATATATATATATATATATAATTAGAAAAAATATCTAATTGATATTTATCATTATTATTTACAAAATATTTCAAATAAAATATTTCCCAATATATCTCAAATAATAATATATTCCAATATATCTCAAATAAATATATCTCAAATTCCAATGTATCTCAAATAAATTTAAAAAGTACATATCTATCCTCCAGGGCATATCACATATTACTGTTATTAACATTTACAAATGAGAATAAAATTTTCTAAAAAAAAATAAAATATAAAATTTTTGCCAATATTTAGAATTAATGTAAATATTCTAAATATTAGCAAAACTCTTTTCCTAGATCTATAAATGAAGAAATATTTTTTTTTCCACTTCAAAGGAAAGAAAATAAAATTATAAAAACGTTAATAACGTTGAAATTTAAGAAAATACGTTAAAAAAACTTAAATGTTTATAAAAAAGCAAAATATATGTTATAAGACATAATAAATAAAAGAATATTAAAATAAAAATAAGTTTTAAAATATAATTTCAAGGTTTCTTATGAATATGTGATGATTTAAAAAAAATGCCATAATACACAAACAGAACTTAATTTTTTTTTTTTTTTTGATGGTTGGCATTTAGAGGGATTCAAATTCCGCGAGTCACTTATTAACTATCAATATAAAAATGTTCGAGGCGACATTAAAATTCGAAAAAAAAATTTTCGTCACTACACACTTTATAACGAGATACCTACTCAACAAAAACGGAGACCAGTTAATGGGATTCAAAAATCAATAAAGGGATTTTATTTGTATATCTCACCGGAGAGGGGAGGCTTCAGTATTTATTCCCCCACCCCCTCTCTACACCCCCGTCCTTTATCTGACGTCACGCACCGCTCCGTTTTTCGTTAGACGGCCAGATTAACACCCTCGTAAAATTTCGAAGCGTGAGATTGAATTCTGTTAGGGGAGAGTCATATTCCGTCCCGAATTTGCACACTCCATTCCCCCAATGCGTGAGTTTTTCCCCATTTTTTTCCCCATGACTTACCTTGCATGGAGGAGGTAAGCGCTCGAACAAAACCGACGCTTTACAGATGGAGGAGTTGGAGCCGTTGTTTTGGTTTGATGCATCTGAAGCATTTCGGAAATTGCTGGGGACACACAATGACACATAAATTGTTGTGTCCCCTTGCAATTTATGTAATGTTGCTCTTCGCAAATCTCTTTTCTGTTTAGGAAAGCTCAGAAAGTTTGAACGGAACTTTGGTGTGAGGTAGATATAAAGAATTAGGTATAAATTAGGTGTGAGAAAGAATTAGGTGTGGTAGATACAGGAAATTAGGTATAAAGAATCCTTGACAGATTCTAAATTTCTATGATTTAAATATTTTGAATTTTCATAAAAAAAAATTTTTTTTTAATTGAAAACTAAATTTTTTTTTTGTATTTTTAAAAAATAGGAATTATTTTGGTAAAAATTAATAAAAAAAAAGTACAGAAATATTTAATCAATGTTAGAATTTGGTGAAAATTTAAAATCTGTGTAAAACTTTTAAAAAAGAAAATAAACATGCTGCTGTTTATGAGTTCTTTTGTATACGAAATCTTAAGAGAAACTTTAATGTAACGAGCAACAATTATGTGTTAAGAATGGTTACAGACGATAAATTTTTGTTATTAAAATATGAATCCAAATACGAGTACTTAAATCTGTGGAAAATTTAAAAATAAAAGTTTTTTGTGTTTTCAAAACACAGAATTACTCAGATAAAAACCGGATATTTTGTCGATATTAAAGGTTCATAAGAATTAAATATATATATATATATCATATATATGATATATATATATATATATATATATATATATATATATATATATATATATATATATATATATATATATATATATATATATATATATATATATATATATATATATATATATATATATATATATATATATATATATATATATATATATATATATATATATATACATACATATATATATATAATATGTATATACATATATATATATGTATATGTATATATATATATACTATATATATACTATATATATATATATGATATATATATATACATACATACATACATATATATGTATATATATATACAGCTATACATATACTATATATATATATATATATATATATATATATATATATATATATATATATATATATATATATATATATATATATATATATATATATAAGATGATATCTGTTGATTTGGGATTTAGAGAAATAATCAACCTCTTCACCTGAACTTGGTTCAAAATTAAGTATCTGCCTGAGCCGAAAACGGAAACAATAAATCAACAAAGACAAGGAATGAAATAAAGCATATCACATGCACTCTATATTTTATTTTTCGAGTTTTTTCTTTTCAGTCTTACATTATTAATATAATTTATACCAATTTAATTTCCATAAGCAATGTTTATCGCTGTAAAGTTTAATAAATTAATGTATAATTAAAGTAAAATATACGTGGTATCCAAATTAGTTTTGTATAATCCAATATAATAGCAAAAGGATCTTTCGATTTTTAGCAACTATAATTCGTTTAATTTTGATCTCATTCATGACAATTATGTTAATTTTTTTATTATAGTATTAATGTATGGCGAAAGTTTAGCTGAATATACTTATCAGATCATAGAATCATTTAAAAAGTATGAGTTTTTAATTTTTTAGAATATTCATACATATATTAACGCGATTTTTTATAGTGATTCTGATAAAAAAAATTTTGTTGTATCACACTTTTAACGATTTCAAAATGTGATTGCACACAAAGAAAAAGATATTCTAATTTACCTATGATACACTAAAACATTTTCTGGTAATAATTTTAAATATGAAATAACATAATATGTACTACAAAAACAACAGCATGTTTATTATTTTATTTATTACGTTTTAATTTTAACCAAAAGTCCGAGAAGTGATTATTGTTACTTTACTTGTAATAAAAAAAGCATAACTATTTTTACTATATACATATCTAAAATTTGGCGGCTTACTTTAAGAATTTGGCTACGCTCAATAATGTCGCGGCACAATGGTTGAGAATTACTAATAAAGGATAATACTGTAAACTAAATTATCGGAATTTCTTTCTTGGAAGGCGTGAATATGTTCTACTACCTATGAAATATCCTCGTGAAGTCAAAGTTGTAGTGGATGTTCGTCAGTTTTACTATAATGTAACAATCTATAAGAGTCAAACTTTGTATATTTTGGCTAACCTTTACTCTGCGATTGAGATTAATAGTCAAATGTTCGAAACTAGCAACTGTAAAGCAACAGAAGATGGGTGTAACGTTTTTCATTCTTGAAAGCATATTTGTCAGGGTTCACGCTTGGGTTCTCATTAGGGTTTCTCCATTGTTGTACTTGAATATGGCACACCATCTATGGACAATCATTCCAGGAGGATATAAGCAATAAATATCCAAATAATTTGCAACTTTTCTGCTCTGATTTTTCGCTCAGCAATGTCAAATTTTGTAGAGTGTTTGACATCATAATTGCGTCGCAGTGTAATAACGTCTATCTTAAAATATATACATTATTACATGGATGATAAAAAATAATCCATATAAGTCTTCAGCTTTTAGGCTAATCTGACTTCATGGTAAAAAATAAGTTCACGTTATTGATGAAGTAAATATTAGTTTAATTAGTCTGTAAGAAGTTTGTTAATATTCCTCATTCGTGTTTTGATTTTCATTCAGCTTTCCCAGAGAAAGTTACCATGATTTGACTGTATAACCATAAATACGTCATAAACTATACTAAACTAAACTCTGTGGTACGTTAGCTCATTCGGCGGACAAGGTCTACAATGTCGACATCTATTTCCTTGACAGAGCTCCCTGGGGTGAGAAGCATTTGCACCGGTCAGGTGATCAGCCTAGTCCGAAACCCCCAAGCATTTAGTTCCCAAACATGCTAAGTGCTCAGTTTTATGGATACACTGAAAGAATGAAAGGCTGCGTAGACCTTGCCCTGCCCGAGGATCGAACTTCTGAACTATACGCTGAGAGCCGGTAACTCTACCACTGCGCCACCGTGCTTCAAATACGTCATAAAACTGAGGAAAACGATCGAAGCACTCATTCTTTAACAAATGTTCTGTCAATATAAAGAAATGAGAACTTTGTAGGTTACTTATATCGACCTTGCCCAGCCCGAGGATCGAACCTCTGAACTTATACACTGGGAGCCGGTAACTCTAACACTGCGCCACCGTGCTTCAATTACGTCATAAAACTGAGGAAAGCGATCAAAGCACTCATTCTTTAACAAATGTTCTGTCAATATAAAGAAATGAGAACTTTGTAAGTTACTTATATCGACCTTTCCCAGCCCGAGGATCGAACCTCTGAACTATACGCTGGGAGCCGGTAACCCTACCACTGCGCCACCGTGCTTCAAATACGTCATAAAACTGAGGAAAACGATCAAATAACTCATTCTTTAACAAATTTTCTGTCAATATAAAGAAATGAGAACTCTGTATGTATCATTGAACACAGTAAGCATATTTGATATACAATATCACAGTATTCAATTTAAAATATGGGTATTGCGCTTCTTATTTATTCGGAGAAAGCTCAAAGAATGTTTTGTTTTTAACTCTTGTTAACTATCAATCATTTTGTTTAAATTATCACAATTCAATGTAACCGCAGTCTTCAACAAGCAAAAAAAATTGCGCAATAAATAACCCCTTTGGAATAAATCAATCTAAAATAAACATTTTAAAACTAAAGTCTCGTAAAGAAATTCATCAATCATCACGTGATAAATTAATTCCATGAAACCAAATTCGCACTGAGAAAAAAAAATATTGATTCGTTGGAAAAAAATTATTTTTTATGATAATCAATCAAGACTGCAATATACTTAAACATAACAATTAAAGAATAATTTCCTTATTCCATTATTTGCGTATATGGTAATTTACCAAAATTATATACATTTTACAACAATTCCTCGCCAAAGCTTGGCGAGTGAAAGATACATGCATTCGGTGATAGATACATATTAATAATATGGCGACAAATGCTGGAACTTCCAGAACATTCGAAACCTCTGAGGGCGATGAACATTCTGCGCATATTAATCAAAGGGCACGGTCAGAGGAGAGGGGGGGGAGAGAACGACATCGAACTATCAAGCATACATATTCCATTGACTTCATTACAATGTCACGAGATATTGAAAATCGAAACTGGTCCGCGTTCTGGAAATGTGAGTCCTATGGCGTTGTCCCCCTCTGCCTCAATGGCTGTGGAATCACTCGGCTGCTGTCAGAAGAAGCCATTAAAACTTGTAACTTGGACCGTGTTCGAAAACGCTCTTTGGACTCTTCCGCAATATAATTTAATTAATTTCTGAAGTCTGGTTATATCAGGCACAGATTTCGATTTTGCAATTTTCGGAATTCGATTGGCATCCGGCGAGATTTATTTGCTGTTTTGGCGTGGAGACGTCGCGCAGTGGGGAATCTTTGGCGTTAGCTGGATCAGCCTATTCGATATATTATGGAATTTGTGTATATAATTTATTCCAACTAAGTTATTTCAATGAGATGAGCTATAAAGGAAGAGAGTCCTTTCTGTACTGTGCAGTTTTCAGATATGCAACAAGTCATGATAATCGAATGGAATCAGTTACAAATTGCATTTCTATAAGTTTGCATTCAGTTTGGCAACACCTATTGTGATTACTTACTATACAAAAGTTATAAAATTTTGTATCTTATTACAATTAAATGTTTTTAATAAAAAGTTTGACTTATAATAAATAATAGAAGGATAAATAACTAACTCTAAAATCATTTGTTTAAATTGATAAAATATTCTTCTATTGAAAATTATTACAATATTTTTTTTATTTTATATTACTTAATACATATAAATACATACATTGCAATTCTTTTAGTTTCACAGTAATAACGCCGAGCTGGCAGCCAAATGGTTAGCGCTCTTGCCTTCGGTTCAATAGTTCGTGGGTTCGAATCCCACCTTGATCATGGATGTTTGTAGTGGTTTGGAATCCACTTTAAACCGTAAGTCCCGGTCTAATAGCCCTCGTGTGCAAAAAATGACCGTTGAGCGACAAACCAAACCAAATTCACAGTAATAACATTTAGTTTTGTAATGATATATAATTCTGTGAAAACATTTTTATTTTTGAGATTTTTCTCTGGATGTATACTTGATTAAATAACCTATTTTTTGTAGATAAGTCTTTTGCATTTTGACCACTTTAATTAATATATACATTATTATATTTCTTCTCTCGCTCAATCTGATATTAAAAATTTTTTTCAGCACGACAGCACGGGGTGGGCCAAGGCTTTCCTCAGAACACTCTTCCATTGTGTTCTCCGGGAGGCGACAGTTCTCCAATTTGTCACTTTCAGAACTTCAGCCCTCCTCAACACAATCACTCCATCTAAGTTTGGGTCGACCAATATATCTGTTTGCAATTGGCCTATAATTAAAAATTCTTGATGTCAAAGTCAATTCGACAGATATGGCCAACAAATCTAAAGGGACATATTTTAACATAAATGACGATGTCAGCTTCCTTAAAAAGTGTGTAGAGCTCAAAGTTGTAACTGTGAAATTTTCTCATAACCGAAATTATTCATTGATCCGAAATTTTCTCGTTTACAGCATCAAAAATCTTTCTTAGGATTTTTCGTTCAAAATATTACAATTTGATTTGACTGAGTCTTTATCAGAGTCCAGGTTTCGCATCCATAAGTGAGAAAAGGTCTTATGATGGTTTTGTATAGCGTGATTTTGGTAGATCTTTTGATCAGTATCGATTTCAAGAAAGTTCCCAGTCCATATAAGCAGCAAGAATTCTTCTCTTTACTTCAGAGCTTATTATGAGAATCAACGTTTGAAACTAAATATGCATTATATTTTCAAAAGCCCATAAAAATTTTCATTTCAATAAAACAGTAATGCTTTATACATATTGTATTTATTGCCGGAGACATTGTACAAATTAAAACTGCAATGTATATATAAATAAATATATATATATAATTTTCTAAATTATTAAGCCCAAATAAACTCTTGAAGTATTTGCAAATAAGTATGTGTGTCTATCGTTAAATTTCATAGATTCTATATAAATTTCTGATATATTATAATAGTATAAATTATAATTGTTATATATAAGTTATATATCAAATAATTTCTGTACATCAAAATATTTTCTCGTCATTTAGTCATAATTATTTAGATTACTTTGTCATTTTATGAATTTATCATTCATTAATTTCCATTACACTTACTTTCAAATTATCTTTATTAGTAATTCAGGATAATTACTTTTACATGAAAAGATATGCTTATCATAACAATTATGAAGAGAAATAGAATGCACAACTGCAGTACCAGATAATGTTAAATGAGAAAACTACTCGCACACCATATGCGACACTGAATTTTTCGAAATATCTTTGGCAACTTGATTCCTTATATTTGGCGAACAGTTTTTTCTAGTTTGTATAAGAAGATTTAGTTAACAGTAATTCCTAAGTCCAACTCTTAAAAATTTATTAAATAAAATCAAACAATAAAAGGAATATCCGAATATTTCTTTTTGGTAACACTTATAACTTTCCCTTCAATAAATAGATGTGAGTCGAAATTGAAAGTACATGTTTCTCTGAGATATTTTGAAGTGAAATTGAGTTTTCGATACTATAAATGGTTATTTAATTAGATATAATGTATTTTTGACATAAAGTGTGCTCTGTGTAAAAACATTCGAATGTTTTTATAATAATTTATCAAAATCAATTAAATTAATCACAGTCAATGGAATTTGGTTGTGGTGGCCTGGTTTATTAGGGCGTTGTTCTCATTATTGGAAGGCAATGAGTTCGAATCCTGGCTTAACCTAAGATACATCGTGTTCACTAAAGGTGGTTGGGGCACGTTAAAACTTGACGTGGTCGCAATGTCCTCCAAGTGAAATGATACCTCTGGGGTGGCAGGCCAAATATTGGAGCTCTACTGCTTGATCCCTGCTTCCAAATCACGAAGACTCCACCCGGCTACATCGATCTAACAGGTAGCGCCCAACTCCATGGAGCCAATAGGAAAGCATGCGGCTGCAACAACAGGCCAATGCAATGAACTCTAAACTATAACAAGTGCAGTTAATAGGTTAAATACTCTTCCACTTCTTAAGTTTGAAGAACAATAAAATCTTGAAACAGATTCCTGGGTTCTTCTTCTTCTTCTTAATGGGCACCTCTGCTAGATAGCATTTCTCAAGCCCATGAACTCTTAGTTACAATAAATTGGGTAGTCCACTTTATTTCCTGGGTTAGTATCCCCATTAGATTCTTGGGTTAGTATCCCCATTAGAATCTTGGGTTAGTATCCCCGTTAGATACCTGGGTTAGTATCCCCGTTAGATTTCTTGGGTTAGTATCTTCATTAGATTTTTTGGGTTAGTATCTCCATTAAATTTTCTGGGTTAGTATCCTCGTTAGATTTCTTGGATTAGTATCCCCCATTAGATTCTTGGGTAAATATCCCCGTTAGATACCTGAGTTAGTATCCCCGTTAGATTTCTTGGGTTAGTATCCCCATTAGATTCTTGGGTTAGTATCCCCGTTAGATACCTGGGTTAGTATCCCCGTTAGATTTCCTGGGTTAGTATCCCCGTTAGATACCTGGGTTAGTATCCCCGTTAGATTTCTTGGGTTAGTATCCCCGTTAGATTCTTGGGTTAGTATCCCCATTAGATTTCTTGGTTTAGTATCCCTGTTAGATCCCTGGGTTAGTATCCCCGTTAGATACCTGGGTTAGTATCTCCATTAGATTTTCTGGGTTAGTATCTCCATATTGAAATTCTACTTTACAACAACTTGAGAGAACTGTATCTTGGCCACATGCGTCATCAACACAGTTCTCGATAGTTCAAGGAGCATCAAGCTGGAGAATTTTTCAACCATCAAGCTTCCTCAGTTTTCAGCCAAGTGTTCCATATTAAAGATTCAATCTTATTTCAAAAACAGGCCACAGGCAATAAACCACGATTTGTTTGCTTATATAAAACAATGTGTATGCATTCTTATATTAATCAATTTGACAGAAACAATAACATATTGGGATTGGCTTAATGGTAACTTTATGGTCACATTTTGCTCACAAGGCTTTTCACTAAAAACTGCAATTTAAATTGGATTTTACAAATATTTAACTTTAACTTAAGAATCAAATTCATGAACTTTCAAACTAAAGGTCAAAACTCTAACTATTCAACTATTTACAAAACAAACTAGTATAGGAACCAAATTAAACAATTGTGAATGTTCAATGAAGTATCACATTCAATTTGGAATTAAGCACCAAAAGCAGCCTCCAACCAATAAAACACAAGCTGATATACGACACACTTCGAAATCGAACTGCGAATAAAAGGAAAACAATTCGGCTATGCGTTTGTTTACTTATCATTTATTGATTTCTTTTTCGTACATATAATTCCGAAATGTGGTAGAAAATTGATAAATCTCAGATATAGCAATTTATTGGCGACGTCAATAAAAACAGACCACGTTACTTATTAAATATAGCAATCCAATACATTACTAACCCAAAAATATAATTACAGAAGCCAAAATAAATTACATATCTTCTGTCCGATCCATCAACTGTACTCGACATATCATAATCGACGTCCTCGACAATGACTTCGGATAGTAAGTAGTACACCAAAGTTATAATAATAATAATCTCTCTCCTTAAATAATAAGAAGCCAAAGGAAAGGAGGAAAAAAAATCCCTTCGGTAAAAATAAAACAAACTATACAGGGAGATACACTGAGTACTTGATGTGTTTACAAGAGAAGGGAAAAACTAGGGAAAAAGAAGAAGAAAACCGACGGGAATGAAACTTTTTTTTTTTTGGTAGAAATGATTACAAGTATTTGTAATCGATCAAGGGACTGACAGTACGGGGAGAGACTTGAAAATGGCAATTTCGTGTGTCTTTAACTGGAGATGAAAAGAAGAAATAACCCGAGCGCACAAATAATAATAATAATAATGAAAGGGAAAGATTAGAAAAAGAAAGGGGGGGAATACAAAAGCTAGGTCGTCGGAATGTCTAAGCAGTACCGAAAATCTTCCATTCTTTGATGACAGGGGAAAGGAAATAAGAAATATATCACTTCCCAGTGGGGGTGGTCGAGGGGGTAGGGCTTCTCTCATTTTATTTATAGTCGTTTTCCATTCTGGTGTTTCCCATTCCTCACTTGGCGATAAGAAATTCAAAGGCAGAAAAATTGAGGCTTCTTAAGATATTGACCTGGGCCAGAGAAAATTTTAATGAGCGCCAGTGACGTCACCATCAGAAGGGGAACTGAAAAATCGTTGTTTTAATCGATGTTTGATGGCGATTGTAGGGCGTAATTGATGTGCGATGCTCTAAATCCATCCTTCACTCCCCACCCCCCACCAATTCGCAAATGGTTTCGGATGGTGCGAAGTGGCATTAGCTTAATGGAAGAGACGTACCATTTGGCCCCATTACCATTTAAAAGAAAAGTGCAATCGCCAAGCGTGCTCTTCTGTTTGTGTGTTCAAAAACTTGGACAACAATGCCATCATTTCTCTGAATTCGCTTTTAATTAGCATGCCTTCGATAGAATGCATGTTCCTGGGAGTCATTATGAGCGATGGTACATTCTTTTGAATCCTCCAGGTCTGAAACCACGAAGACTTGATGATTTCGCGCTAATATTCCGCGAATGTTTGTTTAAAGTTGATTTTTAATTGATAATACGCAAGTTCTGAATCTGAATCATTACCATTTTGTTTTAATATGAAAATCAATTGTTCCGTGAATGTGCTGTTTCGTTAATGAAAGCAACGGGCCAAACGCGACTTAAAACAGTATCCACAAAAGTAATTTTAATTAACTAATCAAAACTGTTTTTCTATATTCCTAAATTTAAAAATCTAAATTTTATTAAAAATTAGGTCAACATTTGATGATTTATAACTTGTAGCCACATAATTTAACAAGTGTTAAGAGTACAAAGAATTTAAACATAGAACTGTAATATAAGAATTATATCATATTTTGATGGATTATGTTCTTTATTTCGAATTGAGAATTATTATCATGTTTTCAGATTGTGGATCTTTCTCTGTCCATTTTTTTTCATTATGGAGTATAAGGAAGTTTTCTTGTTTTTTTTTGGAAAGAATTAATTTTATAATTTATTCGCATTATACTTGCAGTATTCAGTATATAATATAGAAATTCGAGATATGTTCGTAGCATAAGACAATTTTTTATACGCGTAGTATTTGTGACACCCTAAAAAAATATTAATACAGAAAAATATATAGTTGAGTATTATGTAGTAAGTCTGCAAGCATATATTCGATATTAATTATTGTACTGAAAAAGAATGTTTCTTGTCAGTGTTCTATAGAGGTTGAACAAAATGACGGAGAATTCTTGCTTAAAAATAATATCCTCCACACGTGATAGCATAGGGCTAAATTTAATATGTAACTAACAGTCTTTTGTATTACTTTGCTGCTTATAATCACTTTGGTGTGTGTAAATAGATTATACGTTGTTGTCTTTTAATATCCTTTGAGATCTATAGGATGCTAAAAGACCATGACATTATAAAGACCATCAAGATAAATCGTATAAAATTTGCAGGACACGTTTGCCGCCTAGACCCCTCCACCCTGACATACAAAATCTCACATTACAAACCCATCAGGAAAAGACCAAGGGGTCAGCCCAAACTTAGATGGTGGGATACGTTAGATGAGGATCTTAGCATTTTAAAAGTGAAGAACTGGAGGTCTGTCGCCAAGCAAAGGCCGGCGTGGAAAAGTGTTCTAAGAAAGGCCTTGGCCCACCCGGGCTTGTCTAGTTAATAGATGAAGTATTTTAATATCATTTCGAATGAAGCTAAAGTCAGCGTCCTGTAAACGTTCTAACGATTGCAGAAAGTGAAAAACCACGTGGTTGTGTGTGTGGTCTGGATAATAACAATGGTACAATTTCTGGGGTGGCGACAGGTGCCCTGACAAGAAGGACATGACATCATATAACGATTAAGGCAAAACAACATGTGTGAGACTGAACTGTAGACGAAAGACAGTTGCAGCTAGAGACAAGTGGACACTAAGGATCATTGTGACCACGATAAGAAACACTACGATGACATAATTGCTGTTGAGCAGAATGAACATTTACAAACTCAGTATCAACCCATACAATTGGAAGAAAAAAACATAAAGAAAATATTTCAGATAGAGCTGCAGTTATTAAATCCTTTGTGACAGATTTAAATCGGAACGGTGAGTACAATTTTTCAAGGATCTTAAAGCCTGAACTTGCAGAGCCATCACTTTTTTTCGAACAATTCAGTTTATCCATATTTTCCCAGAGACGTTCCCAGATTACGCGAACCTGTGCAGAAGCTTACAAAAGATCTACTATTTCTCCAATTCCCCTGTACGTCATAAGATAGTTTTAAATTTTTTTTAGTTTTCCTTATTTCATGTATTTAATTGGACATAATATGAAAAAAATCTATGGTAAAACTCTAAAATCCACATAAAAAGTTAATTTTTTATTTTCTTATCGAATGATTAGATAATTTTGTGTCACATTTGGAGCAAAATGGATATATATTCGTATCATTATACTTAATATATACTTTACTGATTTTTCTAGAAAAGCTCACCTTGTATCTGCCTTCTTAAGGCTCATGATTACAGAACAGGGTATGATGTGTTCAAAATAAAATCAGAATGTCCCGTGAAATGTGAGACAAAATGAAATTTTGTTTCTGATGTGAGTTGATGAACTTGGTGAATTTCGTTGTTTATATACTATAAATTTTTGAATTCTAATTAATTTTAACATCCATATTAATTTTTATAAGGACAAAATTATTTGGAATTTTTACAAAATTGTACTGATTTTTGGCATTCTTGAAAATTTTTTATTATGTAATGTTCCACATATACCTTACATGTATTCTTCAATGTGTATCTTTATTTTACTTAGCATTAAACCAGAGTTGGTATTTTGAGCAAACATTCAATATTGGTTTTACGAGTTTTTTTCTGTGGTTTTCTATAGGATGTTTGTTTTCATCCAATGATTGCTTCAACTTAGCAAAGCTTATCCTTGTATGACATGGTAATTCATAACTTTCACGGAAAAATTTATGACAAAAAGAAAACATCATGAAATATTTTATTTATTGACGGAAATTATCTATTGAATTTTGTCTTCTTGAAGAAAGATCTACAAGTAGCATGTGAAGTAATAAATCGACAAACTCATGCTTAACTCACATTTTAACAGTCAGTGTCAAAATTATTGAAGGATAATCATTTATAAAATTTACGATCGAAAGTCCGTAACAGCTTATGAGTAATTATCATTAAAAGTAATTACTTCCAAGGAACCAACACAAGTTTAACAATATTTACAACTTTAACATAGTTTCTTTTTTTTTCGAAATTTGAAAATCCGTCAGACACTATCATTGCATGTCGATCTCGGGAAGCGTTCCGTGACCAAATTCTTCGACACATTGACGAGCAAACTTCGTCTCATCAGGAAACAAAACAAATGTCGGAACAGTTGATGGCTGTGTCAATGCATTTATTGAACCTTTCCCACCCCCTCCCTTTCACGAATGAAAAATCCAACGTACAGCTAAGTGTTGCCAATCAATAAAGGAAGGATAAATTTCCAATATATCCATCTCTTGTGCAGCGAAAACACTGTTGCCATTCCGAAAAGAACAAAAACCATCGATCATGCGCGTACTCGTCTCGGCACGAAATGCTTTACTTGATGGATGTGTGGAGGCTTAACTGTGGAAGTTTGCAAAACTTTTCATTCGCGATTTGTAAAGATTAAAAAGCAATCACGACTCGAAGAATCTCTGTGCATAATTTATTGCCTCAAACAAAAACACAACCGGCAAATGTCAAGAGATCCTTTTGCTTCCAAAATCCAATTACCTAATTGGTTAGCGGATTCTTTTTTCTTTTCAATTTTGCTGTGCCTAAAACAATTACATCGTAGGCATGCGAAAATTTGTTCTATCTTTACAATGCTAATTTTGCCTATTTTGCTATAACTAAAGCACATTGTTATTATCATCTAATTTTCTAATAATTATATTACTTGCTTTGATTAATAAAAAGATACTTTTGTAGCCTTAATTATCTAATAATAATCCGTATCATCTCACTTTATACAAATTATTTTTTTAGTTTGGCCAAATCAACTTTGTGCTGATAGCCATTACATTAATAATAATACTGTGCAAATTGATTTCTTATCAAATAAAAGCTTAATTCTTATTACGTTTGGGAGTTAACGAATTAAATCAAGAAAAAGTAAGACGTTCTTTCAGGTGGATTTAAGCAACTTTATCAGAATTTGGGGCAGCAGTTTTACCTAAAAGCAAATTTGATTGCATAGCTACTTAAGACTAATGGCCTTTAATGGAATTTGGTCTAATAATGACCATCAAGGTGAAGATAATATCTTAAAAACAATAGTAATTAATATAAAAAGGAGCTATTTTATTTTATGGAAAATTAAAACCTCAGATGAATCACATTAAATGAAAATAATTAGAAATATTCTAACATACTTGATTGAAAACACATTGAAAAATAAGCGCGAAATGTAATATTCCAGAAAAATTAAATGTATGTACATCCTAGAAACATTAATATAAACCCTAAAATTAATAATATTTTAGATTGGGAATTAAAGATTTTAAATACGCTTCCTTCATTAGGAAGGTAAACTTTAACCGCCCAAATGTTTAATTAACATTTGGGAGATTAAAGTTTATAACATTTATATAGCATTTACTAACAATTATTCGAAATTTTCGATTTAATAAATTTAAAATATCAATCTGTGCGCATGTCTTAGAAAAGGAATTGTTTTTATTGACTTCCATACTATTTGTGTGATTGAGAACTAGTTAAATTAGTTTAAATATTTTCAAATATTGTTTAATAATGTTAAAGGATTTGCTTTAACTCATTTGTTCAGATTTATCATTGAATAGTGTACAAAAATGTATTTTTTTTATATGGATTAAACTGATCTTTCTGTATTATGTGGAACAAATATATTCTTGAATTAGGTGTTAGCCTGTGAAAATCAAACGAAAAGTATACTTAAAACACTTGATGAAAATAGTCGAATTGACTACTAGTTATTAAATAAATTAATATGATATAATATATTTATCAGACACTATCAAATTTCATTTATTTTTCAAAATAAATGAGTACATAAAGTAAAGGAAGCCATGTTTTGCTTTAAAATAGATATTTTTTCAAGAAGTGTCAAGATGAAATTTTGTCATACCAAAATACAAGAAGCCAAAGTTTTAACAATGAAAAGCTGTCAACAAAAAATGTGAAAAAAGGAATATAAACAAAAGGCTTGGGTCACTATAAGGCAAAGTTCGCGGTATAGATGGTTCTGCATCCGATTTGAAAAATTCATAAATACAAAAGTTGGATAAATCCGTTTTCTAATACTCATTTTAAAATCGCATTTGGAAAATTGTTGGATATGTACGACATGTGAATATGATCCATTATCGATGAAGTATCCTACCAGAAAGCAATTCAAGATGGATGTTACAGAAAAAATGGCTTATAACAGTTCTTCTTCTTCATTGGCCTGACAGCCCAGGGTGGGCATTTGCCTTTCTCAGAAGTTCATACCAGGACCCCCTATTTTTGGATAAGGTCATCCAGTTTGTCACTTTTAGTGTTTTTAGGTCGTTTTCAAGGCAGTCACGCCATCGGAGTTTCGGTCGTCCTCTTCTTCTGGTGCCAATGGGGCGAGCCAAGAAAATTTTTTTCGTCATCCGATTGTCGTTCATCCGGCTCAAATGTCCTGCCCATTTTAATCTCTGTATTGAGATAAATTTAACTATATCTAGTTCTTTATATAGTTTGTAGAGTTATCAGAATTAGTTCTTCTTCGTCATGTGTATTCTCACATTTTATTCCATCAAAGATGCTTCTTAAAGCTTTTCTTTCCAAAATGGAGATGGTTTCTTTGTCCTTCTTAGCCAATGTCCACGTTTCAGATGAGTAAGTGAGAATAGGCCGAATCAAGCATTTGAATATCAAAATTTTTGTTTTTTGACTGACGAAAGTAGATATTAGAGTAATAACAGTTCAACTGTTAGTTATTTCTTAACCAGAGTCCAACTCATTTACCAATAAAATCATTTATTCTTTAACAACCAAAAGATATTTATATATTTAAATTTAGAGGTCTTATTTTTTCGCCTAATTAATACTTCTAGATAAATGAATTTTTTGATTGGTTGACTTATATTTGAGTTAGTTTAAAATAAACTCTCCGTCTCAGAATCAACACTTTAAGTGAAAATATGTCATTCAACTCATCTTAAGGAAACCAAATAAAAATGCATTCAAACAGATTTTAAGAAAAAGGGTCTCTCTTTCTTAGCTTTCAGAGTAAATGACCATAGAAAATTGATACCTCAAATTGCTTTTTATCATAACATATAAACTTAACTCCATGGCACGACAGCCCATGCGGGCCATGGCCTACAGTGCCCATAACTGTTTTCATGACCCTGAGGTGCGAAGCATATGTCCCAGTTAGGTGGTCAGCCTAACGTAAGACCCCCAGTGTTTAGTTCCCAAGCATGCTTGGTACTCAGTTAATCGACCCACAGAAGGGATGAAAGGCTGATATCATAGCATATAACAACCTATTTTACATTTGATGCTTACTAAATTATTGAAATAAAATGCCATTTGCAATCATACAGAAATGCATAAAAAGTTTCATTTATTTTCTGGACTTCGAACCACATCTCTACTGTGCTGTAACAAGAAAACAAATCATTTGCACTTTTTCTCTTATCCAAAGCATCTATGTTAGTTCGCCAACGCAAAGGGACAGGAAAATGAATGAATAAACAATTATGCGAATGCAAATTTTGACCTTTTACAAAATCATTCAAAAAAAAAAAATATGAGTCAAAAACCCCTTTGGAAAAAGTCACCAGGGGTTGCCGTCATAACAACCCTCATTTCCGACCATTTTTATTTCCGAAACTTCATGAATTAAATTAACGTTCATTAATGGAGAAGTCGTGGTATAACGTGCCATACCGCAGTTCTTGATCACGTGTTGTGTTACTATTATTTTTTTTTTACCTGAAAGCCCCCGCAGAAAATATTATCCCCCAACTTTCGGTCCCACACCTTTTGGCTCTCATTTCTGGTCGCCTAATTGAGTCGCGATCCGTAGGCATCGGCTGGACTCAATCACTTTTATGGTTATTACAGGGATGCATGCGGATCTGGGAAGGCACGCGAAATCACGTGACAGGTGGCCATAGCAGTCGCGGGAATTGGGAAGCCTTCATTTGAGTGACGTTTTGCAGTCGGAGATTTACTTTCCCCGGCGGAGAGTATCAGTTAATTAGTGTCGCATAATTCTACAATTTCGTTGCTTTCGAATTAAGCAGGAAAGTTGTAATAATTTCGTTTCGTATTGCTTTTTATTTTCCTCTTCCGCGATTAATCGCTCAAAGAAAGAGTGATTTATCATTTTACCTCCACGCGAGATGATTTGTAGGAGGATTTTATGCCAAATTTGTTGGATTTTGATGCCGTTAAAGCTAGCAATTGAAAGCTTAGAATGCTGATTTCGAAGACCTTGTTTGGGTTTGTGCTCTGTGTGCCTTGATGGTATAAAAGTTTAAATGCTTACAGACGAATCACTGATTTTTGTAATTTGTCTCGATGGAATGTGTTGATTGGTCAGAACATTTTCAAACAAATACGCCTTCCCAATGTTATGAGCATGAATGAACTTTTAAAATGGATAATAGAAAGCATAGAATACTAGTTTTGCTATCGCTTTAAATACCTTGCTTGGATTTGTTCTCTGGAATCAGCTTTATGCACCAAACGGCAAGCATATCATTTACGAATGCGAGGCTTTTGCCCCCTTCCTAGATTAACTTCTTCAGGCACCATTCATACTAGAAAGTTACACCTAGACTCCATTAAAGGGTTATCGGACTTTATTAATAAAGTGGGTGACCCAAGCAACTGGAACTAGGAAACATTGGGTTTGGAGTTAAATGGTACAAAATGCTGTTAAAAGCAGAGGTGCCCAATGACATACAAACCGAACTCTAAGAAGAAGAAGAAGAATCTTTATAAACCAAAGTGTCCTCAAATTTTGGATGTCAACAAGAATTCAATGTTTTACTGTATTTTATCTCTAACGGATATGTTGATAAACTAAACTTCATGGCACGACAGCCCATAAGGGCCAATGCCTACAGTGCCCATAACTGTTTTCATGACCGAGAGTCCTGGGGTGCAAAGCGTATGTCCCAGTTAGGTAGTCAGCCTAACGTAAGACCCCCAGTGTTTAGTTCCCAAGCATGCTTGGTACTCAGTAAATCGACCCACTGAAGGGATGAAAGGCTGAGTCAATCTTGCCCAGCCCGAGGATCGAAGCTCGGACCTGTGTCATGGGAGCGTGAAGCGCTGCCACTAAGCCACCGGGCTTCTGGATATGTCGATAAGGCAATATATTTACGTACATACATACTATTATAATACCAGTCAATAATATATGATCAGGTATAAAAAAATGCGCTATTTTAAAAAGTTCCAGGTAGTTACTGAATGCATGATGTTAAGTGATGTCCTTATAAAACTATTTTTCAAATAATGTACAACATATAAATTTATCTCGTAGTTGTTAAATTTATGAAGCATAGTGATGCTTTTTATTAACCATAAAGGCGTTGTTTCACCTTAAAAAATTAAGCACGCTACGTAAAGTGTTACTTTTCGATAAGTAATCTAATTTTGAGAAGATGTTATGAATAGTAAAATTGAACAGACAATCATAATTATAACACATACCAGATAATTAAGATTTCATTTCAAAAGTATATTAAGAGAAAAGGGGTGGCTCACAAAGCTAATATTGCGTGTAAGGTTACAAAATTTGGATGTAAATACGAATAATAGAATTGCAGAATTTGATAAGATATATATCCTAAGCAAACAAGTTCTTTGACTTCCAAAAGATAAATGAAAGATTCTGCAGAAAATTCCAGCTTGCTGTTAGACGTACTTCAGCAGAAACATCTATAACAGGTATTGCTCCATCCTTCCTTCATTATGTAATGAAAGGATAGAAGCGAATGTGGAAACAATTTGTGACATGATGGTAAGAACAAATCAATCAAGTAGTTTCCTCAAGGTTTGTTTGTCCTTTTGAAATCTATGGTCCTTATAGACGATAGATACATTACTCCTATTGTCAAACGGGATTGAAGAAGGCCATTCCCCCTCGTGCGACATCAGTAATTTCAGTTGGTATTCCTAAAATGATATCTGCCATTACTGAAGGCTAAGCAATATTAGAAATTACACTGGGATACAAAGTGTTATTTCATGTATTGGATACCCTTTATGCTTCTCTTTCCATCCATTCAAGAGGCATAATCAAAGTGATGTCACCAGCATTTCAATTGGAATGTATTTAATTGGTGTAAAGCTTTGTTTACGGTAGTCAATACTAGTTTGAAGAGAATAAGACACATACAATTTGCTTCAGAATATCACGCATTCCAAAACAGAAGTTACTTGATCTGGAATGGATCAGAGTTCGTCATGAAACTGCATCGACATGTACATCTACGTACAGGGCACCTTGCCGATTGTATAGTAATTTAGAGATGTTCATTATAAGATTGTGTACTGCAGAAGTTGATCTAGTTTCATTTAAATGGATGGTAATACACTTCCCCATACAACTGTTATTGTCCTTGATAATGGTAACAGGCTCACAAGAATCTGGAGACCACAAGCCAAATGCAGTTTTATTCAGAATGCTACCTGTTCCGAAGTTGAAATTACTTAGTGATAGTGGAACTAGATTTCTTCAGGACATTGTATCCGGGTACACAGTACATACAGTACGATTGCTATGAGATAGTAAATGGTTGAAGTCCATTTTAAAATTGTGTGCTCTACCAGTTGATCCAGTTTTATTTCAATGGACAATAAATCAAGTCCCCATATACTTATTATCGTCAATGCTTCTTGGGTAATAAGAAAATTGTGTTCGTGAATAGGCCGCTATAGTACCACGAATTAAATTCCACTAGAAATATTTGGAACTCGTTTGACGTTCGGCATATACAGAACTCCAAGTCCCAACCTGTTACTCTTATAGATATAGAAACCGTTCTATACAAGAAACATATACTTACATGATTTTGAGATCATCGATCACAAATTATGTTCATATGGTGGGAACTTTGTATGATATTGTGATACCAACGTTAAAGATGATTATGAATTAAAAAATCCCATTTTTCCTTTTTATTGTTTATTACAGCCAATTTTTACATTTCTGTTCTCATTTTGTAAATTTCTTGTTCCTCGCACTTTTAAGAATTTTTTTGAAATCTTTATCTCTTTATGAGTCTTTGTTAAGATTTAAAGACACAACAATGTTAGAGAAAGTTTATTGATTCTTTCTTGAGAAATAAAAAATATCTTGTGATGTGTATTACACCATGAAAAAGATGAATTTTTTGAGAATTACGCATTTCTTGGAAATATATAGAAATTCGTATTCATTAAATCTAATTGAAGTTTGATAAGTTTTGTTTGATTTTTATTCATTATTGTAACTGTCTATGTCTCTCTCTCAACACAAATTAGAAAGCTTTAGTTAATTAATCTACACAAATCTCTACATAATTTATTCAAAATAGTTTAGCGTTCGCAACATATTTTTAATAAAAATTACTCAACATTTCAATGTAAAATGCATTTGATTGAATATAGACAATGTTTACAGAAAATGTTCATTCGGCGAAGAAAATTAATTAAATAAATGATTAACATTATAAAAGCAATTATCGTAGAAAAATTTGTGCATTGTTCATAAAAGTGTTTTCACAATAGCTGTTAAATAAACAGTTTTGATAAAGATCTAAGTGTATTCTTATATGTAAAGTCATCCAATTAAGTTTAAAAAAAAATAGTAGAATCTCTGCTAATAACTGTATTGTATTAAATAATATGATTTAATTTTTAGTAAGTCTCTCAATTGAAATAAACTATTTCTTAGTTAAAATAAACTATTTCTAATGTGTGCAGAATTTATTAAAAATTACTCTAAACAGATAAAAATAAATAACACTTAACAGTTTCCAAATTTTTCTTTGAACAAATATACATAAAACTCTCTTATACCCAATTACAACTGGATTTATTTGTGCATGCATTAATATAATTGCTAAGCTTAAGTTTTACATTTTAAAATTTCAGTCCAATCTTCTATAACAATTACTTAGAAAATAACAATTATTAAAAAAAATAAGTATTATAGTTTGTAAAATGTATCAAAACTCAATTTAAAGTTTCTAATAGATTTACTAAGCTAATATATAGAATAATAAAGCAAGCAATACAAAGTAATATCGCTTTTAAATAAAAGTTCACGTAAAATAATGTTCTAATTTACATTTATGAATAATATATGTGAGAATAATATATTGTATACTAACTTACTCTTTTTGTGTCTCTAAATACATCTCTCTAAAGTTGGCAGTTAACTATTTATCATTTAATACCATATAACACCCTATAAATATATTATTAAACTATCGGTGGTACTATATTATGAATAGAATTCGAAGCATCGGGATATTAATGTCTAGGCAATAATTGGCTGTCTAGACGCTCTAGAATTTATATGATTTAAATAGTTGGGCGCAATTATCACTAGTTAAAAAGATTTAGAAAATATTTAATAGTGATTTCCGCTGAAAATATATAAGGCTTAAGTATAAATTATTAATTCTCTCAAATATTAATTTCCATAAAGACCTGAAATTATCATTATTAAAATTTCAGATACTATTTAACAGACTTATTTCATATCTGTTGACATCAATTGATTTACATGAGTATGAATTTTTCTCAATTAATTTGGATTCTTTTTTCTACATTTCCAAATATTTATTCTCGTAAGCTATACATAGTTTGTGTTGATGCACCTATAAATATTTATAACATTTTATTACAGTATTATATGATGTGACATCAAAATGTGATGTTTAACAATGTTATGCCTGCCGACCGATGGCTGAGTGGTTAGTGTTCCTGACTCCTGAGTTGTGGGTCCCGGGTTCGAATCCCAGTTCGGGCATGGATGTCTCTGTGTTTTTCTGTCTTTCCTTCTGTGATGTTGTACGAACGTGGCCCACCCTATAAACGGGATTGTGGCGGTATGGCGCGGGTAACGCTATTCGCCTCCGTGATTTGGTTCACAGGTGCTCGCTGGGTAACGATAAATGAGTAGCAGTTTCTGGCCTTGTTGTGGCATAGGGTTCGTCACCCAAGTGTGCCCACCGTTGAAAAAAAAACAATATGATTCCTTTTAGATCACATTATTTTTACATTTTTCCTTTAATATCGTATTATCTTTTTATGCGTGACATAAAAAGGTAATTATATTATTCATTTTCAGTACCTATAAATTTATATAAAATATTATTTAAGATAAAGCATATTATTTTATTAATTTTATTATTGTAACTATGAATTCATAAAATGCTGCATGGGCTATTGATTAATAAGAAGCAGTTATGTGAATCAGAACCGATATAAGTTTATATAAAATCCTATTTAAATAATATGTAAGCAACAACCACAATTCAGATTTTATATTGTTTGATGGTCTCTAATTGAAGATGATTTAAGAAAAGAATCATTTAATAAAATCAAAAAAAACGAATACAGTTTCAAAATTCGTTATTTTGAAAATTATATATTTTGTAAATGAATTTATTAAAAGGAATTTAAATTCACTATACTGCTGTTATATATATATATATATATATATATATATATATATATATATATATATATATATATATATATATATATATATATATATATATATATATATATATATATATATATATAGGGCAGCATAAATTTATAATATTACTAAAAATAATTCTAAGCTTATGAAAAATATGTTATTTATTTTATGATTCACACCTATTTTCCTTTTCTAATACAAAAAATAATCGAAATTTTTCTTAGACTTCCATGTTTTATTAGTTTTTGAAAACATATAATCTTTGATTTCAAATACATTTAGTATCTTGAAATCATGTTTTATTTTGTGCACTGTTTAATGATGCTTATCTGCAATGTTTAATAGTTTATGATTAATGGTAAATACACGCAGAACCAAATATTTAATTGCTTCATAAAATTTAAGAAACAGACTAATATTAATTTTATCAAAAAAATAATAACAAATGGAGTAAATATTATAATAAGTTTAAGAGATTATTTTTGCAGTATAATTCATCGCTTTTGCTCTTTGACAAAATTATAGCCAAAGTTTGCCAAATAGTGGCATCAATACATAATTACTCTTATTTCGTATAAGAATTTTCCTTATTACGAAGAAATAAAAATTCGATAAATAACTTCTTGTAATCGAAGGTAAAATTTAATCAAGTTAAAATAAATACAAATATTCGTACTTTTAAATAACATTTTATATAAACCATGCAATTAAAATATTCCATCTCTGCGCACTTTACAGTTTTTACAACTTTTTACCAATGTAAATAACATTGTAGGATACAAAGCAATTTTCTTTCATCACACATCGTCATAACACAGCGCAAATAAAACAATTCTTGAGGTGGACTTCATTTTTTAATTGTGGTGTTATTTTGGTTCATCATACTGAAACTATTAATTAGACAAAAATTACACTTTTAGAAAAAAGCTTTTAATTAATTAAGTTTTAATAAAAAAAAAAAGACCGCGCTGGCCTGGTTGGTTAAAGCCTTCGTACTAATATCGAAAGGTAGTGAGTTTGAATCCCAATACAACCAAAGATCGGTTGTGTTTGCTCATTATGGTTGGAGCACGTAAAATATGCTATGGTCGCAATGTCCTCCTTCTGAAATGATACCTCTGAGAGTGGCATCTGAGAGGTCTTCTGCCTGATCCCTGTTTATAAATTACGAAAACTCACTACCGGAGCTACGACGTCATATCCGTTAGGTGACCAATTAGACAAAGAGCACTTCCGCTCCTTTTAGTGCTGAAAAGGTAAATAAGAAAAGTAACCTTGCTGAAGATAACTGAAATAATGATAATAAAGTTTTAATGAAAAAATTTAATAAACGATGACAAATGGACAATTGCTACATCTCAGTACAATTCAACCAATTTCTAACTTTTTTTTTTTTCCAGATCTGCGTGAAACTGTAAAAACACCAAAGGGCTCTATTTTAGCAAGCGTCACTTTAACACAGCAAAAAAAAAACAGTGCAGGCCGCGATTGCTTCCATAATTAAATGATGCCATTATTAATGGTCCATTGCGCCCATGGAGTGTATGTGTCCAGACAATTTATGGGATCGATTCTTAATTCATGAGCCGCCGTACCATGGCTGCGGACATAAATCTATTCCCAGCTAAGCCTATTGGGTTTTTTTTCCCGAATTAATTCCTAACAACCTTATTCATTGGGGACAAGGAAAAGTACCGGTTAATTAAATATTCCTTTTTTTCCCTCGTGTATCGAACATCTTGTTAATTGTTTTTATATCTCCCAATATAGTTAATTAAAACTGTTTCGTTTTTACTTTAAACATAAGAGAAAATGTATTTATATATATATATATATATATATATATATATATATATATATATATATATATATATATATATATATATATATATATATATATATATATATATATATATATATATATATATATATATATATATATATATATATATATATATACATATATATATATAAATATATATATACATAAATATATATAAATATATATATATATATTTATATAAATATATATATATATATATATATATATATATATATATATATATATATATATATATATATATATATATATATATATATATATATATATATATTTATTTATTTATTTATTTATCGTATATTCAAAAATTTCTTACATTAATTTCGAAAAACAATAATGATTTATGATTTGTGTACAAAGACTAACATAAACACATAAACAGAAAAAAATTACAGAAAGAGTAAAAAAAGAAAATTATTAAATATTTAAAGACAATAATTTCTCTATTAAGTTTTTTAGTACCTTTCTTTATTTGTTGTTGAACAGAACTAAAAGCAATGTTTTTATACCTTATTTAAATTTGTAGAAGGAAGAAATTCTAATTCAAATTACATTCTTCATAAATGAATGTCTAGAATCTAAACTGTGTTTCACATTTCAAAAGAAACAATTTTATGAACATACAATAAATAAAATTCACATTAAGTTTTCATTTTTTTTTGAAAAATCGAGCTATTATAATTTTGTAATGATTTATCTATGTTAAAAAAACATTGTTCTTGCATTTGAAATTCTAATCCTTTACAAAAAAAAGTTTAAATCTAACTCTAAATTTTTGAAATTTAATTATTATATTGAAATTAAATGGTAATTTCAGAGGATTATTTTAAGTTTTAAATATTTCTCGTATATTTTATAAGTAAAAAATATAAAGAACAATATTTGTATTTTCGTGAATTTGGGATAGATTTATTTTGTATTGCATAATTGCAACATCATGATAATAAATCTTTTCAGTTTAATTTTATAATAATTAACTAAAATAAAGTAAGCCAATCAAGATTATTCATACATAAATATTATTCATATTAAAATCATTTATGCATAAATAATATTTTTTTTAATTCTATTAAAGTATACATATATATAATCCTAATATTTTTTGTTTGCTGAATGTCATACGAATTACCTCACACTATTTGTAATATACTACAGAGTCCAACAACATAAAAGTATTAAAATTATTTGATAAAATATAGCAAAAACAGAAGCTCAATAAAGCACGACTTCTGCATTCATTCAAATATTTAATATTTGAGTCTGCTGAAATTAAATGAGAGTTCTGTTCATTTAACATCAAATTATATAATAGCACTCATGCTTTCAATTTAACACTTCGTGAGTTTGATTCCTACTTCAAACACAGTTGAGGATTCTAAGCTATAAATGCGATTCTATTAATTAAAATTTCCGGTAAATTAGTCTTCACCGGAATAAAAACCAACCATTAAACGACAATCAAATTAAATCAAATCCTTTTTGTTGTACAATCTTATGAATAAGAACAGGTATGAAAGTGTAGAAAGGAATTAGAATTTACGCGCGTGCACGCGCGTGCGTGAAAATTATTATCAATTAGCGAAAAACGAAAACTGTAAGTTTTAGATAGTGCCAACCGATGGCTGAGTGGTTAGCGTTCCTGATCCTATTTGAAAGAAACATCCATGCCCGAACCGGGCATGGATGTTTCTTTCATTCTCTGTTCTTTCTGTCCATTCTTCTGTGTTGTTGTATGAATGTGGCCCACCCTATAAACGGTTTTGTGGTGGTATGGCGCGGGTAACGCTACTCGCCTCCGTGACTTGGTTCACAAGTACCCGCTGGGTAACGATAAATGAGTAGCATTTTCTGGCCTTGTTGTGGCATAGGGTTCGTCACCAAAGTGTGCTCGCCATTGAAAAAAAAGGTTTAGATAGTACATAAATAAATTGAAATGAAACCACTAACTGGATGAATGAATTAGAAAAGCAATGTAAACTGGGAAAAAACTTAACTTATTTAGATATACGATAACAAATAATTATTCAAAGTTGAAACAAAGGAGGGCAGTAATTGCGGCGCAGGTGGTCCCCGGGATGTAACCTTAAGATTAAGGGTTTGGAACGCTCACCCATCACTAAGTGCCTTGCAATTTTGAGCCACGATCCTTTGAACAGTCCACAAACCTGAACTGGCACAACCACACCCACACCAGCGGAAGGACTTTGAACGTCAGAGATTATTAGAGGACACGTCCCCGACCCACGGAGCTCCTGCAACCCAGTGATGGGAGAATGTGGTCACCCTCCCAACCACTGCCCGTGGCAAAAGATTCTTCACTTTGCTGATCTCAAAAAGAAGCGGCGTGAAACTACTGAGCCATAGGAGCTCTTGTGAGGCAATAGTAAGTAGCTCAGTCCAGAAAGAAGAATCGTTTCAAAAATGAAAATCTGTAGGTTTATTGTTGTTGTTGTCGTGTCCACTATATAGATAGTGGACACGACATGATACTATGGATAGTACCATCCAGATACTGTGGATATTGCAATAGTATCTGTAGGTTTAATCTTGGAATATACCAAGAAATGTCATGCTGATGAGGCCCTGCATATTAATTAATTGAAATCTGAAATATATACCATTTCAATTCCTTAATTTAGTTATGACACCATAATGACAGAATGCCCCCTAAAATATTGCTAATGACCCAGCGAGCCTGTATAAGTGCAGATATAAATCAATCTTAAAATAAAATTCTCGCTGCAAAGATAATTGTAATGTTTATATTTTTTGTGAATTCTTCCTTAAAAAAATAAATATTCAGTTATCTAATTTTACGAACAATCTCACCAAACTTTAGCACACCTATTTTCGACTAAGCGCACCTTAAATCAATCATTTGACAAGAAGTAATTTAAATAGTGCACTTAATAGAATATTATTAGTAAGCAAATTGGTTCATATATTCGTCATCAGCAGCATTGGCACGACAGCCCTTTGTGGGTCTTGGCCTTCTTCAGAAGTCTCTGCCATTCCGCCCCTTTTCTAGAAATCGACCTCCAGTTCTTGACTTTAAGTATGTTGAAGTCTTCTTCCAGGCAGTCCTTCCATCTCTTTTTGGATCTTCCTCTTGGTCTACTACAGAAAGGGGTGGTGTTGAAGACCTTTATTGGTGTTTTCTGTGTACTCATTCTCATGAGGTGGCCTCTGCCCATCTCATTCTAGATAGTTTTATTGATTTAATGATGTCGGTTCATATACTAGGTCTTCTAAAAGTTCTGTCCTTTGATCGATGACGATGTTGTTAATACCATGTCAAAGCAAGATCTTGTGTCTTGTCTTGGAAGACCATGTCAAAGCAAGATCGCAGAAAGCTTAATTCAGCTCGTCAAATTATTTCGGACCCTATTCGGAAAACAGGATTGGTGTTGAATATTATTCAAAATGGATACCATATGAATTATGTTAGATGAATTTTGATGATTTGATCATCAGATGTGCTTATCTCTGCTTGTTATGAACAAAATCGAGCTCCTCGGGAAATGGATGTTAACTAGGGATGAAAAGTGGATTACCTACCAAAATATTTTAAGGGAAAAGGTATATTGTGCGGAAACCCTAGCCCTTGAAACTCTAAAACTAATTTCACCCTGAATAAGCGAATGGTGTGTGTATGGAGATACATTTGAGGACCAATATATTATCAGCTAATTAAAAATTGAACAAAAAGATCAATTCGGAATAGTATTGTTAGAAACTGGAAAATTTAAAGGGAGCAGATGAAGAAAAGAGGCCGGCGATGTTCCAAGAAAATGATCAAGAAAAGAATTCGTCAAAAAATTGCAGAACCCGGCTGGGAAATTCTGTCGTATACACCATATTCTCCAGACTTATCACCCACCAGTTATCACTTATTTTTATCAATAAAATTTTTAGGAAAGGCAAAAAATTCAAAAATGAAGGACATATCAATCAAGCACTGTTTAAATTTTTTGTACGAAAAGATGAAAAATGTTTCAAAAATGGTGTGAAAAAAATTGGCCACGCACTGACAAGAAGTTAATAATTTTTTTGTTTGTTGTTGTTTACTAATGACACTTGGACAAGCCAAGCTCGCTATGCTACGTGAGTTAAGTCGATTGGGAGCGTCTTTCGTTTTAATCAGAGTACCATGAAGGTGAAAGTACGACTTTGCTCTACACACATGCCATAGGTACCCGCTTATAGGGTAGGCAACTATTCACACCTCATTCCTACAAAGAAAGGACAAAGACAGGATAGATAGAGAGAGAAAAAGTACCTCTATGCCCAAACCGGGATTCGAACCCAGGATCTCATTATTCGTAGTGAGGCACGCTGACCACTAGACAAGCTGGTCGGCAGAAGTTAATAACAATAATAGTAATTAAATGATTTAATAAAATTTATTGACGTTAAGAAAAATTTTTGTAATCTGTTTTATTCCAAAAATGAGGATGGAACTTTTCGATAGAACTAATATTTTATAATTTGAAAATGTGATGAAATTAAAATATTCATGTATAATAATCTTATATCTTAGGAGATATTAAATGTGTAATTGTGAGAAACAAATTAACTTTACACTCTGTTTCACAACATTTATTTTATCAAAATTACCAAAACCTATATTTTTTATGTAAATATCGCAATCAATATTTCATTAAAATTATTGCTTTCCAATTATTTACCAATATCGATACGTGACGCTTTCATTTTAAAATTTTTGATTAAAAATTCATGGCGCAATAATGAAAAGTATTCAAAATGGTGTCAAAAAACAACCTTCTACCCTAGAAAGTACAAACAATGTATACTTTCGTAATCAATAGTTTTTATCGTTTGCAAATAACTAGTTTGAATAATCAATCAGCTTGGTTAAGAGACTGCTAACTAGTACAGTCATTATTATAATTACCGATGTCTAGCAAATTCAATGATATGCACATTGAGGATACCAAAAGTTCATTTCCTTACTTAAAGAATAAGAAACATTATTTTTGCTTATTTACTTTGGGGTATTCTCAATTAAAGAACGCCTATTTATCATTAAGTTTTAACTTAATATGCATTTGCGAATGCTTGAAATTTTGTATTGCCAAACGAGCAAAACTTCATTATGTAAATTAACTGTTTAGAAAAAATGCATTAAAGCAGAGATGTTATCAATATAATGTTTTACAAAACAGATAACTATTATTCATTAAACGAAAATGGTAAGCAATATTCCATTAGAAATCGTTACAAAAATAACTATTTGTGCAACGTTAGTTTTTAATATATATAATTTATAATAGGAAATTTTTATTTTGCATTTAATTTTTATTTTTACATTTTTTATTTCGTCATCATTTTCAAACTTTAAGTACTTACAGTGTCTCACAGAAGTGATGGGACACTTGTGCTTTACAAAAGGAAACTGTAATAAAATTAATTTAAAATACATGTAGAAAATTTTTGTGGGTGCTTTTCATACTTAAATTTAGTAACAATTATTGCATAACATACTTTTTGTCAAAATATTAAAATATTAATTTAATAAAAATATAGTTGTTTAGAACGGAGCAAAAAATATCTCACATGTTTCAGACTATTTTTGTTGCATATCTAATGGGATACCATTAGATATGCAACAAAAATAGTCTGAAATAAGCAATAAAAATATTTATGGGGTGTGTTTTATATTTACTCAAAAGCAATTGGCAATAATTTATAAAATCGTCTGCAGTATTTCTCTCCAGATTGTTTTGGAATTTTTGTGTTTTTGAGCTGTGTGCAGCCATAAATACTAAACGAAAAGAAACTTCACCTGAAATTTGAAAATTATTTATTCATTTGCATATTGAAAATGGAAAATCTATTAGAGAAACTGGTAAAACAGATAACTTGAGTCATTCAACAGTTTTCAATATCATTAAGCGATATAAAAAGAATTAAATGATTCAGAATAAAGAAGACATGACTGACCATCAAAGGTATCCAATGGAATAAAGCGAATTATCGTTCAAATTATTAAAAAAATATCCAAGAATGAGTGCTTCTAAAGTTGCTTCTGATTTACAAGCATTATAGGGAGTAATTGTTAATCCTGAGACTATTAAAAGAGTAATTCGATCTGCTGGATATCAGGAAAAAATTCTTCGTAAATGAAAATAGAAAACTCAGACTGAATTTCGCAAAATTAAACATAAATAAATATTCTGATTACTGGAATAAAGTTATATTTACTGATGAGAGTAAATTTAATATATTTGGTTTTGACGGTATAATCTTGGTGTGGAGAAAACCGAGGGAATAATTTCGTAAACAGAACTTGGTGACAACAGTAAAACATGGTGGAGTTATGGTATGGGGGTGTATATCGTTCGCTGGAGTTGGTAATCGTGTTTTTATTGACAGTAAAATAGATCAGTACAAGTAAATTGACATACTAATGCAAAATTTGAAATCTTCTGCATGAAAATTGAACCTTCATAACAATTTCAAATTCTACCAGGACAATGACCCCAAGCACACTGTTTTGAACGTTAGACTCTGGCTGTTGTATAACTGTCTTGAAATAATAAAAACACCCCCACAATCTCCAGACTTAAATCCTATGGAGAATATTTGGCAAGAATTGGAATCAAGAATTCGCAAACATACCATTTCTTCAAAACAACAATTAAAATCGGTGCATCAAGAAGGATGGGATAAAATCACTCCAGAAATCACAAAAAAATTAGTCAAATCCATCCCAAGAAGATTAAATCATAAAGGAAATCCAAAAAATATTAAAACCTTTTAAAAAGAAAGATTTTTGGATAAATATTTGATGGAAAAGTAAGTGTCCCATCACTTATGTGAGCTTTCTTTTGCTCCGTTCTAAACAATTGTATTTTTATTTAATTAATATTTTAATATTTTTGACAAAATGTGTGTTATGTAATAATTGTTACTAACTTTAAATATGAAATACACCCACAAAAATTTTGTACATGGATTTTTAATTAATTTTATTACAGTTTCCTTTTGTAAAGCACAAGTGTCCCATCACTTTTGTGAAACACTGTATATTTCAAGTATATATTTGTACATACATTATATATATATATATAAACGCAAAGTTAGATACATAACCAAAAGCACAAGAATATATAAAAAATTTTTAAGTTTAGCAATACATTTAGCGCAAAAGCAGCTAGAATAGTATTACTAAGATATAGTTAATAGTATATTTATAAAATGCAATGAATATAATGAAACAAAATACAATGAAAAATGCCAAATGGAGAATAGTACATTGAAAAAATTAAATGCCAAATGTAGAATATTAAATGGAAAACAATATATTGAAATATTAAATGGAAAATAATACATTGAAAAGAATTACATTGAAAATACTTGAAAGAAATTTCAAAGAAAAATAGATATAAATGGAATAAAGTACCAATATCTTGACCATTGCAGAAAAGCCATAATTGTGTCTTGGGCCATTGCAGAAAAGTCATAATTGTGCCAATGTGGTCAAAACCCCCTGATGAAGCTGGCCATATTGGTACTTTATTCCATTTATATCTATCTTTCTTTGAAATTTCTTTCAAGTATTTTCAATGTAATTCTTTTCAATATATTCTTTTCAATGTATTATTTTCCATTTAATATTTCAATATATTCTTTTCAATGTATTATTTTCCATTTAATATTTCAATATATTCTTTTCAATGTATTATTTTCCATTTAATATTTCAATATATTGTTTTCCATTTAATATTCTACATTTGGCATTTAATTTTTTTAATGTACAATTCTCCATTTGTCATTTTTCATTGTATTTTGTTTCATTATATTCATTGCATTTTATAAATATACTATTAACTATATATATATACATATATATATATATATATATATATATATATATATATATATATATATATATATATATATATATATATATATATATATATATATATATATATATATATATATATATATACATATATATATATAATATATATATATAGTTAATAGTATATTTATAATAATATTTATAATTTTTCGAGTGTATTTAAGCTTTGTTAAATTGAAATCAAGGTATATATATATATATATATATATATATATATATATATATATATATATATATATATATATATATATATATATATATATATATATATATATATATACATATATATGAAAACCGGTGTATTAGTGGCAGCGTTTCATGCTCCCATGACACAGGTCCGAGGTTCCATCCCCGGGCTGGGCAAGGTAGACTCAGCCTTTCATCCCTTCAGTGAGTCGATTAACTGAGTACCAAGCATGCTTGGGAACTAAACACTGGGGGTCTTACGTTAGGCTGACCACCTAACTGGGATATATGCTTCGTACCCCAGGGCCCTCGGGCATGAAAACAGTTATGGGCATTGTAGGCCTTGGCCCACATGGGCTGTCGTGCCATGGAGTTAAGTTTATATATATATATATATATATATATATATATATATATATATATATATATATATATATATATATATATATATATATATATATATATATGTATATATAATATAACATTTTTAATTAAAATAATTTAAAAAATTTAATCTGCTTATTTTTAAAAATACAGAATACATAGCCCGACAATGAAAATGCAGCACCAAGAAGGAGTTACCAGAAGGTGAGGATACTCGGCAAACAGTGAGAGACAGCGACGACCAATAAGTGATCTGCATTTCGAAATTAGATGCATAATCCAGAGGGAGAACAGGGTCGGGTCAGTAGGTTGTAGGACCATCATCTTGCCACAGAGTCAATGAGAGTACGCATGACGTTCTGAGGAATGGCTCTCCATTCATTGTCAAACATTAGTCAAAGTGGGTCTTCTGAAGTAGACAGTGGCAGGGTCTGCAAATGGTGTCCAATCACATCCCAAACCGTGTTCCATTGGTGAGATATCTTGCGAGTGCGGTGGCCAGGGAAGCAGCTGCACATCTGGTAGGGCATTTTGAGTGGTGTAAGCAATGTGTGGTCGGGCGTTATGCTGGCCACCCCCTGATGGTAGAGGAGTGTTACTAGCAGCAGCGCGTTACCCACGTAACATTGGGTTGTTATAGTGCCATGAATACAAACTAGAAGTGATCAATTGTACGCAATGGCGCTCCGAACAAAGATGCCATGTTGTCGCGAGATGAGGCGTTTCGCAATTACTGCAGGATTGGTCCTGCAGTAGTTGTACAAAAGTTGCTGTCCCCATGACGACTCCATACTAGTACGCAGTGATTATCAATGAAGAAACAGAAGCGTGACGCACCTCAGAAGACAATCCGGTGTCACTCCGTGATCCCCATTGCTCTAATCTGGCACGATTGCCAGTGTTGGCATCTGTGCTGTGGCGTCAATGATAATCTTTTTAACGGACGTCATGAGCACAAGCCACCAGCAACCAATCGGCGGCACATGGTTCTGCTCGATATGGGAGCATCCTGGGTGTCTTGCACATGCTGCAAGTCACCCAGGATATAATATATATATATATATATATATATATATATATATATATATATATATATATATATATATATATATATATATAGGCTGACTCTGACAGAGTTGTTCCGAAAGCAATGACTTTGACTAAAAAATGTGCATTCCTATAGTTTTAATATACAGTATTTATAATTACCTTAGCATCTAAAAGTGTTGTCTCTTCATTTAATTGATTAAATTTTCTTTTTCTTTTTAAAAAATATGCAGTTTTTTCTACTGTTTTCAATATTGCAATAATTAAAATATACCATTATTTTGAAAAAATTCAATTAGCCGAATCGGTTTCTGTACCAATTGATTCGAATAACTATAATTTTACTATATACATATGTATGTATATATATATACATATCTATCTATCTATCTATCTATCTATATATATATATATATATATATATATATATATATATATATATATATATATATATATATATATATATATATAATTCATACTACTAAACATTTTACTTAATAAATATAAAATTAAATTTAACTAGGCGCATTTTTTTAGTATGTTTATTTGTGTATGGATATACACACACAAGCACATTTTTCTTTTTCCTAATACATATAAATTTTTTTAAGAGAATTAGGAATTATTATTTTTTGACATCTAGCTTCATACAAATGCATGCAATCTATTAATATCTCTGCGACATGACAAAAATCCCGTCATTACAGAACACGGAAAACGCATTAATAATAATTATTAAAAAACGGATTATTTTTAATAAATATCAAAATTAACAACAGCGATCTGATGGTGACGCAAATATTCTCCTATATAGATACATCAGATCACTATTGCATGGAAACTTTTTTATATATAAAAGATAATAATTATAGCTAGTAGCATATCCTTGAAGTCTATTAACTTTATCTGTAACCGTGCAATTATCTTACGAAACACAATAGAATTATGTTCAAAAATGTAAGGAACTCTTTTTATGACTCACTCAAAGTTCTTAAGATAGATAACTATCTTCACTACATAATAGATGTTTGTCATGCAATAATTTATAAGAGCCGAAATTGAATTTTTATCGTCGTTCAAAGATGTATGTCGTCAGAAATAACTTTTAGAATTCAATTGAAAAGTTTAAAATTATTTTTCAGTGTAGAAAATGTTTATTTCGTGGAATTCAATAGAAATTTCCATTCACTGGAATATATTCATAAGACTTTTTTAATACATAGAGTGTTTTCTTTGCTTTTTTAAATGTAATTTATGAAAAGAAATTTTACTGAAAACTGTAGATTATGTTAACAAATAGTCAATGCGTTTAAAAACTTCGTATAAATCATTTTTAATAATATATATATATATATATATATATATATATATATATATATATATATATATATATATATATATATATATATATATATATATATATATATATGTATATATATATATATATATATATATATATATATATATATATATATATATATATATATATATATATGTAAGAAAAATGTATTTGTTTTTTATTACTTTAATATAAATACACATGGTGTAAAATTAAATTTTTCTATCCTTTATTAAAGAAATTTATTATGCATGTAGATTTCAATACAACATTTGAAAAACATTTTCCTTTCTTACTTCACTTGAAAAATCCATAAGAAAAAAATTTTAATATCGAAATATGTGACATATTATCTTTTGAAAATGAATTTCTTTTTAAAAAGTGCGCCGAACTAATTATTCAAATTCATTTTTCACTGAAATAAATTTATTAGAACCCCACAACAATAAAAAATAATTAAAGTTAAATAAAATTTATTTGTTATACTGAAATATTGTGAAATAAAAAACGATTGGGGAGAAACACATTGTACAGAGTATATTGGTTTTATTTCAAGTAAACAAAATTAAATTAAGCATAATTCATGCATCTTATATTTTTCCCCGAAAGCATTATTTAATGAAATGTCACAAGAAACTTCATAGGAAATATAATAATTTTAAATTATTGCTTAGGAAGATTAAATTTATAGTCACTGTTGATAAAATCAAATTTAGTGAAAATGTTTCTCTCTATCTATCTCATACATCTATTTTTTAATACAAAAGTTTAAAAAATGTAATTACTGTAATTGATTTATGGATATTGTTTATCTTTTCTCGTAAAGTTAATATTTTTCTCCTTTCTGTATTTCACGTGAATTTACTATCGAATAATTGTGAATTTAAATCTAATAATAGTTTATATAAAAAAATTATCAAACGATTGACAATCGTTCTGATGTATATCATTTTATTAATTTTATCTGGTTCACATAAATTTTTATCTTATAATATCTAATGAGAAATTTTTCATCACTCATAAATTAGGTATGAAGAATGTAGTGTTTTTCAAATAACTCAAAGCTGTAGTACTTTTTTTTATATGTTTGTCGGTTAACTTCTCAAGAAAACTCATTAACAGAAAATTGTGTTTATGTTTGGAAAATTCACAGTCATGCGCAGAATAGATATAGATGCCTCAAGACACAGAAAAGCATGCAGAAAACAACATCCATTCTGCTTCGTTCAACAATGACAACGTTTGTATAAATCATAGATTCCCAAACTTTTTTTTCGCTCGGGCCACTTTCAAAATTTTACTATTTTCGGTAGCCCCCTGCTGTTGCATTTCTACTGTGTTCCCAAAACTCCCAAAAAGTGTCACCCTAAATTGGTGGTGATAAGAAGGAAAATAAAAGTAGCGCATTTTCTTGTGTCCTATTTATTAAAATAATACTTGTGGTTATACAAAATTATAAACATTTATTATCAACAATTGACATAAAATCAGCTATGAACTTTTAAATGTAAATCAACAATAAAAAATAGTCATACTTTTAATGAGATGGCGCACGGGCGGCACTTTGCAAGTCTCGACATGTGGTGTACACTCTTGTACTATTATCTATTGTTCTATTCAGTTCTGTGTTTGAACTGAATCTCGAATATTTTTGAGCACCTACCTAGTGAATGATGCTACCTGCCTACGTTGATAGGTAAATCCAAGCAAAATGTTTGTTCTTTATTATGAAAATCAGAAAATGTTTCGTGGACCCCCACTTACAACTTTTGAACCCCTGTTTTCTTTTCACATCTAGGTGGACCCCCGTGTGGTCTCCTATGGACCCCTGGGGGTCCACCTGGACCACTTTGGGAACCTATGGTATAAATCTTAATGATCACCACAATAAAGTGTATATTACTGAGCTTAAATCATAATTATAATTGAGAACTGAAAGTCTAATATTTTTGCCCTCTCAATCGAAGGAATTTCATTTTTCAAAAAAACTTTCCTTTATTTTTTTATCTATTTATTTACTTATTTATTTTTATCAATACCGAATTTGGATATCGAAAATTTCTCACTATCCAGTCAAAAATTCGAATAATTCCAGCATAAAATAATTACGATTTTCATATCCATGATAAAAAAAAATACCAGTGAAATTAAGTTTAAAAGCATTCGGTAGAGAAAAATGATGATTTCACACGAGTCTCTTGGCAATTTTTTCTAAGGATCTGGTCCCGATGTCAAAAAAGCTTAATCATCTATCCCTTTAATTAATCAATTCCTTCCTTGTATCAGATTTTATTTGAATGATATACTTTTAAGCATTATTTTTAAAAGCTAATTCAAAAAGGAAAAAAATAAATCAAAAAGTGTTATATCATACTCAATTCAAGAAATAAAGGATTAAAATTCCGATTAAAAGTTTGATTCTGGTAATCGATTATATCTAATGAGAACTTTATCAAATAAACCATCAGTATCAAATAAACCATATTTAGAACAAATACCTTCCTCTGAATTCTTTTTCGACAAAAGCACAACAGCTATTTACAGACCTTGGCTGCCTCACCCTTTTATAGACATTGGCTCCCTCTAGCGTTTTCTATCAATACCAACTCTTCTCCAATTCTTGATTTTTAAACTATGAAGGTTTCCTTCAGTATTATATGCAACCGTTTAGCTTCTTTTAAGCATGGTATTTTTTGGGTTTTTTAAGATTATTGTGGAATTATCCTCTTAGCTTCTCCAAACGTAACCAAGCTATCTTAATCAATTTCTACAGATGATTTGTGCAATCAGCTGTTGTCTATAGAGAATGTTCTTGTTGTTGTTTCCAATGACACTTAGACAAGCCAAGCTCACTATGCCTTTGTCTATGCAAATTTAAGTCGAAGGGGAGCATCTTTCGTTTTAATTAGAGCACCATGTAGGTGAAAGTACGACTTTGCTATACACACATGCCATAGGTACCTGTTTATTGGGTAGGCAACCATTCACACCTCATTCATACAAGGAAAGGACAAGGACAGGATAGATAGAGAGAGAAAGTGCATCCATGCCCGTACCGGGATTCGAACCCAGGACCTCCTTATCCACAGTCAGGCACGCTGACCACTAGACAAGTTGGTCGGCATAGAGAATGTACTGTTCAAAATGTTATCTGACTCTCCAATGTTCTTCCTCCTGGACTGGGCCAACGATAGTTCTGATAATCTTCCTCTCGAACATATCCAATACCATTGTGTATCTTTATTTAGGGCCCAAGACGAAAATATGAATCCATTTTGATTAAATTGTTAACAATTTCATGTACTAACAGAAATCCTCAAATACTTTGATTTTTACTTACAATTTAGATAAGAGATATTTATAAATATCATTACAGATTGTAATAGAAAGGGGTAAATTCGTAAATTTGAAGCATAGGATATGGCCAAAAGTCACCGGATACACCTTCACCTCAATTGCTTTTCGTGATTTGAGGTCGATCCGTTAGTTTTAAATGCAGGGTAAATGTGTACGATTTCAGGTGTCGAAGAAATATTAGGACAAAGAATATTTCTGACATTGAGGTAACAGTTTCGATGAGTTCTTTTCCGTATCAATAAGATGATGCTTCTGTCCTTAAAGCACTAGTTATTGCTTCGTGGTGTTACAACAATTTGAAGAAAGTCTCAATTCTCAGCCTCAAATTTTCGACTTTGTTATATTGGATCTTTATGGCATGAGATGCTTCCTCCATTGCGTGGCAGACCTACTCATCCAAAAACTAATCAATATCATGATGCTTCTGTCCATAAAGCACTAGTTATTGCTTCGTGGTGTTACAACAATTTGAAGAAAGTCTCAGTTCTCAGCCTCAAATTTTAGACTGTGTTATATTGGATCTTTATGGCATGAGATGCTTCCTCCATTGCGTGGCAGACCTACTCATCCAAAAACTAATCAATATGATGGTGCTTCAGTCCATAAAGCACTAGTTATTGCTTCGTGGTGTTACAATAATTTGAAGAATGTCTCAGTTCTCAGCCTCAAATTTTCGACTTTGTTATATTGGATCTTTATGGCATGAGATGCTTCCTCCATTGCGTGGCAGACCTACTCATCCAAAAGCTAATCAATATGATGATGCTTCTGTCCATAAAGCACTAGTTATTGCTTCGTGGTGTTACAACAATTTGAAGAAAGTCTCAGTTCTCAGCCTCAAATTCTCGACTTTGTTATATTGGATCTTTATGGCATGAGATGCTTCCACCATTACGTGGCAGACCTACTCATCCAAAAACTAATCAATATGATGATGCTTCTGTCCATAAAGTACTAGTTATTGCTTCGTGGTGTTACAACAATTTGAAGAAAGTCTCAGTTCTCAGCCTCAAATTTTCGACTTTGTTATATGGGATCTTTACGGCATGAGATGCTTCCTCCATTGCGTGGCAGACCTACTCATCCAAAAACTAGTCAATATGATGATGCTTCTGTCCATAAAGCACTAGTTATTGCTTCGTGGTGTTACAACAATTTGAAGAAAGTCTCAGTTCTCAGCCTCAAATTCTCGACTTTGTTACATTGGATCTTTATGGCATGAGATGCTTCCTCCATTGCGTGGCAGACCTACTCATCCAAACACTAATCAATATGATGATGCTTCTGTCTGCAATATAAAGCACTAGTTATTGCTTCGTGGTGTTACAATAATTTGAAGAAAGTCTCAGCCTCAAATTCTCGACTTTGTTATATTGGATCTTTATGGCATGAGATGCTTCCTCCATTGCGTGGCAGACCTACTCATCCAAAAACTAATCAATATGATGATGCTTCTGTCCATAAAGCACTAGTAATTGCTTCGTGGTGTTACAACAATTTGAAGAAAGTCTCAGTTCTCTGCCTCAAATTCTCGACTTTGTTATATTGGATCTTTATGGCATGAGATGCTTCCTCCATTGCGTGGCAGACCTACTCTTCCAAAAACTAATCAATATGATGATGCTTCTGTCCATAAAGCACTAGTAATTGCTTCGTGGTGTTACAACAATTTGAAGAAAGTCTCAGTTCTCAGCCTCAAATTCTCGACTTTGTTATATTAGATCTTTATGGCATAAGATGCTTCTCCATTACGTGGCAGACCTACTCATCCAAAAATGAGAACCACCTTGCGGCACAATAAATAGAGCATAATTTCCCCAGAAGTTCATCAATACTCAGAGGACAGACTGTTCCAAAATGAAGATGATGTCATTACAGAAAAACATTGATTGCTGATATGTCATCCTGTTCTTGATACATCTAACGAGTTCAGTGACTTTTGATCACTTTCTTTTACTATCTGTAATAATAAAAGCAATCTCTTGATGTACATCTATCTAGGAGAAGAAACTATGTCCAACTAATAAAATTGTACGAATTATAAAACTAAATTTATTTCTTGTCATTATTATCTTCACGAAATTCGATCTTGAATGAATATTCAAGCAGATATGTTGATAAAATTTCTGTCATGTCAAAAAGAATAATTCATGAAATTAATGAATAAATCTCAAAATGTACATAATATACATCCATAGCGAATTTTAGAAATTAGGAACATTCTAATTTAAAAACGATTTGAGACTAATCACTGTCAAATCGTTATAATTTTGAGCCCTGATCAACTGATCAGATTGATATCTGAATACGGATTTCATCTTCATCATAATGCCTATTACAAAGATATATAAACTCTGAACTAAATTGTTTCTAATTGAATATAGTCAATGTCTTAACGCTTCTATTAATATGCAGGCTGATACATTTTACGAATCAGACAACTGTTTATTAGACACATTTCATTCAGCTTACACTGATCATTTTCAAAAAAACGTGTGTACCAAAACTGGTAATATACTTCTAACTATTAGAGAACTTTCACATACTGATACTTTTAAGTTTTAATACAATTTATATCTTCATTGTAATAAAATATTAAATTACCTTAGTAATGTATCAAATTTATATCGGTTTCAATTTTTCACAAATACATACACAGTTGATTAGGAACAAATTATTCCCTTTTCATGTTCAATAATATTCTGGAAATAAAATTTTATAATAATTCCTTATCTAAATATATATATATATAATAAATACTTTTTGAAACTTCATAATATTTATGTATCAAATTAATGAAAATAACAGCACTAGACTGATGCTGACATAAAAGATTTACAGACAGTTGAAATAATTTTGCTTGCATAAAAAATTTATTTATAGTTTATTAAAGCATTGATATATATTTATCAGTTTTCCCAAAAGGTTTTCATGTACAATTTGTCACAAACCAATTACATTTTAAAATCAAACAGATTTTGCATTCAGAGAATACTAAAGAATCGTCTGAAATGAAGTCAAAAACTTGTTTTTCATAAAATATTAATCTTCAAATAATAGGTGCTTTCCACATAAGCAAATAATAAAAGTAAAATTTTTCAACTTTGACAATTTGTTTTGGCAACTGTAATGCAATATAAGCACTTTTTTCAAGAATCGAAGTTTGGAGCTTTTAGTTTATGAATTTTAATAAGAGTTTCAATTCCCGAGAAACATTACAAAAAGTATTTATTTTTATTACTTTTTTTTACTTTTTAATCTATTTTATAAAAAAGAATTCTTTGTAATATGTATGCATTTAAAACAACATTATGTAAACAAATAATGTTCCAAAATATAGTTAAAGTTAGAGTATGCAAACATAACTGCTTATGAGAATATATTCAATTGTGAATTTTACGCTAAGACTCACATTCAAATTCAAAGAAGAAGATTAAATCTGAAATCCCGTGTGGTTTTTATTATACTCAGTGATTATTAAAATCACTTCTATGAATTTATTCTCTGTATAAATATGATTGTTAACACATCAAATAACATGGGTAAAGTTTTTCAATTCTTTCATTATTATGTATTAAATGTGAAAAATTCTTAAAATCAATTTTGAACAAAACTTTTCATGCGAATACATTTTGAAATATGGAAGAAAATATTCCATTGTATAATATTTAGTTCATTTAAATCCTTTAAAAAAATAATCTAACAACAAAGGAAATATATTTAATATGTATTCAAATATTTATTATTATAATTTGATAACAAAATGAATATGTTTTATCATGTAAATTATATTTGCTATTAATTAAGGAAAATATATTCGATTGAAAATACACACAAAAGGATAAAAGATTTTATGGAATTCCTACATTGAAAATAATCTAAACATAAAGGTCCAAAAATATATATAATGGTTGTATTCTTTAAGAAATTACTTTCAAAATATCCTTTTTTTTAAATTTCTGAAAGATGAATATATTTAAACAAATAAGCATCAACAAAATGTTTTTGTTCATTATTTTCATGGAAATGAAATTTTAAAAAAAATGAATAATTTGATTTACAAATGCAAATATTCAATATGAAATTTAACAAAAATTATAGAAATGCGCAAAATCAATTTTCTAAACCAAAATTAAACAATAAAGAAATTGTGATGCGAAACAATAGATACTAAAAATAAAAAGCTATTTCCAGTGAATATTCAGTATTAAACACTGATTTGGAAACTTTATTTAGGATTATTTTTTAGCTTTAAATGTGTGCGACTAACTTATCCCGTGCCAGACATTAGTTGGCGACATAATATAACAAACAAGCTCTTGTATTTCAAAAGAAAAATAATTTTTTTGGTTGTTAAGTACTATTACAATAAATTACTTGCAAAAGATTTTTGCCAATATTTCTTAAATTTTTGTATCACTATTCAATGGTCTTCTACTCCATAACCATAGTTAATGGTATCATTGTTATTTCACACTGAATTATTGTTAATATTTGATTGATTGAAATTTAATCAAGCCTATATAAGAATGACATCAATTTATTTATTAATATTATTAATTAATATTAATAAAGACACTCTCTATTGACTTAATTCGCATTGCCAAAGGCATAGCGAGCTTGGCTAGTCCAAGTGTCATAAGTAACAACAAAATTAATACTATTATAATAGTAATACTTATAATAATAAATAATTTTCTGTTACGAATAATCATCCTTTCTTCTTAACTAAAACTGCTCAAAATTTTGTCAACATATAATTATACCCTAACTGCATACCGTCATATTAGGGTATAATAACAAATTCCTCTTCGCTTACAATGTACATATAAATAAAATTCAAATATTAGATCAAATTTCGAAATAGTTCCTTGTAATTATACCAAATAACATTAAAGAATATTAAAAGAGGACTCTAAATTAAAATACATTATCAGCAAATAACAACTATCCACAAATAATTCTGTCTCTCAAAACTTCAGTAAATTTCATTAAATGAAACGTTGCAATTCCGTAGTTTTCATGGAATCCACTGATGTTTTCACACAGGTAACAAATATTAATTAAACTGGTTATATTTCCTACTTGCCTGAGTTGATACTTTCCTTGCTTAGACAACCCAAAATTGAATCGAGCAACTCAAAACGTGGCCTCACAAATACAGGTTACTCTGTCTTCTGATAACAACTTCTATCGTTCAATCATTCACTCTACTGAAAAAATATACACACCTAGAAAAAGTTTAAACAGTTCTATGAAGTTTGGTAAGCGGAAAAAATTTAATTAACTTAATAATAACAGCTCAGTGCCAAAGGCTAATGAGGATTTGAACAACGCGTGCTTAAATTAAAAATCAGGAATCATTTTAAAAGAACCAGAATTTCGAACTTATTAATTAATGAAAGTGAATAACCAGTTTATCTCAAATCAAGAACTTTATCGTGCCTTCAGAGAACACGATATTAAATATATAAAGAATTAAGTGAATTGATTATGTTATTAAAATGACTAAAGAACGTCCAACACAGAAAATATTTTGGACTTTTAGAACAAGTGCTAGGGGTGACCCAATCTTTAGATAGGCTGACTGCCTAGAAAAGGATCTTGTTTAAGAGTGATCAATTGAAGAACCATGGCCAAAAGTAAAGAGGCATAGAGTAAAATTCTTGAGAAGGCTAGGGCCTGCCTAGGGCTGTCGTGCAACAGGTGAAGACAGCCAGTTTTCATATTTTGGGCCTTTAAAGAAATGTGTTTTTATAATGTACTCAATTCAATTAAGAACTTTTATCCAACATTGAAAAGCTTACTTTACAGAACTTGGAGAAGCAAGAACTCGGAGCACAGTTATCAGCCACAATATTGGTAGTAAAGATATGGTAATTGCACGGTCTTGTATGTAGTCCATCACAGAAGGCTCTGTTGGCACGCACAATGGTCGAGAACTTCCCTGGGTTATAAGGACATAAAATAATCAATTAAATAGGAGAACAGCCCCATGTCAGTCAATAGTGTCTATTCGATGCTATTTGCCAGTTGGCATGAAGCCAGTATTTTAAAAAGATACCATCCTTCATTATCCTAGTTTCACATTTTGACATTCTTTAAAGTTGAGTGTACCATGTACATGAAAAAGAGACATTGCTGAGAGTAGAGTGCGATCAAAGAATGCACAACTAACTACTATAGTGGTACAGAAAACACCCAAACCACAAATTGCAAGAGAGATCCAACAAATCAGATATCAATCCTCGTAAGATCTCAAAACTGCTGCAAGGCTTTTTATTAATATTATCACATTTCATTTTTCGAAAAGATTTGTCAGATAAATAGGGGCAGATAATTTCCATTGAGATACATAGATAAATTATAAATATAGCCATCCAGATAATTGATCATCAAGAAACAACACATGCATAAATCCATACTCGTTAATTGATGTCTTTTAGTCAAGCACTTCATGGACTTGATTTTCATCTCGAGATTTGATACCAGTTCAGTATTTACTTTACATTGTAGCTAGTAATTTAATAAATCCTCGTATGCGAAGAATAATAGATGAGCAAGAGAAGTAATGCTGAACAATAGTTGGGGTGTGACGATAGTTGCTTTTTAAGCATAAAAAGTAGATGAATATGACCCGTCCGCTTTTCCGTGGTTCAAAAAATATCGGCTATAGAATTCGCTTTCCTTAACGGACGTTGTTTTATAACGACATTGCATTATAAGGGAAGGAAACTTTTTTACACTTATTCTATTGATTTTCACGAAAAATCATTAGCTGAATCAAAAGAGAAATTTTGTAGGAATATTATATTTCGATAATTTAAGAGAATGTCAGATAAGGAAATATAAAATATACAGTTTTTGAACCACACACAGTTGTTAAAATCTAAGTCCCATTTCCTTCGTATTAAATTAAAATCCAATTCCATCATAAGCCTTCAACACGAATTTTCTTCAGCATTCCTTCTCAATGTATACGTTGCCTTGTGTCCGTTGTAAAGCCCTGGAATCATTGACATGGATGTTGGTATTTATTTTTGGCTGGTTAATCACCATTAACATTTTCTAAAAACCAACCGCTCTTTTACATTTGATCTAAAGAAATTACAGCCTCAAATGTCCACATCATTTTAATGAATACAGAACAAATTTGGTTCTTTACAATCTCAAATGTAATAACTGGATCCACGAGTTTTACTAACATTCCAGATTTTTGTTAGACGCTTACTAGTTAAGAAATATTCTCATTCCAAAAGTAAATTCTTTCGTCTACAACTTCAATTACTATTATCTGTAACTACTTTCTTTATTTTTTATACTCTGTGCTGCTTTGCATAATCTTTATTGAAGCAGTCTGACGATGTCGTCTGTTGTTCAAAATTAGAATTATTTAATTACTTAATTTTGGTCACCTTGCAAAAATTCAGCTTGCTGTTACTGTTATCTCTTATTAAATTATGTACCAAAGTAGAATTTACAGCCGCCCAACTTGTCTAGTGGTCAGCGTGCCTGACTGCGGATAAGGAGGTCCTGTGTTCGAATCCCGGTTCGGGCATGGATGTACTTTCTCTCTCTATCTATCCTGTCTTTGTCCTTTCCTTGTATGAATGAGGTGTGAATGGTTGCTTACCCTATAAACGGATACCTATGGCGTGTGTGTAGAGCAAAGTCGTACTTTCACCTTCATGGTGCTCTGATTAAAACGAAAGACGCCCCAATTGACTTACATTCGCATATCCAAGGCATAGCGAGCTTGACTTGTCCAAGTGTCATTAGTAACAACAACAGAATTTACAAATTCTACAGGCAATAAAATTAAAATAACTTTTCAGACATTTATTTTTAATACATCAAAAGAAATTAATTAACAACAAAAATCGCGAGGGAAAAAATGTCCTGAGTGAGTAGCATATAAAAATGGCTTATTTTTATTAATTACATTACCTTTTTACATTACCTTACAAATAAATTTACATTACATTTCTCCCAAAGGTCTTTGAAAACCATTTGTAATACTATTCCAATTACATTACGAAGTACGGAGAACTTATATATAGTTTTTATAATGTAAGAATCTTTTTTGCGCAAATAAGAAATTCTTTATATTTTAAAATAGAAAACATAATAGTATTCCATATCATACAACAATTTACAACGAAAATATTCAATTTATCTATGTTTTTACATTTCCTTAGATAAGAATAAAATTCAGATCACAATTTAAATGTTATAAGAATATATCATTCTCTTTTGTGTATTAAAATGGAATTTATAGTTTTGTTTTGAAGTTGAATATAAAAATTTTAATTTATTTAAATATGAATGGAATTGTGTGTAAATACTTTTATGTAGTTTATTTTTAACTCATTTTAATGAACGGAATTTTCAAGATTTGGAATACAATTGGCAACTACATGGTTAAAAAAAAAAAAGAATTATTTTTAAATGTTTTAAAATGTCGACTAAAATTGTTAATAAAATAAGCAATTTTTGCACACAAAAATAACCTAAGTAATAACTTTATGCGTTTCTAATGCAGAATTTTTTTAATTTATGTATTCAGAATTTTGAATAAATTTTATGTCTACATATGAATTTTACAGGATTTCCTTCGGGATCCGGTGAATGAAGAGTTTTTGCTTTGGTGTTTCCTCCAATAGTTTGCACATTCGATTCCTAATTCAGTCGTAAATAGTTTTATTATTTTGGACTCAATATTAAGTTGCTGATATCCGATCCAAATAAAATGCTACAAAATATTACATCTAAGCAGTGAAAATTAGGAATCGGTGTGAACTTCTTTAAATTACAATCAGTTGGCGAGCTAGATTTTGAATGAATAGAATTCTCACACCTTTTTCTCATCATTTTGTGCATTTGTTTCCCACTTTGGATGAGGTGGTTATTGGTGATTCAGTATCCAAAATAAACTACAGGTCTCGGCCAAAGTTGAAACTAAACCATGAACTCATACAATTAAAGTAAAAAATACCCCACTTCATGAATAGATCAGTTTCTTATTAATAAGAGATAATTCTTAGAAATAATCAAATGAATGCACGAAATAACTAATGTTAGAGCTGAGGGGATAAACTAGGATAATGACATAATAAATCGAGTGAAATATAAAAGGAAATACCATAGCACACATGACATTGCATCTATATTTATGAATATTGAAATCTGCTAAAATTCTTATGAAAATTGAGATCATATGCGATGTAACGTCTGATGATACTAGAAAACTTTTATTCAAATATTTACAATTTTATATTATCGAATATTTACAACATGGATTCCTGGATTGTAATGTAAAAAATAAAATAAAACATAATATATATATATATATATATATATATATATATATATATATATATATATATATATATATATATATATATATATATATATATATATATATATATATATATATATATATATATATATATATATATATGTATACATAACAATAGCCGCCTACCCTGTGTAGTGGTCAGAGTGCCTGACTGCGGATAAGGAGGTCCTGGGTTCGAATCCTAGTTCGGGCATGGATGTATTTCCTCTCTCTGTCTATCCTGTCTTTGTCTTTTTGTCCTTTCTTTGTATGAATGGTTGCCTACCCTATAAACAGAGGTTCCTATTGCATGTGTGTACTAAAGAAGTCGGACTCCACACCAAAATATGATTCAGTTGGAAAAGTGGAGCAGCGCACCCCATATTGTCAGCCTGGCTGGCACAAGACAACAACAACAACATAAAACAATAAAATATGAAAGCAAAAAAGGCCATTACTTTAACCATGAAAGGACACAAGTTACATCAATTGCTTGCTGGGTTAAATCACCTTATTATCAAACGCCAGTAATATCAAGTAATGTGATCGACATCTGAGGCAGCATTGACTCCACGCAATACCAGTATGGGAATATTATGTCTTAAAAGAATATTTAACAATTACATGTCTTCAGAGAATGGAAATCTGTGATTTGTTCGGTATTGCTTAAGCGAGATTTATACTGCCGTAACAATCAGTCTCGTGTAATCCAAGTTATGTGCACCATAGTAAGAATAATTATCATCTTTCAAGAGATAGATATCCTTATAAGCCAGAATTAAAAGGATATCTTGCGTCAGACCACTATTCAATAGTTTAGTCTTTTTGGTTCCAGTTATTTAACGGTTTAATTGCTTAATAAGCCTTGTCTGAAAAGAAATGAAAAAAATTTTTACAGAAGTGGAGGCTGTTTTTTTTATCCTTCACCCGGCCTCAGTTTTTCAACCATTAATGTCTGTCCCAATACAATCTTGAAGCAAACGAAAAGTCACCTTCCGGGGAATTTCTGACTGTCGCATCAAATTGTCTACTGAAATTGAAGAGGTGGTCACCAGTCATATCGTCAAGTGCAAATATAGGCGAGTGGACATTATCGGCAAATAAGAGAGTCTGTCAAACCTAAGCAACGAAGGAGCTTTTGCAGATAATCATGTCCTGTCTAAAGGCGGAAATTAGCCACAAACACAGTTCTGTGGAGGTTGCACGGAATACGCTTTGTTAGCGAAGAAGCCCACACTTTCCCTCTCGTGAACACCTTGTAAGCATTTTCATGGTAGGAAAAAGTTCTCTTAAATAAGCTTTTTAACAGCATCGTACTCTAAAGCTGAACAAGGTTGCTATAGATTTGAGCCAGCTTTTTGCTAAATCATAGGCTGAATCATCTCTAACGATCAGGCAGTGTCTGGGTACCCAAGTTGAGTTTATCGTTGTTGTCTAGTCCCAGCTAAGCTGTTATTAAGGGGTGTGCTGCTCCAATTTTCCAACTGAACCGTAATTTGTTGAGGAGTCCGACTTCCTCAGTACACACATGCCATAGATACCCGTTTATAGGGTAGGCAACCACTCAAAACCCATTCATATAAGGAAATGACAAAGAGAAAAGAGAGAGATTAAGTACATCTATGCCCGAACCGGGATTCGAACCAGGTTTCCCCATTTGCAGTCAGCCAAGCTGACCACTAGACAAGGGTGGCAAGTTGAGGATGTAAAAGGGTATTATAAAGTCATTACAGAAAATGCGGCTTTTTATACATAATGAAAGATATTGGGCATATTAATGATATCAACAACAATATACTCCATTCATTTCCTCATTGTCTCTGCTGGTATACATTTAAATGTTAATAGTTCTCCAAGAAGAGTAAGGATGGGTGAACATAAAGACCAAGCAAAGGGTCACGCATCCATTTCATCTCATAAAAAAATACCAAAGTACCACAACGCAAAAATTGTGCTGATTAAGCGCATACTCGAGTGTTTCACGTCTTGATAATTAGTGTATCAAAATCGAAATAATGAGAAATGTGATTCGGAAACAATGAAGCTTGGGTCATTGAAGAAGAAAGTAAAGTGTCAAAATACAAATCTGTTACGCCTCAAAGACGGCCTATCATAGGAGGGGGTGTCCGGAAAATTCCTTATCACTCATCTTGACTGATATCTATGCAGAAAATGAATCCAGAACATCTATCTCTAATTTCAAGGATTTAACATGGTAAACCCCACTATAAAGCGCACGGTTAAACTACAAAAAAAACGGTGAAGTCTTCATTAAAACAATAAATGAATATTGCTTATGTGAATCTTTTTAGAACAAAAATAATGGAACAGAATTAAAAAAGAACATGTTTCTAATGACCAACCAGAAAGATTACCATACTCTTTGGTATAGCAAGAAGCAGAATTTATGGCAATTATATATAGTAGGGCAATCAGTGGATGTGCAAAAATGTAAGGGTTCTGGTATTTCAGAAAGAGAAACTCCGTGCATTGCCCTAAGATTTAGTCTTCCATCTCTAGAAGTATCATTTCAGATGAAGGACAGTGTAGCCACTACTTATTTTATATGTCTCAGCAGCAGTAATAGAATAATAATAAATCTTTGGCTTAGTCGCATATAAAGCTTGTTATCATCTGACAAAGAGAATGATACATTTTGAAACAGTCCAAATTGTCATTTAGGAATACTAAAACTAAAAAGCAATATAGAATGTTTAGTTTGTAACCATTTAAAAAAGATTAGTAGAAAATTTTGACAATTCGAATATAGATTTTTAGATATTTACTAAATACAATATTCTTGGATATAAAAAAAGGTCAATGTCTTGACACATTTATATATCATTTTTTGTATACTTTATTTAAACTTTTGTACTCCAAATATTATATCTCACAGCACAATCAATTTCAAATGTCCCTGCTTTTAATGACTAATAACAATGAATAGGAAGCTAGTATAAAAACCAAAACTAACTCTTAAAGAAAAGGACAAGCAAATACAGACGGCTAATTCTTCGAATTGTGATAAACTCCAACAATCGAAACTGAAACTTTAGCAAAATTTTAATTCGCGCTTTTAATGGAACAATGACAAGCTATCGATTAGCCTTTGCAGACACCACATAACAATTAATTATGATGTCTTTTAATAACAACCAATGGCTCTTGAAGTTGTCATGGAACAAATAACAATGTATTCATTACTCCAACAAACATGAAATTAAAACCGGGAAAGTCATACCTTTGCCTAACAAATCACAAATAATGATGGCTCTCTGGCCGACTCTTATCAGAACTACTGCTCAATTATAAGTTTCGGTAGAGTGTAATTTGCACTCGGGCGTAATTATTTTCCAACGCCGGTGTATTTACTTCTCGCCAGTTGTTGCCAAGATTCGGTAATTTTGGTTTTCGTTGAGCTTTTTGGCGAGAGAGGAAGTTGTAATTGTACGGTGTCAGATTCATCTGGTTTTCAAAATTGGCGACAATTGAGAAGAAGAAACTTGACATCTGCCAAATCAATATATGCGAGTCTGTTTATTAGACGCAGATTTAAAACGGATATTAAATAACGAATAAAAGAGACAGTTGACCAATACTTTTAATCGATTTTAATGACAATTATAGTACGGTAGAATGCGCAAAAAGTGGAAACAAGTGAATAGTAAGAAGATATAGGAAATTTTCTGTTTTGTTCGCTGTTGATTGTGGTTAATTGGGACCGAGTAAATTTATAAACTTTTCAAAATATTCGGGATTGAAATGCTTACAATGAAATTTTCCCTTGTGTACATGTAACGTGCTTATGCATTATCTTAATGAATGAAAGAAATACTAGTGGAAATTACTCATTTAGCAAAAGGGGAATAAATTGTATCAAATCATCATTACTCATTAATTTTCATTAGTGCTCTGATACATTTTATTGTTCATCATTAATTTCTATACTTTTAAATTCCTTTTCTTCAAAAATTATTTTCCTTTATATTTAAAACGCAATTTTTTGTCAAATTTCCATCACAAAAGTATTTAAATATCTTTTTCAACGAACTCATTCGTTAACGGCAGATAATTACTATAGAAATACTCTTATTAAATGATTCTTTACACAAAATGATAATTGCCGATCTTTTTATAGATAATACTTAATATGATTTTAATCTATTTCAATTTCTGCTTGCAATTCTTTACATAATTAGGTAAATGATCAAATTTTAATCCTTAACTTTCTATACTTTAATCAATTTAAAAAAATGAATGAGTGAATTTAAAATGTATTTTATGATACAAAATTTTGCCTTTTTACTTTTGTGCTGCGTAAAGAAAGTTCTGAAGGTGAAATGGATTATTTTTAAAATACTATAACTGTAAAATTTATCTCACTATATCAAGTTATATTTCACTTTCCGTATTAAAAATACATAGCGCAGTGCCACCTATCGGCAAAATCTAAAACTAATTTTGAAGTTGTGTTCAAAGATTTACTGAATTTTCTAAGAATTGATTATTTGTTTCATTTTGCAATAGGAACAATTTTTCATCTCATAGTAAGAAAACCCTTGTATACAATTTAGTTTCTGATTAAAATCCTGAAATCAGTTTTATTAATCATTTATGCATAACGTCAATGTTGCTTAAAGAAGGAATATTCCAAACTCTTTTAAGAAAAAATATAATTAATTGATTACAAGCTAAAGCCTCACACAGAAAAACATTTCCATTGCCAAAACTCAAAGTTTATTTAACTTTTATTATTATTAGTTTAAAATATAACATTTCTTTTAAAATTAATTTATGCTGCTATAACTTGGTGGAAAATAGCTTGGTTGCAAAGGTGGATTAGATAACTAATCAAGGTTTGGTTAGTTTGTCGCTCAACGGTCATTTTTTGCACACGAGGACTAATTAGACCGGGATCTACGGTTTGAAGTGCATTTCGAACCTCTACAAACACCCACGCCCAAGGTGGGATTCGAACCCACGAACTGTTGAACTAAAGGTAAGAGCGCTAACCATTCAGCTGCCAGCTCGGATATCTAATCTAGCAGAAAACCATGGTGATATCTTGTGCAACTTCAAAAGTTGCATAGTGTTTATTGTTTCCTCAACTAATCGGGCCTGTTAGACAGAAGGGGACATAGCAACAACTTAAGCAAAAATATTTATAATAATTAAATCATCACATACTGCTAATTAGCTTTTTATTTCAATATTTTTATCAAACTAAAAAAGAGAAAATTAAATACAGTAAGACCCCGCTTAACGCTTTTCGTTTAGCGCTGTTTCGGTTTAGCGCTCTTTTATTTCAACCCAGGGATTCCAGTGTTTTTTTTTTTTTTTTTTTTTTTTTGGTTTGTCGCTCAACGGTCATTTTTTGCACACGAGGGCTAATTAGACCGGGACCTACAGTTTAAAGTGGATTACGAACCACTACAAATATCCATGCCCAAGGTGGGATTCGAACTCACGAACTGTTGAACCGAAGGCAAGAGCGCTAACCATTCGGCTGCCAGCTCGGCCGGGGATTCCACGAAATCGCTCGCAAAATACGGGGATTCCACGAAATATTATGCAGCGATAGGGTTCAAATACATATCCGAAAGAGTGTACTTGTGTTTCTTGTTTGGTGTGGTATTGTACAGATATATTTTTATTATTGGAAACATTTTTTGACATTATTGTAAGTAGGTATTAATTTACATATTTAATACTATATTACAGTGTCAAATATTTTGATCTTTAGTTTTTACTAGGGTGATAATGAAAAAGAAAAGAAAGCAACCAGAAAAAGCATTTCACTCAAAACTAAAATGGAAGTAATTAGAAGATTAGATTCTGGTGAACGTCAAACTCTAATTAGTGCTTCATTGAATTTGCCAACTTCAACAATAAGGACCATCATGAAGAATAAAGAAAAAATACTGACATTGGCAACTACAACTACGTCAAGCTCTGCAACTAGAATTACCCGTTCTAGAAATAATATCATAGAGGAAATGGAAAAACGACTGTCTATATGGATTGACGACGGAATTGACCGCAATATGCCATTAAGCCAATCTATCATAATGGAAAAAGCTAGAAGAATTTTTAATTATATTCAGGCTGAGACAATTGACACAAGTGAAACTTTCGTTGTTAGTCGAGGATGGTTTAATAGATTTAAACATCGAAATAACCTTCACAACATAAAGATAACAGGAGGAGCAGCAAGTGGTGATACAAAAGCGGCGGCTGAATTTCCAGCGATATTAAAAAAATAATTGAAGAAGGAAACTATCCTCCAGAATTGGTTTTTAATATTGATGAAACAGGCTTGTTTTGGAAAAGAATGCCGAAACGAACATTTCTATCCCGTGAAGAGAAACGGGCACCAGGATTTAAAGCTGCAAAAGATCGTTTAACCCTTCTACTAGGTTTTAACGCAAGCGGAGATTTTAAATTAAAACCATTACTAATTTACCATTCCAAAAACCCAAGAGCGATGAAAGGCATATCTAAATCAATTTTACCTGTAATTTGGGAGTCTAATAAAAAATCATGGATAACTGCGAAAATTTTCCAGGATTGGTTCACTGAACATTTCTGCCCGTCTGTTAAACGTTGCGAAATTAAAAAACTTGAACAAAAAGCACTTCTGTTAATTGATAATGCTCCAAGCCACCCAACAAATTTATTAGACTTAACTACATGCATTCCAGTCGAAGTGGTTTTCTTGCCGCCTAACACAACTGCCTTAATTCAACCAATGGACCAAGGAGTTATATCAAATTTTAAGGCTTATTACTTGCGGTGACCTTTAAACAAATGTTTGAAAAAATAGACGGAGAAGAGAACCAGTCCATAAGAGAATTTTGGAAAAACATCATGAATCCTGTAGAAAACATAGGCCTTTCCTGGAATGAGGTAACAGAAAGATCTTTGAAAGGAGTATGGAAGAATATTTGGCCGGATTTAAGTAAGAGCGATGACGTTGGACACTCTGTCGATGTGGATTAAATAGTGGAAGGGATAGTGAAATTGTCGAAGCAAACCGGTTTTGAAGGGGTAAATGTGGAAGATGTCGAAGAAATAATTCAAGAAGCAGCGGCTAGTCTTTCTAATGATGAGCTCAAGGAATTAACTGAACAAGAAGAAAACAAAAATGTTGACAGCAGTGATTCAGAAGAACAGCAAAAAGAACTTTCGATGGCGTTTGTAAAAAGGAGTCTGTCTACCATAACTGAAATAATGGATCAATTCATTGAAAATGATCCGAATTTTGACAGGAGCTCAAAAGTAAGGCGTGGTGTTGGAGATGCTCTATCCGTTTATGAAGAATTTTTAAGAGAACAACGCAAAAGAAAAAGGCATACAACATTAGATGCTTTTGTCACAAAAAGGCAGAACACTGAAAACTCGGAAGGCTAACTAAATATGACTGACTTAGAATTTTATTTGTTTTTTTTAAGAATATTCGTTTTGTTATTTACATTTTGTTTTTATTTTTGCAAGAAATAATAATGTGGTATTAATTTGGGCTTTAAGAAATAAATGTTTGGTTTTATTTTTATTAAAAAAACATACTTTTTAAATTTAATACCTAACCAATTTCCTAGCCATCTTCCCCTAACCCCAATATTTACATGTAAAGATAGCCTCGTTTAGCGCTGTTTCGCATTACGCTTTACTTTGATGGAACGTATCCCCCGCGTTAAGCGGGGTCTTACTGTACATCTATATAATATGAAAAATAAAAGTTATTTTATTGATACAATTTTACTACAAATATTTAAAGTATAATGTATGAGAGAATATTACGAAATGAAATATTTTAAAATCCGGCCGGGATTTGAACTCCCTACCTTCCAACCATTAGAGTGACACCCTAACCAACTAGGCAACTGTGACTTTGTGAAATCTGAAGTAGGATTCGAACAAGCAAAGATTCAACTGAATATTAGAATACCGACCATTAAACTACGACACCCACACACACACACATATATATATATAAAAGTAGGGTAGATTTGCCGGTTCTAGAACAGCGGCAGCACCTGCGACACGGTTGAGTTGAGTTGAGTTGTTTTTATGATGTTGCTAAATTGAGTTGTTTTTTCCTGCTGATTAGTTCAGTTGTTTTTATCCTAATGCTGAGATGAGTTGTTTTTCTTCCTGATTATAAGTTTAGTTGTTTTTTCCTGCTGTTCAGTTTTGGTTTTGATTTCTTTGTTGTTAAGTTTTGGTCAAGACCAAAACTCAGCAGCAGGAATGAAAACAACTAAACTCAGCAGCAGGAAAAACAACTAAACACAGCAGCAGGAAAAAACAACTAAACTCTGCAGCAGGAGAAAAAACTCAACTCAGCAACAGGAGAAAAACAACTCAGCTCAACTCGACCGTGCCAACGGTGCTGCCGCTGCTCTAGAACCGGCAATTTACCCTACTCACGTCTCACAGCGTTTACCGCTGCATTAAATTCCATTAATAATTAGTTACTTAACCATCCTTTTCAGTGCTATTATAATCTTCAGATTTAATTCAAAAAATCAATGTTTTCCTTATTTTTGTTAATTTACACGAAATCTCACAGATAATTTTCCTCTTTTAATCATCAAAAAACTAGCGAGAAGAAAATATCTTTTTAACGAGTTGATATATGTTTCTCCAACAATACAAAAAAAAGAAATTCGAGATTATTATTTTGAAATTTCCTTTCCAAGACCGATTTCGGCAACTTTATTAAAATAGGATTATCCGATTTCTTATTTCAAATTAGCCAATCACAAGTTGTTTTTTTTTTCTTCTCAATTTAATAATTCGAAATTGAGTTTCCATTCCTTGGAGACATTGTTAGAACTAAGAAAATTTGTTAAAAAGACACCTAATCAAATTCTAGATCAGAGTATATGCTTTCGCAGCAACACGAGTGGCCATTTTTCTTATAAAAGAAACAGAAGATATCTTCAAATTGGATTTCTAATTTACCAACCAATTTCTGCGACGTTTTATACACATATTTTTTTACCGTTTGATCTATTTTCAATAATAGTTTATTCAAAGAGCAAACCTCTTGGTAAAATTTGATCAGGTTCCAAATTTTTAAGGAAAAAAAGATTTATGTTTGACAAAGAAAGTAATTTCCTTTTTGAAATATTTTTTTTCTTACAGAAAAAATGCAATTAATTTTTTTTTCAAGAACTATCATTTGTTATCGAATGTAAAGATACGGATTTTTTTCTGGTTATTTATTTTTCTATTTTCTGATAAAAGATGAAAATAAACATGAATTATCTGTCCTTATGAGTTAGTTTCCAAGGCTGTCTGATTGATAGTGAATGTGATATATTCCTTTAAGGCTATTGCTATATAAGGAGTTTATTTTATTTTCATTTTCATTTAATGCTACTTTTTGTCACTATTCCAAAGTACTTTACATGATTATACATTAGTATAAGAAATTTATACATGAAAAATATAGACGTATATATTTTAGAACTCAGAATATATATATATATATATATATATATATATATATATATATATATATATATATATATATATATATATATATATATATATATATATATATATATATAGCCTTGGTAATAAAAAACATTCATTTTGTAGATTTGAAGTATTCTATTTTCCACATTCAAACTGTTTTAAGAACACATAAAAGAATTTTATAATGTCAGACGCGATATTTGACCAATGATTCTAGTTTTATATTTTAAAATCGACTTTAAAATTCAACTTTTTGCCAATTCTTTCTTTCTAGAACGTTAACAGGATATCATAGTTTTTAGATTATGAATGGAGAAATTTTTTCTTAACCAATCCATGATGAATAGTTGTCGCAAAATGTAAGTTAGGAGAATAATGGATGGAAGAATGAATGATTCATTATTTCCATGACGTTTGTTAGTTAAAAAAAAACGCTCCGTTTGCGTATATTATAAAGAAAATATTCAATATATCATATTCAAATGAATTTGAGTAAGGTGTTATTCCCATGACAGAAAACAATATCGCGCATCTACAAGGCATGGAATCATTGAGGTCGTCGAGGAGGGCTTGAAGTAAGCAGTATTCTACTTTATTTCAGTAGAAGACATCTTCTCAGAGGCTGAATTGTTGCTGATGGAGATAGCGGATTAACAGTCGTTTTTCTTAGAATGTCTTAAATATGTTCTATTAAGTTTGTCTAAGAGATTTGTAGTTTAATCCAATTGAAGGATATCGCCTTCTTCAGAAAGAAATGGTCCATTGATTGTCATAATAGGTTCAGGTATTCAGGCATCTGGAGGTCGTCGAGCTTGAAGTAAGCAGTAACCTAACGTCATATCAGTAGAAGACATCTTCAGAGCTGAATTGTTGCTGATGGAGATAGACGATTAACAGTCGTTTTTCTTAGAATGTCTGAAATATGTTCTATTAAGTTTGTCTAAGAGATTTGTAGTTTAATCCATTTGAAGGATATCGCCTTCTTCAGAAAGAAATGGTCCATTGATTGTCATAATAGGTTCAGGCATTATTCAGGCATCTGGAGGTCGTCAAGGAGGGCTTGAAGTAAGCAGTAACCTAACGTCATATCAGTAGAAGACATCTCAGAGGCTGAATTGTTGCTGATGGAGATAGACGATTAACAGTCATTTCTCTTAGAATGTCTTAAATATGTTCTATTAAGTTTGTCTAAGAGATTTGTATTTGGTTGTCAAAATGCGTTCAGGCATTATTATCTGTAAAATTAGATTTTCTGCAGTATGGGGAAAAATAAAAAACTAGAATTTCTCATCTCAATATCACTTCAAATATCAGATTTCTGCATATTTCTATTGATGTACAGGTAGGTGACGCCTTTAATAGGGATACCAACGTAGACCAGGACGCAATTTCTCCAAATCAGACATTTCCCTTACCAGGTTAGTCTAGGGTTACTTTATTATCCCATACAAGCTTACCCAAGTTTATAAGGTAGATAATTTAGGATAGGATTGTATGGAAGAATCGTGGATGCAAGGTCCCTTAATTTTTTCAGAAGATAAGCCACTTATTATTAGGAAATATTCTAAAATCATAATCATTCTGATAATGTTATTTTTGTCTCTATCAGAGTCTGCGTGAGATGATATCTAAGATCATGCGTTAATACAATTTTGGTTACAATTGCAGGATTGTTTCCAAAACGCTATTCTTATCAATCCTTTACCACTTCAAAAAATTTACTTTAGTATCTCTCGTGTATTTTAAGTTGAATAACGTTTTAAGTACATTTCACTTATATTATTTTTTCAATATAAGTTTTTAATATGTTACCAAATGTAGATTCTTAACTAGATTTTGACAATTTTTTAGCAATTCTCTTTATAGAATTATTAGATCATAACAACTTCAACAATCAAAGACTATCAGAAAACATAGAAAAATGCCTTTAAACATGAAAATTCACAATTACCAAATAATTTTCGATAAGCTAATTGCATTTTTTAAAGTCATTTATGGTATTTTTGTCTTGGTTAGCCTGACTAATGTTATGATATCAGACGCAATCCTGAGACAGGACATTGTAATTCTAAATTATGCTTGAGTGACGAGGTCGAAACCTGAGCCGGCAACTTTTTCTTTAAACTCATATTCCATACTACCGATCGAGAACTACATGCTCCTGCGGTGAAAGCTTATTCAATTCTTTACCACAGTCAAATGAGAAAATTAAACTAGTACACAAGTGAACAGACATGATATCTTCTGTTATGAATTTAATGATTTAATACACAAAGAACGGATTTTGAAGTTGTCAAAAAATATGCAATCCTCTTTATCTCGAAAGTAATGATTTCATGAAAAAATAAATTCTTAAATTCAAGTAAATAATTGTTGTTACTAATGACGCATAGACAAGCCAAGCTCGCCATACCTTGGCTATGCGAATTTAAGGCGATTGGGAGCATCTTTCGTTTCAATCAGAGCACCATGAAGGTGAAAGTACGACTTTTCTCTACACACATGCCATAGGTACCCGTTTATAGGGTAGGCAACCCTTCACACCTCATTTATACAAGGAAAGGACAAAGACAGGATAGATAGAGAGAGAAAGTACATCCATGCCCTAACCGGGATTCGAACTCAGGACTTCCTTATCCGCAGTCAGGCACGCTGACCACTAGACAAGTTGGGCAGATGAAAATAATATAAACCCTTATGATTATTACATTATTTTATTTATTCTAAAATTGATTATTTCCGGTTACCTATAAAGAATTTATTTTAACTCATAAGAGGAGATTTATAAGATTTTAAATTCCAGATATATTCGATTTACCAATCGAATAAATATCGAGTAAAAAAAGTAACTATTGATAAAATAACGAATATATTGAATAAAAAAGTAACTATTGATAAAATAACAAGAAAATGAAGTGAATAACCATAACAAATGGTGTTAAATTACACCATCAAACTGAGAGGGGGAAAATAAAATCGAGGGGGAATTCGTCTGTAAGGGGATTCCCCGTCTTCCGAACATCCCTCGTATCCGTCGGAAATATGAAGAGACCGTTAAGACCTTTCCAAGAACCATTCACTAAATTTTGCTTTTCGTCTGGGTAGTCTGGGAAAGAGAAAAAAAATTGAAACCACTGAGCGCAGACGGGATGTTCTTAAATTTCTTTCCCATGAAATTTTCCAGCTAAGCTTGAAGTTGCTCCATAAATTGCGGAACAACTCAAACGCTAAAATGACGTTTTACTGGACAAATAAAAAAAATTAATGTTTTTTTTAACTTCTTTTATGTATTTTTTAAATAAAATATTGAGATTTAATATTGATTTACGTATCGATTTCCGTTTTGTTTGATTTGAAAAAAGAATTAAATGAAAAATAATAATTTTTGCTTATTAGAAAATAAACATGTTAGATCGTGGGTTCCCAAAATTTTTTTCTCGTGGACCACTTTCAATGTTTAACTATTTTCGGTAGACCCCCTGCTGCTGCATTTCTACTGTATTCTCAAAACTCTTAAAAAATATCACCCTAAATTGGGGGTGTTAAGAAGAAAAAAAAGTAGCACATTTTCTTGTGTCCAATTTATTAAAATTATACTTGTGGTTATACAAAATTATAAACATTTATTATTACAAACAATCAACGATTGACAAAAAATCAACAATGAACTCCAAAATGTAAATCAACAATAAAAATAGTCATATTTTTAATGAGACGGCGGGCATATTTTTAACGCACGGGCGGTACTTTGCCAGTCTCGACATGTGGTGTACACTTGTACCATTATCCATTGTTCTATTCATTTCTGTGTCTGAACTGAGTCTCGAATATTTTTGAGTATCTACCTAGTGAATGATTCTACCTGCCTACGTTGATGATGTAAATCCAAGTCAAAATTTTTGTTCTTTATTATGAAAACCAGAAAATTTGGGACCCCCACTTACAGCTTGGGAAGCCCTGTTTTCTTTTCACATCTACGTGGACCCCCATGTGTTCTCCTATGGACTACTGGGGGCCCACCTGGACCACTTTGGGAACCTATGTGTTAGATTATTATTATACATTTTTGGATGTGCATATTTCTACAGATTTGAAATTATTAAACATAGGTAAACCCTTTGTAACTTTCGGCAACAATCAAATGACGTGGTCGACACCTAAGGTGACGCATTCCGGTTCAAGTTAACATACCCTCTTAGAGGATGGTGTGAATTAATTTGTTTATTGAAAAATTCATTGAAATCTGTTGCAGAGATTTTAAAATTTGTTACAAATATTGTAAATGGATGGCAGTTTTCATTTTAATCTTAATATATATTCGAGAAACTAGATATGGCGTTGATATTGTATTTCTTAGGTAGTTGTTATAATCGGAGCGAAATCCTTTCCATTATGAATATCGCACAAATATTTGCATTATGTAGATTTAGAACAAAGCGGCACCTATTGACAAAATTTGCAACTAATTTTGAAATTTATTTTTGAGATTTATATTTTTTTCTTAATAAGGGCACCATTTATATTGCTTCATCTTTTTTAAGTATTAATCATTGTATCTTTTCGATGATAATCAAAAATAAGCAAAAAACATCATAAATAAAATTATTAGAGCAACAAAAATAATAGCGTAAACATGTAAAAAATATTTCTATTCTGGAAAAGGGCTTATTTAGCTTAGTGCTTGCCAATTTAATTTTCTTATTATCCAAGCCTTCTTTTTTCTTTTTGAAAAATTAGTACTATGGAATAAAAACCTAACTTCTCTATAACATATATATTCTAAGGTACTATAGCATAATTCCATTATAGTATTCAAAAACTCTATAACACATATACACTTTCATTTACTTTAGTTGAAATTTAATAATCAATGAATTTAACTTTAAAACTTTTATATACACTTACAAACACGTATAAGTTAAAATGAGCAGAGCACATTTTAAAGATTTTACTTGTCGTTATGTTAATTACTATAGCAATAACACTTATTTAATAATATTTAAATAAAAACATCTGTAAAAAAATAACTTCAAATAAAAAAAAATTTATAAATTTTTTATCATCTGTATTAAAAGTACTAATTTTAAAAATCGGAATACTATTTATTGCGCAAAAAAATGCATAATAAACTATTCATTGATATAAATGAAGTTTCAATTCGGTAAGGCTGTAAACATGAAAATAATAAAAATCTTTAAAAAATATAAATAGATAATTAATACAATATAAATAAATTAAGTTTTATGAAAAGAAAATCCTACGATTTTAATTAAGGAAAGAATATTTTTGATACTTCAATATTAATATATATTTGAATTCAACTTTGGTACTTATACATTCTGTTTTAATTAAATTAAATAATAAAAAGGAATTGAATAAATTTACAAGTACCTTTTTGTGAAAATAAGCACATTTCTTACCTGAAAAGGAAAGAGAAACTTTAATTAATTACAAAATACAGTTTATTTTGAATCAAAATACTGTAAAATCTATTTTGAATTAAGCAATTCTTGAAAATACAATAAGAAATCACTTAAATTATATTATTTAAATAAAAATGTAAATAATAATGCAACAATTTAATTACTATAAACATTTATTGTTTTCCTATTTATAATTATAAAGACAGTCAGATAAATTAATTTGACTATCAACAAAAAATAATTTTCGGCATAGATGATTTGCACACAGGTTTGGTTTGTAACTGTATTGCAAAATTGTGTCTGACTATTTCTTACTATATTTTGTTATTTTTTATCAATCATAGTAAAACTTAATTTTGAAACGTATCGTTGATCAAATGTTTTTACTCGTTTACTGCTTTTTTGTCACAAATTTAATTGATTTTAATAATTCCAGCAACAATCAGTAATTGGAAACATCCAAAACACTATATTTTTATTCAAGAAGAACTTAATTCTTGAATATTATTATATTCAAGAGTATATCATAAATTCAAGTATAACATTATATTCAAGTATAACATAAAATATAAATATTTTTATTCAGCTAATGTTCACAATATTTGATTAAAGACATAAATATATCATTCAAGTGAATCTAATTGTCATAATTTATAATTAACTTATATATATATATATATATATATATATATATATATATATATATATATATATATATATATATATATATATATATATATATGTGTGTGTATATATATATATATATATATATATGTGTGTGTGTGTGTGTATATATATATATATATATATATATGTGTGTGTGTGTGTATGTATATATATATATATATATATATATATATATATATCACTACATACTCAAATTAATGTGATGAGCAATTTTAAGATAATAATAATCAAAATACACAAAACTTAATTCTAAAATGTAAGACAAAATGTTAATATTTAAAAAGAAATAAATTAAATAATGCTGATGTCTCTTAAATCTCTTTTGAATTTTCAAAACACATAAAAAAATGAATGCATTATCAAAAAAATATTTTAATATTTTTAAGTACTAAGAAGATCGAATCAGTTGATTTAATTGATTTCCTTTTATAGTTCATTCATACAATTATTTATAATATCAATATTTTTAACACCTAATTAGTTTTAATCTCCTAAATTTACAAAAATGTTTCTGATTTCTTTTTTTTTTCTTTTTTTTATAACCATTTTTTTTTAATTTATACAAAATATGAAAAATGATTTTTACTTCAATTATTTGCCAAAAAATTAAAATGATGTAAATTTTTAAGCAAGAAATAATATTATAAAAAATGATTCCTGTTATCTATTATTCAGACGATTATTTAAATTACAAGTGTTAAATATGTTATTTTTAAACTCCCTCAAACGTATTTTTTATCATTGCTTTGAGTTAACATTTATTATTTCTTTAAAACATAAAAATAGATTTTTAATTCAGAACTCAAGCACTAAACATAAGATTTAAAATAATTTTTATCGTGTAATAAAGTAAATATACAAAACATAAAGTAATAAATTTACTTAAAATAATAAATTAGGTACTAACTTCTTTTAGTAAACTTTCTTATTTTTCATCAACGAAATTATAATTCACTTGTGATTCTCTGTATTTCAAAAGGTATTTTAAAATTTTCTATGATAGTTATACATATTAACAGAAATAAATAACTTTAAAAATTTATGATAGAAATAATGTGAATCAGTATCTTCATATTCTAGATTTTTCTTTTCTTTTACATCTCTTGTTAAACATATGTACATACTCTAGCCAATGGAATGGAAGATCAGTATTTTATAACCAATTTTTTGCCCAAATAGCAATTCTTTTTTTTGGGAGGATGGAGTCTACAAAATTCAGAATTACATTTATGTCCAAAGTATACAACGCGTTGGGTATGCAGCATCAAAGAAAGATTTTTTTTTTTTGTAATTTGCAACCCTTTTTTATCCAATTTACCAGATCTAAAAAGATTTTGTTATTTAGATGGAAGAGGAGAGCACTGTCAGATATGTCTTCCCTCCATTCCACTATTTTCAACGTAATTAAGATCCGGATTCTGTAGTGTCCAGCAAAGATGTTGGAAGTCAGATTGATATTCAGAAAATCAATTGTGGCACAATGTATGGTTGGATAATGGTCCTTCAGCTATCCGTCGCCAACCCAGTGAAAATGAAACTTTGCAGTTGATGTAACTAGAACTCTTATGGCTGTGCTTGCTTTTACCCTCACGGAGCACTACAGTATTACTTCCATGACTGCAATACTCAACCTGTATCGTGATACTCCCACAATGTAATTACGGCAAGATATCCGTCAAGGTTTTCATGGAATTTAACGTCTTCCTCTAGTTCAAATAATACGTAACGTAATTCATCCAAAAGTGTACCCGCTTCCAATCCTCAGGTGTCCAGTGTCTTTTCTCCTGACAACACTGTAAACAGTGTTTGCATTTCAGACAGGTATGAGTGGTTTCCTCACCTCACCCACACAATTGCAGAGGATAGAATTGAAGAAAATAGGAAGGGTAGGACTGCACCTTTCTATGCATTCCTATCCTCTGCAATTCTTTGCTCATGATATAAGCTTAAATCTGTTGCGAGGAGTCTCGGTTGACTATTTTCGCCATATCAAGCACAGTAAAGTCCCTCTTCTGCCATATGATTCATCAGAGATGATGCTGATCATGCTTTTGGAAACTATGCTCGAACCTCTATTACATCTTCTAGACAAGAACTGCAGGTTCCAAGTCCAACCTTTGAAAACTTTTGATATATGTTGCGAAAGGCAACATCTCTCCAATCAATTAATACTAACTGAAGATGACGTCATTTAGTGTCAGTATATTTAAGGCATTGTCATTTAACGACAGTGCATTTAAGACATTGTCATTTAATATTAGTACCAGGGTTCGATTCCCAATGCCGCAAAAGACCCACTGAATACATGAAATATAAGTGCTCGTTAAATCCGTAGAATAGAAAATCTTGTGGTCTGTCGTTGAGCAGTTGCCACGGGTTTTATGGTCTGGAAAAAATTTCCTCCCCTTCAGATCAATATCAAAATTGGAGTGGATCCTCTGGTGGTGCCATCTATCGGAGTAGTCTTAAGGCAAAGTCGTACTTTCACTTCCTTGATGTATTGGTTAAACGAAAGACGCACCCTACTGACTTAAATTAACATAGCAGAGTGAGCTGGGCTTGTCCAAGTGTTATAAGTAACAACAATGTTAGTACATTTAAGTCTTTGTCATTTAATGCTAGTATATTTAAGACCTTGTCCTTTAAGTATATTTAAGACATTATCATTTAATGCTAGTATATTTAAGACCTTTTCGTTTAGGTATATCAAAGAGATTGTCATTTAATGCTTATATATTTAAGACATTTTGAGGTATATTTTGTTGCTTTCTCTGTTTAATGCAATTATGTATAGGATTGTTCTTCATAATAAATGTGTTTATGTGTCACAATTCTAAGAGGACGACCGAAGTTTCAATGGCGTGACTGCCTTGAAAACGACCAAAAAACACTAAAAGTAACAAACTGGATGACCTTATCTAAAAATAGGGGATCCTGGTATGTTCTTCTGAGGAAGGCAAAGGCCCACCCTGGGCTGTAAAGTCTATGAAGAAGAAGAAGATGTGTCACAACCCATATTTTTATTTAGTTTCAATCTATTTTAATGAGCTAAAGACAGACATCCATTATATATCAGCCCTGCTTTAATATCTCAAAGATGAACAATAAGGAGGTTGCATCAATATGGTTGACTTTGAGAATCCAGAGAGATTTGCTGTCCTCGAAATCCAGGCTTCTGCTAAATGGGGACGGTGAAATCTCCGTCATTTCCCACATTTTACATCATTCATTGCGAAATTCACTTCTACTTCTTTCTTATGTTATATTTCTAACGATATGTAACCAACCCATGACATAAAATTAATTTATGCACTATCAAACATATCGATGAAAATCGCAGAGTTTTGCTTCACTAATCAGTGTATGCAGTATGTATATGCTCAAGACGGTTTCTTAATATTCCAAATATTAAAACAACTGAAATAAAACACGTATTGTGATTCATATAACCAATTTTTGGAATATTTCCAGTTGCAGAAAAAAAAAACAGATGCATTTTTGGATTCTATGCTTTTTTATTTTATTTTTTAATATTGATTAAAATTAAGATAACCACAAAAAACCTTTTTTATAAATTGCAAAACATTCGTATCATAAGAAAAGTAAAACCATTACAAATTTATAAAAATATATTTTTTTTTAGTAAATGTGTTTTATATTAGCGAATTTATCACTTTAAGGGAATATCTATCGATTGCCGATTATATCTTTAATTTATTTAAATAATAATTAATTAAATAAAAATGTATAAATCCTTTCAAAATTATATAAATTTATATGATAATTGAATAAAAATCTTAGCTTTTTCAGATTTTTACTCATTTCCAAAAAAAAAATTAATACTTTTAAATGTATTAAACAATGCAAATTAAATACACTATCATTTTATAACTAATTATGTGTGATAAGTCCAGTGATACTATAGAATAAAACATATTTTTACAATATTTCTATCTCTAATCCCATTAAAAATGTTTTTTTTTTTCAGAATTTTTCCATGTATGATAGCTTTTTTAATTTACGCCAAACCTGAAAAAGAAAAATGATTCAGTATTTAATCGATATGCGTGAGACTTGAAAACGATTTTGAGTGTCCAAAAGAGAAACTACAGTAGATGAATATGGTAAAAATAAAAAAAATAATAAAAAACCTACCGAAAGAAAAAAAAAAATTGCGGGAGATCGAAAATTTCAGAAATAATAACAATGTAAAAAATTTTCTAAAATCTTTCAAAAAATGATTGATGTGAACTCTTTATCATTTCAGTTATTTTTATTCAAGTGATCTTTACTTTTTATTATTTTTTGCCTTTATATTCTCATTTGAGCTGATATCTCTACGTCTTTATCGAAGCATTTAAAAGGAATATATTTTAATTCTCCTCTTTTCGCCAAAAGTATTGGCACAAGGCCTAAAAAAAAAAATTTTGGACTACTTTTAGAACACTTCTCGTATCGATAAACGATAATGATGAATTAGTAGCTTGTGTGATCGATACATGGGCACTGATATATCGATATCAAGAAACGTTGAGCCGCGCGAAGATATTATTATGCTCCTGACGTTGAGACAAGAATGAAAACAGTTATCGATGATCATAATATAATTGTACGAACGTCAGTCAGTATCGATATTTCGATATTTGCGGAAAGTTTTCGTAATGATTTGAAAGTGCAAATGAGTTATGGTGTGTTTGGGATATATCAATCAAGGAAATATTCTATTTTTGAGCTCTAGTGCGTGTTTACTTTGGGCGAAAATATTTCCCACACACACACTCAGGTTAAATATATAATTAATAACTTAGGTATAAATGATCGCGCTAAATTGGAAAATATAAATATATTTTCTAAGAGGCAAATGAAAATCAGCTTTTACTCGATATTTTTTATTAGTTTATTTTAATCTAATTTTTAAAAATTACAAACAAGGATATTTTAAACAAAATATTAGCTATAATTGTCTTTTTATAATCAATTAATTAACTTATTAACTTAAATTATATTATAATTTAAATTATATTATTAATTAGTTTTTAAAACTTATTTGTGCTAAATTCATCTGAAATTTATTTGGTAACATTTAAGTTATATTTATTAATATAGTATTATAATTGATAAATATTTATTGTTTGTTGTTGTCGTGTGCCAGCCAGGCTGGCAATATGGGGTGCGCTGCTTCACTTTTCCAACTGAACCCTAATTTGGTGCGGAGTCCGACTTCCTCAGTACACACATGCTATAGGAACCCGTTTCTAGGGTAGGTAACCATTCACACCTCATTCATACAAGGAAAGGACAAAGACAGGATAGATAGAGAGAGAAAAAGTACATCCCTGCCTGAACCGGAATTCGAACCCAGGACCTAACTATCCGCAGTCAGACACGCTGACCACTAGACAAGTTGGTCGGCTTGAATAAGATTGAAAAGTAAATTTTCTCTCACAACATAGTGAATTTTCTTACAAAAGCAAACAAATTGAAATTACATTTTCTATGCAATATTATCAAATGCCCAGTTTGAGATGCAAAGTTACTATTAATCGATAATTTTGAAAGAAAGCGATAAAATGATTAAGAAGTCTCAGATGAGACTTCCAGTAAAAATTATATAAATTATTCATTTTATACAATAACTTATATTTATGTAGCACTGGGATTTCAGGAAATAGTTTGTGATGTGAAACTTTTTATTTAATGATTTATTAAAGTGAGATCGTAACTTATTCAAAGAGTGCTTTGTTCTTTTTAAATTATTTTATTCTTCTTATGTGTGCAATTCATTAATGAAGTGAATGATATCGGCTTATACTGAAAGTTTTATAACAAAAAAAGCTCTTAATAAAATTAGAAGAAAGCATGAAATGTATTTAATGTATAATTTGGGTAATCTTATAATCATGCAGTACTTTGTAAATGTTTCAATAATTAAAAATTTTTCTTTAAAGAACGTTTCTATAAAATTTTAATTCCTCGAATTTAAAGGCAACAAATTTCTACTTTATTTGCAAACATATAATCTGATGTGTAAATAATATTTAAAAAAAAACGCAATAGCGAATTGAATAATTAAAAAAAAAAACTTTCAATCTTTTTTTCATCAATAATAGAAATATTCATACTTTAATTCCAAAAGGTATGTGTGAAAGAAAAGTTATTAATGAAGATTTTTTTATTTAAGAAACAAATAATTTTTTACAACAAGCAAATTGAATGTTTTTTTTTTTTTTTGTTTTCAATGATCGCTAAATTTAATCCCTATTTATTTCTAAATGATAACTTACGTGAAGATAAAAAATTATTATTTTTATGTTTTTATTGATAAATTTGCGTTTGAAATAAATTATTTTAAGATTTTTGCAAATTTATCATGAAATGGATAGCTTTATTTATTTATTTATTTTTATTATTTGATTAAAAATCTAATATTTTTCTCTTTTCTATGATAGTTAATAAGCATTTTGATGCTAAATGTTAATTCCTGCATTTATTATTGTTTGTTTATGTTTAATAAATGAAAAATTTCTTTTTGCAAAACATCCTGAAATCTTTTTAGAAATTTATTATATTATTTTTTATATGAAAACGGATAAAATTGTTTCATTAAAAAGAATCAACATATAAACTTTTTTTTTTCTTTTCAACCGCAGTAAATTCCTTTCTTTGTGTATGTGTTCCATATAATTTTTATCTTTGTAAATAAGAATTCATTATTTTTTATATAAGAGATGAATAAATTCATTTTTTTACCAACAATTTTTCTTTTTCAAGTATGATAAATATAATCCTATTCTAATTAATTATAAACGATAATTTATATGTTAACGAAAATTAATTATTTGTCCATTATTGTTGAAGAGAAATGAATGCATATATTTTTATAAATATTCTGTAAATTTTCCACCCATTTAAACGATATCCATTTATTTCTATTTTGAATCTTAATGATAATTTATATACAAACGAACACCTTCAATTTTCTTAGTTTTACTTTCGAAGTGAATAAATTTATTTTTTAGTATAAAACTATCTATTTTTTTTTTCTATAAAGATTGCAAACTTATTTACATTTTGACTCCACATTTCAATTTATATGATTATTCATTTTATTCTATTTTGATCCAAGATATGTAGATCAAACACTATGTACTTTTTATGCTTATAAAATAGATAAATTAATTTTCTTGAAGGGAAAACAATCCATTAAGTTTTTCGCCGTTTAACGACGTCAGATTCGTTTTTTTTATTTTAATTCCAAACGATAAATCATACCGATACAAAAATTGTATATTATTTTACATCCCCAAAAGAGATAATTTATCTTTATCTTATTTTTTTTATGATTTAGCTATGACAATCAAATAATTCGCTAGTAAATGTTGCAGACAAAGAAATATTTATGTATTTTATCAACTGTTTTTTTGGCAACTGTAAGACACTAGATTTGAAATTCAAAAAATAGGAGAACATAAATAGTGTGTGATTTTATGGAGTTCTCCTATTTTTTGAATTTACTAACTATTCCTATTTTTTGAATTTACTACTTAGATTTTAATAAACATTTATTAGATTGCAACAATAATGATAAAAAAACACGAAATGAATTCTCGGTATGTGGAAACCAGTAACAATGGGACATATTAAAAAACATAAAAAATGTTCTTTAATTAGATACTCAACGTAACTAACAACATTCGAAGGACACATCTGTGTTCCACAGTAATTACGCAGAAGAATCTAGTTAGGAACAGAATGAATTGTTATTATATGCAATAAATACCCATCCTCGCGAAACAGGAAGATGGGATTTTAGCCAGAATGTCAAGGGAAACGAAAGAAACGAATAATAATGTATATACAAAGTTTCCCAGAAAAACCAGACGATAGTCTAGACACAGAAACTCGGACATGCTTTCACGAGGGAGGGAGTTCGGAGTCAATGTCAAGGTTACAGTGAAAGAAGGTCACCGGAATAAAATAGGAGTGACGCACACCGGGTGCTTAGGGGGTCTGAGTCCGGTAAGTCTTCGATTTTTCTTATGACAGATCGAAATCCACCCTGACAGAAACGCTAAGTATAGCTGATTATTTTTTTAAAACTTAAGGTACGAGAAAAATAATGTTAAGTACAATTTTTAAGAAATTTAAATATACTTTTAGGGGTTTACTGGTTCAAATTATTATAAGGAAACAATGTATATAAGATTAGCAATGGGACTCAAATTTAAAAATTCTGAGCATTTTTTTTTTCAAAAACATGATGTTTGTTATTAATGTATGTGATAATTATAATAATAACGTAACTTGATTGCCTCTTTTTTAGTATATTATAAACATGTATATTTGCAAGATGCCATGAGTTCGATACCGTATGCAACAGCAGCCCAACGAGCATGGCTTAGGATATAAAATTAAAGAGCGTTTTTAGAAGTGTGATCAATGAAGTATCTGAATCCAGAAATGGCATGTTACAGCGTTTTGAGATATAAATCCCTTCTCTGATTACCGCATCATCAAAATTACACCCATATCTGGCTGCAGTGCAAAAGTGCACTTCACCAGAACAGACGTTTCTCATCACCACACTAGATCAACACCCCCCAAAAAAATGGCATTTGTTGTCTATATAGAAATTCAAAATTGATTTCCGCATTTTTATATTTACATGAATTTGATAAAAATATATTCACAATTGATTCTTTGAAGGAAAATGTCTGGCCAAACATTTTAACAGTGTAACAGATAAAAGACACCACAAAGCGCTTAAAACAAGCATAATTTTTTATTATAATCACTAATGAGTTGCTGTTGTATAATGCCGGCTATTGTTGTTAAGTGTTGCTGTTGTATGATGCCCGGCTATTGTTGAAAAGTGTTGCTGTTGTATGATGCCCTGCTATTGTTGAAAAGTGTCTCTGTTGTATGATGCCCGGCTATTGTTGAAAAGTGTTGCTGTTTATTTGATGCCCGGCTATTGTTGAAAAGTGTTGCTGTTGTATAATGCCCGGCTATTGTTGTAAAGTGTTGCTGTTGTATAATGCCTGGCTATTGTTGAAAAGTGTTGCTGTTGTATGATGCCCAGCTACTGTTGAAAAGTGTTGCTGTTGTATGATGCCCGACTATTGTTGAAAAGTGTTGCTGTTGTATGATGCCCGGCTATTGTTGAAAAGTGTTGCTGTTGTATGATGCCCGGCTATTGTTGAAAAGTGTTGCTGTTTATTTGATGCCCGGCTATTGTTGAAAAGTGTTGCTGTTGTATTAATGCCCGGCTAGTGTTGAAAAGTGTTGCTGTTGTGATGCCCGGCTATTGTTGAAAAGTGTTTCTGTTGTATGATGCCCGGCTATTGTTGAAGTGTTGCTATTGTGTGATGCCCGGCTATTGTTGAAAAGTGTTGCTGTTTATTTGATGCCCGGCTATTGTTGAAAAGTGTTGCTGTTGTATGATGCCCGGCTATTGTTGAAAAGTGTTGCTGTTGTATGATGCCCGGCTATTGTTGAAAAGTGTTGCTGTTTATTTGATGCCCGGCTATTGTTGAAAAGTGTTGCTGTTGTATTAATGCCCGGCTATTGTTGAAAAGTGTTGCTGTTGTGATGCCCGGCTATTGCTGAAAAGTGTTGCTGTTGTATGATGCCCGGCTATTGTTGAAGTGTTGCTGTTTATTTGATGCGCGGCTATTGTTGAAAAGTTTTGCTGTTGTATGATGCCCGGCTATTGTTGAAAAGAGTTGCTGTTGTGATGCCCGGCGATTGTTGAAAAGTGTTTCTGTTGTATGATGCCCGGCTATTGTTGAAGTGTTGCTGTGGTGTGATGCCCGGCTATTGTTGAAAAGTGTTGCTGTTTATTTGATGCCCGGCTATTGTTGAAAAGTGTTACTGTTGTTTTGATACCCGGCTATTGTTGAAAAGTATTGCTGTTGTATTAATGCTCGGCTATTGCTGTAAAGTGTTGCTGTTGTATAATGCCTGGCTATTGTTGAAAAGTTTTGCTGTTGTATGATGCCCAGATATTGTTGAAAAGTGTCAGGTTGTTGTTGTAAAGTTTTGCTGTTGTATGATGCCCGGCTATTGTTGAAAAGTGTCCGGTTATTGTTGTAAAGTGTTGCTGTAGTATAATGCCCGGCTATTGTTGAAAAGTGTTGGTGTTCTATGATGCCCGGATTTCCACCTTTTTAAGTACTAGAAGGAACGGAAGTGATGTCACCTTCTATAGAGGAGCACCCCAGTAAGTGTGCCATTGTAGCAGCGAAATTGGATCTTCGTAATTTAGAGGCAGGAACCAAGCAGAAGACAGACTTGGCTTGCCACTTCATGAGGTATCATTTCACATGGTAGACATTGCGACCATGATATATTTAACGTCCCCCAGCCACCATCAGCGACAAGGCGGACTTTCGACTGGGTCGGAATTCAACCTAACTACCTTTTGATTTCGAGAACGAACGCCCTGACCACCAAGTCACCTGGATGGACTCATAATTTTAAAAGTATGCAGTAACAACATGAATGTTCAAGCAAAATTGGAACATTCTGCATGAACATCTTTTCGCACAACAAAAGGAAACAGAATCTCTAGTACTCTCGCTCCCATAGCACTAATCAGCTTCGAAAAATCATTGCCACAATGCTAACTAAAATTTTCTATAATAAATACATAAAGTCATTTAAATTCAATTCTATATACTATGTATGCTGCTCAAGAGAAATTGTGAAACGACTCATACTGCCCGAAGAGATAATTAATCTAATTCCCAACTTAATCACCCCCTGTGTGTGTCCGATAAACTGATTTCTGACGTTCATTCATTATTATTCTGAGCTGGGGAAAGAATGGCGAGGACTGTAATTCTGAATGGAATTCAAATACAAATTAAATTACACGAAATCCCGTCGAGAACCTGGAGGAAACTTAATTTTCTACATGACAGGACACGTAAGAATAGTTATAGAGCTCAAGTAAAAGAAGTTAAAATGCAATTCTTTTTTTTATATTACGACTCTCTAAGGAATACAATACATAATCAATTTAAGCTAATGAGATTATTTTAATTTAACTATTACTAAAGATAGTTAAAAGGAAAATGAATTCTGTAATGTCTAGTGATTTTATCACAAATTGTAAAATATGTTACATCTTACACACCCACACCCACAACCACCCACCCACACACACATATATATATATATATATATATATATATATATATATATATATATATATATATATATATATATATATATATATATATATATATATATATATATATATATATATATATATATTATTGCAAATCATTATGGAAAGAATTCCCTTACAAATTTTAAGATTAAATAGCAACAAGATAAATAAATTATATTATAAAAAATTAATTAGAATGTCATGAGAGCATATTAAGAATTCCACAAAAATATTTTTTTTATAAAAACCTTAATTAATTTTTCAATTAAGATATTTTAAGCAAATTTATAATAGTTTACTATACTATTTATTAAATTTTTTTAAATTATAACTAGATATTTACAAATGAGATCTCCGCCCCCAATGTATAGCCTAGGCTGAATGTGCATAGCTGTACGGAAGAATTAATGTCTTTTCGAAAGAATGTTTTTAAGAACAATAATATATTGTATATATTGTAATTAAAAGACAGAGAAATACTTGTCTGTTAATAGAGCCTAAGGCTTTACCTTAGTTGATCTAGTAGATGAATGTTTACCGTTCTAGGCGTTAGGCTATCTGTTTGTATGTTCGATTCCCCCTTCGGATTTTGGAAATATTTATGGCTCAAACTTTCTTTAAACTATATTCCAGACTGAATTAGATTTTACAGGAAAAAAAATTATCAGAAAGAAATTTTAAAAAAATCAAATCTAGTCCTTATTCACATTTCTAAAATAAAATCTGTGTAGATTGTGTGTGTGTGAGAGAACATAGAAAAGCCTATGTATACTTCTATAAAAACAGTTTTTTCCTGGTTATGACATTATAAATTATATAGAATAGAATAAGCTTTGCTATCTTAATTTGAAAAATTATTGCTCTACATAAAAGATTTCAAACCATTGTATCACACATCTATATACAACACATCTTGAACCATTGTTCCGAATATTCATTAAAATTGCTTTGAACTTTTATTAAAATTGTTTTATTTTTTTTTCAAATTTTTAAAAATAATATTTAGTTTCATATTTTCTCTCGGTGATGGCATTTTAAGTCCTTTAATATGATGAAAAATTCATGAACGAAAATACTACTGAATTAAATATGAAAGAAACCATTTCTGAAGTATACCATTAGATGAAAGTATTTTTGGGTAACTACTTGGGGAGTATTATCGCCAAGATTTGGCGCGTTTTCTATCCTGGCCTTGCAAATAGAAACGTCCCGATGCATGTATGTAACTTATTTTACTGGTGCTCATTAATACCTAATAAGAGAAAAACATTTCTAATTGATAAATAGAATTTAAGCAAAATAAATCTTTCGAAATGAAAAAATTATGCTTAAACTACTTTTGAGAGTTAGATGGGTTTATAAAATTCATGCAGAAACTACTATAATTAAAGTTATTTTATTGGCAAGATTATTTTCAATTTCTAGAATTCCTATTAAAATATATTTCTTTTTAGTTATTGATATTAAAAAAACTTTTGTAAAAGCAAGCACTTTATTGTGAAAAAAATAATATTTTGAAGTTAAAAATATTAAAAAATCAAATATAATGAATACCATCTGTGAATGGATTAATAAAAGAAAATCTCTTTATTTTTTCTGAAGCATTTCGAAAAAAAAAAAACATTTTTCTTCTATTAAGTCACTCTTTACATTTTCATTTGTAAAAGAAGTTTATAATACAAATAAAAATGTATTATTACTGTTTTGATAGTGATTCTATAATACAATATTGATCTATATAGGATGGCAGAAAAACACTTATTTTGTATACATTAAACTTATACAGTAACGTACAGTCATAATATTTGAAAGTCTCCTTAAAAGAAAATATTTGCAAAAAATAAATAAGTAAAACGAAGGGTTGTTTATTAACAAAAAAAATAATAAAAAAGGTTAAAAAAACAGGAAGATATTTAATTTAGAAATTAAATAAGTCAAAATAAAATTTAAATTGCAAATACACAAATCTAAGATTAAAACTTTTGTTTATTGAAAGATAGAATGAAGTATGTATTGAATTTTATTAAAATTTATAAGACAATAATTATAATGTATTATTCATGCAGCACTATTTTTAACAATTTCGAATCTATATAATATAATAGAAATTATTTACATAAAATAATGATAAAACCGTAAATTATTTTACATATATTTGCAAAAATGAAATATTCCTGTAGATAATAAAGAAGTTAATTTCGTGACTTAAGAATTATTGAAAAAATATTTACTAACCAATGTTATTCATAAATATATTAATATTAATAATACAATTTAATAAATTATAAGAAAAATTAAAAATTTTTATGTAATTTAGCGTAAAAAATAATGTTATTTATCAAGTAATTTTCGTGTATTTTTTGTGCGATAAAAATTCTAAAAAATATTAATAATTCCTGTCAAAAATTTTCTTTATTTGAAAATATAAGTTTAATTCTTTGATTCAATGCAGATCTTTAATAACTTTTTTATGTGAATTAGGATTGCAAAATTTGTGAATCGTAACTAAATATGACCAAGTGCAAAAGAATGGACGTAAATATTGTTTGGTTGATTGCTGAACAATCACTTTTTGCAGATGGCCATTAATTTAAAAGAATGTTAATAGTAGATTTAAAATCTTTCCAGATAAACATAATGGAAACGCAAATGATGTTTCGTTTAGTTTTAATATTTTTTAATTAAATGCTCTATCCATTAAAGTATTATAATGACATTTACTTAGTATTGTAATTATCGTAATACGTTTTTAATTTCGTTAATGATTAACTTAGTCGTAAAAATACGCTAAAAAACTACTTCTGAATGTTTTATATTATGAAAAGTTTTATTGAATTTAGAATGATTTTCTTTGTGATTTAAAATATGTAAAACACGTAGTTATTTTTTTATCATAAAAAAGAAAGGATTGCCAATAAAAAAATTTTTTTGAATTCAAAATATAACGATTAATAAAACAAAATAATAAAAAAAAATCCAATCTACAAAAATCTGAGTGTTGTGCAGGCACTGCTGAATTATTTCTACATTTTTCTCAAACGATACTATAACCCAGTGTTATGCTTCAAGAAATCATCATTGAATTTCATTAAATACACTCTCTTTTATTAAAACAAGTTCTTTCAAAAAGAAAAAAAAAAGAAAAGAATTATAATTTTTTTTTCTATTTTAGAGTCAGCAATGCAGCAGCTCGCCGCAGACGACATTCGAATAAAACGTCAAAAATGGAATGATGAATGTTATGGAAATGAACGCTGATGCAAAAGACTTGTCAAGACAGAAAGAGAAAAAAAATCGTTTGCTCAGAATATTTTTCTTTCTGGAAAGTGAACTCCAAAGAATTTCTTTAATATGAAAGCTGGCCATGAAATAAATAAAGCGTGGCAACATTGTTGTAAGGGATAAATCGCATTTATGACAGCTAGCTTTGGATGAGTGATTACAGTGCTGCCAGTCGTTTGTGACACTCTTTTCTAAATGTTTAGAGATATATGATTCTCTCAAGACATCGAATCCCATTGAGAAATCACTGGCTGGCAACCGATATTAAAATTGCTGATATTTTATTTGAGAAATTATTTTACTTAAAAAAGTTTTGTTTACTTTAATTATATCAATATTTAATATAAAAAACCTAATTATATCAATATATATAAATAAAAACTAATTAGAATATTGTAATTTCAACTATTTGAAAATTAATCCTTTTTTATTAAAACATTTTTAATCAAACATGACTTCTAATAAAAATATATAATGCAAAATAAATTATAGTTAAAAATCAGCACATTTAAATTTAAACTAGAATTCAAACAAAAATATTTTAATTACCTTATTTAAAAAATATCTTTAGGCTAATTATATCAATATCTTTTAAAAATCAATCATAATATGATAATTATGATTGAAAAGCAATCCCTTTCATTAAAACATAGTTCAAATAAGAGGATAGCAAATAATATTATTAAATAAATATCATTTCAATTTAAAATAAAAAATTTAGCAAAATATTTATGCCTAATTGAGGATTTGATTTCGGAAAAAGAAACTGTAACTACCATGATCTCATAATCTTATTTGATTATGTTGAGAAAATGCATATATTTTCAAACTTAGGGAAATATATTTCGTATTAAGACAAATAAAATGAAGAACAATAAAATGATATTCATTCATCAATCTAATTGTTTAAAATGATTATGGAGCTATATTTCTGTTACAATCAAACAACAGAATGCTTGACAAATTCTCCTTAATTAGACATGAAATTATTCGAAAACAATAAAAATAATTGCTTATTTTAAAAATTACATCAATTCAAAATGAAGATAACAAAATTAGTTACAAAAGTAGATAATAGATGGCGTAATAAGCATGCCATGTTTTAATAGTCTTACAAGTTACTTAAAAACAAGAATCGGGATTAGAGTTTGAATAGCGATGTAATACCAATGATCTAGCAGCAGTTATAAGTTGAGCTAACACTGATGTTAAAGATAGCATAAAGTTTGATTTTTAATCTCCAAACATGCATTGATGATGGAAAAGCAATATAAAGTTAGGGGAAATTTTTGATCTAGCTAGATATAAAATTAATTTTTAAGATGGAACAGTTTATTAAACATAAGAAAATTACAATAATAATAAAAATATGAATGAAGAACGAATTAAATTGTATTGTTAAAATAAATTGTCATTTAAAAATTGAACAGTATTAAAACTATATAATCACGTTTGAAAAAGTCAAAAGCACTAATTTAAAAAAATACTGTTTCAATCTAAATAAAATTGGCATTTTTTCTAAATAAATTTCATTCTAAGTAAAATTGATATAAACAGAGAATATTTATCTTTTCAAAGGTAATTCAATTAAAATGTTGCAACTGCCACTAAAATTACAATTAGTTTCTATTACTAATATGATATTTAAACACTTTATAATTATTCGTCTTTATGATAAAGTTTCTAGAAAAAATATTAATTCAAATTTAATTGCAAAATTCCATGATTTTCGAACGTAAACGAGTAATATAATTCATATTTTACCTCATGGAAATTTTAATTAATATTCCTGCGGTTTTAATTCAAATTTATATACAAAATATCAAATTTAATACGTAGAAATTTTTTTTAATTCGAATTCACTGCGTAATAAAAAATTTCTACCATTTATCACTTATTTAAATATTATAAACTTTCTATGAATAGTTATATTAATTATTGCCGTTAAAACATAAGCACATTTATTTTTATTATGTATATTCCGATATTTATTTCACAAAAACAATAAAAAAAAATCGTTGGAAAATCTGCAGAATTCAAAATATGCTCTTAAAAGATTTTTAAAAGTAATTTAAAAAATTTAGATATGTTAATTCCTTGTATTGAATCAATGCAGTTTTATGAAATTAGTAAAATAATTCAAAAGAATTATTCGAATTAATACCCATTTCGGTAAAATAATTTATCAAATTCTGTTATTGCATTATTTATTACTATGGTAACCGATTACAGTAGAATGTGTAATTAAATGTCCAATTAAAATGAATCAGATAAAAAATGGAGGATTCACTAAGTTTGGAGATTCATAAGAAAGTTTCCAAACGAGATAATCCCATGTGAAATTCGTTAAAATATAATAAAATATTAGATTCGCTTCTACTGTGAAACTACTTGTTAAATTATTTCATTCTATTTTAACAAACAAAAAAATTATTCTCAATGATTTAAAAGTAGTTTAATGTGATAGCAAAAAATCAATTTTTGTGTAATTTCGACTTTAAATATTTCTTTATTTTTTATATGAGTATTCTTTTTCATAATTTTTAAATTTCTATTTATATTAAAAATTCAAGTCTTATTTGGTTCGTGAATGCAATATTTTGCTCTTCATAAAACACTCACAATAATTTTTAAAAAAATCACACGATTTCTAAAATTTTAACTCATGATCAAGAAAATTTAGGATTTGTCCTCTTTCTAATCTTAATTAACAATAATTAATTCTCTCAAAATAATGTGATCTTTTCGAAACATTGTAGAATTAATTTAAATCAGAGTGACTAGTTTGAAAATAAAACAGAATTTTTAAGAAAAGGGGTATTTAAATTTTCTTTAGCTTATGCACACACATATATATATATATATATATATATATATATATATATATATATATATATATATATATATATATATATATATATATATATATATATATATATATATATATATATATATATATATATATATATATATATGTATATATATATGTATATTATATATATATATATATATACATATATATATATATATATATATATATATATATATATATATATATATATATATATATATATATATATATATATATATATATATATATATATATATATATATATATATGTGTGTGTGTGTGTGTGTGTGTGTGTGTGTGTGTGTGTGTGTGTGTGTGTGTGTGTGTGTGTACATATCGAAGAGTCGAAGACTTAGTTAAAAATTACAAATGGATATTTTAAGGACGGACAATATAAAATTTTGTTTTGAATTAATGAATATCAATATAGATTAATAACATTATATCATACAATTCTTTTAAATCCATATTACTAACTCGAAAACCAAACAAAATAATGTAAAAAATTGAAGAATGAAATTTTTTAGTCATTTTAAATCTAAATAATATAAATCAACAACTTTTCATAAGACATTTTTGTAATTAAATTACTTAATGAATATTTAGAAAAATAAATTCTAAGAAATGAAAAATGTAATTTTGTGTTTGACACATATTTTTATTTTTGAATTATCATATCATGTTTTTTAGCACGACTAACTTTCAGCCATCTAGTTAGAGTATAACCTCTATGGAAATCGTCAATAGTTGGTTTGAGCAATTCCTTGTGTCGTTTTCTTTTCTACGACTACTTGCTTTATTGACTGTGTCTGGAGCAGACGATATTTTGCACCAGGAGTTGACGGAGGGAGAGCAACCAATTCGATCCATCCTTCGCAAAGGGGGTGGGGAAGTAAAGAGGGTCGAGACGTACGCTAAGCACGGACCGGTGAGAAGTAATTTCTGGAAAGCTAATGGACTTTACATTGGAATCGATAAAAGCGCTCACGTTGGATGTTGCCAGATCCGGATACTTCCAGCATTAAAATCGTTTTCATTTGGGATTTGCAACTATGAGAATTTTAAGTATTCAAAGTTCTGAATCGTTAACGCCCTAACAAAAATGTAAACAATGTAAATGGCGATTATTTTCATTTTAATGTTTTAAATACAATGTATAATGTTCTTGTATCCAGGATAATGGAAAAAATGGAAATTATTTTATTTTATATGCAAAGTAATTCCAAATATTAATTATTTAAAATTAGTTGCTTCATTTCATGGTTCCACTATATCAATTGGTAAATATTGGAATTCATTCTATATAAACTATATTTTTAAATAATTTGATTTCAGAGTTTTTTTAGATGTAGAATATCATAATTCAAGTTTGTTAATTTTTTTGTTAGAAAACAATTATTATGAATAACTATTTAATAAATCGAGTTATTTAAGAAATGTAATAGATAAGCATCATACTTAGATACGTTCTTAAATATTTTGAAGTAAACATTTGTCATTAAAATTATCCTAATTTAAATGGTTTGATTGTAGTATTTTTTGATGGTATGTGATATACGTTTATTTTAAAAAGACATATTTTTGCATAGAAAAAAAATATACATTTTCAATAAAAATCCAGAAAATAAAATAACAAGAATTTAACTAAAATGTTATTACTGAGAGAAGAGGCTATAAAGGCGATTATTATTAATGCAATATATATAAGTAATCATATTTATGTAATATATAAAATTTTAAATTTCTGTAAAACTATATACATTTTAATATAACATTTTCTGTTTCAATTTCACTTATTTTCATATGAATGAGAATAATTGTTTTGGGTTTGTTTGCCGCTTTACAATCAAGTTTTGTTCGCGAGTAAAAACTGCAGTTTAAAGTATATAGCAAACCGTAACAGATATCCGATCATGAAGTGGAATCGAATCCATGAACTGTTAAACCGAATATCTTTGTGATATTCATTGGGTTTCTAACTGACAGAATAAACCAGGAATCAAAAGTGCGTTAATGTTACATCAGTGATAAATTCAATATAGCAATCAAAAAATAAAATTATTATTCTCTTATGCATAATATGAAAGTTTAGAATTTTTTTAAATTTAAATCGTTGTAATTAATTAGAAAAATGCAAAAACGGTTCAAAATATTTTGAGAAAATAGTACAAATGAAGATTAGGCCATATAAGCTAAAACTATTATCTGTAAATAATCAAAATGACATTTAAAATTAAAAATTCCATAAATTTGAAATGTATAAATGTTGTTCGTTTTTCGCTATAAAAATTTCATTAGCAGAAAAATCAACAGGACTTCATCTTTAACCCAATTAGAGAACAGCTTCCTGATATAATGACTTACATTTTCAATATCTGCGAGAAAAGAATGTGTTTCCGTTGGTGTAAGTAAAAATAAAGTAGACAGCTCGGATTTCAACCTCGTCACATTACTTTATTCAAAATAATAGTTGTTTATTACTTCTGAAACTTAATTAGTAAAAAATATTGTTAATTCAAATAACCTGCATTTTTTAACATCTTTTTGAAGAGTTAATGCAATAGCTTAAATTAAAACGAATTTAAACAATGCACATAATATTTGTAACAAATATTTACATCAATGTAACTCACTTTACATTATTTCGAAATCGAAGTTGAAATAAAAAATTAAAGCAGCCTATAATAATATTTTAATGTTTCTGAACATAAGGAAAATAACGAAAAAAAAAATAAATAAAATTTTCAATAACAAAAGCACTAATCGAATAGCACACGAATTAAGAAAGCGATTTTAAACCGTAGGGAATTAAAAATAGCTTGGAATTAAACACAAACCTATGGAAAGTTTGATAGCTTGCATAGAATATAGTAATATAAATTGAATCATCATGCCTGTCAGGCTATCAAAATATTGCCATACGTATTTTTAGTGATCTTTCGTTTGTTTTATTTTTATTACTTAGGGCATTATCACTTTTTTTTTTTTTTTTTTTTTTTGCTTTTTTAATTTTTTTTTCCCATATATTTACCTTCAACAGGAAATCACTTTTTTTGGATTTTGAGTATTTATTATCAGATTGAGATAGACAGAGAGACATGTTTGTGCTATCGATTTTATTTCTTGGTCAGTTTTCTTAATTTTATGTTTACTCTTCTTGTAATATAATAATTTTTTTCTCTTGGTAAAGTGTATTTTTCTATCCTTACAACATCTAATTCGAGTAAAATTTGCTGTGCGTTAGAAATATTTTTTACTATCTTAGACCCTGTTGAAAAGTTGAGCTTTTTTTTTCCAATTTTAAAGTTTTATTTTCAACATACTATTTACACTATACTATATATATATATATATATATATATATATATATATATATATATATATATATATATACATGTATATATATATATGTATATATTTATATATATATATATATATATATATATATATATATATATATATATATATATATATATATATATATATATATATATATATATATATATATATATATATATATATATATATATATATATATATATATATATATATATATATATATATATATATATATATATATATGAATCCCGGTGGCTTAGTGCCAGCGATTCACGCTCCCATGACACAGGTCCGAGGTTCGATCCTCGGGCTAGGCAAAGTTGACACAGGCTTTCATCCCTTCAGTGGGTCGATTAACTGAGTACCAAGCATGCTTGGGAATTAAAAACTGGGGATCTTACGTAAGGCTGACCACCTAACTGGGACATATGCTTCGCACCCCAGGGCCCTCGGTCATGAAAACAGTTATGGGCAATGTAGGCTTTGGCACACATGGGGTGTCGTGCCATGAAGTTTAGTTTTTAGCAATGCAATATACACAGTGTCCTTGTAGAAAAAGCGCAGTGAAAAGTCTTGAATTTGATCTCAGCTGCTGCAAGCTCCAGAAGATCAGTATCTCCACCCCGCTTCCCATTGAGATCAGCAAAGTAAAAAGTCATTTGCCTCGGTTAGGTATTGGAAGGGTGACCACTTTCTCCCTCACTATGTTGGTCCACATGGGCTGTCGTGCCATGGAGTTTATATATATATGTATATATATATATATATATATATATATATATATATATATATATATATATATATATATATATATATATATATATATATATATATATATATAATAGTACCTAGTCCGAAAAGGGAAATAAATCAATTTTATGCTTCCAGTAATAAATCGATACGAATGAAACAGCCCGATAAATGTGTAAAAATTTACCTTCAATTCAGAAATTAGATTTCTTTTTTTAAATGGCGACTATCATCAGGTTACAAGCTACCGAAGGCTTTCCTTTTCACGAGAACAAGATTCCGATCACACAATTCGAACGAAACCAAATACCAAACCATTGCACCGCAATTAACGAGTAATACGCAGAGGATGGAAGATTACACCACACCGAGGGATTACTCCGGGGTCTACCAAAAACACCATTAGTCCCTCGAATAATGTAATCGTCATTTATTTACCACAGCACCGGGCCGATGCGCGTCCTCCAACCCCTACCAGAATTCCCTTCATTAGTCCGTGGAAGTCCTGCAGAAAAGCGGCAATTAGTAATGGAAGAAAAATGCAGATTCACCGTCCCCTACCCATCAATTAAGCGCACTGGATGGACATGCCGAAGTCCTGAAAGTCATTGCTGAGCGGATAAGAGATGATTAATGCTTTGGGAGATGTTGCTCAACCATCTCCTCTCCTTCCCTGGGGAGAGTCGTGTTCTTTCAATTTTGTTGTTGGTCCACCCTTGCATCTGCAGAGGCCTGTAGTCTAAATTGATGACATCTTATTTTTACTTCTTTTTTTTTAAAGTAAATTGTGGATAATGTCAGTAGAAATTTAGGATATGCGAATGGCATTTAGGTGAAAATTTATTGTTTACGGAAATGAAAAAAATAATAATTTTTTTCCAGGAATTTATTTAAATAGGAACTTTGATACCAGGAAGCATCGTGGAATATTTAAAAATAAAAAAGGAATTGTAAAATAATTTATATTTATAATAAAGTGTTACATGCTATAATAAAGTACTATTAATGTTATATATAAAGAAGTATTTCTAAGATTTACAAATATTTATAGAAAACTTCAGTATATGCCTTATATATATTTAATACACATAAATGATCAACACGATGGATATTTTATAATGTTGATGATAAAACCTTATATATATATATATATATATATATATATATATATATATATATATATATATATATATATATATATATATATATATATATATATATATATATATATATATATATATATATATATATATATATATATATATATATATATATATATATATATATATATATATATATATATATATATATATATATATATATATATATATATATATATATATAACTTGTGGAAAAATATTGAAAATTGTATGATTTTTAACTTTGTATGCTTATAAAATATACATATTAATTTTCTCTTAAATAGAAATGTTTATTTCTAAATTAAATAAAATTTAATGTAGAATATATATTATATAAAACTTACGCTATTTTAATCAAAAATGCAACCGTAATTTATCATGAGTGCTGAAGTGTAATATAATATAAGCTCACTATCATACATTTGATAAATTTAACAACTGTACATCTGCATTCTACAGATTCATTTATACAAAAACTGTAAAATGTCAAACTGTAACTTTAACTGCACAATTAATTAAGAAAAAAATTTAAAAAAGAAAATGAGATAAGAAAATTCAATTCATCAACACAAAAAGTTTTAAATACAATATAAAACCAGATGTCTTAGCTCTGAAAATTATATTGACAGCATACAAATATTTGAAAAGTTTTAGAACTATACTTTAAAAGTTTTCATTAATAATATTTCTCTGTTACAAAATTTGGTCAGCTGAAACTCCGAATGGAAAATGAACTTTTCCTTTCTTTGTAAGAAATATACATTCCATACAAGAGTTAATTTATTTTTAAATCTCAATAAAATAAAAATTACATCTTTCACAAAATCCTTTGAAAAATTTAAAAAAAAGTTTCAAATTTAAATATTTTAAAACTATATTTGGAGATTTTCATGCTAAATTTAACTTTTTAAATGGTTAGAAAATTATCGAAATATCTCGCTCTGAGAACAAATCGCGTATTTAAATCATATTCAAACGATTTGACATTTAAAAGAATAAAATCGCCAAAACTCTTTTTGACGCCAAATTTTCTGACGCTGTTATTATTCTTAGTTGACGGATTTGCAATATTTTCCAGACAGTGTGTCTAGACAATGGAAAATATGAAGGATGAGTTTATAAATATATATATACATATACGTACACTGTATACACGCTATTATAATGTATTTGATAAAAACGTATTTTAAATACAATATCAGGAAAACACTTATGTAAGGAAATACATTTAATCATATGGGTGTTGTCAACTATTTCAAAGAAAAAAGGAAATTATAAAATAGCGAAACAATGTATTCTTATCTTTGAAAGCAAATAATTGAAACAGAGTTATATAATTATTATCGTGAAATACATATTTAGAAAATAAAATGTTAACTTTTGTTTTAAAAATGATAAAATGTTTATATATAAAATTGTATTTCTCAGTTTTTATTGAAGATTTTATTTAAATCCATTATAAGTAAAAATGTATAATTTTGCCTTTATATTTTTCAAAGATTCTTAAATTAATGTACACAATTAAATTTATCAGAATTAAGCATTTTGTAAAATAGTACAAAACAATTTTGACCACCTGGAAGTGATAGCTAAAAAGTAATATCTTAAAGATTAATTTTATTGATATTTGAATGAAAAATTCTTTGGAAAACAAATAAACCTGTTTTGTAATAATTAAGTATAGTATTTTTTGAAAATACGTGAATCAAAATAAAATTTTTGCTTTTAACTCACAGAAAATTTCCAAGTTACTATATTAAAGGGTTTTTATTTTGATGTATTCATATGAGAATATATAATAAAAAAATTGAATATAAATGTTTAGAAACAGCAATTTTCTAAAAGTTTAGTGCCAATTCTCAAATGTTGCAAATCTAGTTTTGCAAGAATACTTCAAACGAAAAAGTTGAAGCAAAACTTTAAAAAGCAAATTTTCCTCTTTAATATCCGTTAATAAAAGATGAATCAATAAATTGCAGAAATTGCAGAGTTAGCATGAACAGAATGGATGATAATTCAAAAATGTTAGTTCAGAAAGAGATAATTAATTAATTAGGAAGAAAAATAGCTTGAATTAGGAAAAAAAATAGTAAATTAAGAAAAAGTAATTTCTCTCAATATTTTCTAAAATAGTTTACCTCGCTACCTGCATTATAATAATAACATGTAATATTCTGTACTAGGTATTAGCAAATAGTAGATCATTTATTAATAATCTTTTCTATATTGATCTAGATGCATTAATATAATTATATATGAGATCAATATTTGTAATCTATTATAGTTATTTATAACAACTTTATATTAGCATCCGATATAGACTTCATGATAAAATATCGATAATTTTAGTAAAACAAAATTACTTCCGAAAGCAGAATCTATTTGGTAGTATTCGATTCTTGCAGTAATAAATTAAAATTTTTCAAAATTGTAAGAATTTTAAAATTTTATATTTTTAACCCAAAATAATTTTATTCTAAATTTAGTTGCTTAAAAATTACAAAAATAATAAAATTAATAATTTTTATGTCATTCAATAAAATGGTGATGTTAAATTTAGTTACAAATTTTCAATATTGTATTGAAATTAAATGTTTGATTTAAATAGTTGAATTAAACTTTTTGAAAACAATTAATTAAAAATATAACTATCATTTTCATATCTAATATATTTTTATGCTTTAAAATTGAAATGTTTAAGGAATAAAATTAATTTAAGAAAAACTGAATATATATATTTAATAAATAATTTTCGTTTGGTAAGTAGAAAGTTTTTAGTCAAAAAATAACTTATCATTCCTATAAAACGTTGAGTTGGCAACTGACTGGTAAGAGCTCTCTATCTTTGGTTCAAGAGTTGTTGGGTTCGATTCCTATGATAGAGCATGGATGTCTTAATCATCTAAAATCTGCTTTTAGCCGTCAATTTTAATGGAATTAGACCTTGTGTGCTAAAAGTGCATGTGTGTAGAGTGTAAAATAATGCCAATAACTTTTTGACAGGTCAATTTTCTGAGTTTGGCAGGAAAAAAATTGTGCAGCCACTTTTCATACTTATATATATATATATATATATATATATATATATATATATATATATATATATATATATATATATATATATATATATATATATATATATATATATATATATACATATATATATATATATATATATATATATATATATATATATATATATATATATATATATATATATATACATTAATGTTGTTGTGTGCCATTTAATATCAAATGCTGCTACATACCTTTTATGTCTATAATTTTAAAAGTCTATATTGTAGAAATAAAATATGCTGATGAATTATTAATCATTGGTATAATTGCAGAAAAAATAAAAGTGAACTATAATCCTTAATCCGTATTATTTCTGCTGTTATACTTATCATTTCTGCATCAGATAAATTAATATTATGTATATTATTGATTATTGTCATTATGATTACTTCATAGATTATTTAATGATGAATAATTGCTATGCATGATTAATCATGAGGAAAAATTGTAAAGGAAGCACATTTATATCTTAATTTTAGATTCACTTTCCATTAACATATTGTATTTCATGCAGTACTGTTTAATAAGACCTTAGCAAATAATTATTCAAACAATTTTCTTAAAATAACCATCAATGCAACACATTGATGGCTATTCTTAATGGCTATTTATATGATTCTATGCAACACATAGAATCATATAAATAGCCATTAAGAATGCTTGGAATATACTTTCAAAATAAAATTTCGGAGAAAATAAATTTGTTGAAAGTCAAAGGCAAAAATCTTTCTAATAATAATTCAAGTAACAAATAAGAAAAGAAAAAATTCTCAAACTGTCCCTTCTCTAGAAAACTGACGACACGAAAATAACTGCTTTTAAAAGAAACACGACTCTTCGTTTTTCTTGATTTCCCTAGAGCTAAATAAAGCGTCAAGAAATATATTAGCTTAATTATGCATTCAAAAATGCAGTTATGCAACGCTACAGCTATAAAAATACAAATTGGGTTCGGCGCTGGAAAACGTGCTATTGAAATTACATTGATAAGCCATTGCTCTTCTTTTATAATCTGTATTAGTTTTAGCTCTTCTGGAATAACTGTATGCAAATACAAGCCTTCGGTAATAAGCCTTTTATGCCCGAAGAGAAAAAGGAAGACGCAAACGATATTTATTCAGCGGCATCCATACAACTAATCTTATTCGAATTCCGCTGGATGCTTTATGTGTAAATATAAATATTAATAAAGGAAATAATAAATTAACTTTACATCTCGCGCTTGCCAAATTTGCCGGACAAGATATTCTCCATAATGAACAGAACTGAAACGTGAAGCCTGATAAAAAAAATTCTCGTAAAAAATAGTAGGTATGTAAAGCAAATATTAATTCTTAGCTAGTGATATGTTGTATTCGAATTAACTTCTTCAGTATCAAAGCTGTGAATTAGAGTTTGTATCTTAATTTGATTATATTACTTATACATTGTTATCAATGCATTTGATATATAGTTTTATTTCTTTTTCAAAATTTTAATTAATTTATAGTATTTCACAAATTGGTGACAAAATAGTAAACCCAAAAATTGGCGACAATTTCGGTTTAGAATTGTGAGCAACATTTAATTATTTATTAATCTAATCCATTATTTACATATTTAAGAGTACTATAATTTGTTAATAAATATTTCAGTTATCACAATATGTTTCAATAATTTATGTACAAATAATTATTAAACGTTTTGTAAAAGTAATTTAATGTACAAGTATGACTAAATACTTGAACATAAAAGTATGTTGAATTTGAAATCATGCCGAGCATATTTTCGGTATTTCTGAAATTTTTCCTTTTTAAATTACAGTATTTTAATTAGAGTTTTAGAAATGATAAAAATAATTATAATAGACTTTTGTTTGACGTAGAAAATCTCAAAGGATATTGATTACAACCATCGTATAATTTTTTAGGAAGTATCCCTAAATGAATATTAATGAAAGGTTTCGAAATTAATGTTTCGTTTCACAAAATTTTATTTATTGTAATAAGTTGGGACAAATTATGTTTCTAATAATAGCTTAATGGAAAATCTTTATAGTTGAAATTAAAATGTAGTAAAATCATCTCTTAAGAAACATTTCTTAAATAAAATTCGATATCTATGTCACGTGATCTACATATTGTTGACTTTTATTACGTCATAAAAATGTCCAGTCGTTTATTTCAGTAAAATTCTTCTAATTAAACAATATGGCATAAACAACTAGTTATTATTATGCAGTATTTTTTAATTTAGAAATTTTTACTTTTAGTTACGGTTAAAACATACTACATCGAAAAAGTTTAATTATTTTGTTTTCACTGTCACTGTGCCATATTTTCATCGTTGCCATCAATTTTTATGAAATGAATTTTAAAAAAAATTCTTATCAATCATGTAACTTAAAGAAAAATTGTATTCATTCATTGTCGTGTGCCAGCTAGTCTGGCAACATGGGGTGCGCTGCTCCACTTTTCCAACTGAACCATATTTTGGTGTGGAGTCCGACTTCCTCAGTATACACATGCCAAAGGGACCCGTTTATAGGGTAGGCAACCATTCACACCTCATTCATACAAAAATAGGACAAAGACAAGATAGATAGAGAAAGTAGATCCATGCCCGAACCGGGATTCGAACCCAGTACCTCCTTATCCGTAGTCAGGCACGTTGACCACTAGACAAGTTGGTCGGCAGAAAAATAGTATAATCTCTTGAAATAAAAAATTCATTCTTTATTAAATAAATTATATAAAATTTTTTATACAAGTATACTTGTAAATTCTAAGTTTAAAAGTTATACAAATTTGTTTTTAAGACTTATTTAAAAATTAACCTACATATTTCCATACACAAGCTGCTTATGGAAAATACAACAACGAAGTATTAAAAAAGCAATCTGGAAAATAAAAAATAAAAAACGTGATTAACAATTTTCATTTTTTCAAAATTGTATTAATGATTCCTTATTATCCGAAGAAATTAGAACAAAAACATTCTCAAGTACAAAAAATTTATAATTCGATAACCTTGTGCTGATTTGGTAAAAGCTGGTTTGATGAAATGCGATAAAAAAAAATTTCGATTTTAATTTAAAATTAAAAATTTAATAATGCCTAAAGTTTAATAATTATGTATAAAAAATTATTTATAAAAACTTAATAAAAAAATTTAGACAAAAATGAAGAAATCTTAAAAAGAAATCCAATTTATATTTCAAAGGAATTATAATATGTGCAATTTTGTGCTCGATTTTTTTCAATTTTTGAAAGTTTTTTATTTATAACTCCGGTTAATCAGAAACTCGGATAACTGGAAACCTATTATACTGTTCACTTGGTTCAATTATAGACAATATTAATTGTTATTTTTTTTCACCTCTAGATGTCGCTTTTTCTAGTCTCTTGTTAATTTACATTTTTGAACAAGAATATAAAATTTATTTTTAAGAGTGATACTCTTATATAAATAATAATATCATTATTACATATTTCAATTACAACGCAAATCTTTTTGAACCAAGAAAAAGTGTTCTAAATATATTAAATTCAATATGAACTAAAATTTTCAAAATAAAAATGTAAATATTCCCGTAATTATTATTCTGGCCAAATAATGCGATAAAAGATAAATGAACGCTTTTTTGCAACATTTTAAAAGTTTCGCTTAATTTAAAAATTGCACACACAGTTTTTCAGTTATAAATGTACTCAACTTTTTTATGTTTTATTTCTTCTTTGTAGAAAGAAGCACCTAGCCTCAGAAACACGCATGACAATACGCTTGAAATCCACTTTGCATACCAAGTACTTCTGATACATGCAATTGCACAAATTCTACCGGCAAATGTATCGAATCAATTTCGGTTTACAACTGAAAGTTTTATACTCTGTTTGCACTATAAGATACACCATTCCCCAGTTATATAAGCTCATTCTTTACACTTATTTTTCGAACATTTAGGGGAAAAAAAAGCAAATAAAAATATAATCAAAAAGCTTTGTCGCTAAGGGAAATATATTTGTTTCCCCTTTTCTAATTTGAACAAGATAGCGTGTAGACGAGAAATAATCGTTTGAATAGTTAATTCACTTCATTTCTCACGATTCGCATGGCAAACGATTTTCCCCCTTAGCGAATAGTTATCGTTTTCCTCTCTTTATTTTTTTGAGTAAATATATTATACCATATTCTCAATAAAACAAATGGATTTAGGTTTTGAGACTTTTATTTCTGAGAAATTATATTTTTAACTATTATATTTTATCTAAAATGTCAATAATATGTTCGTGATTTTTTTTAACATCGATCAAATCATGGAGACTTTATCAAATAATTATGAGGCTAAGTGTATATGTATATACTTAAGCAGACTATATATTATAATTAATAATTAGTTAAAACTCCCAATCAAACTTTTACTAATTTTATATAGCAATTGTTTAATAAATTTGATTGATTTTGTAGTAACTCAAGAATATAATAAAACAGAATATTTACTCAAAATATTCTACAGGAAAATTTCTTGTAACTTCAACAAGTTTTTGACACGCAATCCTTTTGTTTTTATAATACACAATTTTCAAGTTTACTACAGTGAAATATACAGGGTGTCCCAAAACGACCGCATAAGCTCTGCACAGCTAGATTCCTCGCAAGGAGTACATAAACACTGCCCAAAGAAGCGTTCCTGTACGATCCATAGTTTATGAGAAAAAAACGAAAAAAAATATGACGTCACTTCCGGTACAAGAAAAAACACTTTATTGTACATATCAACAACAATATTTGCATAGCTTTTCAGACGATAATGTTTAAAACGTTTGCCGCGCATATCGCATCATGCATATGCGCGTGCCATGGAAGCACACGCAGTGACGACACCCATGGACTTAGTTGCTCGTCTGCATGCTGCTTTCACTTCTGTGGATCCCGCGATGCTGCAACGTGTAATGACAGCCATTCCACGGCGTGCTCAAGCCTACCTCGACATTCAAGGCTGACACTTTGAACATCTGCTTTAAATTGTGCATATACTGCTATTGATATCTTCAATAAAATGTTTTTCTTGCAGCGGAAGTGACGTCATACTTTGTTTTTCGTATTTTTCTCGTAAACTATGGTTTGTACAGGAACGCTTCTTTGGGCAGTTTTTATGAACTCCCAACGAGGAATCTAGCTGTGCAGAGCTTATGCGGTCGTTTTGAGACACCCTGTATACTGTGATTTTCCTTATACATTAATTAGATTATGTATACAAAGTACTGTATTCTTTTTCTGATAGCTAGATTAACGAACATTTAACAATAAATATACGCAAGGTTTTATTTAACTTCTTATAATTATACTGAATATTGTGAAGTTATTTAAAAATTGTTACTATACTATTTAAAATTCATAATTTTCACCAAAATGAGGTAAAGTTTTTCATAAAAAACAAACTTAACGTATTTTACATTTTCTGAAACTGTAAATTTATGTATGTGTTATTTACGTTAAATATTGAAATATATACAGTGTATATTGCATTGTTTATTGAACATGTTTATATATACACCATATGGAGTATTTTTCAACTCGAACTCTTTGAATGTAAGCTGTATAATTATTGATAAATGTAAACTATGCATTTAAACTACAATTTATTTGCTTACATTTTTTTTGTTCACCAGATAGAATTATTTGCTTTTATATTTATTTGCTTCATTATAATATCAAATATGTATTTTAGATTATTTGTATGCTGTAATATTGGAGAATTACGTATCAGTGAACAAAACTAATCTAACCTAATATAAAAATATTCACTTAATTTGCTCAAGAATTAAGTTATAGGAGTTTTGATATCAAAAAAAATCTTCCAAGAAGTTTATGTATCTTCAAAAATCTTCGAAAAGAAATTAGAACCTTCTTTCGAATGAAAGTTCTGCCAGAAGACATCCCAAATTTTGAATGACCGTCTAAAAGCAGTCTCAGATGATTGTAATACTTCGTTCGTGACATATCATTTATATGAAAGATAGATGATAAATCTAAAGCCAATGAACTTGTACAGTTGCACAAAAGCCTGCTGTAACACTAAACTGTAATATTAATAATCATATTTATTTAACAATACTTCTGCACATGAACTTAAGTATAATCTGAAAACATCCATGTAAAATCTTTACACAACGTCTTGGAGTAGTCATTTCATTCTGTACTTGCATTTTATTGTATTTCGAGAAAATGTTTGCATGTAATATGATCGCTTAAGGATATAAGGAATGTATACTCTGTTCAGAGTATCCAATAATATGGCGACGATATAATAAATTTAGGATTATTTTCAACAGGAACGTAGAAACATATTTAAGAGATTTCTCTAGAATACTGCATTTCAAATTCTGATTATTCTTCATTTGCAATTTGAGTCCTTCCAAATCCAATTTGTGTGATTTTAATTCGATGGTAAGTAGAAAATGTTGATGATCTGAGCTGAGTCATAGAGAATATTAACTTGAAATCAGGGATAATATGATGTGTAAGGAATGAGTTTGATCTAAACGCATTATTTAATTAATGCATCAAATGTTGCAACAAAGAAAGATTTTGTTGCAATATTCGCTGAAATCTGAGAGACTCTAATCTCAGTGACTGTCTGTCTTAATCTGATGCGAAATGTTTGCAGATTTGAAACTAAATCTGTTTTAAATAACCACATGCAATTCATCCATATATGCCTCTAGAATCTTTAATCTTAAAAAAGGATAAACACTCTAAGCTTTTATTAGAAAGAATTCGATTAATTGAAATTCTTGACACTTAAATTGCTCACCAAAAACTGAACAAAATACATGGTTTCTGATTAGAAATGACAGGGAATAATATCATTTAATTCCTTTTTACTCCTTTCCAGAATTAGTAACTGTTATTTTACAAGAAAAATTTATAATTTTAGTAAGTTTGTATTGAAATATTTTATTTTTAGAAATCGATAGACTCAATTTAATTGTCTATTTTCAAAGTTATTTCTTTAGAAAGTTTATACAATAACATAAATGGCTTCAAGACATTAACTAAACTTTAACAAATACTTTTGCATAGAATTTCTTTCTAATCATAATACATAAATTAATTTTTTGATTAATTAGACTTTAACTTAATGTCTTTTTGTTGGATTTCGATGAAAAACCGGCATGTTGACATTTCGAATGGAATGTAAAATTACAAAACTGAATTGTTCCCACAAAATATTTCACAACAAAATGAGAGGTTGTAATTTAAAAATAAATTTTTTACAGTGTTATCAGTCAACTTATAATTAGATATGGTAATGCATTAGCAAAAAGGAATCCATCCATCTTAGTTGCAATGCCAATTTTATTCAAAGAATTACTTTTTTTATATATAGGTAAGCTAATATGGCTACAGTTGAAAAAAGGAAAAATTCTCTGCATCGTCTGCGCGTGCCACCTGTTCGGTTTTTTATACTTTTGAAGTGTACCAGTACGTTCACATCCTTCTTTCCCTCACACAGGGATGCATGAAGGAAAGACTCAAGCATATATAACACATCCCAGTCGCTGACGTAGTCCTTCTGATTCTTTTTAGGCACCAGACCCCTACCACCGTCCACAAAAATCGTCTGCTTCAGAAAAACGAGTCATCCATTGTGATACGGGAATAATAGGCTCGAGAAAACCCAGCCGGAGACACAATTCAAGAATATGCACTCGCCATCTGCTTCTGTCGAAGGCAAGGGATGTTCCTGGGATGGAACAAGGATTTAAAAAAAAATGCAGAAGAAAGGAAAATAAAGAACGCGGAAAATATTCGAAAGGTGTACGTATCACTGTGACGCACCCTCCTGTCAACGTTACACATGCAAAGAAAAAAGGATTGTTACATTGTTAAAATGACAGTTGCATATTCTGCACTAAAACGCGCCATTAATTTTTTTTATTTGTTCAACTGTGAGAAACGAATTAAAAATAACAAGCTAAAATTATTGCGAAAATTACTTCAGTTGGTAGTAGATAATTTAAATATAAATCACAAATTCTATAAACGATAATTTATTTTCAGTGTAGTACAAAGTCTTTCAATTGGATAAAGATTTATTTAACTTTTAATATAAATAACAATGTGCCCTGAAAATAGTACAGGTCTATTCTGGTCATTTTTTGAGTTCATAGTTACTTATTTAAATTATACTTTCTTTCATTTTGTAACAAAAACCTATGAAATAAATTATGTCTAACGATAGTTAAACATGGATCATATAAATAAACATTTTATATGAACATAACAATAATTGATCATACTTGGTGTATACTATGCATCCTTCGTATTTAAATTTTAATAAAATTAAATGTTTATTGAGATACAAAAAGATATTTTTATAAACTGACTTCAATGATTAATAAAAAAATAACGTTTGATATTTTTTCTACAAATTTACCAATTAAATGAGGATTTTTGACTTCTTAATTCTAATAAAAATGATATAATTAAAAGCGAATAATTTGTAATAGTTGATAAAAAATGTATGACAAATAATTTAATGTAAAGAAATTATGTTTTATCACTCGATAGATATAAATTTCTATATGAATACAACATTTTTATTTTACTCTTTCACAGAAAAATTAAATATTGGCGCCTTTTCGTGATGACGTTACAGTATCGCGCAATAAAATATTCAGATAAAACAAATATTATTCTGATCGATAACCACTTATGAATCAAATTAAGAAAAAAATAAAAACAAGATGCTACGACCTATGGCAGAGTCGAAAGTATATACTGTTTTCGACTTTCGATTATATACTGACTAAATTATCACTAAAATTTAAACTTTTTTGGAGGGGGTCTTGCAATAAGAACCTACAAAAATGCTATAAATTTAGCACCAATACATTTTCATAATATTAAAATATATATACTAGGTAGTTACATCTTTATTTTGGTGTAATTATTATTAAAAGACATACCTAACATTTTTGTTATAGGGATTATGTATGCAATAAAAAAGTACTAGGTATAAAATACGAAAAAGAATATATATATATATAAAATATATATAAGAATGCTCGTTGGAAAGATAGAGCTAAAAAATTCTTTTGTTGTTTTTTGTTTGGTCCATTCAGTTTTGAGTTACAGATTGTTTAAAATGAAAGTCGACGAAGGAGCAATTCAGAATATTTTATAGTCTACCATAAATGCAATTGAGAATGGTGTACATGAGCACGATATTGTAATATCAATTTTGGTTTCAACAATTCTGTTCAAATATTTTTCATATTAAATATGTACCTCATACTGGCAGGCTCTTCATTGGAAATGTCGATAAAGTCACAAAAATGACTAAAGTTGACAGTCATGGAATCAGTCGTAGCAGTCATGCAGGAGCTAAAGATCGGTTCTTAAGCAATTTTATGCCATTTTCATAAAACGAATTCGAAACACGTTAAATATTCTTAGTTAAAGTATTGTTAAATAGATAATTAGAATTAAATAGACGCAAAAGTAAATAGATTTGTTTTCCCCAACCTAATACAAGTGTGTGTTAATGAATTAATAAATTAAAAGTTATTATTGCTTTCAATTTATTTAGTAATTTCAAAGTAAGCAAATAACATTAACATGCCTAAAAACTATAATATTTTAAAGAGTTAATTATTAATTTTTTCCATGAAAATGTCCAAATACACCCATTTGAAATTTAAGTGGAAAAAGATTGTGAGGTAACTTGTAATGAAACAAATATATATTTAGAATGACTTTAAAGACAGTAACCTCAAAAAGTTGATTGTTTTCTAAATAATAAATTCCTTAATATGAAGGCTTTTCCTAAAATTTAAAAACAGAAAAATCATTTAAAAAGCAGGAAGTTTCTTTGATGAGTCTAAGATTAAAAAATTTCAACAAGCCATCAATTAAAAATATATAACCACAGACATCAATCATTTCAAAAAATTAAATTAATCTCTGAGTGGACATCTGACGCAAAATCTGAGCAAATGATCCTTGAATTTGACGCTCTTCTTTTTGTTTCTTTTTTTTTTTAATCTGATGCCATTACTGCAGACGAAATTTAATTTCATAAGAATCCTTACGTCACAAAATTAAATGGTAGTTTCGAATGATCTGGTTCGGAACTTTTCTCCGAATACGAAGGGCATTAACATTCTGACCGTAACCTTAACTGCAGTCTCCCTTATTACCAGATGCGGTTCTGTATTAAAAAAAAATACATCATCCTTATTATTTCATTAGTCGCTTATCCTCTTTTTCTCGTCTGCCAATTGCTTTTCCAACTGTAGCAACCGCGAATGCATCCTTATTATTTAATTTAGAAAGCCCAAGGTTGAATTCGTATTGGTTCGCGAAGTTTAAGCGTATATTAGAGATACAGAACCCTGATAGCCTTTTTTTTTCTTAAACTCATTAAGTTTTGCACGCTTAAAACGACGGTTCGTATATTTAGAAACTGCTCTGTCATTTGTTTCATAATGAGCAGCTGATTGGTGGAGTACCCTATTCGTATGAGGTGGGAAATGGAGAGAAATCTAAAAGTCGTTTGAAATTTACGTAATTGTTCGTTTGACGCAAAACTTACTCCAGCTAGATCACAAAACGAGATAACTTTTTACCAAACGGTCTTCAGAACAATTAATACTAGAAACTATCGCAAATAATTACTTTAACCTTTAAACTTATAATTTTAACAATGAATTAGTTTTAAAAGCATCTCAGAATTAATTATCACAATACAGTCTTATTAAATCCGAAATAATAATTAAAATTTAAAAACCAACTTCAAACACATTTATTATATATTATATGTAGCATAATAAAAATTTAATTATTGATAATTACGGCAAAATAAATTATATACGATCGAATTGGAAATATCCTACATAAAATTTACTTTATTTTTCATAGGTAATGTATACTTTATTTTTCATAAGTAATATATATTTTTATTAAAATATATGTAAATAAAGTGAAATACATGTTTTTATATACATATATTTATAATACTATTCTCTTTTATGGTTGTATCCTAATTTTGGCGAAAATTTATAGCGATCACACTGCGCAGATCAACAATATTTTTATTGTTGAGCTGCAAACCTAAATGTTATTCATTCCTTCATCAGTGTGTGTCCAATGCGAAATTATTATTGTATTATTCAATAATTGTCGAATTTATTAATATTTTATTTTATTTTATAACTATAATACTAAAGAAATTAGTTGGGAATAAGGTGTAGTGACAAAATTAAATGGTAATTTCGAAGCAATATAAATATATATATATATATATATATATATATATATATATATATATATATATATATATATATATATATATATATATATATACCTTGATTTCAATTTAACAAAGCTTAAATACACTCGAAAAATTCTTAAAATCAAGTTTCACAAACTTGTATGTTTTGCATCGATGTTTCTATGTGAAAAAGAAATTTCAAAATTAAAATTATAGTTCAAATAAATATGAAGATTTTTATGAAAAACTTTAGTCTGTAAAATGTATTTCAATTTTACTTATAAATCTTACAAATGATGATTTTTCCTCATACTAATTGCATTTTATAAATTAATTCATTACGATACATATTTAAAAAAATTTAAATGTTTTCTTAAAAAATTTCCACATATTAAACCAAATTTATATTTAAATGAAATCCTAAACGAATCATTCTATAATTTTGAAAGATAATCATAAAAATTTGTGATTTGTATTTTTACATTGGTTTATGATGAACTAACTAATCTTTCTAAATCACAGCGATATTTCTTTTAAAATTAAATTATCTTAATATCATTAATTTACAGCTACTTATTTCCAGTTATTTTAGATGAAAGATAACATTGTAACTAAACAGTTTTTAAAAAATACTTTAATAGTATGAATTCTAATTTACTTTTCTTCTAAATTTTATTTCCAATAATTTATAGGAATAAAGAAAACTGTAAAAATTGTAAAAGGATTTAAAATAAACACTAAAGAAAACATATACACAATTGAAATATTTAAATAAATAGAATAAAAAAGTAAAAATTGCTTAAAAAGATTTGTTTGATCAAGAAAGAATTGGAAAAGACAGTATAATTTCATCTGAATGAAACAACTTTATTCAAAATATATTCATATAATGATATCTAATAACGACTTGATTTGTTTTCAAGTCTTTACTAAATAATATATATTATTCTGTAAAAATACGAATAAATGCAAGAATCCATTTTAAAAAAGGTAATGTCTTAAGAAGTTATGTTCTAATAAATTATAATATGAAAAAACCATATACAAAAAAAGTGTTGTTAAAATGTTAAATGCAGTATATTTTATTTATTTATTTATAAATTTTAAATTTTATTTTTTTAATTAAATTTTATTAAATTATCCATGCTTTTTAGTCAACTGTTAAATTAAAATTAATTACTTTTTAGAATAAAACTACTATCTAATAACGTTTTCTTTTATCTAACAATCACGAGAAAAACTTTTCTGAAAAGATATGAAATAAACTTTTAAAAGATAGAAATATCTTCACACACCGGAGTTCAGAAAATTCTCAGCCTTTACCACCGGAAATCCCGTAACTCCTACATCAAAAACGAAACATGAGGTGAAGACAAAAAAAATTCAGTGAAAATATTAAAAAAAAAATATTATAGGCTGAAGTCGTCTGCTAGATAACGGAACGAGTAAGTTTAAAAATCGTCTGCTAAAAAAAGAATAAGAAAAAAAAAACCTAATTCATATCTCACCAAGAAAGACATTTTTCAATCATTTCTGAATATATAAATACAAACAGAAAAACATTCTCTCCTTCGAAATATATGGAAAAATATAATAATAAATAAAATGATAAAAAAATATATATATAAACGAAATCAGTTGTGGATTCCATTGGGAATTTTACTGAATCTCCCGAAGAATTTGGAAAAAAAAGGAAGCCTTTTGAGTAAATAAAAAAAAATGTTGATAAAAAGCACAAAAGCAAGATTTGATGCTGACATATGGTCCCTTAGGAATTTCTAGCCTTCGCCTATCCTAAAAGTTTTGAAGGTAGCAGGAGGGATAAAAAAAAAGGAAAATAATCGTAATAAAAATAACAGCGGAAGAAGTACCACCTTACAATTCAATCTCGAACTCAGACCACTATCCGTTGGGATTCGGTAGTGAATGTATTTTCTGCGTACCACTGGATTCAACTTCCCTGGGTCCGCAGATAAGAATTTCAGGGAAAACTGATGCACTCCAATTGGAGAAACAGATATCTTAACTTCTTTTCCTAACTCTGGAAGAAAATGTTCCAAAAGGATGTGATGGTCAGGGGGTAAGAGCAATATAAAGAATTTCTGCGAGTTGGAATAGGTTATCGTCTGCTGAAGTTAATTCTAAAATTCTTCCGAGTTTTGATTCGTTTTATTCCTTTTGATACGCTTGTAATCGATTAAAATCCAGAATCGTTTGAAAAATTCTTCGAATCAGAAAAAAAAGATACTCTGCAGATGCTGTGTAATGTGGAATCATTTTTTTTTTAGATTATCCGTTTATATTAAGGAATAGTTGAAGGACGTAAGTTCCGAAAAAGAAATTCGAAGCTCAATACCACGGAATCTTACTAAGTTTTTATAAAAAAGAAACTTAACAAAAATATTTTTACATAAAATATATCATAGAGATATACAAAACTCTAATTCAAAATATACAAAACTCTTAATTCAAATTGAAATATTCCTACAATTCGAATTAATTCGATGGCGGTTATGAGTATTTAAAATAGAAGGCAGTTTACTACTTAGGTAACGACTGATTTATTTTACTTATATGCGGTCATAAAAAGGGCAATCGCTTAAGTATTTCCCTTATTATTTACTACTTATTTATTTATTATTGAAATTTTGATTTTGTTTACCACTCTATACTTTACAAATATTGCAAATAAAAAAAGTATGCCTTCAAAATAATTTCATGCTTACGGTAGTTGATTCGATCAAGGTTTCCGACACAAAGTGGATTTTAATTCTTTGCAACAATCCACGCTAGAAGTTGGAATCGAACCCATAAACTGTTAAGCAGAATGCGTTTGGATAATCAAAGTGAAAAGGTATTTACAAATGATGCATGGAAAACAGGAAATTAGATAGAAGAATTTTACGTGCTTAATCCTTATATGAATTAATTTTGAATAAATTTCTGGTAAAACATTTTCAAACATTTTGCTATTTCACTGGCGCAACTGAAAAATGTCGCTAATATTACCAAGTCAAACAAAATACCACAAAGTGCTACTTTTACCATTATTATTTTAGACTTTTCACTATTTATTACAAACTTTTTAAATATTAAAAATTATGCCTTCAAAATAATTTTTTCAACTGACCATTACTATCCCTATATCTGTTTGCCGTAAACTGTCACGAAAAATGCCAACAGAGCAAGATTTGATTTGGCGATATGGAGCAGTATCAATTTTTAGTAAAGTTCGTTTAAATTTATTAATAAACATTAATGTATTGCCAAAATTGTTTGAAATAGGTTTTGTGTTCCGGAGATAGTAACTCAAAATAATTAAATCGATAATTAGTAATCAAGTAACCAATAATTGCAACTTTCCTTGACAAAGTTATATAGTATATCAAAATTAAATTTCTATATTTATATTTCACTTAACAAAATCATTAAATCTTAATTGATTTTAAAATATTGTTTTCATATTTATTTAATTTTACTTTGCAAGGATTCAAATATTTAAATTTGTTTTGTCATTTTGCTTTTATGTTGAAAGAATAAGGATCAAATAATAAGGTATAGGTACCGTGTAATTCAGGGTGCCAAATTCTGAGATTGGCGATTTTTAAGAGGATTTTCTTATGTATCTGGCAACCTCGTTTTTATTACGTTATACATATGGAGACCTATAAGAATTATGTAGAAAATTCTATTTTGGTAACCCTAGTATTTACGTTATCACGCACGTCACGATACGTCATCTTGGCAACATTTCTTCATCGCCAAAAAAAAAATTCAGAATTTGGAATCGTGGATTATACGGCACCTGTGCCCATCATAAAATATTGAAAATATAAATTTACTATAATATAATTGTAATTTTTCTGAATGTAGTTAAATTTTAAGGTAAAAATATATTAGAGGGTGCCCTTTGGCGAGATTGGCGATTTTTGTTTGGCGCCAATCCTCTTCGCGCGGAACGCTGTGCAAACAGTAATGGCCGCCAAAACACAATGAAATTTCAAAAATAATGCAGTAAGCACATAAAAAAAAAGAAAAAAATGTACTCACTTTATTTTGCTGGAATATCCTCACTTTGAGGTACACAGAATTTTCTAATAGCACCTACAGATATTGCTTAAATTTATCCTGAGAAGAAAACCAATCAGAACCTTGAATGGATTTCAAAATAACATTTAGGGTTATCAAAAATGGAACAACATCACCCAGCTTGGCGATAAATATTGCGAGAATTCAAGGGGTAACCTAAAGTATAATCTAACCAATTTTAATGTGTTACTCTTTCCATCAACATTATCTTTACAGTATTATTAACTGCAGTTTTGGAAAGCGACACTAGACATAAGCCAGCAATTAAACTCAGTGCATACCAGTACCCTGTACGATTTTAAACCATTAACAAAAGATGATAACGACATCTGGGTTAGTAACACTATCTCAAAACTTATAAATTTTGAACTTACGTTTTCCCAAAACTCTTCTTTCTAATGCTACAGAAAGTGAGAATTTTGGATTAAAAATATTACAGTAACTAGCAAAGGGATTATTTGAGGCTACTGTAACCTAGTCATGAATCGCATCGTTTTCGTGGCTGTTAGGGTTTCATTCTTAATTCAAACGGACTTTGAAGTGTTGAGAAGATCTTTTCAACCAGAAATAAAATACTTAACCTAATAATCCTTTCTAATTGATATTTCACGAGTAACAAATAACGATGATAAAGATGCTAATGAGGGGATAGTGCCAGCTCAGATATCGACCTCCTTATTTGATCATGGATAAAATAATAAGGGATTGACTGCATTTAGCGGCTTCTTTTGGAAAAAACATGCAAAAAAATATTTAAAGTTTTTTTTCTAACTGTGAGCACATGAGCGTTGAACCCTATGCCACAACAAGGCCAGAAACTGCTACTCATTTGTCGTTACCCAGCGGGCACCTGTGAACCAAGGTACGGAGGCGAGTAGCGTTACACGCGCCATACCCCCACAAACCCGTTTATAGGGTGGGCCTCATTCATACATCATTACAGACGAAAGGACAGAAAAACACAGAGAAAACAGAAGAAGAAAGAAACATCCATGCCCGAACCGGCATTCGAACCCAGGACCTACAGTTTAGGAGTCAGGAGCGCTAACCACTCAGCCATCGGTCGGCATATTTAAAGTAATAAAATCATTTAATTGATTTTTTTATGAATTGGAAACAACAATGATGAAATAAAAAATTATACTCAAATAATAAGCATTATATATATATATATATATATATATATATATATATATATATATATATATATATATATATATATATATATATATATATATATATATATATATATATATATATATATATATATATTTATATACGCATTAATAGCGGAATTCATGATGGGCTTAATATTGTTTTTGTTATTTATGACCTTTGCACAAGCCAAGCTAGGCAAAATTTAATCAGAAGGGTGCGTCTTTCACTTAAGAAGAGCAGTACGAAGGTGAAAATATGACTTTACTCTAAGACTCTTCCGATAGATGGCATCACAAGAGGATACACTCACTCAATTTTTTTAACTTTGATTTGGAGAGAAACGAAATTTTCTACAGACCATTACACCCATAATAACTGTCAACACTCCACGAGTAGACTTTCGATTCCAAAGATTTAACGAGCACATATGAAATTTCGGCATTTACATAAGTCGAGGTGGATGCTTGAGAATCTTCTGGATTTCTACCTAAATATGATATACTGTCCGTGCAAAGTCATCTCGGCAATTTACGCGGCATACATTGAAAGTTTTACAAGAGCCTTGTGTCGTAAGCAGAAGTTATCAAAGATTCTACTAACGCAACATCCGTCTAACGTTGTTATATTAGTATAGTACAGTTGCTATATTAGTACACAAAGGGTACAGCGAAATCATACTGCTACAACAACAACAACTACGAAAAATATTGTCTTGTCACTGTAAAATACTCATCTGATGAATTTACTATGATTCTCCGTAGCGAATAATCTGACAGTTGAAGATTTTTAAGGTATTTTAACGTCTATTGCATATAGCTTTAAAGAAGGACTATTCCTGTATCTTGGTCAATATTTAATGTCACAATGGAGAAAACCAGGAAAACTCCCAATTACCTATTTCAACAGACATGAATGCAGTAAGGGGAAATATAACATATATTTTTGCTGAAAGATAGTATAGACAAATATTCTATTCTGAAATGTGTAGTCTTACCACCTGACTCTTGCTGTCCCAATGAATGTGTTAAAATATTAACCACTACATTTAAGGTAGAAAATTGTCGGTTCTCAAAATATAGGATAATTTTCTCAAATTTGACGAGTACGTATATGACATGTACTCGATGGGTCTTTATCAGCATGATAATCGAACCCAGCCCTTCCGAACGAAAGGCTGAAGCCCTAACCAGTAGGCCACCACGGCCTATTTGTATGTTGAAATTGTTTTTTTGTGACAAAATATAATTTTACGTATTAAAATTTTTTATCAAAAATCTTAATGAAATCAGAATTTAAAAAGTTGAAATATAACCATCACGAAAAAAAATTTTTTTTTAATTTTATATATAAAGTAATATATTATTCATTCACACAATTTTTACTAAAATTCACTGTTTCATAACTGTTAAATTGAAAAATCATAAAATCATTTTTTATACTATTTTTTATTCTCCTTATTTCTAATTTTAAAAAAATCAAATTTTTATAAATTTCATTTTTAAAAATATACGACCATATTTATATTTCTAATGCTTGTGACATAAATTAAAATAATAAATAAACTCACCTATTTTCTTTATTCAATTGTGTATAAATAATAAAATATTGACAATACAAAATAAATTTATCTTTTAAACTCAAATAATTAAATTTTATAATAAATTATTTATTTTATGAAAGTTTTGATAGTGTATTAAATTTTAATAATTAATGAATTAACAAAATCGAATGTTCAAGTTGTTTTTCAAAAAATTTTTTGTGTAAATTATGTACAAAAATAAAAACAAAAATATTTGATTATATATAATACATATACATAAATATTGGCTTAACTAAAAGAGTTTTATATTTTCTAACATAATATTCCCCAGGATTTATTAAATTAGAAAAATGTCAGTATCCTTAAGATAAATAATGAAAATTATATAGTTATTTTGAAAGGTAAGATTAATTTAATATATTTTACGGATGCAAACAATTTTATACTATGGAAATGTCATTCTAAATTTTTAATTAATATTATTCATTTTAACAAATGCATAAAAATATTTAATGGTTTCTTAAATATCGAAATGATAACTAAACATTAAATGGAAAATATGCAGGATTTAATTAATTGTTAAAAAACTTAAAATCTCGCATAAAAAATTTATAGTTAAAAAAACTTATTTTATTGTGATAGAGCACATTATCTTCTTTTAAAATAATTGTTTTTTAATATTCAAACTGATGCGTGAATTCAAGGTGAAAAATATTTCTTCCCATTTGTAGAAAAGATTTTTTAATAATTTGAATTCTCTTTGGAAAATATAATGTAAATAACATTTTTGTTTACTTAATATAATTATGTTTGTAGTTACTTTTAAAAACATGATGGTTAAAAAGTTCCAGCATAATAAATTTTATGATCTTTGAGCAAATAATAGAGTGCGATTTGTAAAGCGTAGTAACTTAAAAAAAAAAAAAAAAACTTTTTTTACCGAACAAAAAATTTAATTACCTTTGTTGCATATCATTTATATAACTGAACACAATAAGGAAGAGAGCTTTATTAATATCATAATTAATTTTTATCCAAAGAGACACATTCTCCCATCTTTTTTTTTATTATTTTTTATTTAATTATTTTTTTATTTAAAAAGCATTGCTTGAAATGAAAAAATATTAAGATGTAAAAACTTTTATAGTTTATTTCTGGAAACATTGTTGACGATTTTTTTCATTTTAAATTCTATCATTCAGTAATTATCATTATATCTGTTTTCATTCAAAATTATCGTTATTCAAAAGAGTTAAGAATTAATTTTTCAACAATTGCAATTGAAGAAAAAATACTTTAAAAATCATAAAGGAGAAATAAATGTAAAGTTAAACAAAAAATAATTAAATATCATGAAAAAAAAATCTACTTTTTTATTTCTGATTCTTGCGGACGAAAACTCATTTGCATTTGTTAATTTCAAAAGGAACATATATAGAATGAAATTTATTTTCTTTTGAAATTTTGTTGCCAAAAGAGTAAACGAAATTACCCTTTTCATCAAGAATTCAAAACACAAAAGGCTTCATTGCCAAAAGAAAATGTTCCATTCTAAAATTACCGCAAAAAAAAGAAAAAAAAATTAGCAAAAGAAACTTTAGTTTCGCAACGGGATAACGGCAAAAGGACTTTAATTGCAATGAAAAAAAATTTATATCCTTTAAATTTCCTTATTTTATTTATTTCGAGATGGGTATGTCAAAATGAATAATTAGAATTTTTTTCAAAAAAAAAAAATTTCTAACCCCTCAGCAGAAATAGGAAGAGGGTCTAGTATACAAAAAAAAAGCATTTCTTCAACTCTAGGGCTTGATAAATGATCCACCCTAGTATTTCCTTTGGAACAATAACAAAAGAGAAAATAAAAATCGTTCCGTCAAAACTAATTTCAAAATGCGCAAAAATGTTGCCTAAAACGATAAAGAATACAAGGAACGTTCTTCCCCATTCAGCTGATCAACGCCTCGGTCCCTTTCCTCAGAAGAAGAGTGATGATCAAACGATTTCGATTAAATTTTCCGTAAACTTTAGTTCTCTTTACTATTGCCAGAGCAGCGAATTTAAAGGAAGCTCTAAATGCGTTCGCTATGTAGTCATTCTGGTCGATCCGTTTGGACGGTTTCATTTTCACACAAAGGGGATGCTCCGCTGTCAATTTTAGCTGAAATAACGAGCTTGCTATGGACTATAAAATAGTATCTCTTTTTTAAAAAAATATTCTATTCACAAGAAAAAATAAAACTCTGAAATTAGGTTTTTTTTTTAATCCTTAAACGGTTTGAAACTGAATTCCAAATCAGTTTAAATTTTTTAAGCAATTCTTCGATTAATCTGATATAATACCTATTAAAACATCAAGTCATTACTTTTTACTTCGTTTATTTTTTAAGCAAATAATTAGAAATTTAGTAAATAATATTTTAAACAATAATGTGTGCATGTAAATTTATGTATACATAATTTTTTTTAACCTCCTCATTTGCTTAAAACACATATGCAACTAATTTAACCATACCATAGATTTTTTAAAGTAAAATTATAGAAAAATAAATAAATATTAATTAAAAATAACAAAACTTATTTTTTACTCATTAAATGATGAAGTAAAATTATTCCTATTATAAGGCATAGTGAAAAATAAATTAAAAAAGAATAAAGCAAACATATTAAAATTTTACTCTTTTACTTAAGAATTACATGATATGAGACACTTTTATGAAATTGGTTCTTTAAATTAAATTATACTGGAATAAATAAAGAATCATTATAATGCAAATTTTTGATGGAACGAAAAAATGAAAACAATCATATATTGATTTTAGCTACAAGGCATAGAAAGAAGAATATAACTTACACACAATTTGCTTAAATTCTTTTCTTAAATATTAAGTAATTGATTGGTATAGTATTTTCAAAGTACATTTTTTACTAACATAACAAGTTGGAAGAAAATAAATAAAAAATTGCAAGCCTAAATTTTTACAGATGAAATGAAGAACTAAAAAAACCATATTTATCCAGGAATTTGATGAATTAAGAGATAAACACCCATGATTTCTTTACTATTATTATCTTGCATCCTTGTTTATTTACATAAATAATAAACAATTTGAAAAAGGTATCTTGCATCTTTATGATGCAAGATACCTTTTTCAAATCTATTGATTATAATTTACCTAATCATACGTACTATTATTGAGAAAATTTGGTTTATGATAGAACGAAACATATTGATTAAAAAGGTAACGTTTAATTAAAACAATATCAAAATATGTATGTTCGAAGAGAATTTAAGAAGAGAACTTAAAAACAATTAAAAAATCTAAACAATGGAAAAGATGCAATGAAATAACAAATAACTATATATTTTAATAAAAGTAAATAGTTATATTAAAATATATAATATAATATGACGATTTAAATTGCAATAAAAAATAACTCATAAAAATCATGATTAAATTGTATTAAGAAACATAGTTTCATCCAATATTTTTAACTACATAGAAGGTAATAAATATTTTATTTTTTGATAGAGAGATATACATAATTAAATAAAGCATTCCTAATATATTAATCAATTTTAAATAGCGATTGTTTTCATTATTTGACTGAAAATGAAGCAATTTTTTCTGATGTTATAACTTAAATATTCCATATCATATATTGTTATATATATACTTGAATATATAAATAAGTTGAAAATTTCTTTTAATTATGTTTAAACAAGGCATGTATATTTGTAGAAATATTTGAAAACTATACTTGTATAAATAACTATAGAATTATAATTTTTCTTCCTGAAAAAATTCCTTATAATGAATTGTAAATTTTTTTAATGAGATAACTTCCAAATTAAAAAAAAGAAATGATATTTTCTTACAAAATAAAATGTAAATATTTATTTAAAAACGAGTTTCATAAATTGTTGCAATATATATATTATAAACAAGTGCAAACGATTTTTTTAGAGTTAACTTATATTAATTTTTTATTTTTATAGTTAGATGATGTGTTCAATAAACATAGAAAAAGCTTTATGAGGAAAGACTTAGTATGCTTATTTTTAAACAGTTGGTATTTTCAAATATAAAGCAAACACACGATATGGAAATATATTATAAATACATATATGCTTATTCTTTGCATGATATGACAGTTATATGGTTTCATTTATTTATCGTCTGGTTCTCTTTCTATATACTATAAATAAATATTGAATGCACGTTTTCCAGAAAGTTTAAAAGTACACTTCAACGCAATACTGTTGTAGTTATTGTAGTGTACTTCATTCGGCATCTAAATTGTAAACTAGATTCGCTTGTTCTTTGTTGCAATTACCTAATAAATATTCATAGTGCATTTACACCAAATAATAAGCACACGATAAAAGAATATTTAAAAATACAAAAGACAGAAACACCAAATTTTCTTGAATTTACATTTGAATGGCATTTTAAGCGGAGTAAGGATTTTCGATTTTGTTCAGATTAAAAAAGAACATTTTGTTTAAGAATAAATTGTGCAAAAATAAAATAATAAAATATTTTTATAGTAATATTCTTATCATTAAAGACAAAAACAGAAATCTCTCTTAGCTTGTAAGAAAAACTATAAGCTAAATATTTCCTTTAAAATAATATTGCATAAAAAATTGTAACTTTAATTAATAAATTTTCAATCACTCATTAACATTTTATTCAAAATAAATTATTTCTAAATTCTTCTTATAAATGAAGTTTTGATTCATGAAATTAGAATTATTACTTTTAAAGAAACAAAAATTAAATTTTTTAAAGTCTCACAAGGTACATGTTTTATCTTTATGAATTTTTTTCATTTTATTAACTGAAAATAAATTTTATTTTTAAGAAAATAAGAATAAAATTACTTTAAATAAATTTGCCAAACCTAATGGACCAAAAATCCTTTTACATCTCTCTTAAATTATGTTGCTTACCCATTAAACTTCAAATTCTATACAGGAGGAGAAAAAAAATTTTCCAATAGAATATTTATAGTTAAAGTAGACCATCAGTTTCATATTTGATGTCATTCAAAACATTTTGAGCACCTCCTCCCTCGTTCTTCTTCTTCATTCTTAGAGTTGAGTTTGTATGTCATTAGACACCTCTGCTTTTATCAGCATTTTGTACTATTTTCTCATGAAAGTGTGTTGATAGCATTGGTCTTCAGATTTATTACCTATCAGCCCCAAAGCGAGATTCATCGCCAAATAAGCTAGTTTCCTATTTGAGCCTAGCTATACATCATGCTAATTGGTGGGGTGGTAGTCACTGGAGATTAAGCTCATAGCCTAATCTTGATGTTCTTCTTCTTCTTCTTAGAGTTGGGTTTGTATGTACATTGGGCACCTCTGCTTTTATCAGCATTTTGTACTATTAACTCCAAACCCAATGTTTCCTAGTTCCAGTTGCTCGGGTCACCCACTTTATTAATAAAGTCCGTTATAACCATTTAATGGAGTCTAGGTGTCACTCTCTAGTATTGATAATGCCTAAAGAAGTTAATCTAGGGAGGGCAAGAGCCTCGCATTCGTAAATGATATGCTTGGCCGTTTCCTCTTGCGTATGACATTTCCTGCAGATAGGGTCTTGCTGAAACAGTCCCATTTTATGGAGGTGTTTTCTGAAATAGTAGTGCCCAGTTATGAAGCCTACGATTAAACGTATCTTCTGCCTAGAGCATCTCCTCCCTCGTTCATTATTTAAGAAGTGGGAAGATGTCAGATCCATGGTCCTAGAATGGCACCCAAACCAAGATGTTATCAGCAAGGTTGGGGATCTTTACAACAAGAATGCTATTAATTACTTCATGGAAGTCTTAAAAAAAGAGAGAAAAACAATCGACATTTGTCAGGTTCTTTAAAGCCCCATATGCAAAAAAATAAAAAGGACTGATTAATATGGAACACTTCCAGGGCACAAAGGTATCGAAGGTAATGAAAGGGCTGATGAACTTGCTAAACAAGGATCGTCTTTTGTTCTCATTGGTCCAGAACCTTTTTGTAGGATCAATTTGAAGACCGCAAAAACCAATGTTCTTAGATGGGAAAAACGGAAGATGTATGAAGCTTGGCTCAACACTCCTGGTCAAACCCACGCTAAAAGTATGATCTGTGGATCATCAGCGATGATTGCCTCTGAAATTCTTAGATGCTCTAGGCAAAAGATACGTTTAATCGTAGGCTTCATAACTGGGCACTACTATTTCAGAAAACACCTCCACAAAATGGGACTGTTTCAGCAACACCCTATCTGCAGGAAATGTCATACGCAAGAGGAAACGGCCAAGCATATCATTTACGAATGCGAGGCTCTTGCCCTCCTTAGATTAACTTCTTTAGGCATCATCCATACTAGAGAATTACACCTAGACTCCATTAAAGGGTTATTGGACTATATTAATAAAGTGGGTGACCCGAGTAACTGGAACTAGGAAACATTGGATTTGGAGTTAATGGTACAAAATGCTGATTAAAGCAGAGGTGCCAATGACATACAAACCCAACCTGTAGAAGAAGAAGAAGAATATGGAAGACTATACGTATTATTTTTTTAATAAACTTACTAAGCAATTATAAATCCTTTTTTAATTTAATTTTTAGGGTCTCCAGAACGAATGTGAGTCAATTTCCCAAAAAATCTATGGTAAATCGATGATCGGTTAACGAACAATTCGGATAGCGAACTTAGTCTTATAACGGATTATGTTCGTTAACTGATCAACCACTGTATAAACATTTTAAAGTTAATTTTATTTAAATGATGGATGTAAATTTAACAAAGGGCATGAAAGCAACTTCTTTTCCCCGATATTATCTCTGTGTTCAATGTATTCAAAATATTTGCAACGAAGTGGACAGCCAAGTGGGTCCAATGGTGTTATAAAGCGTTGTTTTTCTGTATTAACAATTGAATAAAAGTTTTTTGTATGACCTTGCATTTTATTTTTAATTTCATTCTTAGTTTCCTTGAAGTTATTTTCAGTTTAATTTAAACTTGGAAAATATATATTAAAAAAAGATTTATTTGCAAAAATATGAGTCAGTTTTTTTTATAAAATGGTGGGCACACAAGGGTGACTGAACCCTATGCCACAACTAGACAAAAAACTGCTACTCATTTATCGTTACCCAACGAGTACCTGTGAACCAAGTCACGGAGGCGAGTAGCGTTACCCGCGCCATACCACCACAAACCCGTTTATAGGGCGGGCCACATTCATACAACATCACAGAAGAAAGGACAGAGAGAACAGAGAAGGAAAGAAACATCCATGCCCGAACCGGGATTCGAACCCGGGACCAACAGCTCAGGAGTAAGTCAGTTTTGTTCAACAGAATAATCTAAATACTAGTTTTTATCCTCTTGTAACTTTAAAAATGCATATTATCAATATTCAAATATAAATATTTAGCTATACTATAAATAAATTATTTTTTCAAAAGAACTTAAATTATATTTACTTATATAAAATATTTATGTATTTTTTAAATTGTGTACAATTTGTTGTATTAATAAAGTGTATAAAAATTAGTTTTGTACTTAATAAGCCCATAATAAACTAAACTGAAAAATAAGTAGTGTGACGATTTTTTCTTGAGAGTGCTACACTCACACGTAAAACTAAATCGATATAAAATAAATGACTGAACAATTTGCTTGATAATGTATGTAATTTAAAAACCACTATAATTATCCAAATCAATTAAAATATCATACTCAATTGTGCTGTTATATTTTATATTATTGAACAAAGAAATCATATATCTTTATAATTGTCAAAAAAAAAAAAAAAAAAAACATAAATCCTGAAAATAAAGAATTTAAAATCTAATTTATTAACTAGATTGTCAATAGAAAAAAAATCAGCTATACTTCTATAAAAGATTGAAATTCACTCTTTTTTCTATCTAATTTACCCCTTTAAGCGATTTGTTGTTTCTCTCCTTAAAAGGAGTGGTTTACCCGCGTCTTTCAAAAGAGTGAATTTCTATCTTAAATATTGGTTGAGTTTTGTGAAAATGAAAGAGGGAAATTTCACTCCTGAGTGAAATCCACTCGATTTTTTTAAGAGTGTAGTATTTATGTCATCGTGCACGTGACGATACGTCACCTTGGCAACATTTCTTCATCGCCAAAAAAATTCAGAATTTGGAATAACGAATTACATGGCACCTGTACCCACATGGGCAATGGAACAGCAGAAAACGCAAAATGGAAAAAAGACATGACAAAACATTTATTTTATAGTTAGTTTAAATCGGCAAGGACGATTTAAATTTTTAAAAATTTGGTTAGACTATACTTGAGGTTGCCCCTTGAATTTTCGCCAAGTTTATCGCCAAACTGGGTGATGTTGTTCTATTTATGGTAATCCTAAACGTTATTCTAAAATCCATTCATGGTTCTGATTGGTTTTCTTCTCAGGATAAATTTAAGCAATATCTGTTGGTGCTATTAGAGAATTCTGTGTACATCTCAAAGTGAGGATATTCCAACAAAATAAAGTGAGTAAATTTTTTTCTTTTTTTATGTGCTTACTGCATTATTTTTGAAATTTCATTGTGTTTTGGCCGTCATTTCTGTTTGCACAGCGCTCCGCGCGAACAGGATTGGCGTCAAGCAAAAATCGCCAATCTCGCCAAAATGCACCCTCAAATATATTTTTACCAAAAATTTCATTATCAATAGAATTATAAATTAATAATTTTAATATTTGTAAACTATCTCTTTTGAATCTTAAAACTATTGCCTTGCTCACGCCAACATTAAATTTTTTTAAAATATTTTTTGAGTAACTTTTAATTTAATTCAACTAGAATAAAGAATAATGCAGATTCATAATATATTCAAAATATTTTAAACTATTTCAAAATATATTTATTTGAAAAACACTCTGGAAATTTGAAATTCCAATTCTCTTCTATCTGTTTCATCCAACAAACATTAAATTATATAAACGCGAAGGGAAAATAACTCTTCAATTCAATCAAAATGTAATAAAAAAATAACGTTTTGAAGTATATTTTAAATACTTCATAGCTCCTTAATCATGTTTTATAATTCATTTGAATAAATGTTAAATTAATGTAAACAAGTTTGGCAATATTTTTGAATTATTAAACTATTTTCGTAAAGAATAAATTAATTCAAACACAATGCTCGCGTCTGGATATTTTATTATAAAAAAGAATTTCTTCGAAGATAAAAGAAGCAATTTTTACATGTAATACGTTTAATTAAGCAAAAATTATTTTTAGCCAAATGTATCAACTCCAACTGAAGTATTTTAACAATATTTTTAAACAGGATTAGTTTTACAAGTATGTTATTTTCAAAATGCTTAGTTTTAAATTAAAATTGATAATATTGTTTTGAAATTCTGGATGAAAATCTAATTAGTAAAACGAGTGTTTTAAATCACGCGAGTCTTTATTTAAAATGTAATTATTCCCTGCCTGTGTCATTTTTTTAAAAAAATGTTTGTTACGAAAAATGATATAGAGTTAAATTCTCTAGTTACAAGCATTCGTTTTACTTAAGCACTGTTTCATGTTATAAAACAGCTCTTTTTGAATTTTAATTAAAATGTGATAACCAAGGTATCATATAAGCGGATTCTTTTGAATTTTAATAAAATGTATTAGATGAAATTTGATAAGAGCATATTTTGAATTTTTATTAAAATGTGATCAAAATTATTAATTTATTTAAATTCATTATATAAAATGGTATTAATGCATATTAAAATATTATTGCAACGTGTTTCTAGTTGCTTTTTACTGCCGATTGTGATGCTGTGAAATACATCCAAACGCCTAAATCTTGAGCCAGGGTCAGTTAACGAGATCGACATCTGAGATGGCACTCTCCGCTCAATGCTGTATCACACCAATGGAAAGACTTTGGTTTGGTTTGCCGATCACTCGTCGTATTTTGCACACGCAGACTAATTAGACTGGCACCTACAGATTAAATAGGATTGCGAACTACTGCAAGAATTCCGACCTGAGACTTGAACTCATGAACTGTTAAACCATAGGTTCCCAAAGTGGTCAGGTGGATCCCCAGGGGTCCATAGGAGACCACACGGGGTTTCACGTAGATGTCAAAAGAAAACAGGGGTTCACAAGTTGTGAGTGGGGGTCCACGAAAACTCTTCTGGTTTTCATAATAAAGAACAAAAATTTTGACTTGGATTTACCTATCAACGTAGGCAGGTAGCATCATTCACTAGGTAGGTACTCAAAAATATTCGAGACTCAGTTCAAAAACAGAATTGAATAGAGGAATAAATTTTTTGTCAGTTGTTGATTGTTTGTTATAATAAATGTTTATAGTTTTGTATAACCAGAAGTATTATTTTAATAAATAGGACACAAAAGAAAATGTGCTACTTTTTTTTCTTCTTAACACCCCAATTTAAGGTGATATTTCTTAGGAGTTTTGGGAATACAGTGGAAATGTAGCAGCAGAGGGTCTATCGAAAATAGTAAATCTTTGAAAGTTATCCAGAAGAAAAAAAGTTTGGGAACCCATGTGCTAAACCAAAGTCTAGATCGATAATCATTTGGATGCCAGCTACGCTCAGAAGGATAATGGTCTCAATAGAGCTTTTAGCATGCATAAGTCCTTTTAACACGATGGTCATCGGCTGTGCTGGATATCAAACCTTCTGACTCTCGGCTATGCATATGCTGAAAGTAAAAATATCTACGTTAGAGATGAGGATCGATTCCATGAACCAATGAATTGGAATTTTAATGACGAGTAACCATGCAAATACTTCTTCTTCTTCTGCTTAGAGTTGGGTTTGTATGTCATTGGGCACCTCTGCTTTTATCAGCATTTTGTACTATTAACTCCAAACCTAATGTTTCCTAGTTCCAGTTACTCGGGTCACCCACTTTATTAATAAAGTCCGATATATAACCCTTTAATGGAGTCTAAGTGTAATTCTCTAGTATGGATGATGCCTAAAGAAGTTAATCTAGGGAGGGCAAGAGCCTCGCATTCGTAAAGGATATGCTTGGCCGTTTCCTCTTGCGTATGATATTTCCGGCAGATAGGGTCTTGCTGAAACAGTCCCATTTTATGGAGGTGTTTTCTGAAATAGTAGTGCCCAGTTATGAAGCCTACGATTAGACGTATCTTCTGCCTAGAGCATCTAAGAATTTCAGAGGCAATCCTCGCTGATGATCTACAGATCATACTTTTAGCGTGGGTTTGACCAGGAGTGTTGAGCCAAGCTTCATACATCTTCCGTTTTTCCCATCTAAGAACATTGGTTTTTGGGGTCTTCAAATTGATCCCACAAAAGGTTCTGCACCGATGGGAGCAAAAGACGATCCTTGTTTAGCAAGTTCATCAGCCCTTTCATTACCTTCGATACCTTTGCGCCCTGGCACCCATACAAGGATCACCTTGTTTCTAGTTGCCAGTTCTGTAAGAAGGTTTCTACATCCCAAAATCATTTTAGATTTTATTTCGAAAGAATTGAGCGCTTTTAAAGCGGATTGACTGTCACCAAAAATGAGAACCCGCTTACCGTGGTAGCCCTTTCTGATATTTAGTCGCTCTCCAGACTAACACGACATTCGAAGTTGGCTATCCTCAAATCAAAGTTAAATGTTTAATTTTTTTAATGCAATATTTAATGACACAAAGCATCTTAGCGATCGCGAATTATTTACGGAAAAAGAAGCGTTTCCTGGTTTTTGACTTTTCTGCCCATAAAATACGAATAAATGACAAACAAGTGTCAGTAGAAGACGAGCATTACAACTTCAAAAATATATCGTTGTTTGATTAACCTTTGCATTTTATTTGTTTTCCTTTTCAAATTCGTCCTTGATATGCTAAAGTGTGGGATGCCGCCGGAAAAAAAAGATTATTATTTCCAGAAACTTATGAATCACTTCTGACAAGATGAGAAAATGATTATTTGATTATTTCTTTTTTCCCTCCCCCTTTTGACACCCGCTCGAGATAAGACAGTGATAAGTCTCAAAAGGAAATCTTTTTTCAGAAAAAAAAAACTTAGAGAAAGCTACTTTTCAGAGTGAGAGAAATACGCACTTCCTGGTTGTTATTATTAAAGTGCAATTAAATAGATGAATGAGTGGAGAAAGTAAGAGCAGAAAACTGAGACTGTGAGACAACAATGTGAAAGATGCTGTCGTATTCGTTTATTGATAAAATTTAATCCGTATTAAATATTTTATAGCTTTTTACACAATCAAATTCTGCTTAATCTATGATGAATCAGTATAGACATTGATTTACAATAGAGTAAATAATATTCCTTTGAACTTTTGAGAGTTGTTGTTGTTGTCGTGTGCCAGCTAGGTTGTCAACATTGGGTGCGCTGCTCCACTTTTCCAGCTGAACCACATTTTGGTGAGGAGTCCGACTTCTTCAGTACACACATGCCATAGGGACCCGTTTATAGGATAGGCAACCATTCACACCTCATTCATACAAGGAAAGGATAAAGACAGGACAGAGAGAGGAAGTACATTCATGCCCGAACCGGGATTCGAAACTAGGACCTCCTTATCGGCAGTCAGGTACGCTGACCCCTAGACAAGTTGTGCGGCATTTTTGAGAGTAAAATATGCATTAGCAGTTAGTAAGTATTGATTATTTTCAATTTGTTTTTAGCTGCCGTTTCTGTCTGCTGAAAAGGCAATAAATACAGCCAACTACCTAGTAATTTGAATAACGGTTCAGTTTTGAGGTCGACACCTGAGCTGGCACCATACTCTTCAGACCACACCCCACCAATGAAGTACATAGTGGTGCAGGCAAGTCCTGTGCTCTACTTGAAGGTTAACGAAGTTTGAATACTCGACCATCGCCGAACAATTCGTAACTTCGAGCCACGGCCATGTGACAAGGACACACTTGAGCTGGTACCCTCCTCTCCATATCCACACCCTACCAACAAAGGAACTTTAGACGTCATAGATTAATGAGAACCCTTTCCCTACCGACAGAGCAGCAGCAACCCAGTGAAGGGGAATGTGGTCAACCTCCCAATCACTGCCCTCGACAAATGATGCTTAACTTTGGTGATCTTAAAGGGAAACTACTGAGACACTGGAGCTCCCATCGGTGCAGAACCTTTTTGTGGTATCAATTTGAAGACCGAAAAACCAATTTTCTTAGATGGGAAAAACGGAAGATGTAAGATGCTCAACACTCCTGGTCAAACCCACTCTAAAAGTATGATCCGTGGATCATCAGCGAGGATTGCCTCTGAAATTCTAAGATGCTCTAGGCAGAAGATACGTTTAATCGTAGGCTTCATAGCTGGGCACTACTATTTCAGAAAACACCTCCATCAAATGGGACTGTTTTAGCAAGACCCTATCTGCAGGATATATCATACGCAAGAGGAAACGGCCAAGCATATCATTTACGAATGCGAGGCCCTTGCCCTCCCTAGATTGACTTCTTTAGGCATCATCCATACTAGAGAGTTACACCTAGATTCCATTAAAGGGTTATCGGACTTTATTAATAAAGTGGGTGACCCGAGTAACTGGAACTAGGAAACATTGGGTTTGGAGTTAGTAGTACAAAATGCTGATAAAAGCAGAGGTGCCCAATGACATACAAACCCAACTCTAAGAAGAAGAAAAGAAGAAAAAGAGACACTGGAGCTCAAAAATAATGAAGTAACATTTTGACACATCTGTCGTTCCCGCCTGTTTGTCATTAGTGAACACAGTGAATATTTGACTGTGTCAAGTTGAGAACTTATCAAATTTCAGTCACAAGAAGGACATCTTGCCTGACCAGGGGCTATTGCGGCTATAATAATGCATAAAAATTTTTAACTTATATAGTAAATTTTCTATCACTCATTAACATTTTATTTAAAATAAATTATTTCTAAATTCTTCTTATAAATGAAGTTTTGGTTCGAGAAATTGGTATTATTACTTTTAAAGAAACAAAAATTAAATTTTTTAAAGTCTCACAAGGTACATGTTTTACCTTTATGAATTTCTTTTTTCATTTTATTAACTGAAAATAAATTTATTTTTATGAAAATAAGAATAAAATTACTTTATATAAATTTGCCATACCCTATGGACCAAAAATCGATTTACATCTCTCTTAAATTATGTTGCTTACCTATTAAACTTTAAATTCTATACAGGAGGAGAAAAAAATTTTCCAATAGAATATTTATAGTTAAAGAAGACCATAAGTTTCGTATTTGATGTCATTCAAAACATTTTGAGCACCTCCTCCCTCGTTCTTCTTTTTCATTCTTAGAGTTGAGTTTGTATGTCATTAGACACCTCTGCTTTTATCAGCATTTTGTACTATTTTCTCATGAAAGTGTGTTGATAGCATTGGTCTTTAGATTTATTACCTATCAGCCCCAAAGCGAGATTCATCGCCAAATAAGCTAGTTTCCTATTTGAGCCTAGCTATACATCATGCTAATTGGTGGGGTGGTAGTCTCTGGAGATTAAGCTCATAGCCTAATCTTGATGTTCTTCTTCTTCTTCTTAGAGTTGGGTTTGTATGTCATTAGACACCTCTGCTTTTATCAGCATTTTGTACTATTAACTCCAAACCCAATGTTTCCTAGTTCAAGTTGCTCGGGTCACCCACTTTATTAATAAAGTCCGTTATAACCATTTAATGGAGTCTAGGTGTCACTCTCTAGTATTGATAATGCCTAAAGAAGTTAATCTAGGGAGGGTAAGAGCTACGCATTCGTAAATGATAAGCATGGCCGTTTCCTCTTACGTATAACATTTCCTGCAGATAGGATCTTGCTGAAACAGTCCCATTTTATGGAGGTGTTTTCTGAAATAGTAGTGCCCAGTTATGAAGCCTACGATTAAACGTATCTTCTGCCTAGAGCATCTCCTCCCTCGTTCATTCTTTAAGAAGTGGGAAGATGTCAGAGCCATGGTCTTAGAATGGCACCCAAACCAAAATGATATCAGCAAGGTTGGGGATCTTTACAACAACAATGCTATTAATTACTTCATGGAAGTCTTAAAAAAAGAGAGAAAAATAATCGACATTTGTCAGGTTCTTTAAAGCCCCATGTGCAAAAAAATAAAAAGGACTGATTAATATGGAAGACTTCCAGGGCACAAAGGTATCGAAGGTAATGAAAGGGCTGATGAACTTGCTAAACAAGGATCGTCTTTTGTTCTCATTGGTCCAGAACCTTTTTGTAGGATCAATTTGAAGACCGCAAAAACCAATGTTCTTAGATGGGAAAAACGGAAGATGTATGAAGCTTGGCTTAACACTCCTGGTCAAACCCACGCTAAAAGTATGATCTGTGGATCATCAGCGAGGATTGCCTCTGAAATTCTAAGATGCTCTAGGCAGAAGACATGTTTAATCGTAGGCTTCCTAACTGGGCACTACTATTTCAGAAAACACCTCCACAAAATGGGACTGTTTCAGCAAGACCCTATCTGCAGGAAATATCATACGCAAGAGGAAACGGCCAAGCATATCATTTACGAATGCGAGGCTCTTGCCCTCCCTAGATTAACTTCTTTAGGCATCATCCATACTAGAGAGTTACACCTAGATTCCATTAAAGGGTTATCAGACTATATTAATAAAGTAGGTGACACGAGTAACTGGAACTAGGAAACATTGGATTTGGAGTTAATGATACAAAATGCTGATTAAAGCAGAGGTGCCAATGACATACAAACCCAACTTGTAGAAGAAGAAGAAGAATATGGAAGACTATACGCATTATTTTTTTAATAAACTTACTAAGCGATTATAAATCCTTTTTTAATTTAACTTTTAGGGTCTCCAGAACGAATGTGAGTCAATTTCCCAAAAAATCTATGGTAAATCGATGATCGGTTAACGAACAATTCGGATAGCGAACTTAGTCTTATAACGGATTATGTTCGTTAACTGATCACCCACTGTATAAACATTTTAAAGTTAATTTTATTTAAATGATGGATGTAAATTTAACAAAGGGCATGAAAGTAACTTCTTTTCCCTTGATATTATCTCTGTGTTCAATGTATTCAAAATATTTGCAACGAAGTGGACAGCCAAGTGGGTCCAATGGTGTTATAAAGCGTTGTTTTCCTGTATTAACAATTGAATAAAAGTTTTTGTATGACCTAGCATTTTATTTTTAATTTCATTCTTAGTTTCCTTGAAGTTATTTTCAGTTTAATTTAAACTTGGAAAATATATATTAAAAAAAGATTCATTTGCAAAAATATAAGTCAGTTTTTTTATAAAATGGTGGGCACACAAGGGTGACTGAACCCTATGCCACAACCAGGAAAAAAACTGCTACTCATTTATCGTTACCCAGCGAGCACCTGTGAACCAAGTCACGGAGGCGAGTAGCGTTACCCGCGCCATACCACCACAAACCCGTTTATAAGGCGGGCCACATTCATACAACATCATAGAAGAAAGGACAGAGAGAACAGAGAAGGAAAGAAACATCCATGCCCGAACCGAGATTCGAACCCAGGACCAACAGCTCAGGAGTAAGTCAGTTTTGTTCAACAGAATAATCTAAATACTAGTTTTTATCCTCTTGTAACTTTAAAAATGTATATTATCAATATTCAAATACAAATATTTAGCTATACTATAAATAAATTATTTTTTCAAAAGAACTTAAATTATATTTACTTAAATAAAATATTTATGTATTTTTTAAATTGTGTACAATTTGTTGTACTAATAAAGTGTATAAAAATTAATTTTGTACTTAATAAGCCCATAATAAACTAAACTGAAAAATAAGTGGTGTGACGATTTTTCCTTGAGAGTGCTACACTCACACGTAAAACTAAATCGATATAAAATAAATGACTGAACAATTTGCTTGATTATGTATGTAATTTATACATAATCACAATCTATAACACTATAATTATCCAAATCAATTAAAATATCATACTCAATTGTGCTGTTATATTTTATATTATTGAACAAAAAATCATATTATAATTGTCAAAAAAAAAAAAAAAACATAAATCCTGAAAATAAAGAATTTAAAACCTAATTTATGCACTAGATTGTCAATAGAAAAAAAATCAGCAATACTTCTATAAAAGATTGAAATTCACTCTTTTTTCTATCTAATTTACCCCTTTAAGCGATTTGTTGTTTCTCTCCTTAAAAGGAGTGGTTTACCCGCGTCTTTCAAAAGAGTGAATTTCTATCTTAAAGATTGGTTGAGTTTTGTGAAAATGAAAGAGTGAAATTTCACTCCTGAGTGAAACCCACTCGATTTTTTTAAGAGTGTAGTATTTATGTCATCGCGCACATGACGATACGTCACCTTGGCAACGTTTCTTCATCGCCAAAAAAGTTCAGAATTTGGAATAACGAATTACATAGCACCTGTGCCCAAATGGACAATGGAACAGCAGAAAACGTAAAATATAAAAGACATGACAAAACATCCATTTTATAGTTAGTTTAAATTGGCAAGGACGATTTAAATTTTTAAAAATTTGGTTAGACTATACTTGAGGGTGCCCCTTGAATTTTCGCCAAGTTTATCGCCAAACTGGGTGATGTTGTTCTATTTATGGTAATCCTAAACGTTATTCTAAAATCCATTCATGGTTCTGATTGGTTTTCTTCTCAGGATAAATTTAAGCAATATCTGTTGGTGCTATTAGAGAATTCTGTGTACATCTCAAAGTGAGGATATTCCAACAAAATAAAGTGAGTACATTTTTTTCTCTTTTTATGTGCTTACTGCATTATTTTTGAAATTTCATTGTGTTTTGGCCGTCATTTCTGTTTGCACAGCGCTCCGCGCGAACAGGATTGGCGCCAAACAAAAATCGCCAATCTCGCCAAGATGCACCCTCAAATATATTTTTACCAAAAATTTCATTATCAATAGAATTATAAATTAATAATTTTAATATTTGTAAACTATCTCTTTTGAATCTTAAAAGTATTGTCTTACTCACGCCAACATTAAATTTTTTTAAAATATTTCTTTGAGTAATTTTTAATTTAATTCAACTAGAATAAAGAATAATGCAGATTCATAATATATTCAAAATATTTTAAACTATTTCAAAATATATTTATTTGAAAAACACTCTGGAAATTAGAAATTCCAATTCTCTTCTATCTGTTTCATCCAACAAATATTAAATTATATAAACGCGAAGGGAAAATAACTCTTCAATTCAATCAAAATGTAATAAAAAAATAACGTTTTGAAGTATATTTTAAATACTTCATATCTCCTTAATCATGTTTTATAATTCATTTGAATAAATGTTAAATTAATGCAAACAAGTTTGGCAATATTTTTGAATTATTAAACTATTTTCGTAAAGAATAAATTAATTCAAACACAATGCTCGCGTCTGGATATTTTATTATAAAAAAGAATTTCTTCGAAGATAAAAGAAGCAATTTTTACATGTAATACGTTTAATTAAGCAAAAATTATTTTTTAGCCAAATGTATCAACTCCAACGGAAGTATTTTAACAATATTTTTAAACAGGATTAGTTTTACAAGTATGTTATTTTCAAAATGCTTAGTTTTAAATTAAAATTGATAATATTGTTTTGAAATTCTGGATGAAAATCTAATTAGTAAAACGAGTGTTTTAAATCACGCGAGTCTTTATTTAAAATGTAATTATTCTCTGCCTCTGTCATTATTTTTAAAAAAATGTTTGTTACGAAAAATGATATAGAATTAAATTCTCTAGTTACAAGCATTCGTTTTACTTAAGCAATGTTTCATGTTATAAAACAGCTCTTTTTGAATTTTAATTAAAATCTGATAACCAAGTTATCATAAAAGCGGATTCTATTGAATTTTAATAAAATGTATTAGATGAAATTTGATAAGAGCATATTTTGAATTTTAATTAAAATGTGATCAAAATTATTCATTTATTTAAATTCATTATATAAAATGGTATTAATGCATATTAAAATATTATTGCAACGTAGTTTCTAGTTGCTTTTTACTGCCGATTGTGAAGCTGTGAAATACATCCAAACGCCTCAATCTTGAGCCATGGTCAGTTAACGAGATCGACATCTGAGATGGCACTCTCCGCTCAATGCTGTATCACACCAATGAAAAGACTTTGGTTTGGTTTGCCGTTCAATCGTCGTATTTTGCACACGAAGACTAATTAGACTGGCACCTACAGCTTAAAAAGGATTACGAACTACTGCAAGAATTCCGACCTGAGACTTGAACTCATGAACTGTTAAACCATAGGTTTCCAAAGTGGTCAGGTGGATTACCAGGGGTCCATAGGAGACCACACGGGGTTGCACGTAGATGTGAAAAAAACAGGGGTTCACAAGTTGTGAGTGGGGGTCCACGAAAACTCTTCTGGTTTTCATAATAAAAGAACAAAAATTTTGACTTGGATTTACCTATCAACGTAGACAGGTAGCATCATTCATTAGGTAGGTACTCAAAAATATTCAAGACTCAGTTCAAACACAGAATTGAATAGAGCAATAGATAACAGTTATTGTTAATTTTTTGTCAATTGTGTTGATTGTTTGTCATAATAAATGTTTATAATTTTGTATAACCACAAGTATTATTTTATTAAATAGGACACAAAAGAAAATGTGCTACTTTTTTTTCTTCTTAACACTCCTACTTTAAAGTGATATTTCTTAGGAGTTTTGGGAATACAGTGGATATGTAGCAGCAGGGGGTCTATCGAAAATAGTAAATCTTTGAAAGTGATCCAGGAGAAAAAAAGTTTGGGAACCCATGTGCTAAACCAAAGGCTAGATCGATAATCATTTGGATGCCAGCTACGCACAGAAGGATAATGGTCTCAATAGAGCTTTTAGCATGCATAAGTCTTTAACACGATGGTCATCGGTTGGGCTAGATATCAAACCTTCTGACTCTCGGCTATGCATATGCTAAAAGTAAAAATATCTACGTTAGAGATGAGGATCGATTCCATGAACCAATGAATTGGAATTTTAATGACGAGTAACCATGTAAATACTTCTTCTTCTTCTTAGAGTTGGGTTTCTATGTCATTGGACACCTCTGCTTTTATCACCATTTTGTACTATGTAACTCCAAACCCAATGTTTTCTAGTTCCAGTTACTCGGGTCACCCACTTTATTAATAAAGTCCGATAACCCTTTAATGGAGTCTAGGTGTCACTCTCTAGTATGGATGATGCCTAAAGAAGTTAATCTAGGGAGGACAAGAGCCTCGCATTCGTAAATGATATGCTCTGGCCATTTCCTCTTGCGTATGACATTTCCTGCAGATAGGGTCTTGCTGAAACAGTCCCATTTTATGGAGGTGTTTCCTGAAATAGTAGTGCCCAGTTATGAAGCCTACGATTAAACGTATCTTCTGCCTAGAGCATCTTAGAATTTCAGAGGCAATCCTCGCTGATGATCCACAGATCATACTTTTAGCGTGGGTTTGACCAGGAGTGTTGCGCCAAGCTTCATACATCTTCCGTTTTTCCCATCTAAGAACATTGGTTTTTGGGGTCTTCAAATTGATCCCACAAAAAGGTTCTGCACCAATGGGAGCAAAAGACGATCCTTGTTTAGCAAGTTCATCAGCCCTTTCATTACCTTCGACACCTTTGTGCCCTGGGACCCATACAAGGATCACCTTGTTTCTAGTTGCCAGTTCTGTAAGAAGGTTTCTACATTCCAAAATCATTTTAGATTTGATTTCGAAAGAATTGAGCGCTTTTAAAGCGGCTTGACTGTCACCAAAAATGAGAATCCGCTTACCGTGGTAGCCCTTCCTCATATTTAGTCGCTCTCCAGACTAACACGACATTCGAAGTTGGCTATCCTCAAATCAAAGTTAAATGTTTAATTTTTTTAATGCAATATTTAATGACACATAGTATCTTAGCGATCGAATTATTTACGGAAAAAGAAGCGTTTCCTGGTTTTTGATTTTTCTGCCCATAAAATACAAATAAACGACAAACAAGTGTCAGTAGAAGACGAGCATTAGAACTTCAAAAATATATCGTTGTTTGATTAACCTTTGCATTTTATTTGTTTTCCTTTTCAAATTCGTCCTTGATATGCTAAAGTGTGGGATGCCGCCGGAAAAAAAGATTATTATTTCCAGAAACTTATGAATCATTTCTGACAAGATGAGAAAATGATTATTTGATTATTTCTTTTTTCCCTCCCCCTTTTGACACCCGCTCGAGATAAGACAGTGATAAGTCTCAAAAGGAAATCTTTTTTCAGAAAAGAAAAAAAAACTTAGAGAAAGTTGCTTTTCAGAGTGAGAGAAATACGCACTTCCTGGTTGTTATTATTAAAGTGCAATTAAATAGATGAATGAGAGGAGAAAGTAAGAGCAGAAAACTGAGACTGTGAGACAACAATGTGAAAGATGCTGTCGTATTCGTTTATTGATAAAATTTAATCCGTATTAAATATTTTATAGCTTTTTACACAATCAAATTCTGCTTAATCTATGATAAATCAGTATAGACATTGATTTACAATAGAGTAAATAATATTCCTTTGAACTTTTGAGAGTTGTTGTTGTTGTTGTCGTGTGCCAGCTAGGTTGTCAACATTGGGTGCGCTGCTCCACTTTTCCAGCTGAACCACATTTTGGTGAGGAGTCCGACTTCTTCAGTACACACATGCCATAGGGACCCGTTTATAGGATAGGCAACCATTCACACCTCATTCATACAAGGAAAGGACAAAGACAGGATAGATTGAGAGAGAAAGTACATCCATGCCCGAACCGGGATTCGAACCCAGGACCTCCTTATCGGCAGTCAGGCACGCTGACCACAAGACAAGTTCAACGGCAATTTGGAGAGTAAAATATGTATTAGCAGTTGGTAAGTATTGATTATTTTCAATTTTTTTTAGCTGCCGTTTTCTGTCTGCTGAAAAGGCAATAAATACAGCCTATTACTTAGTAATTTCAATAATTGTTCAGTTTTGAGGTCGACACCTGAGCTGGCGCCATACTCTTCAGACCACACCCCACCAATGAATTACATAGCGGTTCAGTCAAGTCCTGTGCTCTACTTGTAGGTTAACGAAGTTTGAATACTCGACCATCGCCGAACAATTCGTAACTTTGAGCCATGGTCAGATGACAAGGAAAAACTTGAGCTGGTACCCTCCTCTCCATATCCACACCCTACTAAAAAAAGGAACTTCAGACGTCATAGATTAATGAGAACACTTTCCCTACCGACGGAGCAGCAGCAACCCAGTGAAGGAGAATGTGGTCACCCATTCAATCACTGCCCGCGGCAAATGATGCTTCACTTTGGTGATCTTAAAGGGAAGCTACTGAGACACTGGAGCTCCCATCGGTGCAGAAACTTTTTGTAGGATCAATTTGAAGTCCGCTAAAACCAATGTTCTTAGATGGGAAAAACGGAAGATGTATGAAGCTTGGCTCAACACTCCTGGTCAAACCCACGCTAAAAGTATGATCTGTAGATCATCAGCGAGGATTGCCTCTGAAATTCTAAGATGCTCTAGGCAGAAGATACGTTTAATCGTAGGCTTCATAACTGGGCACTACTATTTCAGAAAACACCTCCATAAAATGGGACTGTTTCAGCAAGACCCTATCTGCAGGAAATATCATACGCAAGAGGAAACGGCCAAACATATCATTTACGAATGCGAGGCTCTTGCCCCCTCCCTAGATTGACTTCTTTAGGCATCATCCATACTAGAGAGTTACACCTAGACTCCATTAAAGGACTATCGGACTTTATTAATCAAGTGGGTGACCCGAGCAACTGGAACTAGGAAGCATTGGGTTCGGAGTTAGTAGTACAAAATGCTGATAAAAGCAGAGGTGCCCAATGACATACAAACCCAACTCTAAGAAGAAGAAAAGAAGAAGAAGAGACACTGGAGCTCAAAAATAATGAAGTAACATTTTGACACATCTGTCGTTCCCGCCTATTTGTCATTAGTGAACACAGTGAATATTTGACTGTGTCAAGTTGAGAACTTATCAACTTTCAGTCACAAGAAGGACATCTTGCCTGACCAGGGGCTATTGCGGCTTCTCACCATTCAACAATAATTTCAAATCATTTCGCTTAGAGCATTACGATGTATTTCCGACTGACAATTTCTGCCGAGAATGCAGCATAACACTGACAGCTGCACCCTCCTCTTTATATCACATCAGAGGTGAGAACCTGAAATATACTGAACTTGTTACATACATACATTTTTCAGCTTAGCTAACTCTCACCATTAAGGTTTTCGGATGGATCGAGTATAGAACCCGATATCTCTCGGTACAATTATTAATTCGATGCAAGCTGTAGAGGTAAGTGGTTGAGTCTTCTAAATTTTTTTCCAAATACGGGCACTTGAGGGTTGAACCCTATACCACAACGAGACCAGAGACTGCTACTCATTTGTCGTTACCCAGCGGGCACCTGTGAACCAAGTCACGGAGACGACTAGCGTTATCCACGTCATACCATCACAAACCCGTTTATAGGGTGGGCCACATTCATGCGTCATCACAGAAGAACGGATAGAGAAACACAGAGAGAACAGAGAAAGAAAGTAACATCCATGCCCGAACCGGGATTCGAACCCAGGACCCACAGCTCAGGAGTCAGGAGCGCTAACCACTCAGCCATCGGTCGGCAGTCTTCTTAATTTATAAGCAAGGACTAAGCAGAAGACTTTACCTGCAACTCCAACACGTATCATTTTTCTTGGGGGACATTGCAACCATGGCATATTTAACGTGCTGTGTCAGGATTAGCGAGAAATCTTTAATAAAAACTTTTAATTTTGGCAACACGCGGCGTTGCGAGTTAGATATGAGAGAGGAAGGATGAGAAAGAGGAGATAGAAAATCATATGTATTACGTTACGCTCATGACTATGTTTGTTCGTGCTTTATGTTATGTTTTATTTTAATAAATGTTTTGTCCTGTGTTATCCATTGGTGATCTGTAATAAATTTATATACTACACTCAATAAGAATCTACGACAAAAATTATCTCGAAAAAGAACGTTACATGTTCCAGCATTGAATCTTTGGAAAAGTCGTGATTCGAATTCACTATTTGATAAAGAGAAAGGTCCTCTACCTAACCAGTCCTCCACTGTCACATTCAATTTTATTTATTTATTTATTTATATTTGCAGAGGTATCAGGGAAGGTTTTTGCGAATTTCGCTTAAAATTCGTATGTAAAAATGATTTCGTTTTTAAATTCGGTGGTTGTGGTCGTGTGCCAGCCAGGCTGTCAATATGGGGTGCGCTGCTCCACTTTTCCAACTGAACCCTATTTTGGTGTGGAGTCCGACTTCCTCAGTACACACATGCCCTAGGTACCAGTTTATAGGGTAGGCAACTATTCACTCCACATTCATACAAGGAAAGGGCAAAGACAGGAGAGATAGAGAGAGAAAGCAATACCATGCCCGAACCGGTATTCGAACCCAGGATCTCCCTACCCGCAGTCAGACACGCTGACCATAAGACAAGTTGGGTGGCTTTAAATTCGGTGCTTCAAATATGTTAAAGAACTTTAATTCTAGAATCCTAGACAAGAAATATTCTTGTTTTCCTGATACTTGATAATGTGTCCATTCTAACAGTAAAAAAAATGAAATTAAGCAATTTTTTCAATAGCTTAATTTTATAATTTGATTTGTTTCTAAATAAGTATTTAAAAATTCCTATTGACATAAAATTCCATCGCTTTAAATGAACAGCAATATTTTTAATAAAGCCTAATATATAAGTATATCTCACTTTTATTATAATTATGCAGAGCACCATGAATTCACAAAACTCAGATTTTATGTTTTCTAATCACCTCTGTAAAGTTGCCTGCATTTTCAATATTGTGCTACAGATATTTTATTCTGTAAAACTTTTTATGTGATTTTTTTATGAGCTCACATGGTACATGCATCTCAAAAAACTACCTCCACAACGGTAACATTTAGACGTGTAATTACTTTCTGGCCAGACGTGCAAATGATTCGCTGGCCGCCAATGAGAGTTTAAGAATTCCCTTAGGCACATGTTACTCTCTAATTATCAGTTGAAAGTAGTTAAAGGTTTTTGTTTCAGTATTTCATGTCGTTGTTTATCTAATCTCGCATTAGTAGTTGAATGGAACATACCAATATCGATTAAAGTTTGCCATGTATTAGACATTCTATTTGTCTAACGCAAATTTATTATATACTTTTAAAATGATGTGCTCATCTGAAATTCTTAACTACATTTAAATATTCTAAAAGTAGATTTTCAAATTTTCAAATTCTCTAAGAAATATGGTGATATTAATAAGCAAATTTTCAAGAAATATTTATTAATATTCTACAAATGTTGCTTGGATATCGCCATTAAATGCTGCTTGAAAATTGGCGACGCCAAATATCGTTTGAGAATATAAAATATATAACAATTATTTTTTCCAACGACGGGCACACACTTGGGTGACGAACCCTATGCCACAACAAGGCCAGAAACTGCTACTCATGTGTCGTTATCACAGCAGGCACCTGTGAACCAAGTCACGGAGGCGAGTAGCGTTACCCGCGCCATACCACCACGAACACTGTTTATAGTGGTGGGCCACATTCATACATCATCATAGAAGAAAGGATAGAGAAACACAAAGAGAACAGAGAAACTAGGTAACATGCATGCCCCATCCGGGATTCGAACCCAACACAGGACCCATAGCTCTGGAGTCAGAACGCTAACCACTCAGCCATCGGTCGGCATAACAAATTATTTATATATATATATATATATATATATATATATATATATATATATATATATATATATATATATATATATATATATATATATGAGAAAATTAATTTACCATAATTTTATTTTCATCAAAATTTGAGAAAGATAGAACTATTAATAAGCAAATTCATAGTTTTAAATCAAGATTCTATTACTTGGAAATAGTCACTAAATGCTGCTTGAAAATTGGAAATGACAAAAATATAGTTTGAAAAAAGTAAAATAACAATTTGTCTTTGGAAATAGAAGAAAAAAGTTAGTGGTCGTTTTAATTTTTAATTTCAAATTTACAATAGGTTTACTTTAAATCAGAAATTTAAATTTTGAGAAACTCACTTTGGAGAAACATTGTTTTCCTAATCTGACGTAATAAGTTAAATTTTCCTAAGTAATACCGTTTGGATTTTTAAATGTGAAAATGGGGTTCTCTTAGCATAATATATAAAAAAATACTACCAGAGCGCATACTTTTATTAGATGAATGTCTGTAACTTTGATTCGTAAAATATATAATTGCAACTCAAAATTTTTAAAAAATATTTTTGAAGAGTCTTTAAGAAACCAAAAGCAAATATACGCAATTTTAATTTTTCAGTCTGTATACTGTAAGTGTGACTTAAAAATATATATTAAAATATATCGCTTGGAGATCAGAATTGATGAAAAATTACAGTTTCAATGAATGTAGATATAATCGTTTTTAAATAAAATAAGAAAAATGTAAGTCGATTAAGCCTATTTAACTCATTTTACAATTGGTTAAATAGGCTTAATTGAAAATATGCTTTTTTTATGAAAAGAAGACCATGGTACTATATTAGTAAAATGTGCTGATCGTGATCAGGAGATTGTGGATATTTTAAGCTTACCACTTCTGAAAACTATCATACTGATAGTGGTTAAATGCATAAAAAAATTGTGAGTGTTTAAAGTTCCTACGATAGTGTGATTATGATATAAAGAGGTGAGTGTGTCACCTCAAGTACTTACCCCATCACTTAAGCATTTTACAAAATCAGTAGGAGCCTGATTGAGTTCAGCGACGGCACTGGACAGAAATAAGCTGCCGCGAATGTTATTACGGTAAGCTACCCCATGGAAAGAAAGCTTTAACACTCGTTTCTAGTGTCCTAATATAACTTTGCCGAATGTGATTTTGAAATGTTTTGTTGGAGAAAAACTCTTTAAAGTGTTAAACTGTGTAATGTAACCGAGTTAGCTTATGAACCTTTGAATTGTTTAGTCTAGCTTACAACTAAACAATTCATCGGTTCAATTCTTACTTTGATTTTCTCATTCATGGATGTTTGCTGTCGTTCGGAGTCCATTTAAAACTGTAAGTCCCAAATGAACTATCATTCCTGCACAAAAAATGATCGAAAATCGGCAAATAAATCGATTTTCCCAAGACACCACTCTTTCGCCTGATTATGGGCTACAACCTCTTAACCAATACAGGCTATAATAATGGATGCTAGAGATAGTCAGTATAATATACCTACTTGATCATGGGCTACAACATCTTAGCCAATTCTAACTATAATATATATACATATATAGAGATATAGTCAATAGTATACAGAGATTGTCTAAATATATAGAGATAGTCACTATATAGCACGAGAATAGTCAACAATATATGAAGATAGTCACTAGAGATAGTTACTATAGCATTTGATCATGGGTTACTTAGACAATACTGGCTATAATGGATGCTATTGAGATAGTCACTATAGTATACCAACTTGATCATGGGCTACAACATCTTAGTCAGTACTGGCTATAATGGATGCTAGAGATAATCACTATAGTATATCAACTTGATCATAGGCTACAACATCCTGGCCAGTACTGGCTATAATGGATGCTAGACATTGTCACTATAGCACTAGAGTAATTCCCAAATGAGTTATCACTCCTGTACTAAAAATGATCGTAAGTCGATAAGTAAACCGATTTTTTAAGACACCTCTTTTCAGCTGTATCATGGGCTACAACATCCTGGCCAATACTGGCTTTGATGGATGTTAGAGATTGTCACTATATTGATAAACGAAATTCAAATCTGCTTCTTGCAATTAAACTGATTCCTGAATCCCCTAATTTTAAAATTGCTTCATTTTATATCACTGGAAATTTGCGAGTTGGCAAAATATATTGTTGGTAAAGTGTGTCTTGTTGATAAATGCACTCATGGACTGATAGCCAGAAAACGCTTAGGCTCAATACGACGAATTATTGTACCTTTCATGGGCTACCAGTTACAACAACGGGAAATGACAGTCGATCCTCGATCCAGCATCTTTTCAATTGGCAATCCATCGGCGACAGTACTAGTAGAAGTATTCTACTCTTGTTGAAAAGCCTTTCAGTTCAACACCCAATCCACCTCCAGTGGGTCCCCTCACATGTTGGTCTGCCTGGGAATGAAGTAGCCGATGACCTGGCAAAGTCTGCCGCCAGTAATCCTTAGAACCCGGAAGATCGCATCGCACTAACACCATCACAGATCTCTTCCATTGCTAAACAATTTACTTCTAAAACCTGGGCTGACCCTCCTGCTCACCCTTGGTACTTCCAAAGACATCCTGGAGCCGCCACAACATTTAAGGGCTCCAGAGTACATCAGACGACACTGTCTCGACTTTCTACTGGCCACTTGAAGTGTATGATCTTTGAGGACGGTGAAAGAAAATACCCATCATGCCCCAAGTGCGACAATGCTCCGTTTTGCCTGCAACACATCTTGAAGTGCTTGGGGTTTTCTCGTGAAGAGGCTGCGAAAAGTCCACATCTGCTTTTGGACTTTTTGGCTATCTATGATCTCATGGATCTGGTCTAGTTCCACTAGACCAGATGGGGATTAGTCCCACCACCACCACAAAGGGAAATTTTAAGCAATTTCGTCCCACATGACCCTCGAAGGATGAGCTCAACCACTTGACTTATTTAGGAGCTGCAATGGAATCCATCTAAATGTCAGACAATTGCTTACAAAAACTGATGGTGTGTCAGTAATGCAGGTTAATTATCAGTATTACATATCCAATTCATTAATACACGTGATTTTTCACCACCGAATGCATAACTAAACACTTCAAGCTAAGTCCAATTTTTTGGGAGCTCTAATGTATCATTGCTTCCTGGAGTCTTTTTCATAGCTTTTAAGCCATATTAATGATTGCTGATGATGAAATCCGGAAAAATCCTTAACAGGTACATTGAGGAAAGGGCTTGCTGAAAGCAGGCATACCACGTAGCATGCATCACTCGCTTCTTAAGAGTGGCTGGGACCAAACTCATGACATCCAAGGATTGCAATCACACTATTGGGTATTGAGAAGTTCCTACTACACAATCTGACGTCGCTTAGTGGATGATTTCATAGCTTTAGACAATGGAAAGCATTTGAACGGTAAATGCTATATATACAGTCAGAGGGGTTTTTCATAGATTGTTGGTATATTAACGTGACACACACACTAAAAAGTAGCCTTGAAGCCTCCCCACTTATCCTGAAGGATGTTCAAGCAGAAATGCATAACCAATTTCCACTTATTCTACAGAATTTGTGATTGAACCAGGTACCATATTCTTCGAAAAGGGCTATACTATTAATAGGTCATAGTGGTTGGTTTGTTGTTTGGTTTGTTGGTGGCTCAACGGTCATTCTTTTGCGCGCGAGGGCTAATTAGACAGGGACCTACGGCTTAAAGTGGATTCTGAACCACTACAAGCATCCATGAACAAGATGGGATTCCAACCCACAAACTGTTGAACCGAAGGCAAGAGCGCTAACCATTCGGCTGCCAGCTCGGCAAAATAATAGGTTATAGTGAAGCATTAATTATAATAATTAATTACTTTGACCCCGTAAAGCCAAATTTTGTTGTAAGGCATTTCAATTCATTCATTCATTCATTGTCGTGTGCCAGCTAGGTTGGCAACATGGGGTGCGCTGCTCCACTTTTCCAACTGAACCCTGTTTTGGTGTGGAGTCCGACTTCCTCAGTACACACATGCAATAGGGACCCGTTTATAGGGTAGGCAACCATTCACACCTCATTCATACAAGGAATGGACAAAGACAGGATAGATAGAGAGAGAAAATACATCCATGCCCGAACCGAGATTCGAACCCAGGACCTCCTTATCTTTAGTCATGCACGCTGACCACTAGACAAGTTGGTCGGCAAGGCATTTCAATACTCACCGAGTATTGTCTTTCACGAGGGCTTCTCATAGTGGGCCATATTCATGGGTCGCAAAGGAGGAAACCCGGAAAACTTCCAAATACCCACTTCAACAGAAGTGCATGTTAAGGTCAGAAGGGCAGCATCAATGTTGCTTTGTTTAATAGTTGCTGGTATCGATCCCGGGATATTATAATCTAAAGAGTAACATCTTGTCACTAGGAGCCTTTAATAATAAAAGTCCATTATTGACCACATTTTATTTGTCATTTAAATTGTAACTTAATCATTTCAATGATTTGCATGTCAAGTTTTAAAAGCGTGCAAAAAAAGGCATGTCTCAATCCTTTTTTGCGCATACTTTAGTTTTTTAATAGCAAACATGTAAAGTTCTCAAACTTTCATATAGACAAATTTCTTAATATCACTAAAATGATTCCACAAAGGTTGAAAGAAATAGCAATGAGAAATGCAATTATTTTTATTTATTTAGTAAAAATTTTCCATAGAATAGTACTTATGCGTATAATATCAATCTTATAGTTTATAATAATAAGGATTATATTTACTCTTTCAACTTCAAATACCTGAAGCAAAATAGTTTTCAAAAACATTTCCAAGTTTTTGAAAAATTCTCAAAAGTTATAACTTTATTCCTTTTTTTTTTATAAAGTAATAAAAAATTAATTCCGATCAATATAAAGATCAGTTTCTTTTATGAAACGTGTAAACTTGAATGCAACAAATCTACTTCATAGTGAAAATTTTATAATCTTTTCATCAAACTTCACTTGAAAATACTTTGTAAATAAAGCGTTCGTTGGTTCGCGTCTTTCACTTCTTCTGACTGCGTCGTTTGAAGTATTAAAATGTAGCGAAAGCATCAAAAAGAAACTGCATCGTTGCGAATCCTGTATAGCAAATATTTACAAAGTTTCGTGAATCGGCATCCAGAAAGAGGAGATTCATAACTACTAAAGAGTCGTTTTACTTTTGCTCTGCAAGAAAATTCAGTTGGCTATACAACGATTATATAACATCCTTCACAAAGAGATGTATGTTTACTTTTTACCAACCCATACTATATTTTAGAAAAGCGTTTGAATTCAAAGGGAATATTTGTTGTAGAGAAGTAATAGTTAAAAGCGAGATGAAGGAGTTTGTATGGAATTTATGGTGACAGAGAATTTGAGAGTTTCGAATAACATATAATGATTTTATAAAGAGGTTTCTTCAAATTCTTTCTATATTTGAAAGGTTTATATATTTATATATGAATGTTTCTTCTGCAAAATCTATCAACACTATTTTTGAATTTAAAGAATTGTATATAATATATAACTGCATATATCTATATATCTATATCTATCTATCTATCTATTTATATATACATATACATATATATATATATATATATATATATATATATATATATATATATATATATATATATATATATATATATATATATATATATAAATCTATATGTATGTACATATATATATACATACATACATAAATACATATGTATGTACATATATACACATATATATGTATATATATTTATATATGCCGACCAATGGCTGAGAGGTTAGCGTTCCTGACTCTTGAGCTGTGGGTCCCGGGTTCGAATCCCGGTTCGGGCATGGATGTTACTATCTCTCTGTGTATCTCTGTCCTTTCTTGTGTGTTGATGTATGAATGTGGCCCGCCCTATAAACGGGTCTGTGGTGGTATGACGCAGGCTAGGCATGCTACTCGCCTCCATGACTTAGTTCACAGGTGCCCGCTGGATAACGACAAATGAGTAGCAGTTTCCGGCCTTGTTGTGGCGAAGGGTTAGTCACCCAAGTGCCCGCCGTTATTAAATATATATATATATATATATATATATATATATATATATATATATATATATATATATATATATTTGGATTTAATTTTGATTACTATAAATTAATTGTGTATTTTGGCAACATTAGATTTAATACTATATTTTTTGGCTTATATATTTTAGATTATATATTCTAGCTTAACATTTATTTCTTTTATTTTGGTTTGATATTTTTAGTGTGGCTTTGGGGTGTATTGGCTTCGTTAAGACTTTAGTCCGGAAGCAGGGCAGAAAAGCCATACTTTTTGCCAATGTGGTTAACACCCCCTGAAGAGGCTGGCCCTGCTTGTACTTTGTTCCATTTTCCTTTATTCTTTTTTCTTTGAAATTTTAAATTATCTATTGAACATTTTCCCATTTTTTACTATATTTCGTATTTTCAATGTATTATTCTCCATCTAGTATTTCATTACTATATTCCATTTGATTTTTGACTAATTTTATAAATTTATTATAATTCTCCACTTGGTTTTGGATTAATTTTATAAAAACTTACTGTTATATATGTATCATAAATATAGTTATAGTATATTATTTAGTGAAAATGAGAGATTTTTATTTCGTACCCAAAAATTTAAAGTAAAAAAGAGCTATATTTGTAGTTTACATAAATTTTACTTCTTTTTAAATAATCATAATTTAAAACATAAAAATGTGTAATATTTATGTAATAACAGTTGTTATTCTTTTTTACTTTAAACTTTTGTAATCATAATTTAAATCATATTCATTACAGCTTTTAATTTTAAACGATATAGATTTAACAAATTAATAAGCATAAAATCATAATATTTTCTGATAATTTTTATTCATAAACATTTAAGTAAATATTGATGTGTTTATTTTTAATTGTTGCTAATGACATGTTTTCCATTTATGTAATTGAAAAATTTTAATGTTTCAGTTATATGATTCAGAGATTGGGATTTATAATCCATGTAAATAAGAGAAAGTAATTCTTTATAAATGACTTTTGTCTGCAATATATTTTATTAATTATTCCTGTATTAAATAAACAAAAAAGGTAAATTGTTATGTAAATGAATATATATACACACAATCAATAGTTAAAAATTAAACTGTAATTTATCCGCTAATAATTATTCATTGAATTACGTTAATTATAAAGAAAATTACAAAACATATTATTTATATATTCGAATTAGCTTAATTTAGTCATGGTAAATAACAACATCTTTTGTGGAATGTTAATTCATGTTATCAATTATTCAAAGCAACAAATAAAAATAACAGTTAATTGGTACTACATTTAACGTATATAATGGACCTAGCAAATAACCGTTAATTACTAACGCTGAAACACACAAATAATAGTCCTTTATTAATACTATCCTAATTATAAGATAAAGGTATACCCTGAAAGCAAATAATTTTCTCAATTTGTTTCTTATTTACATAAAAACTAAAAGACGTGAAGATTCTTTTGCGGATACTTTATTTCTTTTGCCAATATATTCGCGCGTATTCTCCGAAAAATGTACCCCGCTGATTTCCCTTTTCTTTTTACCGCTTTAAACAAGAAAAAAAAAGTAACGGTTCTTTCTATCTTATAAAATGCTATTTAGTTTCTTTATTTACCTTTCCTTACTATATCCCAGAATTCCTTTTATCCAGTGAGTGTTTCTTCGGATTTACAGTATTTGAAGATATAAGGACCTTTTTCCATTAGCACTTCCCCCTCCATTTTTTTTTAAAAAAAAAAGCTTTGTACATAAAACTGCGCCAAAGTTAAACTACGCATGGTATAAGAGGAAAATTGTGTAATGTTCTTTATTTTTTTTGCTCTTATTTTTGTATTATTCCTTCACTTAGACTGCTATTATTAATTTTAAAAAATGCTCCTGCAAACACAGAGCTTCTTTAACTAGAATCTTAAGGATAACTTAAGATTCGTATGCAATATATATCAAACGGAATTTCAGAAAAGCCGTTAAGCATTTCATATAAAATGACAATAAAAGAAATAAGCAGATATCAAAGTTGAGGTATTATCTAGAAGGACTTTCTACACAAGTGGCAAAAATTTCGAAATACTTCTAGTGCTAATATCGTATTTAATACGCTTATTTTAGACAGTTTGAGTGCTTAAAAATGACTATTTATAGCAATATTTTTTTAGCAAGTCATATTTGATGTTTTATTCAGAATCATCAGAAATACTTTTTAGCAACACTATGCGAATAATTTACAATATTTGCAAAATTTGTCGCCATATTTTTTGTAATTTAATATACTACAAAAAAGATAATTTATGTATCACTGGACGTAATGAATAAATTAAATGTTGTTAAAGAAATGTGAGATAGAAGCTATACAGTACTTTTAGGAGCGACAGTTTCCGGGCTTGTTCCAAGTCATTACTGAACAATAAATGACGGGTATTGCGCTTTTAATTTCTGTTGTTGCATTTGGCAAGTCAAGCTCGCTATTCTGTTGGTTATGCAAATTTAAGTCAGTAGAGTGCGTTTTTCGTTGAACCAGAGCACCATGGAGGTGAAAGTACGATTTTGCTCTAAACTCCTCCGATAGATGGCGCCACCAGAGGATCCAATCCCTGACTTTTGAGATTGATCTAGAGGGAAATATTCTTCAGACTATAACACCCATGGTAACTGCTCAACGACCGACCGCAGAACATTGCATTCCACAGATTTAAAGAGCACGTATTTAATTTATACATTTACATAAATCGGGGTGGATGCTTGAGAGTCTTCTGGATTTCTACCTAAATACGATATACTGGCGGTGAAAATTCCTCTCGGCAATTTACGCGGCACATATTGAAAGTTTTACAAAAGCCTTATGTCGTAAGCTGATGTTATCAAAGATTCTACTAACGCGACAGCATCTAACGTTGTTATATTAGTACAGTACAGTAGTACAGATGTTATATTAGTATACAAAGGGTACAGGGAATTATACTGCTACAACAACTACAAAAAGTATTGTCTTGTCACTGTAAAATACTCATCTGATGAATTTACTATGTGATTCTCCGTAGCGAATAATCTGACAGTTGAAGATTTTTAAGGCATTTTAACGTCTATTGCATATAGCTTTAAAGAAGGACTTTACCTGTATCATGGGTAATATTTAATGTCACAATGGAGAAAACCAAGAAAAACCCCAATTACCTATTTCAACAGACATGAATGCAGTAAGGGGAAATATAACATATATCTTTGCTGAAGGATAGTTATAGACAAATATTCTATTCTGAAATGTGTCGTCTTACCACCTGACTCTTTCTGTTCTAATGAATGTGTTAAAATATTAACCACTACATTTAAGGTAGAAAATTGTAGGTTCTTAAAATATATAGCAAGCACAAATTTCTCAAATACTAAAAAAATTACATCATAATTGAAATAAATCCAGTGAATGAATATTTCCCATAAATGACTATTTTCAGCTAATTAGTTTTGAGACTATAAATCTGCTCTTGAGGAAAAGGTCTCAAAATGCCCGGAAATTGACCAGAACCTAAGATTTGTAATATATGTTGAACCACAAGCATCACTAGAGGTGGGAATTGAACTCAAGAACTATTAAACTATAAAACGCAGCAGTGGCCGTTCAGTTGGTTCCTGATGAGCATGAAATTATTATAAGTAATATTTAGAGTCTGATACTTATATATACATAGCGGTGCACACCTGAGCTGGCACCTTCCTCTACACATAAACACCATACCAGCGGGAGGACTCTCGACACCAGAAATTAACCTGGACACGTCCCCCAACCCACGGAGCTCCAGCAACCCAATGATTGAGAATGTGGTCACTCTCCCAATCACTGCTCGCGGGAAATGATACTTCACTTGGCTGATCTCAACGGAATTCCAACTTTTTTTGTTTTTAATTTCTATTCAAATATAAATTAGCCCTGTCATGCGAAAAAATGATCATCGAACAACAAACAAATCTAACAAAACCATAAATTTAATAATAAGTTAAGGATGAGTTTTACTGTACGGTCACCCTTGGCGCATTTTTTATGGCGCCAAATTTGGCGAACATTTTTACTGGAAACCCGGCAAACTAGTAATTTGGCAACCCTATTTGTAATAAATTTCTCGTGAATATTTACCGATTTAAATGCATTATTATAAAATTTAATCAAAAAATTTTGTGGATAATTTAACATATCAACTTTATTAATTTAGTATTAATGTTTGAAATCTATAAATTTGCGTTTTTTGTTAACTTTGTAAAATTAATTGAGCATATTGTTAGATACCAACAATGTAAGAAATATTTGACACTATTTTAGCCATTTTCCTCCCGCCGTTTTTCCCGATCGGAAATTCGTCTTACAGTCAACTTTGGCGACATTTTGAAAATTTCCCCAAGGGTGACCGTACGGTAAATTTTTACCTAAGTTAAATATGTTCCGCCGTTTTACATTGTTTAAACAAATCGTATTGTTATTCAGTTATGTTTAACCGAATGACATCAATATTATTATAACCCCCACCAAAAAATTCACATCTTTATATAATACGAAATACCAACGAATCATTTATTCCTATAAAGATTAATTGCTTTTGACGAACCCATTGGCTTTCAGCGATAAGCGATTTTGATGCAATGGATAGCGGAAGACATTTTCCCAACCTTATGAGCTACAATATGTTAATTGAAAACTCTATCAAAGCTTCTGTATTTTCTTCATTTCTTACTTTCCCGAAAAGAACATGACATCACGACGAGCTTGGCGAAGCTCCGTGGTGTCACGAAGAAGACAAAAGTCGTGACACTATTGGTGGAGGTACACGTCATTGCACAATAAAATGGGCGTGGTGTCGTAATTTCATTTGTGAACGAGTGCATATAAAGCGTTTTATAGACGTCTTAAAAATTGTTCCGTCACGTTGTTCGTGTCGATCGTCTCGTCCTGGAAATGAAATATTTGGTTGTCTCGAAAGCGACAGTTACAGTTACACACAAAGAATCGAAAATTTCTCTATTTATTTTTAATTAAATAATTAGCGAATATTGTTAGAGTGTAAACAGCTTGAGGACATAGGATTTAATAATTTATGTAAATGATCATCTGTATTTAAATGCCTGGTATTCTATATATTATTACTTTTATCATCAGCAGCAGCATCATGGCTTAAAATCCCTTTGTGGGCCTGGGTCGGTCTCAGAAGAGTTTCCCATTCTATCAGCGATGGATTTCCAGTTCTTTACTCTTAGGATGGCAAAATCCTAATATATATTTTTTATTTTAGGGTTCTATTATTTTATTACTCTGTATTACGTAACTATACAATAATGATATAATCAGTCTATATTACGTTATCACCATACAAAAATAATATAATCATTCTGCATTTCATTATCACTATACACAAGAATAACATAATCCTTCTGCATGACAATATGACTGACAATACAATAATAATAAACTGCTGGACAATTGCTAAGGACGGATCACAAATTGCAATGTAGCATAACATTAAGCGAGACATGAGGCCTAGTAGAATAAAATATAGTTGCCACACTTTTCAGACATTAGAATAAGGAATATTTATTGTTGTGAAAAGTACAAAAGCTGTAAAACATGTGAAAGAAAAAAATGTTCATTTAATGCTGCATACAGAAAAATGGAACAAAGCATCTAAAAGTCAGCAGGCAACTTGAAGAAAGGTACCAGTACGGGATATGTCCACCGTGGAGTGGAATGCAACATTCCACACGTCGTATCATACTTTGTGCGACATTATCCAGCAGCTGTTGAGGCAATTTATCCCATTTCTCTGGGAGTGCACGGATGAGGGTGTTCTTGTTTGTCGGAGGATAGTTTTGACCAGCAACTTGTCTCCCTAAAGCATCCCACACATTTTTTGGGGTTTAGATCTGGAGAACGTGATGGCCATACGAAGCGTTGAATACCCTCGCTGGCTAGACAATCCTGAACAGCGAGTGTTCGATGACATGTTGCGTTGTCGTCCATAAAAACAAATTTTTCACCTACAGCACCACGGAAAAGACGAACATGAGGAAGTAGAACTTCATTAATATATCGTTGGCCCGTCATAGTCCCATTCACAACCACATGTATGGGCGTGCGGCCATTGATCATGATGCCGGCCCACACCATGACACTGCATGTCGGATATCGGTCCCTTTCCTGGATATTTTCTGGACGATAAGCAGTACCAATCTCGCGCCAGATCAGTTGGCGTCTAAAATCCGATGACAGACTGAACCTACTCTCATCTGAGAATAGTACGCACGCCCAGTCCTGTTCAATCCAATTGCGATGCTCACGACACCACTGCAAACGGGCAGTACGGTGCTGTCTGGTCAATGGGACACACACAACAGGTCTGCGGGCGTATAGTCCTCCTCTCCTCAAACGTCTGGCAACAGTTTTTCGAGAGATCTGCTTTCCTGAGGTAGCAAGAAACTGATTTGCCACCTGCTGAGCTGTGGTGCACCTGTTCGTTCTTGCTGATAGGACGATATATCTGTCTTCTACAGTCGCCGTACTTCTAACACGACCTCCCCCGTGCCGGCTACTACACATTCCAGTAGTTTTAAATGACTTTCACAGCCGTGAAACAACGCTGTGAGCGATGTCCAACTCCCTGGCAACATCTGTTATTTTTTGCCCTTCTTCGATCTTTCCAATAATTCGGTCACGCATAAAATCATCTAAGTGATGTCGGGATGACATGCCAAAAATTTCCAGTTCGTCTATTAAATCTTTCCTGTAAAACTTTGACTTGAAACAACAACTGTCCACACGCGTCAAAACCTTTAAAGCTCTTATGAACGCAATCACGTGATGAACAGACGTGGAAAAAAATTTGCATACGCATACTTCTTCTTACTATATCCCGCACTTATTCTAATTTTCCACATTTTGCTTCCTTTCATTTTGTGGTTGCTATGGTTGATAGTGTAATCCGCCCTTAGCAATTGTCCAGGAGTGTATAATCATTCTGGATTACGTTATCACTATACAATTATAACCTAGTCACTCTACATTATGTTATCACCATACAAGAATAACATGACTATTCTACATTACGCTATCACTCTACAAGAATAACATATTCATTCTGCACTACGTAATGATATTAGAAGAATATCATAATTATTCTGCATTACGATATCACTATACAATAATGACATTCTCACTCTGCAAGAATAATATAACCACTCTGCACTACGTTATGCCCCAACAGTAACGTAATGTAGAATGGTTATACAGGATTCATTAGATATTTCACTGATACTTTTATAATCCAACAAAGTGATGATTTATAAAAATTATATATATATATTGAAAATTGCTATTTCTCTAGAGTCTAGAGAATTACAGTGAATTAATATTGACATAAACAAAATTTTAAATATAATTGCTAAGTCGATCATTTAGTGCTAAAATTTGGTAATTATATATCTAATATTACAAAGGGTTAAACCCGATAATCGTTACCGATCTGAGTAATTAATCAATTTTAAGTTTAAATTTTTTGATAATTTGTTGTTTTAGTAATTTATGTATTTAGATTTATACGTGAGAATTTAAAGTATTTGACTCCATAATTATGTTGATTTGTTTTCTCTTTTTTATAATTTTATTAATTATCTGTAATAATCGTAACATTCAAATCCACAAAATATCGGAAGTTGCTAATAGTAAAATGGTTATGGTCAAATAAAATATAAATTTATTTAATTCAAGAAATTGGTTTAATAAATTTACATTTTATTTTGCCGACCAACTTGTCTTGTGATCAGCGTGCCTGACTACGGATAAGGAGGTTCCGGGTTCGAATCCCGGTTCGAGCATGGATGAACTTTCTCTCTCTCTCTCTCTCTCTCTCACTATCCTGTCTTTGTCCTTTCCTTGTATGAATGGTTGCCTACCCTATAAACGGGTCCCTACGGCATGTGTGTAGAAGTCGTACTTTCACCTTCATGGTGCTCTGATTAAAAAACGAAAGACGCTCCCAATCGACTTAATTTGCATAGCATAGCGAGCTTGGCTTGTCCAAGTGTCATTAGTAAACAACAACATTTTATTTTACCATAAATGTCACGGTGTTTAATTTTCTTTGAAGATTCACCCTAACTAATATGGAAATCAGATGTAGAAATTTTGCAAGATGATTGTATCGATTGCCTCAGAAATCAATGCTTGCGAAAATAATATATACTAATAGAAAATTTACATAAAAGAACATGAAAATAAAGAATATAAAAGAAATCTAATTTAAAATCCATAAGGGACATTAAGTATAGTTTTCACCAGGCGAACATCTGCCCAATAATCGTTAAGAAAAGATTTTTTCTAGTATAATACAAAGATATAATTGATAAGAAAAATCTTAAGAAAAAAATCATTTATAGGAATTGGACTTCAACTATTTTTTAACAAAATCTGAAATCACATTTAGTTTTTTAAAAGAATTTTAGTCCAGAATTTGTTTTAGTTGAGAAACAACTTAAGAAAAATAATATTATTTTATCCTTTTAAGTAATACTTAAAAGGATAAAAGAATATTATTTTTCTTATCTAATATTTACAAAAGTAATACTTTTGTAAAATTAAATAATAAATAATAATCTGATATTGGCATGAAAAAAGTATTTAAATTTGTAATTTTTATCAATATCTCACATAAGCATTTTAGAAATATACTATGTTACAGTGAAACTGCAACATTTAGAATACATGCGCAGAAGTGGTGAGAATCAATAAAAGGGCGATATGATAACAAATAATAGATATTTATTATGATTTGACTCATTTATAAATAGAGAGACTATGCAGTATGCTTATTAATTTTCTTAGAAGGGAAAAACAGAAGATGTATGAAGCTTGGCTCAACACTCCTGGTCAATCCCACGCTAAAAGTATGATCTGTGGATCCTCAGCGAGGATTGCCTCTGAAATTCTAAGATGCTCTAGGCAGAAGATACGTTTAATCGTAGGCTTCATAACTGGGCACTACTATTTCAGAAAACACCTCCATCAAATGGGACTGTTTTAGCAAGACCCTATCTGCAGGAAATGTCATACGCAAGAGGAAACGGCCAAGCATATCATTTACGAATGCGAGGCTCTTGCCCTCCCTAGATTGACTTCTTTAGGCATCATCCATAGTAGAGAGTTACACCTAGACTCCATTAAAGGGTTATTGGACTTTATTAATAAAGTGGGTGACCCGAGCAACTGGAACTAGGAAACATTGGGTTTGGAGTTGACAGTACAAAATGCTGATAAAAGCAGAGGTGCCCAATGACATACAAACCCAACTCTAAGAAGAAGAAGATGCTCGTTAATTTGCTGGGTTACACTTTAGGCGTAATACATCCACACGTCTAAACGCGGCAATACAGCAAGACGCATAGTTAACGACTCAAAGAGTCCAGATTGTTTTCTGAGGTATAGCCATCCATTCCTTCACAACCATTTGCCATAGTTCACCTTCTAAAGGAATAGAAACCTTTGGTAATGTTGTCCAATCTATGGTAAGCATTTTTCGATTGGTGAGCGATTCGGAAAGACAAGTGGCCCGGGAAGAATCCGGATATATTGGAAAGTCTTTTGGCTGTTTCACATTGTATGAGATCAAGTGTCATTTTTCTATTAAATAGCAATTGTCACTCTTTGAGAATAATGTACTGTGTTGCTGGATTAGGAATATACATTGCCCTCGCATTGCTGAACCATCATACTGCTGAACATGCGATTTGTAGTGATAGCAACTATAGGCTATATCGCCCTAACACAGGAATCTCCGTTGTCGCCAGATATGGCCGCCATAGTTGTGGTCTAATAGGACCTGACATGTGGTGGCACTAAAATCGTACATTGTTTAGTTGACATTATTTTAACAAGTGCGTGATATAACTGGAAAACAAACCGGTGTGATTGCGGTGTGATGACACTTTTTCAGCAAGTCTATTATCTATATCAAACATCTTTTCTTCTGTTTGTGCAGAGTGGGCGAATTATGTATCGATCGGCTACGATTTCAAGCACTGTACAAATTTCTCTTCTCAGTCAAACAACCATACTCCTAATGTACTTGTTTGTGTATAAAATGTTCCTTGATTTTTGGGGTTCTGCCATTTCCAGTATTCAATGTTTCTCCTAAAATAGATGATTTCCAAAAAAGATCATCCTAACCTATAAAACAGAATAACCATTGTGGATTCTAAAAACTCATTATCTTGTAATTCACTTCCTCTATTCCAAAATACAACGCACATTTCAGTATTTGTCTAACCTGTTGTATTGCACCTACCTTGCGCTTTATCAATTTTCGGATTATGCGTTCATGGTGCAGCATTTTCACTGTCACACAATAAATCGATACTAAGAATAATGAGTATAAGAGAACAATAGAATTTTAAAAACTAAACTTAACTCCATGGCACGACAGCCCATGTGGGCAAAGGCCTACAGTGCCCATAACTGTTTTCATGACCGAGAGCCCTGGGGTGCGAAGCATATTTCCCAGTTAGGTGGTCAGCCTAACGTGAAACCCCCAGTGTTTAGTTGAAAATGCATGCTTGAAACTCAGTTAATCAACCCACTGAAGGGATGAAAGGCTGAGTCGACCTTGCCCAGCCCGAGGATCGAACCTCGTACCTGTCTCATGGGAGCGTGAAACGCTGCCACCGGGATTCAATAGAATTTTAACTTATTTAAAAATATTTGAAATATCAGAAATTTCTCATGAATAGGCATTATAAGAGAATATTTTTATATTGCTGCTTACATTATAAAAACTATTTTTGACAAATTTAACAATTAACATTAGGTTTCCAACAAAAAATGAAATAATTAGTTAAAAATATTTTTTCATGTATATTCGAAATTTTTGTTCGTGATATTCATTTCTTATATTTTCAAAACTGTTTTTTTATTTCATGGTATACAAAAAAAAACCCTTTATTTTCAATTCGATTTTCTATTAATAAACTGGGTGTACTACGCGATTAAAACTTAAAATAACTTCAGAACATATATTTTACGAAATAAAAAAAATTACCCAATAAATTTTAAGCTGTTCTTTAACGATTTGATAATTCTGTGATATAAAGGGAAAAAATATCGTCAGACGATCCCAAATTGGGACAGCGAAAAAAATACGGTTGAAAATAATTTGAACGGATGTAGTAAAAAAATATATCTTTGAAATCATTAATGAAAAGATTAATTTTTAATTAGACTGTAGCTTGGGAAGAATTTTAGCTTCAGAAATGCTATATAATTACTATTAGCGGAGTAGTTTTTCGTTTGGAGCAAAAGAAAAAAAAAACTGAAAGGGGAGAAGAAAATAAACAAAAAATCGAAGAGAGGGGGAAAAAGGGAAAAAATAACAGAATCATATACCTCAATAAATCTTTTATTTTATTCTATTGTTCAATTACTTGACAGACAGGCAGACACACTAGAGAAAAGTCTGATGGGACTTAGGTCTCAACAATAAAGTAATAAGGAAAAAAAAACCCGAGCAATAATAAAATAATAATAGAATAATGCTAAGAATAGTAGAAGAAAAGAAAGCTTATGGAACATTTTAAGCGGTGCACTTTTTCCCCTTATTGCTGGTACGTGGATGGATTAAGAAAAAGACCGCAGCTTTTTAGGGATTTTTTTCTGACTCTTCTTTTCTTTTCTTTCTGATATATATTTTTCTATCAGAGCTTATTTTTTCTCATCATCATATAAAATATATTGAGAGGGTAAAAAAGGAGATTTCGTTTCGCTACTTTTCCGATTTTCGTTTTCGCGCCTTTCTCGTTTCTTCATCTCACTCAACTTAGTATTTAATATCCTTTTAGCACATCCTTTTTTTTTTTAACCTTTCCTCTGCTTTTTTTTCTTTTTTAAGGTTATGAAATAGAGGAAAAAAAACAGGGAAAAAATTGGGATTTTTCTTGTATCTACAATTACATATTTGTATATTAATTCACTGTGGTAAAGGATTATCTTAAACTTTTTATGTTGTTGATTGATACACAGGAAAAAAAGCAAGTAACTTTTTCTTAACTGTGACTGTACTTTTGACTCTGACATTAGCTGTTTAGTGTTTTATACAGGAGCACAGAGAATGTATTTCATCTTTTTTTTTTCATGTAATTACAGTACAAGCAATTTTTTCAAACAATTTTATCCGATTGCTGCTCTAGTGGAATGCAGATGTTTTGTAATGAATATTCTATGATGTTAAAAGAGATTTAATATTTAACATTCTGTTCTGTTATGTCACAACTTTTGGAAACATTTTATTATAATAAATTGAAAATTAGTTTTAAAATTCTTTCACATTTTTCATTTGAAAATATGTTTTTTTTTCAAATAGTTGTGTAATAGACTTGCTGTGTTATTTAACATTTTTTTCAAGATATAACTATCAAAATTTCACTCTAAGCATTTTTCTTGAAAATTCTAAAACAATTTTTGAAAAGCAACTGAAATTTTGACACACTCTATCATCAGTTGGAAAAATGTCATATACATGTTCTCCAAAACTTATTTCTAGAACTTTATCACTTTTTTTTACAATCTAATATAGTTAAACAAGAATTTACATTAGAGAAATAAAATTGTATTGCAATAAGAAAGAGAAAATAAAGAAATAAAAGATTCTTTCTGGGATATACGAGATAAAGAGATTATATCATTAAAAGTTTCTAAAACAGAAACGTAGTTTTCCTCAATTTAAAAATATTAGAATTTAGATATTTTAAACCATGGTGTATTTTATTCGTAATTTATTTCTTGTAATTATTTTAAATATCTCTATCGTCATTCTCGAAAGAAAAAACGCATTGAAGTAAGCAGTGTTCTTGAGGAAAATGGTTTTAAAAAGTTAAAAATTCACAGAATGCATAAAAAAAATATAACTCAAAAATATTGTGAATAAAATATGTTGAGAATACATTTATATTCACAAATGTGCTTATATTTATTCATTGACAGAAATCCACTATAGCTTGAAGGAAAATATTGCATTTGTGTTAACAAAATTAATTACATCATATTAGGCCTTCAAAATCTGATTAATGACAATTCAAATGAAAGCGATTTGACAGATGCCGAATTATAAATTTAAATTTAAACCACGCATTATGTCATATATATTGTTCAGTTCTTGTATATTTGTTGTATTTAATAAAATATTTATTTTATAAAATGCAACAATTATAACAAATATTAATATAAAATATATTTTTTGCTGTTGTTTCTGTTCTTTATATTGGAAAATAGTTTTAGAATACTTGAATTCTGAAGTTATTTGAAATATTTTCACACATTCCCCCCCACACAATGCTGCTCCTATTTTTATCACAAATCACAATGAAACACCCCCACGGCTGAATTTTAACTTTTAAACAAGTAAATATGGTTTTCTAATAACCATGCGTAATTTTTAAAAGAAAATTATGGTATTAAAACAAGCGTAAAAATAAACACTTAAATTTAAATTTTTTAGTTTGTTTGCTGTTTCACAATCATTCTTTGATCATGGAGATTAATTTAACCGGGATTTACATTTAATTTGGACTTTGAGATATAACATTGGCACATGTACTAGTCCACGGACTTAATGAGAACATTATTGACTTCGGAGTAAAAGATCGCGGGTTTGATACCGGTCACTGTTAAACAAAATGAATTGGGTGCTGCTTGCACTTTTGTCGGTGGAGGTAAGTGCTTGTAATTTTTCTAAATTTTCAATCTTACGGCATTTTAATACAGCTCATTACCACAGAAAAATCCCTGCTTTCACTATATATGTTAAAATAACTTAGGCTGTCAGGATGTCCACTAAACAGAGCCAATCCATCCATGATTAGAGAGGGATTCGAATCCACAAACATTAAAATTGAAAGCCAGAACGTGAGGTTTTTGAAGACATAAACTGTGAATGAAGAGAAATGAAAACTATGCCAATATGATATCCCAATTGAGAAATATACAAAGATGACAGATTAGTAGTGGTAAACTAAAATGTGGTACGAAAGCCCACGTGGGCCAAGGATTACAGTGCCCAACTCTGTTTCCTTGAACAAGAGGTCCTGGTGTGTGAAGCTTATGTCCCGATTTGATCCTTGGCTTATTGCGAAGCACCCCCAGTATTTAGTCCCCAAGCATGTTTGGTACTCAGCATATCCACCTATTGAAGAGATGAAAGGCTGAATCGAGGATCGAACCCTTAGGAGCGTGAAACGCTACCACTAAACCACCGGGCTTCGATTAGTAATGATAATAGAAAAAACAACTGTATCCATCTCGATCCAAATTTCTAATTTATAGTAGAAAATGATATGTTGAGAGAGCAATTAAACAATAAATGAGGAAAAACTATACATTTGTAAATTTTTATAATAAATGGAAATTGAAATTGTGCTGAAATGGTAGCCGAGAAAGCCAGTATCTCCGTTATTATCTCAAGAATTCCTAACGCTACCTAATTCTGTGGTGCCTAACACTACCTAATTCTGTGATTCCTAACACACTACTATGAATATATGTTATGGTTTGAGATCCATTTTATAATTTCAGAAGCGAATCAACCCTCAAGTTAAGAAAATAACAATATTCATGTAGCAGAGCAAACCAATCAGCGTAGGTAACAACTTTAAAAGCTGGAAAGGAACACCAATCTTGAAGAGAGTAGAGTTCCGAAATGGTATGCGTCATGAGATATATGAAATTTTACGGTGTGTTCATATCAGGATTCATTCAATTATTGTCAAATTAGCTGTTTCAATTACTAACGCTATGATGTTTTGAGTTATCTAGAAACCAACATCCTCACATATGCTTCATTTCATTCCATGAAGCTGTTATTAATTCTACTAGAATACGCAGAACAAGATTTTGGATTTATAAAGATAGTAACGAATGTTTCTTTTCTGTTTTGATTCCCAAGTAATTTCTACATTTAAAAGTTTTGAGATGAATTTCCGCTGCATCATTTAAGAGAAAAGTGTGAGAAACTTGAAGCTATTGAAGACAATGAGTAAGGTTAAAAATTGCGCGCTGAATAAAGTTCACAATTAATTTAAAATGTGCAGTTAATCTCAGTATTTTTGTGGGGAGTGGCACATAGTCGCATTCGTGAGATAACGAGTTCGATACTAAATGTGATCGAAGATCTCTATCCGGCAGAGACATATTAAACTGTAACTGATCTTATACTATTGTATTGTAAAAGTTTAAATGCAGGATTATATATATACTCAAGTGTCAATCTTCATCGTAATCTTTAAATTATAAGACGATTGGCTGTTTTATATTATATTCGATCGATAGCAATAGCCAATCAGACATTAAAGGTATTGAAAATAAAATACAATTTTGATTTTATACCTAATAAAGATTTATCGATGTATATATATGAAAGAATAAGTTATGCAAAAGAATAACTGAGAAGTATAGTTTACCATCAAAAAAGGACTTTTCTAATAAAAATATTTGCATAATTAGAACTGAACGAACAAAAAATATAATTGACCAATCTAAAAATAAACTATATTCTCGCTTTATCAATAATATGATGTTCTTCCGAACAATTTCATGATTAACTATTAAATGAAAAGCACAGTATCAGCGCGCAATCCTTACAGGCACAATCTTTAAATCGCTATGGCATCGAAAGCATGCTTGACGACAATATCAATGCGATTGCTTGGCAAAATTTGGCATGAAATTCCAAGTCCTGATATTAATCCTTAAAACAAAAATATTGGGATTTTAGAATTATGTAATACTAAGAATACATTGAGAATTGGAGTAATACTTTGTATAATAACTATAAAATAAATCCTTTAAATTAAAAATTTTACTAACTATTCCATTTCTAACTGTTAGACTTTCAATGCAGTTTAAATATTCGTGTGTAGCTATCCTGATATAAATACCCGTAATTAGGCTAATTACCAAAAAGTTATTAACTGGCGTTACAGCCCTGTGCAGGCCTTAGCCTCCAATACAACCTCCTTCCACTTTTCCCGCTTCAGAGCCAAATTTTTCCAATTCTTTATCTTCATGGTCTCCAGGTCCTTTTCCACATTGTCAATCCATGTTTCTCTGGGTCTCCCCTTCTTCTTGCTATTGAATAATTTACCCTTTGTTATCCTTTTTATGATATTTTTTTCATCTCTGCGGTGTACGTGGCGAAGACACCGTATTCTTTGTGCTTTAATGAATCTCACTATGTCTTTGTTTCTCACTATTCTTTATTATTCCTTCTGATCCATACACCATTTTCGAGCCTTGGTCCATAGATTTTCCTTCAAATTTTACGTTCAAAAACTCTAATATATTCCGAGTACCTTACATTCAATGTCCATGTTTCTCCGGCATATGTAACGATTGGTCTAATGAGGGTTTTATAGGTTTGCAGTTTTGTTTTTCGTGATATCAATCTATTATTGAATAGTATTCAGTTGTATTGGTTTCGCAACAGTTGTTTTTTCCGGAGTGGGGTTGTTAGCCCCACGCCCAACCCCCAATCTGGAGGACCAGGGTGTTACTCTTAGTCAGGTGCCTCACTACTGACCTGTCCGGCTTGGGAGGCCCTACCAGTAGCAAGCTACAGCCGGCATAGCTCAGTAGGTCTTCACCAAAGAGTTACTACTATAAATAGAGAACTACAATAATTAAGTGCTTAATAAAGCAAAAGAAACATTAGCTATTAGTTTATAGAGCTACAATCATTAAGTGCTTAATAAAGCAAAAGAAACATTAGCTATTAGTTTATAGAGCTACAATTATTAAGTGCTTAATAAAGCAAAAGAAACATTAGCTATTAGTTTATAGAGCTACAATTATTAAGTGTTTAATAAAGCAAAAGAAACACTAGCTATTAGTTTATAGAGCTACAATTATTAAGTGCTTAATAAAGTAAAAGAAACACTAGTTATTAGTTTATAGAGCTACAATTATTAAGTGCTTAATAAAGTAAAAGAAACACTAGCTATTAGTTTATAGAGCTACAATTATTAAGTGCTTAATAAAGCTAAAGAAACACTAGCTGTTAGTTTATAAGTTCAGTTTTATTAATATTAAACATAATAAAATACACAACATTAATTTAAAATTTCGTAACAAATAAAATAAAGCATTTCAGTTAACTTATTCAAAATCGTTACAAATAAAAATAAATAAATTATAATACCAGTGCATTACGCATTAATCTAAAAGAAAAACTATCAGACATCGGAAGTATACAAATGCGTCGAACAAAACCCCCGTAGCTGATTCTTTTAATCTGTTGCTTTTGAAATACGTGGGATACACCCCCTTTGGCGAACTGGCATGCGTATATAGTTAATGACAGTTAAATAAAACGAAATTAAATTTGTGTAAAGCAATGTCAGATCGGCAAAGTTCTAAGTGAATTAGCTATACAAAACTTAGTCACAAGTACGCCGGTGAGAAATAGTAGAAAAATGAATTTAAATAATATAGTGATAAGAACACTGGATAAAGAGAGAAATTTAGTTTGGATAAGGGTAACTCATACAAATAAAATTTTAATTTATGAATTTAAATCAAAAGTATAAAATAGCCAAATTTACATTTGATACATTGTTAACACCACAAGTTGCTGATTTGGGTGCATAGTTGCCAAAAAATAGGCAACATTTAATTCTCAATATCTTCTCTTGACTAACATTAAGCAAATAAATTCCTAATTCTACTAAAAGAGTTAATTATATATATATATATATATGTGTGTGTGTATATGTGTGTGTGTGTGTGTGTGTGTGTGTGTGTGTGTGTGTGTGTGTGTGTGTGTGTGTGTGTGTGTGTGTATGTGTGTGTGTATATATATATATGTATTAGGTCTACCGGAAAGTTCTGTCCGCTCCGGTTACAATCAGTTTCAACAAGTATGCGCATATTCCTGTGACACATATTTGGCTCTCTCTTTTGATCGCTAACAATGTATACACATTTTCGTCGCAGATGAACTAAAACGAAGTTCATTTACGAATTCCAACAAGGAAGAAATGCTACAGAAGCATACAGAAATTTATTGAAAGTGTACTATCATGAGTGTACTATGAGGTATTATCAGCAATTGGATAAATTGAAAACAGCACTCCAAGAAAAGAGGCCGGAGATGTTCAATAGGAAGGACATCATACTGCTTCATGACAATGCCAGGCCACATGCTGCTTTGGGGACTCGTCAGAAATTTGTAGAGTTAGGCTGGAAAATTCTGTCGTATCCACCATACTCCCCGGACCTAGCACCATCTGATAATCACTTGTTTCTGTCCTTACAAAATTTCTTGCAGGGCAAACAATTCAAGAACGAAAATAATATCAGACAAGCACTGGTTCAATTTTTGGCCTCTAGAGATAAGACATTTTTTTAAAAATAGGATATACAAATTGCCATCAAGCTAGCAAGAAGTCATAAATAATGATGGCAATTATATTATTCAATAGTTTATCCAAAGTATGAAAAAATGTATTATTTTGTTTCATTCTAAAACGGACAGAACTTTCCGGTAGACCTAAAGTATATATGTATATTAGGTCTACCGGAAAGAAATATATATATATATATATATTACCACACACAGCTATATAAAAATTATTAAATGAAATTATCAATTGTTAACGGCTTATTTTTAGATAAATAATTATTCTTTATTCTTTTGATAAGAGTTTCCTATAATTGATTTATAAATGTTGAATTTGCCAAAAAAATGACGATAGATCATTTAGTGCATAAAATATTCCGTTAATGTAATAGATTCAACTATATTTATTGGTGATTCCAATCAACTAAAAGGTACCGCATACATAACCAAATTTCGAAGTGGTGAAAATAGCGAAAATGCATTTTTCGTTCACTCGAACGCACACGTGTCGACAGCAGCTTCATTCTCTCTCGTCTATGCAAGATAACAAAACAAAGCTCTCTCAAAAAAAAAGAACGTGTGACAAAAGAGAAAAGTGCTTATCAAACACAAGCCCACTCTCAAGAATACACTAAAAAGCCACTATAGCCCACGCAAGGTCGAACTTCCATGCAGCTGCAAAGTCAGTTGCTGTTAAAAAATATTGTGGACACAACAGATAACGAAAAGGCACGTGTCACCGGCTTTTCTGGAAAAGAAATGCATTTATTGCCCACAAAAAAAATTGTATTTCCGATAAGAAAGATTTTAACTTGTTTATTTTATTTTCTTAATTCATATGACATGATAGACATTTCAAGAATGGTGGGTGTTTTGCTATTTCCTTTTTTTTATCAGCTAATCATACTTTTTGGTTATATGATCGTCTTTTAAATAAATAAATACAATATTTATGATGTAAATAAATATTTTAATACTCATGATTCATCATTGCCATATAATACATTTTACAGTTTTTATTGCTCTGACCGATGGCTGAGTGGTTAGCGATTCTGACTCCTGAGCTGTGGGTCCTGGGTTCGAATCCCGGTTGGGGCATGGATGTTACTTTCTTTCTCTGTGTTTCTCTATCCTTTCTTTCGTGATGACGTATGAATGTGGCCCACCCTATAAACGGGTTAGTAGTGGTAAGACGCGGGTAACGCTACTTGCCTCCGTGACTTGGTTCACAAGTGCCCGCTGGGTAATGACAAATGAGTAGCAGTTTCTGGCCTTGTTGTGGCATAGGGTTCAACCCTCTAGTGCCCGCCGTTGGAAAAAAACAGTTTTTATTGCAATGTTTTTGAAGTTAATTAAGACTATAATTAACAACGATCTTAACCTACTTTAAAGTTGCTTATGCAATGATGCTCATCATTCCGGAACTTTACTCGCATCAAGATTGCATGGTTGTGATTTTTTCCTGCCTCTCCGAATTATTAATCTATGCGTTTTGTGCTGTTTACCATGGAGAAAAGATATATGAAATATCGGATGCCCCTTCTTTCTGCATTTAAGTAAAATACTTTTTTTAAAAAATTAAAATATATGTAATTTATTTTTTAATTTTTCATAAGTTTTTTTTTAAATTTTTCTAATTGAAACGATCTTGTAGGAAAACCTGTTTGTTGATTAAACCAAACTCAAACCTAAGCTCAAAACCAGGGGCACAACCGTCCATGTGAGGGTCAAGGGCAACAGTGCTTAAATCTTCTGTTTTCCAGACAGAGTGTCCTGGGGTGCGAAACATATGTCCCGATTAGGTGGTCAGCCTAACGCGCGAAAATCCCTAGTGTTTAGTTCCCAAGCATGCTTGGTTCTCAGTTTATCAACTCACTAAAGAAATGAAAGGTTGAGTCGGACTCTGCCCAGCCCAATGATTAAACCTCGGACTTGTTCCTTGGGAAAACGAAATACTACCACGAAGCCACCAAACTCCTCTTCGCTTATTAAAAGTTGATATTATTTATTTTTCTTCCAATGTTTCAATTCGAATCAAGCTTTGTTTGTCAGTTATTTAAGTTTCAAGTGGGAATTTTCAAAGGGTTCTTGTTCCTAAAACAAAAGCATTCTTTCAAAGCGCAGGGAGGTCCTTGTGGATCCCCTCTCCAGTGGAACCCCTCCCACGTCAATATTCCTGGAAATGAAGCTGTGGATACCTTAGCTAAAAGAGGCTGCTCTGCGACGGCCACTACTGATTATGACCTAACTTTTGAAGAAATTTTCTCCGTGTCGAAAAATAGAGACCGGAAAGTCTGGCTTTCTCCTCCAGCCCATCCCTTGTACTGTAGGTCAAAACCAGGAGGAGCATTACATTTTGAGGCTGGCAGACAGGACCAAACGGCTATCACAAGACTTTTCAGTGGGCACCTGAAATGCATGTCCTTTGAATCCGGCCGTAAAGTCTTTCCAACGTGTCCCAAGTGCCATCTGCTGCCGGCTTCCCCGCATCATATTCTCGATTGCTTGGGGCTCACTTTAGAGGATGTTCGCAACAGCCCTCTCCTGGTGCTTGACTTTGCTGGGGTGCATGGAATCATGGATTTGATCTAGCTGCCGCTAGATCCTGAAGGATTGGACACAACACAACAACAACAACAACAACAACAAAAGCAGGATGAGAACCAGTTGGTTCTGTCGGTAGTTATAGGACTCTTAATCAAACTTTTTCAACTTGATTATTGAGAATAATTCACATACAGTCATTTCAATACGTGACTATGATCCTATAGAAACTTTCAGAATGAAAAATTGGAATTAATATTTTCTGAAATAACCTCAACAAAACATGCTGGAAATGCTTTTTTCTGTTCCTAAAACAAAAGCAGGTAGAGAACCAGACGAAGTTCTGTCTGTAATTCTATGAATCCTAGTCAAACTTTTTCAACTTGATTATTGAGAATAATTCACATACAGTCATTTTAATACGTGACTATGATTCTATAGAAACTTCCAGAACGAAAAATTTGAATTAATATTTTCTGAAATAACCTCAACAAAATATGCTGGAAATGCTTTTTTCTGATCCTAAAACAAAAGCAGGTAGAGAACCAGACGAAGTTCTCTCTGTAATTCTATGAATCCTAGTCAAACTTTTTCAACTTGATTATTGAGAATAATTCACACACAGTCATTTTAATACGTGACTATGATTCTATAGAAACTTCCAGAATGAAAAATTTGAATTAATATTTTCTGAAATAACCTCAGCAAAATATGCTGGGAATGCTTTTTTCTTTCAGTTCCTCAATGACTTTTAAGGGAGATAGGTACGTTTCATGCAGTCGTGTCATACTTAAATTTTAATATATTTTAGTCTTATTCTTAGTGCCGATCGATGGTTGAGTGGTTAACGTTCCTGACTCCTGAGCTATGAGTCCTGGGTTTGAATCCCGGTTCGGACATGGATATTATCTTCTTTCTCTCTGTGTTTCTCTGTCCTTTCTTCTGTGATGATGCATGAATGTGGCCCACCCTATAAATGAATTTGTGATGGTGTGCCGCTGGCAACGCTACTCGCCTCCGTGACTTCACAGGTGCCCGCTGGGTAACGACAAATGAGTAGCAGGTTCTGACCTTGTTGTGACATATTGAAGCCTATTTTAAGATCTTATCATGATGATATCACAATATCAAGCCCCGCCCAACTTATCTAGTGGTCAGCATGCCTGACCGAGGATAAGTAGGTCCTGGGTTCGAATCCCGGTTCAGGCATGGCTGTACTTTCTCTCTTTCTCTGTCCTGTCTTGATTCCTTCCTTGTATGAATGGTTGCCTACCCTATAAACGAGTCCCTATGGCAAGTTTGTACTGTGGAAGTCGGACTCCACACCAAAACATGGTTCAGTTGGAAAAATTGGAGCAGCGCACCCCATGTCTCTAGCCTAGCTGGTACACGACAACAACAACAATATCAAGCGCGAACGAAATAATAATGAGAAATCAGTATCTAAATTCTGGAAAATTCTGTAAAAAGTGCAATTGTGTTAATGTCTTTACGAAAACGAAAATCTCTAAAGATGAAAATTAATTCAGCATAAAAAGAATTTAAACAAAAAAATATCAATGCATTTCACTTTAAAATTACATATAAAAAATTATATTGAGAAATAAAGGCTTTATTAATCAATTTTTGCCAACTTTCTCATAATTTTACTTTTAACGAATAAAAAATTCCTCACTTCAATTAAAATGATTTAAAATTAAATAATTGCTACACCATGATTTCGGAAAACATATGCGTTTCATTTAGTATATCTTTGTATATATCAAATCATTTTTTTTAACTTTAAGCAACTTGTATAATAAAACCCTGCTAAACTGACAATATCATTTTATAAATTAAGAGAAAATTAATAGAATTGGAGTATGACTTTATACTATTATCCTCAAACTTCTAAATTGACAAAATGTATGAGTAATCAATTTGGCAAACATAACTCTTAAAAAATAACAATTCATAACATTAATAGTTTATTTGGAAAGTTGCCTTTACCATTATATTAAATAAATAATTACAACAAAGCAATATTTAATCATTTCTTAATTTTAAACAAGGCTCTGTCTATGATAAAATGAATCATTATATACAGCTTTCCCACACTGCCAAACGAGTATTTTTTTATTTATTTATTTTTTCCCCAACTCACAAGATAGCGCGTAAATCATTCTTATAGTTGAAGAAGACGAGCAAACAATTTGACTAAATCAGCTATATGTATGCATGAAACTTCTTCGTTCCCATAATTCCCTGCGTCCTCCCTCCTGCGCTATCTTATTGACTTAATGACTGTTTCAGGCAACAACCACTCTGGAAGGGTATTTATTAATTTATGCAAATTAAGTTTTGACGACGCAGCGCGCGTTGCTCCTACGACTTTCACATTCACTCTTTGGCGCTGAACTCTAGTATTTGCTGCTGGATGAAAAGTGCGAGAGCATATATATATGTATTGGAAAGAGATATGAAGAATATGACGCTACTAGGAGGTTGAACTTTGTGAAGTAAATAATGAAAAAGAACGACGCATCTGCGACATAATATAAAAGAAAAGTCACAAAGAATACAGAACATTTAGAACACGTTGCTTATGAATAATTTTACTCCCACTTTTCGAAATTTAGCGTAATCATTGTTTTTATAGTTATATTTAAGGGAAGCATCATTTGCCGCAGGCAGTGGTTGGGAGGGTGACCACGGTGTACTCTCCTTCACTGGGTTGATGGATCTCCGTGGGTTGGGGACCGCATCCACGTTAATATGTGACGTCCAAAGTCCTTCCGCTGGTGTGGCGTGGATGTGGAGAGGAGGGTGCCAGCTCAGGTGTAGCTTCATCACCTGAGAGTTGTTCAAAATTACGCGAGGCACATTAAAAAGAGCAAAGTCGTGTTTTCACCTTCGTGGTGCTCTGATCCAAACGAAAGACGCTCTCTATTGACTTAATTCGCACTGCCAAAGGCAAAAGTGAGCTTGGCTTGTCCAAGTGTCATAGGAAAACAACAACAACAATAGTTTTATTTTTTTATTTAGAACTGTATAATAACTTACAGGAATCAGACTCGATGCGCCTATATCTAATAAAATTCACCATTTAATGTTTGATTTTCTCATTTAGTAAGGTACGGGTTTCAATCTCCATATGCATTAAAATTTTACCTTGGTCAAGACTTAAGTAATTATCAGAGAATAGTTTCGAAAGTTTTTTTTCCTTAAACTTTAATATCAACTTATTGTGTAATCGTAGTTTCATGTAAATGTAAAATAGTTACGGTTATCATTTGATAGAGCGGCGCCCAACTTGTCTAGTGGTCAGCGTGTCTGACTGTGGATAGGGAGGTCCTGGGTTCGAATCCCGGTTCGGGCATGGATGTGCTTTCTCTCTCTATCCTGTTTTTGTCATTTCCTTGTATGAATGTGGAGTGAATGGTTGCCTACCCAATAAACGGGTTCCTATGGCATGTGTGTACTGAGGAAGTCGAACTCCACACCAAAATATGGTTCAGGTGGAAAAGTGGAGCAGCGCACCCCATATTGCCAGCCTGGCTGGCACACGACAACAACAACATTTGATAGAGCGAATAAACGTTGTTGTTGTTTATTAATGACACTTGGACAAGCCAAGATCGTTATGCTATTTGAATTAAGTCGATTGGGAGTCGATTAGGAGTTGAATTAAGTCGATTGGTCTTTCGTTTTTTAATCAGAGCAACATGAAGGTGAAGTACGACTTTGCTCTACACACATGCCATAGGTACCCGTTTATAGGGTAGGCAACCATTCATACAAGGAAAGGACAAAAACAGGATAGAGAGAGAAAGTACATCCGTGCCCGAACCGGGATTCAAACCCAGGACCTCCTTATCCGTAGTCAGGTACGCTGACCACTAAACAAGTTGGTCGGCGCGAATAAACGTAAACTGCCTAATAACAGGGGGCAGTTGAACACCTGTGAGCATCACCTTACAGATATCATGCTATTTGATTTTAGAGAGAATATCTAGAAAACTTCCAAACACTCCCCCCCAGACATAAGTGCATGCATATATAGCGGTGGTTGATGCACCGGCATGCTTCCCTGTACCTAACCCTTAACTGGACTCTACCAGATAGATAGAAGAAGCCGGGTGGGGTTTTCATGATTTTGAAGGAGGGATCAAGCAAAAGACCCCCAATACTTGGCATACCACCCTCAGAGGTATCATTTCACTTGGAGGACAAGCGACCATCACATGTTCAACGTGCTCCAGCCGCCTGTAACCAACAAGTAGGATTTCCGGTTAAGCCGAGATATGAACTCGCTGTCTTCCGATAATGAGAACGTTTTCCTTACCAACCAGGCCACGGCGCTCTCCACCTACACAGCGGTGCAGGAGAGATCCAGACTGTACCTTAAATCAAAATATTCATCCATCAACAAGTGTGCTATTTTGAACCACGGTACTCACTCCAGCGGAAGGGCTGTGGACATCACAGATTAACGCGGGCAGGTCCTCAGCCCACTAAGCACTAGCAACATAGTGAGGGAGAAAGTGGTCACCCTTCCAATACCTAACCGAGGCAAATGACGCTTTACTTTGCTGATCTCAACGGGAAGCGGGGATGGAGATACTGAGCCTCTGGAGCTTGCAGCAGCTGAGATCAAATTCAAGACTTTTCACTGCACTTTTTCTACAAGGCCACTGTGTATATTGCATTGCTAAAAACTAAACTCCATGGCACGACAGCCCATGTGGGCCAAGGCTTACAGTGCCTATAACTGTGTTCATGACCGAGGGCCCTGGGGTGCATGTCTCAGTTACGTGGTCAGCCTAACGTAAGACCCCCAGTATTTAGTTCCCAAGCATGCTTGGTACTCAGTTAATCGACCCACTGAAGGGATGAAAGGCTGAATCAACCTAGCCCAGCCAGAGGATAAAATTATATTCTACAGCTCTTAAAATTGTATTCTATAATTCTAAAAATTGTTTTTTATATGTTTTAGAATTGTATTCTTTAGTTCTTAAAATTGTATTCAACAGCTCTTAAAATTGTATTCAATAGTTCTTAAAATTGTATTTTAAAATTCTAAAAATTGTATTTTATAGTTTTTAAAATTGTATTCTATAGTTCTTAAAATTGTATTCTACAGCTCTTAAAATTGTATTCTATTATAGTTCTTAAAATTGTACTCCATAATTCTAAAAATTGTATTTTATAGTTTTTAAAATTGTATTCTATAGTTCTTAAAATTATATTCTAAAACTAAACTCCATGGCATGACAGCCCAAGTGGGCCAAGGCCTACAGTGCTAATAACTGTTTTCATGACCAAGGGCCCTGGGGTGCGAAGCATATGTCCCAGTTAGGTGGTCAGCCTAACGTAAGACCCCCAGTGTTTAGTTCCCAAGCATGCTTGATACTCAGTTAATCGACCCACTGAAGGGATGAAAGGCTGAGTCATCCTATGCCCAGCCCGAGGATCGAACCTCGGACCTGTGTCATGGGAGCGTGAAACGCTGCCACTAAGCCCCCGGGCTTCATATTGCATTGCTACAAGGTACATACATTGCATTTAGATTTTGCCACTGCATGAAAAACGATTTACAGCTGTGAAATTATATCTTGGAAGAGAACACAACGTTTTGTTGCTTGTAGTGTCGTTAGAATCGAGCTCTGGACATTCTCATTGTCAAACAAAAAAGTATTCTAGGAACAGAAAGTTTAAATGAAAACAAATACATTCTCTGCACTCTGATAAACATATTAAATAAAAATAAATTAAAAAATTTAAAAAAATCAGAGTATTTGCAAAAAAAATTAATTTTTGCTTAATTATTAACAATGTGATAAATAAAAATAAAACATATTATTAAATGTTTGCTATAAAGAAACAATAGCAAAATTATAGAAGGAGATACCGAGTAAATTTAAGTCTTTTAATCTTATGAAATTTAATACAATTAAAAATAAAAGAGGAAAATATATTCCTGTATTATTTTTATTGTTTGTAATAAGGGACAGCATGTGAATATTAAATCATAGTAATATTATATAGTATATAAAAGAAGATATTTGTATTGCAAACATTTTTATAGTTGCAAATTTATTGCCAAACAATTTTGCAGATATGGAATATCACTTAAACAACATATTGAAGATTTTTGAGAATATATCTGAACTTGTGAAAAAGGAAACAAAAGAATATTTCAAGTAATAAATGACATCATTTTAAATTTCTTGAAAAGATTCCATCCTCAGAAGATATTTTAGTCTGATTTACTCAATTTTTAAGAAAATTCATTAAAAAAATGAAAGCAAAACTATTAATATGTATGAGTCATAAAAAAAGAAACTTTTTTTTATATTTGGATTCGGAATAATTTCCGAACCGAACACTATTTGATAAAATACCTTTCGAAATTCTACGTCAAAAGATGAATAATTTATGTCCTGAAAATTCTTCTCCCATCGATTGAAATTTATGCATCAATGCTTTTAATATTTTTCATTATATCTCAAAAACTATTTCTTCTTTTAAAAAAAATATTTTTGTTCTGTTTTATAAAAATCATTTTCAAATGTTGTCGCCGAAGGAAAATATGAAACTGTATAAGAAAATGATTAGTTTAAAATATATTCCATAAATTTCACTTGGACTTAATTAATAAACGGCATCTTTTAAAGCAGAATAAAATCAACATATTGTCTGAATGATAATAATAAATTTTTTTAGAAAAATCCAGTTAAAATAAAAATAATTTTATTTTTATCATTAAGAAAAATTTATTCATATAATTGATTGATTTAATGAAATAATAACTAAAATTAATTTTTCTAATAGACCTGTGAATTAAATATTTTAAGTTTATAAAACTTTTAAAACCTTTTTTTCCAGTTTTTAAGCAATGTAAAAAAAAAAATTTTTTTTTGATGTTTTGTAGTTTTTTCTTTTTTCAGTTACATTTGGATTTTATGACAAATTTATTAGTACATATACATTGAATTTTCAAAATTGTTTGATTTCTTGATTTAAAGAGTATTCTTTTCAGTTACATTCAGATTTTAGCCGACCGATTGGCTGAGTAGTTAGCGTTCTTGACTCCTGAGCTGTTGGTCCCGGGTTCGAATCCCGGTTCGGGCATGGATGTTTCTTTCTTCTCTGTCCTCTGTCCTTTCTTCTGTGATATTGTATGAATGTGGCCCGCCCTATAAACGGGTTTGTGGTGGCAAGGCGCGGGTAACGCTACTCGCCTCCGAGACTTAGTTCACAGGTGCCCCCTGGGTAACGATAAATGAGTAGCAGTTTCTGGCCTTGTTGTGGCATAGGGTTCAGTCACCCTTGTGTGCCCGCCATTGGATAAAAAAACATTCGGATTTTAGGATAATTTTATTAGTACATATTGAATTTTCAAAATTGTTTGATTTCTTGATTTAACGAGTATTTACTACAAAATTTTTAAAGGAGATTTAATCTACTAAACCAGAACACTATGGTGAAGAACAAAAAATCATGAGTTCAATCATGGGTCCAACAAATACATTAGCGTTGATAAACAGTTGTTGGGTCATTATCACTTGAAACTATTTTTCATTATATTTTATGATAAAAATACATGTGAAAAAAATATTAATGCTTGATTTTGTAAACCCTTATATTATTCTCATTTCAATAGTCTGTCAGTTCGATTCCCAAGATAGGCGTAGATGTTTGCAGTAATTCGATATCCATTTTAAATTGTAGCATTCGGTCTAATAAGCCTTCTTTTGTAAGAAATAACCATTTTGTGACGAACAAACTGGACAGAACTCGATTGAACAAAAATAACAACTTTATATAAGCCACTTGGCGATTTTGGCAGAACGTTTGGCAACCAGTATGGTTCTGATAACGGAAAAGTATCATTCCAAGTAATTACCAAATTACAAAGTGCTGGAAAATAAAGTAATTAGAAGATCGTTTGATTAATGAATCATGTATTTGTAATAATGTCTCAAACGATATCAGGAAAGTGAGCCACTAGCACTTTTCATGCGCCAAAAGTTCTTGAGCGATTTTTCGAAAGTTAGCTTTTCGCAAGAGCCAAGATCTGTGCAGTAGAGATGATGATGATGAAAATAAATAACATCTCCATAGCTATGATGGATGATAATGAGAAGAATTAATGAGAATGAATATGTTTACGGAAACGTGTTCATATATGAGTGAAAATTGATGAATGGATGCGTGACAAAAGAAAGATTAATGAGGATAATGTCAACTTTAGTCGTGACATCTGCACTGGCTGAGCCCAGGGATTCCGGTGAAGTTGGGACTTTTCCTTAATGAATAAACAGCCGATTACAAACGAGTCTCTAAAAATGCTCAGGGTGCCGAGACAATTACTGGAGACTTATCCGGAATTAACGACCTATTCCTAATTATTGCCAGAATATAAAGAATATTATTAAAAAATTGTCTCATTAGATACCAAATATTGTAGTATGTTTCGTTAATTTAAGGAATTTTAATTCGCTTACTATACACATCAGAAAGAATATTTTTACTGTCTTCATGTTAATATCTTAAAAATTACATTCTATAGTTCTTAAAATTGCATTCTATAGTTCTTAAAATTATTTTCAATAGTTCTTGAAATTATGTTCTATAGTTCTTAAAATTGTATTTTATAGCTCTTAAAATTGTATTCTATAGCTCTTAAAATTGTGTTTTATAGTTGTTAAACTTATTTTCTATACAAGTCTTAAAATTGTATTCTATAGTTCTTAAAATTATATTCTACAGCTCTGAAAATTGCATTCTATAGTTCTTAAAATTGTATTCTATAACTCTTAAAATTGTTTTTTATAGTTTTTAATATTGTATTCTATAGTTCTTAAAATTGTATTCTACAGCTCTTAAAATTGTATTCTATTATAGTTCTTAAAATTGTATTCCATATATTTCTAAGAAGTTGTATTTTATAGAGTTTTTAAAATTGTATTCTATAGTTCTTAAAATTATATTCTACAGCTCTTAAAATTGTATTCTATAGTTCTTAAAATTATATTCTACAGCTCTTAAAATTGTATTCTATATTTCTTAAAATTATATTCTACAGCTCTTAAAATTGTATTCTATAGTTTTTAAAATTGTATTCTATAGTTCTTAAAATTGTATTCTACAGCTCTTAAAATTGTATTCTATTATAGTTCTTAAAATTGTATTCCATAATTTCTAAGAATTGTATTTTATAGAGTTTTTAAAATTGTATACTATAGTTCTTAAAATTATATTCTACAGCTCTTAAAATTGCATTCTATAGTTCTTAAAATTGTATTCTATAAGCCTAAAAATTGTATTTTATAGTTATTAAAATTGTATTCTATAGTTCTTATAATTGTATTCTACAGCTCTTAAAATTGTATTCTATTATAGATCTTAAAATTGTATTACATAATTCTAAAAATTGTATTTTATAGTTTTTAAAATTGTATTCTATAGTTCTTAAAATTGTATTCTATAATTCTAAAAATTGGAATTTATAGTTTTTAATATTGTATTCTATAGTTCTTAAAATTTTATTCTACAGCTCCTAAAGTTGTATTCTATTATAGTTCTTAAAATTGTACTCTATATACACATGTTAACGTCGAGGGAAATGAACAGGCTAACCTCGTCGCCAAGAAGGCTAGGAATATCAGCCCCCCTCCCACGACTACCATTTGCTTCGATGCAACTTCCTTATTCGCAGTCAGGCAAGCTGACCACTAAACAATTTTGGCGGCAATAGAAGATTAAGAAGTGTAATTATAGTTCTTAAAGTCCAGAAAAATAAATGCCATAGTTCTTGGTTAAAACAGAATATTCTAGCATTCTGATTTGGCCAATGTATACATGATTTTATGGTGACAGTATAATTTTTAAAAATTTCGACTTTATAATTAAACGAAAACAATTAAAAATGAATTATCAGGGCTTTATGCATTATATAAATGATTAATTTAATATAATGAGTATATGTATACATATTTATATATAAATAATCTTAAAATTATTTAATTCTGATACTTAATGTAATAATAATTAAAAACAAAATATGAATGTTAATGAGAAAGATTAGCATTATAAAATATTAATACAGCGAATGTTAATGATTAAATAATTTTATTACATTTATGGACATAATTACAGATATAAACAACAAATATCTGCGTATGAAAAATACCAAATAAAACCATTTTATCATTATGAAAATAGTTCATCATTAATTTGAGAGAAATATATTTTATATAATAATATATATTATATAATAAAATATATTTTATATAATAATTTGAGAGAAATATATTTTATGTAAAAAAAGAACAATATTTTATATAATGAGTTTAAACCATTTAATAACTATGAATTTTCGTATAAAATAAAAAGAAAGAAAAAAAACTAATTTATTTGGATACTTTTTAAGAAAGTAATTTTTTTTTGCTTATAAATTCACATATTGCAATTTTCAAGCAAAACTTAAAATAGTTTGAAAAAAAATCATTACACAGCGATAACCAAAAATTTTTCTTTTCCACGACACCTTAAGTTATAAAAGATAATGAAACCAAGCTTACGATTAAACATTTTAATTAGTTTCCTGATAGTTATCGCAAGCTGAAAACTATTATAACGAATATAATTACGTCTCCTAATCTGCCATCAAAACATGAAGTAGAGAAAGAAAATTCGGAAACTTAACTATGCATTTCTAGAGCACCCACGCTATAGCATGATACCGAAGACTATCCTAGTTAAAATGCGGCTACATCGTTACTAAGTGACTCAGACTTTTCCATAGTTAAAGGAAATTTTCCAGTCCACTTTTTCCTTTTTTTTGCGCCGGCAAACTTTTCCCCAGCAACTTTTCCCTTTGGTGATAATTTCCCTATATGCGGAGTAATCTGAGTTGGCCATCTTCGGAAGCTTTTCGCTCATAAAATTATCTTTGTTTCCTAATTAAGAGCTCCTTGAGATACCTTTAGCCTGGGCTTTGTAATTAGTGACTCGAAATTTTCATTTTTGCATTCAGGGTATCAGTCTGGAGAAACGTCTGAAACTTTTCAGGATATATAATAGTTAATAAAACCTCGAAGACCCGCTATAAATTCGAGAAAACTGTTGCCAAGTCGAAAAGTGTATTTTTGTCTTCCTCCAAGATGGTTCTAGATTCGGTTTTGAATCTTAATGAGTTTGTGTCGGATAATGAGGAGAAAGTTAACATTGAAGGGTGGACACATTATACTGTTTTATGATAAATGCTCGTTTATTTTTAATTGAGTGTATTATAAAATAAAATTTCTCAGCTCATTACAACGGATCATGTGATCACGATTTGAATTACGTCATAAAAAAATCAGTGAAAGCCGAAATTGTATTAGTTAGATAAAAGGTTAAAATTTTATTTCTATAGATAAACTAAACTAAACTCCATGGCAAGACAGCCCATGTGAGCCAAGGCCTACAGTGCCCATAACTGTTTTCATGACCGAGAGGTGCGAAGCATATGTCCCAGTTAGGTGGTCAGCCTAACGTAAGACCTCCAGTGTTTAGTTCCCAAACATGCTTGGTACTCAGTTAATCGACCCACTCAAGGGATGAAAGGCTGAGTCAACCTAGCCCAGCCCGAGGATAAAGTTATATTCTACAGCTCTTAAAATTGTATTCAATAGTTCTTAAAATTGTATTCTATAATTCTTAAAATTGTGTTTTATAGTTGTTAAACTTATTTTCTATATAAGTATTAAAATTGTATTCTATAGTTCTTAAAATTGTATTCTACAGCTCTGATAATTGTATTCAATAGTTCTTAAAATTGTATTCTATAATCCTAAAATTGTTTTTTATAGTTTTTAATATTGTATTCTATAGTTCTTAAAATTGTATTCTACAGCTCTTAAAATTGTATTCTATTATAGTTCTTAAAATTGTATTCCATATAATTCTAAAAGTTGTATTTTATAGTTTTTAAAATTGTATTCTATAATTCTTAAAATTGTATTCTATAATTCTGATTAGCTGTAATTTTCGCGTCTGCAAGATATATAATCTATAAACTTCTATAATTTTTTATTTGTAGAATATTTTTAAATTTCTATTTGAGTATACTATATATTTAAACAGAATTCTAAAATACTCATAATTAAATAGCATGAACATTATACCTCATCAAAGTCACTAAAATACTATCAAATAGTTAAAATTGCTTCAAATAAATGATTTTTAGTTGACAGAGTTTAATAATCTGGAAATCACGAATTCCGTTTCTTTACAGAAAGAAATTGCGAAAAATTAGCAATATAGTTTGATGATAATTTGTAAAATTTAGTTCCTACCTACATCATTTCTATTATTTTATAATATTATCGATAATCAAAGTTAAATGTATTATGATGAAAAACAGATTTCAAATATAATTCATTATACAAAAATAATTCAATAGATTTATTATTTAATAATAAATTTATTAAATAATACATTTGCTAAAATTATTATATATATATTATTTAATAAAAATGCTGTAAAATATGCTCTGATTTAATTATTTTAACCACTAATTGTGTTTTCTGAAATTGTTAATAGTGATTTTCTCACACACACATATATAAAGTTTAACTATTAACATTACCATAAATTCAGCACATTTTCTCATGATAAATTCAATTACATATCCAATATCCATTTTTTGAGTGATACCATTAAAATGAAGTAGAGTGCCTAACAATAAGCAAGTTATAAAAATTGATTTCAAGAGAAAAAATGCATTTTAAAAATTGAAATATTTATAAGTAGAAGTATTTATAAGTATTTATCGAAGTATTTATAAGGAGAGATATTTATTTATATTATAAAGCAATGACCATTGCTTAACTTTAAAAGTATAAATCTACCACAATAATTTTCTGTACAGAAATAGTATTATTAAAATGAAGATTCTGTGTATTATTCATTATCATTATTTGGAATATATTTGAAATGATTGACTAGAATTATTTTATCCCTCATTAATGCAGATGATATATATTATGATAGCATCAAAATATTTTTAAATAAATTTATCATGACTCTTTTATAGCATTACAAATTTATCGCCAACATTGAAATATAATTTTCTAATCCTATATTTGATTCGTGAAATATTTGTGAAAAAGCTTGTGTTCTCAGATCTACTTGTATTCTAAGAAAGTCATTATTAGAATTATTTACTTTATTCTTGCTGATTTTGCTTGAATTGAAAATATAAGAAGCAGAAGATAAAGTAGCTGTTTAAGGAATAAAAGCAGTAAGCCAAAATAGCTGCTAAAAACAGTAAGAGATAATAAGCTAATTCATCGGAAAATGTGTTCACCTACTCCAAATGTCTAGTGACAAACCTGAATTTTCGAATGTCTCTTTTGGCGGAAAAGGTGAGGGAAGCTGATACTAAAATCGATACGGATTCCACCTAATCGATATCTCAGGTTGCTTCAGAGAGTCAGTAGACCTTGTCCTTCCTATATTGGCACTCAAAGAAAAGCATATAACCTTTACTTGCTACTCGCCTCTTTCGAAACAAGGTGCTTCTGGTGTTTGCTTTCTTTTCTGGCGAGAGAAAAAAAAATTCATTCCCTACTTTTCCAATAGTTATTTGTTTTCTTTCTTTTTATAAGTAGGTGGTCAGTTTACTCTCTTATTCTGCTTCACGATGGAGGGGTTCTGCCTTATCGGATCAGTTTCTGATTGACTCAGCGAAAATTTTTATTTTTATTAAGTCATTTGTGGATTTTTTTTCAAGCGCTAATAAAAATAATCTATATTATTTCTATACCAGATTTCATGAAATTACCTCGCTAGAAAATTGTACATGGGAACAATTAATAAAGCGCTTATAAGTTCTCATTTTTTCATAAATTAAGAACAATTTTCATGCATGTGAAAATGTAAACTTGGCGACAAACACTCGAAGCCAAATTTGCAGTAACAAAAACTGTAATCAAACACTCAAGTGTAGTTCTTTGTTCTGTAATTATGTTTCCCTGGTTGAATCCTGAATATTTTTAGCTAGATCACTCTTAAAAAAATATTAAAACCCATAAACATGATACTTAGGTTTTTTCTAGATCTCTGAATACAGTTATAGTTGGAAGTAAAAATGGACATTTGATGGTTATTAAATTTTAAAGAAAACAAATTAAGAACTTGACCTTTCTTTTCAGTTTCCTTGCTTTAAAAAAAACATTACTGGGAACTAGATCTGTAGATAAATGTCATGATAAATTCGAAAATGAATTGCAGATGATTGGTTATTGAATTTTAAGTAGGCGGATTTAAAAAAAAAATCTAAAGTAATTTGATGATTGATTCCCAAATATACATGGGTTGTGAAAATCTACATAATTTCGATAAAACTAATATAACTCAGGAATTAAGGAATTCTTTCTATTTCCTCAACAATGGTAAAAATATTTTTTCCACAAACTAAGATCATGCAGCATCCATGAATCTAGAACGATTGTGTGAAAAAAGTAATATGAACTTATATTGTGGTACTGTATAGATACCACCCACTGAGCTGTTTGAATTACACTAATTCTATTCTTTAATGGACTCCCTCTATCAGCCAAATCAAACGATTCCAGTATATTTTGGCGGTTTTGACAAATGGAATAGTGTATATTATAAAACCACCTTCAATTTATCCCTAAATGGCCTAGATGCAGGGCTGTTGCTGAGTTTCGTTTGACCACTGGCCATGACTGCCTTCTTAAGCACCTATGTAGAACTAACATAGTCCAAGAACCTTTCTGCAGACTCTGCGATCTTCGGGAGGAGATGGACATACACCACCTTCGTCGCTGTCCAGCACTATCCGAACCTTCCTCGTGCAATCGCTACTGGCGTGCTCGAGACATCCTCAGCGCTTTATAGACTTCTCTGTGCTAACTTGTCTACTTATTCTTTCTGTATATGTGGGTCAGTGGTCTTTGTAAACGCGGCCATTGGAAATATAAAAATATATATTATAAAAGCAAATAATATACTATAAAATTTTTCAGAAGTTATTTCAAAAACATTTAAATGCACCCAAGATAGTAACAAAACTGGCCGTACTTGTTAATGATAAATTTAGAGTTTTGCATCTGTGTCATGGTACACATTTTTCGAAAATCACATTTCGAATAGCAGCATCACTCTGAATGAGCAACATTTGAGTGCCTATTACTAAATAATCAGTTACACACGGTACTACCGTTTGCTTCAAACCAATCCTAATTTCAAAAAATTCTTTTAAAGCGGTTAATCAGCAAAAGGCATTCTATATTATTAGAAATTTCTGTGAGCTCCAGTGGCTCATTAGCTTCACGCCGCTTCCCGTAAGCTCAGCAAAGTGAAGCATCATTTGCCGCGGGTAGTGGTTGGGAGGGTGACCACGGTGTACTCTCCTTCACTGGGTTGCTGGAGCTCCGTGGGTTGGGGACGTGACCACGTTAATATGTGACGTCCAAAGTCCATTCGCTGGTGTGTCGTGGATGTGGAGAGGAGGGTGCCAGCTCAGGTGTGGCCTCGTCACCTGACCGTGGTTCAAAATGACGAGGCACCTTAAAAAGAGCAAAGTCGTACTTTAACTCTCTTGGTGCTCTGATCCAAACGAAAGACACTCTCTATTGACTTAATTCGCACTGCCAAAGGCATAGCAAGCTTGGCTTGTTCAAGTGTCATAAGCAACAACAACAGAAATTTCTGTGGCTATTTGCTTTTAGGTACTGTGATTGAATACTTATCAATGAGCAAGTACAGGAATTGAAAAAAAAAAGATAAAAATCATTATTATAATTAGATAAGGTTTTATTTATTTATTTATTTATTTTTGGCAGTTTTTAAGTAGAGGTGATATTCTGTTTCCTAAATCTTGCTGGATCTTTATTGTTAAGAGAACATTATACTCATCACTATGTCTTAAATTATTAATTAAATTTTCTTTTTTCCTTATTAATTAAATTTCTTTCACTTTGGCGAGTGGAGGGACCTTGATCCTTACTTTAGCCAAATGACTTGTACTTCGATTGTTCTTGCGTTTACATCTGACTTCTAAGAATTTCTGCTTTTGTTATACATACATCTCTCTTTCTCTCTCATTTTCTTTCTATTTCTTTCTCTCTCATTTTCTTTTCTGTTTCTCTCTCTGTTCCTTTCTTTCTCTTTCTCTCACTCTTTCCCTTTCTCTCTCTCTTTCTATCTCTCTCTCTGCATTTATTATTATAAATTTAAACCAAGAAAATCATTACTTAAAATTTTTACATTAAAATTTTCTGTAAGGTTTACTTCAATTAGAATTTGCGTATGCCCGTGGCATTGTAGGGTGTATAAGATTATCAACTTCATAAATTAGACTGAAAACATAGAAAATGAAATATATTGATAGATACAATGAGAGAGTTTCAAGGAACAAAGACATTTGTCTAAACTTGTAAACCTGTAAAATGAATCAGAACCAAACAATTTATAAAATTGCAGAAGCGATACAAAAACTTTAAGAGAAAAATATCATACAAAAGGGAAATGGTTTTATAATTCACACTTAAGACTATAATTGTCAGCCTAAATTCATTAACGATCTTATTTATAACTCAATTAGCTTGAAAAATCAGTGTATTTAAACAGCAGTTTAAAAAAGGCCAGTAAATAGAGGATTAATTCACGATTAGAATGAACGACTAAATACCAGAACAAGCTATAAATTAATTAAGTAGTTTAATAATTATTAGTTAGTTATTGATCATCTTAAGTAATTAACAGTTATCACAACAGTTATTAACCAAGCACTGATTACGTACAAGTCAAAATATAGTTCATAACACACAATTAAATTCTTAGTTGTATTAATGGCATAATTAAATGATTATATAATATTGAATAATAGGTACTTAATGATTAAGTATATACATTTAGTTCGCATTTACTTAAATAAAACACAATTAAATATACGGTTCAGCAAAGCTAATATGATATAAAAAATTGAAAAAAAATTCAAGGTTGTTGTTAATGTTCGCTTGCTAACCAATTGCAAAAACAATTCTAATCAATCATCAACTCTAAATGATCCTAAAAGAAATTTTCCATGTTTCTTTAAATGATATGTTTAAGAAATAAAAAAAAATTTAAAATTTCCAAATCATAATTTACGAGATATAAAATTAATACTATTCTAGCTATGTGCAAGAGAAAAAAAAACTTATTCATAAAACCAAATAATAATATCACTGGTAAAATTATCAGTTGAATAAATACATGTTGTATATAAAAAAATCATAATTTTCTTTAAAAAAACAAAGAAATTGAAAATAAAATAAATTATATTTCATTTGACACATCGCTTACATCCGGTCAATGGAAAGATGCCAAACGTTTGCTATAAATATGCAAATTATATCTTTTTTTTCAGATTTTATTTAAATAAATTATACTTTTAATATAAAGACTGCTTAGGAAACAATTTTGGCAATTTAAATGTGCCCATACACAACTTATTCTAGTAAATGTAAGTTATCCATTTTCGTCAGCAGAATTGGCGAGGAATTAATATGTCGCCCAGGACAACAAAAACTATTCTATCTACAGGAATGCATGGGCTGGCGATTGCAGTTAAATTCTGACATTTACAACTACTTTTCGTGACAGTTTTTCATAAAATGTGATTTTATATTTCCTGCACAAGTTAGAAAAAAATTCTAAAGAAAAAAAAATAGAGAACAAAGTTCCTAAAACTAGCTTTGAACATCCAACAACTAATTTGGCTTCTGTATAACTCACAAGAATAATAAGATAATCTTGATTCGTGTTTGGCGAGCTCTAAAAACCCTCATCCATTTGGCTCTAATTTTTTTGAGTATGCGAGATTCCTCAGTTTTAATATGGCTAGTTAATATGAGATTGGGCGTGTTCTACCAAGAGCTGTAGAACATTTATATGCAGGGAACATCTTATAGGTGGGAATTATGATTTACTTCTGTGCAAAAGCTTTAAATAGAACTTTCCCTGAGTTATTAATCATTCGGTTAGATTAGAGTTCCATGCTTTTGAAGAATTCTTGTCTGAATGCAAAGCAGTTCAGGATATTTTTTAACCTTAATTGTAAATGAAATTCTAATCGGGTAGGATGAGAAGTATTTTTTCTTAAAACTAATTTTAGAAAATTTTGTAATTTTATTGAGACATTTATTCCGTCTAATAAATTCATATCGTAAGACATTTCTAAAATAGATATATGAGACTTTATAGCTTCACATGTAAAATATCTCTATTAGCATCAAAACGATACAAGCTAACAAAAAAAACAATACTTTGAAATTTTATTTTCTTCCATTAATTATTTTATAATTGAAAAAAAAAACCCAAATAAGTCTGAAGGAAAAGATTCTTAATTCATCGCCACAATTAATGCCAGAAAGATTATGAATTAGATTAGTAAATATGTAATTCTAATTTTAGTCATGATTAGAAAATAAGCATTTTGTTAGGCCTAAAATTTGACTTTCACTTGATTATGATAAATCCTAATGATTATTAAAGTAGGCTTTAAACTTCAATTATTAGCGCTAATCAGAATTTGGAGAGAATTAGCCGATCAGAAAATCCACAGCTTGTTATAAAATTATACAAAATAGCTTACTCGAAAAATTTATAAGCCGGACAGAAAATTTATAAAATAATATTAATAACTCATCAAGTTACCCAAATGTAGACCTAACTCTTTGTTAACCTTCCAAAATTAAAGAACATTTAAGTCAACCCGTCCTGGGGCCTGAGCAGCTACCAGGCGCGTCGGCAGGTGGTGGATCGCCGAACGTCATGTAGGAATGACAGGATATCCTTGAATATAGAATCAGAAGCCGCGAACCAGCTCCCGTAAACCCTGGTGTTATGCCACCCGTGCCTAACGTTATTTGGCACCGCGGTAATGGTGTCTTAACGGAGCCTCTAGTTGCCTGGCGAGCTTCTAGAGCTTTTTGCCTTGCCCAGTAACTCAGGCAATGCTGGGTGGACTAATGTATTACCTGAGCTTATTAATTGTTATCTTGTAGCTGAAAAGACACAAGAAATAACAAACCTTTCTGCATTTGCAGGTGAAGCCTCTGAAGTAGACCTTGCTGAAAAAGACAAGGGAACTCAGAGGCAATCTAGTGAAGGGGCAGCAATGAATCCTTCACAGGAGGTAGAGGTGACCTCCAAACCATATTCTTCTGGTGAAAGTCAGGAAGCTATCGCTAGCATGACTGACTCTCTGACCAGAATCATCTGTTGATCATCAGCGAGGATTGCCTCTGAAATTCTAAGATGCTCTAGGCAGAAGATACGTTTAATCGTAGGCTTCATAACTGGGCACTATTATTTCAGAAAATACTTCCATAAAATGGAACTGTTTCAGTAAGATCCCATTTGCAGGAAAGTCATGCAGAGGAAACGGCCAAACATATCATTTACGAATGTGAGGCCTTTGCCCTCCCTAGATTAACTTCTTTAGGCCTCATCCATACTAGAGAGTTACACCTAGACTCCATTAAAGGACTCGGACTTTATTAATAAAGTGGGTGACCCGAGCAACTGGAACTAGGAAACATTGGGTTCGGAGTTAATGGTACAAAATGCTGATAAAAGCAGAGGTGCCCAATGACATTCAATCCCAACTCTAAGAATAAGAAGAAGAAGTCAATCCTTAATCAACAGCAAAATTTACCAGTTAATAAAAATATTTCTACTCAACTATAAATTTGTCGCTCAACAATCACTTTTTTGCACACAATGACTAGTTACACTCTAAGACCTACAAAATCAAATGTAAAAGCCAAGATTGTTAAACATTGCATTTCAAAATCAAACAAGCAGATCTTACTTAGATCCGATTACTGTTAACGTTCATTTCATGGTTAATCTCATCAACTTATAACACCACATATACTTTAAAAAATCGTAAAGAATCGATTTTATGGTTGTTTAAGTTAATTATCTCTTATTAGGACTTCTCTGACTGTCAATCTGCTCTGGAGGCCATTAAAGGAGGTAAAACGAGACTTGTCCTTGACATCGACGCGCTTCTGTCCACCATAGTTGCAAGGGAGAAAACCTGCAACATCCAATGTGTCCCTGCACATGTTAACGTCGAGGGAAATGAACAGGTGGACTCCGTCGCCAAGGAGGCTAGGAATATCAATCCCCCTCCTTCCACGACTACCACTTGCTTCGATGCAAACGCCGTCGCAAGGCATCAGCTCTGCGGGGGACTACGGAAAAAATGGTGCCTACCGGAGCTTAATCCTGACCGTGGTATCACCTCTACCATCTGCAGAATGCGGACTGGGCACATGAGGGGTATGAGACTCATGCCCGGCGGGTCAAGAACCTACGCAGAATGCAGGCACTGCACAGGAGTTCCGCTGCATCCGAGACATTCTTCAATTGCATCTCTATTGCCTCGACCCTCTTCAACATCGACCCCAACTGCTGCCATGACACCCTTTACATGGAAAAAGCTGAAGATGTGGCCAGGGCAGTGCTCCATGCCTTTGGTCCCATATGACTTGTCTTTCTTACCTTATCTTTTTTCTCTTTTTGCACTTGTCATACGACAAGAATAACAAGGACTTTGTGAGACTCGCCTTAATTAATTAATTGGTAACTAATTATTACAATAGCAGTCAAAGTGTACTCAAACAAAAAAATAGGTTGATAAATATATTTCAACTAATCTACTGCAATTCATGGCTTAATAAATCATTACACAACATCTAATCACCAAAATATTCTTAATCAATGGTTAGGAATGACCAGAGCATTAAAGGATAAATATTTTTAACGCGAACTTGAAATTTGTACCTTTTAGTTCATCATTACATAAATCAATGGTCAGGAATAACTAGCTTTCGGTATGATCATGCTTATTCTGAATCAATCACTTGTCAAGCGATTGACTGTTCAATTACGAATTGGATAATCCAATACTTCATCCATCTTTGGTTTCTAGAATAATATGAAAATTTTAATGAAGTGTTCGAATGTATATTTTCAGTCATTTCAAGTTTGAAATTTTCAAGAATTTATGATTGTTTTTTTTTTTTCCTCATACTACAACTTTAGTGACATTTGGTGATGACTGAGAATTAGCACTTGATTGATTCAACAAGATAAATCCTACTTTGACCTTCATCGGAAATAGGAGATTGTTGTTGTTGTCGTGTGCCACCTAGGCTGGCAACATGGGGTGCGCTGCTCCACATTTTCAACTGAACCCTATTTTGGTGTGGAGTCCGACTTCCTCAGTACACACATGCCATAGGGACCCGTTTATAGGGTAGGCAACCATTCACACTTTATTCATACAAGGAAAGGACAAAGACAGGATAGATAGAGAGAGAAAAAGTACATCCATGCCCAAACCGAGATTCGAACCCACGACCTCCTTATTCGCAGTCCGACACGCTGACCACTAGACAATTTGGGCGGCAATAGAAGATTAAGAAGTGTAATTATAGTTCTTAAAGTCCAGAAAAATAGATGTCATAGTTCTTGGTTAAAACAGAATATTCTACCATTCTGCTTTGGTCAATGTATACATGATTTTATGGTGACAGCATAATTTTTAAAAATTTCGACTTTATAATTAAACGAAAACAATTAAAAATGAATTATCAGGGCTTTATGCATTATATAAACGATTAATTTAATATAATGAGTATATGTATGCATATATATATATATATATATATATATATATATATATATATATATATATATATATATATATATATATATATATATATATATATATATATATATATATGTATATATATATATATATATATATATATATATATATATATATATATATATATATATATATATATATATATATATATATATATATATATATATATATATATATATATATGTATATATAATCTTAAAATAATTTAATTCTGATACTTAATGTAATAATAATTAAAAACAAAATATGAATGTTAATGAGAAAGATTAGCATTATAAAATATTAATACAGCGAATGTTAATGATTAAATAATTTTATTACATTTATTCACATAATTACAGATATAAACAACAAATATCTGCGTGTGAAAAATACCAAACAAAACTGTTTTATCATTATGAAAATAGTTCATCATTAATTTAAGAGAAATATATTTTATATAATAATATATTTTATATAATAAAATATATTTTATATAATAATTTGAAGAAATATATTTATGTAAAGAAAGAAATATATTTTATATAATGAGTTAAAACCACTTTATTCACAATGGATTTTCGTATAAAATAAATGAAAGAAAAAAAACTAATTTATTTAAATACTTTTTAAGAAAGTAATTTTTTTATGTTTATAAATTCACATATTGCAATTTTCAAGCAAAACTTAAAATAGACCAAAAATTTTTCTTTTTTCACGACACCTTAAGTTATAAAAGATAATGAAACCAAGCTTACGATTAAACATTTTAATTAGTTTCCTGATAGTTATCGCAAGCTGAAAACTATTATAACGAATATAATTACGTCTCCTAATCTGCCATCAAAACATGAAGTAGAGAAAGAAAATTCGAAAACTTAACTATGCATTTCTAGAGCACCCACGCTATAGCATGATACCGAAGACTATCCTAGTTAAAATGCGGCTACATCGTTACAAAGTGACTCAGACTTTTCCATAGTTAAAGGAAATTTTCCAGTCCACTTTTTCCTTTTTTTTTTTTTCGCCGGCAAACTTTTCTCCAGCAACTTTCCCCTTTGGTGATAATTTCCCTATATGCGGAGTAATCTGAGTTGGCCATCTTCAGAAGCTTTTCGCTCATAAAATTATCTTTGTTTCCTAATTAAGAGTTCCTTGAGACACCTTTAGCCTGGGCTTTGTAATTAGTGACTCGAAATTTTCATTTTTGCATTCAGGGTATCAGTCTGGAGAAACGTCTGAAACTTTTCAGGATATATAATAGTTAATAAACCTCGAAGACCCGCTATAAATTCGAGAGAACTGTTGCCAAGTCGAAAAGTGTATTTTTGTCTTCCTCCAAGATGGTTCTAGATTCGGTTTTGAATCTTAATGAGTTTGTGTCGGATAATGAGGGGAAAGTTATCATTGAAGGGTGGACACATTATACAGTTTTATGATAAATGCCCGTTTATTTTTAATTGAGTGCATTATAAACTAAAATTTCTCAGCTCATTACAACGGATCATGTGATCACGATTGGAATTACGTCATCGAAAAATCAGTGAAAGCCGAAATTGTATTAGTTAGATAAAAGGTTAAAATTTTATTTCTATTGATAAACTAAACTAAACTCCATGGGCACGACAGCCCATGTGGGCCAAGGCCTACAGTGCCCATAACTGTTTTCATGACCGAGGGCCCTGGGGTGCGAAGCATATGTCCCAGTTAGGTGGTCAGCCTAACGTAAGACCCCCAGTGTCTAGTTCCCAAGCATGCTTGGTACTCAGTTAATCGACCCACTGAAGGGATGAAAGGCTGAGTCAACCTAGCCCAGCCCGAGGATAAAATTATATTCTACAGCTCTTAAAATTGTATTCAATAGTTCTTAAAATTGTATTCCATAATTCTAAAAATTGTATTTTATAGTTTTTAAAATTGTATTCTATAGTTCTTAAAATTGTATTCTACAGCTCTTAAAATTGTATTCAATAGTTCTTAAAATTGTATTCTATAATTCTAAAAATTGTATTTTATAGTTTTTAAAATTGTGTTCTATAGTTCTTAAAAATGTATTCTACAGCTCTTAAAATTTTATTCAATAGTTCTTAAAATTGTATTCTATAATTCTAAAAATTGTATTTTATAGTTTTTAAAATTGTATTCTGTAGTTCTTAAAATTATATTCTAAAACTAAACTCCATGGCACGACAGCCCATGTAGGCCAAGGCCTACAGTGACCATAACTGTTTTCATGACCGAGGGCCTTGGGGTGCGAAACATATGTCCCAGTTAGGTGGTCAGCCTAACGTGAAACTCCCAGTGTTTAGTTCCCAAGCATGCTTGGTACTCAGTTAATCGACCCACTGAAGGGATGAAAGGTTGAGTCAACCTTGCCCAGCCCGAGGATCGAACCTCAGACCTGCGTCATGGGAGCGTAAAACGCTGCCACTAAGCCACCGGGCTTCATTTCTATAGATAACCGCCGTGTAATTTTGAAGTAATGAAGCACATCTTACATTTAAATATTAAACGGTCTTGTCTTCAGTTTTGCAGTTCATAGGTTCGACGCTTTCCTCGGGTGTAATATCCTTAGTGGTTTGGAATCCTCTTTAGGCCATAGGTGTGGGTGCCTAATCTTTTTAAGTGAACTTAAGAGATATTCTGCCACTCTAAATAATACATTTAATGCTTGCTTATTGGCGTCTAATCTATCAGAAAAACCACCTTTTTGTTTTCAGTGCCAGAGGTAGAATCTTGATTAATTTGCTACCGAAATCTAAAATTGATGTGTATACATTTTTTTGGAATTTTTATTTCTTATTTTTAAAATTTATAAGTGTTTGTATTTCTCCTTATACTTATAAATAATGAAGTGAGGAAGTGAATCCTCTGGTGGTGCCATCTATCGGAGAAGACTTAGAGCAAAGACGTACTTTCATCTTCGTGGTGCTCTGGTTAAACGAAAGATGCATACTTCTGACTTAATTTCGCATAGCCATCGGCTAGCGCCTTGGCTTGTCCAATTGTCATAAGTAACAATAATAACAGTAATGAAGTTACTATTTAGGAAATGAAATTTAAAGAAAATATGTCAGAAAGAAATTACTTTTTTTTTAAATTCTTGCGACACTTTCAGATGTAAATAAAAAGTACGTTATACATATTTTTATTTCAAATGGATTATTGATGTCTATTGAGTATGATAAATTCATCGCCAAACTATCACAAAAATATTAACTTAAATTTTCGATATCAGCTTATCAAATTAAAAGAAACAATTAACGCCCCCTAATTGGCTTACATGATATTATACGTTATATTAATACATTAATCATTGAAAATTAATGAGTTTTAAATTTACATTTTTAACGTTAAAATGTTACGACGAAAGTTTTCTGATGTTTGTTTCCCAAAAATGTTAATAGTTCCTTTACAAAATTTTAAATTAATATTTTTTAACGTAAATAATATGATACATAATCCTAAAAAGGAAAATTTTCGGGCATTTTACTCCAAAATATAGAACTTCCTTTACAAGACCAGAAAATGATGATAATAATTCCTTGACATAAAAATAATACAGAAAAGTATAAAAATGAAAAATTTTCTGGCATTTTACTCAAGAAAATGATAATAGTTTTTTTTACAAGATTAGGTTAAGAATGTAAGAAAAGTAATGATTCACAATACTCATTCACCTATGTGGATAATATATTTTTTAAGAAATATACATATATAAAAAGAAAAATGCTTACTTATGATACATATTATTTTGCTCACTCTTCATTTATAGAAACATAATAAGCACTCACCTATAAATAAAAAATAGCAGAAATTAAATTTTATAAATAATTTTAAAAATAAAATACCACATAATATTTCAATGCCATTATTTATACTCACAAAAATAATTTAAAATATATAATTTTAAATTTTAATTCCATGACAAAAATGAAAAAATTTATATATATATATATATATATATATAGCGGAAATGAAATTGTAATCTCGAATCTTTCCCGACTTCTGAATAAAATCCGTAAAAATTCTTTGAATCTGTTGAATATTACATATCGTTTAATTCATGTAAGATTTAAAAAATTCACAGCATTAAGCCAATGCATTTTTATTGAGAGTCAAATTAAGCAATTATTCAAAATGTGGAAAATAAATTATCTGTTTGAAAAAACAAGATTTTAAAAATTCTGGGGAAAAAAAAAAGAATTTCATGTTTAATACAAATATTAAAGATCATAAAAAAAGTTTTCAAATAATTGAATGTACAGCAATTTCAAAATGAATCAAATTTTTATTAGAAATACATATAAAACTCGTCTATTAAATACAGTCAACATTATATTACATAAATATGATATATAATAATAACTGCTGCAAATATGTATTGAAAACAGCTATTTTTAGCATGTTGTGTGTGCCTATATATTTTAAAATACAATTACATTTTCTGTATAAATACATGATATTTGCTTAACTCCAAAACTTTTGTGCTAAGGGAACTTATGTTTATTAAAAATTTACATTGTGGCTAGGGTAATTATGTACGCATCCGAAAGACAGGAAAAGCTCGGGTCTCGACATCGTCTCATTTGAAATTTAAAAGATAAATTTTCATAAGTGTGATCACACATTTAGGTTTAATGATATTTTTATCTAAAGTTTTGTTTATAAATATTCAAACTTCTCGAAACCTACAACTTTTGACCGAGACCTTCAGGATGAGTACATCCCGGTTAAGTGGTCACCCTAACGCGTAATCTAGTTCCGAAGCCTGGTACTCAAGACTTATTGATCCATGAAGGGATGAAGATGAGTCAACCTTGCCTAGCCCGAGGATCGAACCTGTGCACTGGGAGCTCGAAAGACTACCATTAAGCCAACGGGCTTCACTTTTCAGGAGATCATCCCATTTAAATGTTTACGAGATCTGTTTCCTAAAGCAGTGATTGCTAAAGTGGTTTAATATTTTGAATATCTATCAATGATTAAGCTTATTTTTGTCAGCTCTAAAAAACCATTGACCTTAATTTTTAATAGCAAAAAAGACATTTTCAAAAAAGACCAATTATTTGGTACATTTGTTGAAAAAGTATATTAGTTTCGTAATTCTTAACAAAATTCAGTTAAATTAATGAAATTCTCACAATGGTTGAAATTTTTGGGATTATCAAGAGCCAATTTGGGTGAAGCTCGGTGGCTTAGTGGCAGCGTTTCACGCTCCCATGACACAGGTCCGAGGTTCGATCCTCGGGCTGGGCATAGGATGACTCAGCCTTTCATCCCTTCAGTAGGTCGATTAACAGTGAGTACCAAGCATGCTTGGGAACTAAACACTGGGGGTCTTACGTTAAGCTGACCACCTAACTGGGACATATGCTTCGCACCCCAGAGCCCTCGGTCATGAAAACAGTTATGGGCACTGTGGGACTTAGCTTACATTGGCTGTCGTGCCACGGACTTTAGTTTAAGAACCAATTTGAATTCCTATAATTTTTTTCGCGCAATTCTTCAACGCAAACATTATTAAAATGTAAATAAAAATTACACTAAATCCAAAGCTAACGGTTTCACATTACTATTAAATCTATGGAAAGTTATTGTTAACAATTAAAATGTATTGATCATTTGTTTAGCGTATAACAAAATCTGAAAATGTTTTACGGATTATATAAAAAAATTTTTTTCATAAAAATATTCATCACTTATATATAGAGTCATTCCATCTCATATTTATTAATAAAATGTATATTGTTATAAATAATAAATAATAAGTAAATGTATACTTTGATAGCTTATTATATCAAATTTTGTCCATAGAGGACGCTGTTTACAAAAAAATTATTAAAACTATTAAAATAGAATTTCATATAAATTGTAGGATGAAAGATTTCTTTTTTCTCTTATTTTAGTGATGAAATATACCAATAAATATCTGATTTCATAAAAATAACTTAGTTATCCATAATTATTTAGGATTTGTTTTATTTGCAGCGACATCTAACGACAAAAATTCGAAACAATATTTTTCTTCTTTAAAAATTTCTGTTTATAAAAAATTACTTTTCTACAGACTTCACTAAATTTCTCCAAATTTCGTTTTAAACAAAACCATAAATATTTTCCTTTAAGCGACAGTCTCAATACGATAAGTACGTCGACTAGACTCAGACTTTCGTACATTTCTCGCTTTTCTTTCAAATCTGAATACAGACTCAGTCACAGTTACAAAGGCAATATTCATTTTATCATAAGAAATTATTATGTAAAATTTATAATATTGTGAATACATACTTTGACTATGCTGTTACCAACAACGTTAGTAAACTTCTAAAGAACGTTACGAATTCTATGCTAGAAGAAATCACAAGTTGCTCAAAATGTAGAATTCTGCTGTTGTTACTGCCCAAGTACAGCAACAATAGCAAAAAATCTACCGTTTAAGAGAAAACAAATCAGTTATTATTTCATAATAAAATATACGATTCCGAAACTCAACCAAATAGAAGTTTAGGATTCACCCTGATCTCCTTAAATCTCATTAAATTTGGATTTCGTGCGTGCGCATTTATTTCTACGCATGAGCATCAAAGCTGAATTTGATTGCGTTAATGATTTCGAGTGTAGCTACATATTTCACACTTCTAGAAGACAGAATTCTAGACTTCAGAATTGACTTTTAAATACCACGTTTAGAAATAGTTTAGAAAAGTAGATATGAAAAACATACGTAGTGATATATACACAAACAGAAATTACAGGACAAATGTAAGAAAAATATATGAGTTCAATGCGGTTCTTTTTTTCAAACTAAACGGTCTTTTTCCCATTAGTTGAGTTCCCGAACAATATAATCATAATATTTTTTCCAACAGCGGGCACTTGGGTGACGAACCCTATGCCACAACAAGCCAGAACCTGCTATTCATTTATCGTTACTCAGCGAGCACCTGTGAACAAAGTCACGGAGGCGAGTAGCGTTACCCGCGCCATACCTCCACAAACCCGTTTATAGGGAGGACCACATTCATACAACATCACGGAAGAAAGGATAGAAAAACACAGAGAGAACAGATAAAGAAAGTAACATCCATGTCCAAACCGGGATTCGAACCCAGGACCCACAGCTCAGGAGTCAGGAGCGCTAACCACTCAGCCATCGGTCGGCACAATACAATCATAAAAATTATAAATTTATAGCTAAAGCTACAAAAATTTATAAATAGAATGCAAAATAAATGTAATCTGTAATAATATTTCACATATATAAAAAATTCCAATCAGAAATGTTGCGTCACATCACAGTAATAAAATACCACAATCCACAAATAAATTTTGAAAAAACCAAATTTTGTTTTTATTTTTTGAACTCCTATTTCCAGAAAGAAATGAAGCGAGTCTTTTTTCCGAGGAATAACTTTGTAATTTATCATAACGACTTCTATAATAGCCGTTTACAGAATAACATTAGGGATGCCTTCAAAAAACATTTGTTCTAAGACGATGCACACGCGGACACACCTCCTTATGCTGCGAAGTCAAAGTACGCATAAATTCCAAACGAATTTTAGAAAAATCTGAGAAAATCGTCAACAATTAATACCCCGCAGCCATAAAAACACTATGCATCAAATTTAAATACTATCATCTGGGGCCGTAAACGTCAGTCACTCGACATTCATCAACCAATGATATTGCACCGAAGCACGCGCAAAACACATTCTACAAACATTTAAAACTGCGCTTAGCGTAAAATATCGTCTGCCACCGAATGCGGCGTCTCCCATTGAAAGACAGCCATTCCCTTTTACAAGTTAAAATGGGGGTGATTTCGGCATTTCGCTCGTTTTAAGAACAGGGGAGAAAAAGGGATTGAAATAAAGAAAGAAAGAAAAAAAGATATATTGCAGATCCAAACGACTTCTCTGGAACAAAATTATGTGTTTTGAAAATGGGCAGGCAGCAGTATAAAAGGATATTCCCTTTTTTGTGTGTGGGTATATAAAGCAATGCAATTCCTAAACAGTGTCTAACACTAGTTACTTTCCTACTAAAGTGTTTTCAGTGTTTCTGAAATCAAAGGCGCGTTGTTTTCCTTAAGTGATATTAACTATGATAGGAGGAACTGGTAAAAGCTTTTAATGCATTCGCAGGGAACGGGTCCTCACACACAAAAGCGATTATAAAACTTGCCTGGTGGCATCGTTCCGAGTACTCCAAGCAGATGGTTAGGATTCATGGATGAAACCAAACGATTCCGTAAATCTAATTTTGATTACAGTTTTAAACAATTTCATTTTTTTCTTTCTGGGTTACGAATTGATGCAGCTAATGGAACTAAAATGCTTATTGAAGGAGGATATACGTTGGCGAGTTTTTCTCAAAATCAACCAACAAAAATGACTAGAAAACATTTAGAATCCAAGTAAACTGCATTAATGGTTACGGATCGCCTAACTTGTTTGTTTGGTAAATCTTTTTTATTCATGAAAACGATAAAAGAAACGTTTCCAGCTTTGAATTAAAGTGAAATGATGAATTGTGTTTTGAAAAACTTTCATTGCCCGCATCGAAAGATCGGATGGTATTCAAACGATAAATTTCAAAGAAAAAAAAAAGACCTTATAATTTATGCTAAATTGTATAAAAACAATGTACAAAAATTTACCAAAGTAAATAAGGTATTTGAGGTAACGTTCACATTTACATTTTCTTAAGAAAAAATGTGCATCGTTATTTATAAAACAGGTTATTTTTGTGAAAAAAATATTTGAATACTGTATAAAAAAATAATAATGTAACGGAACTGTTCCGTCGGAATTCCGCCGTGGCAACACGAACTTAGTTGCCATCGAATGGCAACAAGAACAATAAATTGTGAGTCGAACTAGAGATCCCGTGAAGTAGGTACAGAAATGCTATATTGTTGGAACAAATGTTAAATTTTGAGTTCTGTCATTTTGCATAATTTTGCAACTGTTGTGTTGTTGAGTAAACAATTTTCTGAGTTCAAGAGTGTTTATTTGAAGAATAGTTTACATGTTCTCTATAAAATATTGCATGATAAATACAAAAGCTTATATTTTCATTTTCGATGAAAAAATAAAACTTTTTTGAATATAAAACTAAAAAAAATGCGATTTTCACAAACTCAATAAAAATTTAAAAGTATGGCTTATAACAAATAAACCATGCGACTTTCATGTATAAAAAAGTATCAAATAGAAAATTTAAAAATTACGAATTTTAGATAAAATAATAAGAATTTTAAAAGAGCAAACACTAAATACCAAAAATAATAAGCATATTCAAAATAAATCAAGCTTTTCTTATTATTATAAAATGTGTATTCCATATTTATTCCCCAAAATCACAATTTGAATTACTATATAGTTCAAATAGAGGATTTTATCCAAATACTTCCAACTAAATTGGCATTATGTATTTATATATTTAAAAATAAAACAAATTAGAAAATACGAGAACGAGTATTTTACTTATTTAAGTAAGAAAATCCGTATTTTATTTACCTATTTATATATTATATGATTTTACCTTTGGAATTTTGGATTACTTTTATACCAATTAATTAAGCTTAATTAAAAATAGTTTTACACAAAATATACAAATTTTGTTGCTGAAAAAAAAGCTGATAAGAAAGGACAAGATTATTTCATTACACAAATAGTACTTTTTAATAAAAATAATTCAAAGTAAATAAAATAAACAAATAAAAACGGTCTGATACAATGCTATTCATTCCTATTTTGGCTTACCTTGAAACAAAATTATCAATTTATAAAACCGTCATACCGATTTAATATATGCACTTTAATAAATAAATTTAAAAGCATGCTTTATAAAACTAGATATCTTAATCACAACTATTTGATAAAAATTATAACAGTTATTGGAAATAATAAAAAATAATGCTATCAAATACAGATTACAAATACTAATATAATTATTAAATATTTGATATTAATAAATGAGTATTCAGTAAAATGTAAAATTTATTAACATAATAGTTTAAATCATTAATACCTGAGAAAAGATTACTTCAGATCTTTTTTCATAATACTTCAATAAAATTCGAATTGGAAGGCCCGAAGCGAATTATTTTTCTAACTCAGTAAAATTGAAGAATTACAAAAGGTTTTTGCTTTTGTATTTTTCGGAGAGTGTTTCTGATACTTTGTAATCCATTATTTTTACTTTTATTAATCAACGTCAGTTCCTTACAAAAATATACAAATTAAGGAGATTCCCTTAAAGATAAAGAAAAGATGGAGATATGAAAAACTGCGTGCACCATGCTTTGTTCTTTAATTTGGATAAAAGCTTCTCCCTCTTCCAGCTTAGAATCGTAAACTTTGCACACGGAATAAATGAAGGAATTAAGGAACATTTAGTAAAAAATATGAAAAACTGTTGTATAAAACATTTTTCATTAAAACTCACTTTTCCCAGACGATGATGAAATTTTCCAGTTACAGCAAAACATTTTATTGTTACTTTTTTTTTATCGTTTTCATTATAATAACGACCAAAGAGTGTTTTTCAGTTATAAAATAACATAAAAGCATAAAAATGCAATTATTTCACGCATTTAGCGCAGAGTTTAATCTCGCGCATATGGCAACATTTCGGTAAATGTTCTTCGTTGTTTTCTTTATATTTTATGTTTCCCACCCCTTTTTCTCGTATTTTAATTGAGTCTTACATTTTGGGGGAAAAAATTAAAGTGTGGAATGTTGAGGAAAAAAAAGCGAAATAATTTGGGTTATTGAGGGGGTAAAACAAATATTTCCTTTGTTGCCACCCCCATTAGAAAGATTCCAAAAAGATGGAGAAAGAATTCGCGTCGTTAATTAATACAAATTAATCAAATACATTAAATAGGTACTAAATTATTTAAATGTTCGTTAATTAAATAAATGTGAACCGTGTCGTTATTTCCATAAAAACTTTAAGAATTACTTGGCAAAGAAAACAATGAGGAAAAAATTTGTTGAGAAAATAAAATGAAATTTTTAATTAAAACCTTTAAAGAATCTTAATATTTATGTAGCTTCATGCTACAAGATAGTTGAAAAATATCGATGTTGAATTAAAAATTTTATTGCGTAAGTTTAAGACAAAGGCAATTATTACCCTTGCTTACCGTATTTAAAATTGAATTTGTTGAAACTAAGTTAGTGTTTAAATATCTATTTTTAAAGTTAATTCAAACTCGATCAATATTTTTCTTTATAAAATATTACTTTTAAAAATGTGCAACTGAGAGAGATTATTAATTTTTAATAAGAAAATTATAAGAAATAAATATTTTATGCTTTGAAAGATTATTTACAACTATAGAAGAAATGTCAAAAGATGTTTGATAAAAGTTGAACTAAATATAAATGTAATATTGAATAATTACTCGTAAAATAATAAACTTAATATAAATGACATTTAATTCTTATTTTAAAAGATTCAAAGATCAAAACGTTTAATTTTAAGGTGTACAAAGATTAAAATATTTAATTTAAAAAATTTTTAAAAAAATAAAATAAAATATATATGATGCATGCAAGACTATTTACTCGGATTTGAGTGGGAATAAATAAATAATTAAAAAATTGACCGTCGTAGAAATTTTTTTTCCTTGCTGTATGCATTCGCGCAGTGTTTTAAGTGATGATTTTCGATGTCATTGACAAATGTAGGATTGTTTCACTATTCTCTTTATTTTTCCTGTTGCTTAATGAATACATATGCAAAGAAATCATTAAATATGTCTCCAAAATCTCGTGATGAATTTGCTACCGCACAATATTCACAACAATTTTAGGAAATTTAACGAACTTTTTGAGACCATGTTTTACAAATCTGCTATTTATTATTTCAGCAATAATAATTGAAAGAAAATTTTTAATGTCGGCATAAGCAAGGCAATAGCCTTAAGATTCAAAAGAAATTACTGACAAATATTGTAATTATTAATAGTTAGAATTCAATTAATTAATGAAATTTCTAAAAATTTAATTGTCTTTGCCGATTTGAACTAAACATAAAGTGGAAATTTTGTCGCGTCTTTTTGATTTTTATGCTGTTCTGTTGTCCAAGTGTTAATGGCTTGAATCAATGGAAAGCGGCTTCTCAAACCGAATTTTTGCTCCTTCGACTTTATTCTCAGACATTCAACGGTGAACTTCGCCTTGTTTGCTGCCGCTCAAAGAATGTGATTTGAAGGCCGGCAGCTAATTCGTCAACAAGTTGGAAATACAATGCCGTCTCAATACGATGTGACGTGGATGAAACATTATCTGACGTCATGGATATTTTAAACCAATGAGAATCCTAATAAAGTGGCATACTCAGGATCTCAAGAGTAACGAAAGAAAACAACCACTTCATGGTTAATAAAAAATAACGGTACTTTTCCATTTCACCGGCGCAAATCTTGCCTAAGTGAAAATTAAGTCGCCAATTGGCGACAACACACAATGTACACATAAAAATTTTTAAATAATGTTTTACATAAAATTCTTTTAATTTATTTATTTAATTGTTGTTCTCGTGTTCACGCTATGCGTTGAATGATGGGTGCCAGAGCTTCAATTTATTTACTTATTAGATTATAATTTATCGGGTGATGCATATTTCAAAATATTATTATTTTTTAAGATATATTTTTAAAATCCGATTTTTTCTAGAGAGATTTTATGAAATTATTAAATTTGTATATATGGCAACATAGCATAAAATAATGAAACGGGAAAAAAAGAGTCGAAATAAAGTCGTTGGCAGTAAAAGGCCGTCACATGTTTTGGAAACGTAGCAGTAAAAGGTTACCAGCAGAGATATTCCCTCTAGCGCCGGTTGTATCATTTTTGGCGACTTTATCGCCTGCGCCGGCGAAATGGAAAAGTACCAAAATAACTTAAATAATTTCAGATAAAGGACATTAAAAATGCAACATCTAGGCGGAACGGTTATATAAGTCTGAATTTATGTTAATGAATAGACATGTTTCACTTCAAGCAACTCATCCAAAATTGAAAACCAAATATTCAAACTGCTTGAAATACTACCGTTTTGTACACTCAAAAGGAAAAAAAATTAAGAGTTTGCAAGCACCATAATAGAATGCCAGTTCTATGCAGCAGTTGAAACGTAACACGTCACCAAGCATTTTCTTATTAAAAGATGGTGCCTCTGAAACATCAATAGCAATACAAATAGCGGCAGGACATCTTCCTTAATGGACAATCAGAACCTCAAAAATTAAAATGGAAAAAGAATCCTCCAATAAAACAGGACAGTATATTGCGCCAATATTACAAGAATAAGGCTGATATGGCATTTTCTCATGAAAGTGTGTTGATAGCATTGGTCTTCAGATTTATTACCTATCAGTCCCAAAGCGAGATTCATCGCCAAATAAGCTAGTTTGCTATTTGAGCCTAGCTATACATCATGCAAAGTGGTGGTGTGGTAGTCACTGGAGATTAAGCTCATAGCCTAATCTTGATGTTCTTCTTCTTCGTCTTAGAGTTGGGTTTGTATTATATTGGGTACCTCTGCTTTTATCAGCATTTTGTACTATTAACTCCAAACCCAATGTTTCCTAGTTCCAGTTACTCGGGTCACCCACTTTATTAATAAAGTCCGATAACCCTTTAATGGAGTCTAGGTGTAACTCTCTAGTATGGATGGTGCCTAAAGAAGTTAATCTAGAGAGGGCAAGAGCCTCGCATTCGTAAATGATATGCTTGGCCGTTTTCTATTGCGTATGACATTTCCTGCAGATAGGGTCTTTCTGAAACAATCCGATTTTATGGAGATGTTTTCTGAAATAGTAGTGCCCAGTTATTAAAGGTATCGAATCTTGATGTTAGTTTGTAGAAATACTGCTGAACTTCTTGATGCTGGTAAGTAGAATCGAGTTTCATTTGCAAAACACAAAGGCTCGTTGAACTCGATTCTTCCAGTTTAACGATGCAACCGGACAAACGTTCACCTCTTATTGTCATTCGAGTTCATTGCTGTTCTAAGAACCTCAAGAATTCATAATAATAAACACGTTAACTGCTCCATCAATGATCCATCATAGTGATACATTAATTTATTTGATTCAAGAACATTTCCCATTATATCTCTTATTAATGATGGTAACTGGTAGGGTCTGGAACTTGGAATTATACTGTATGATATAATAAGATTTTGAAATTGCTTTTTTGTATAAAACTGCCATCTATAGAACAATTAAAGCATTTTCATAAGTTGCATACTAGAACTAGGACCTAGGAATTTGATTATTTCCATATCTTAGCTATTTTTCCAGTTCTATTAATTTTCATATCTTAATACTCTTTACTTCTTGTTGTTGTACCGCCAGTGTCATTTAAATGTGGTAATATCTAATTGCTAATCTCAATGGTACGATAATCCAGTGGGGCACAATCTACAGTGCACATAACTTTTTTCATGACCAAGAGCCATGGACTACGAACTACGTGTCCTAGTTAGGTGGTCAGCCAAGCGTGAAACCCCCCAGCGTTTAATTTCCAAGCATGTTTGATACTCACTTTACCGATCCACTGTGGATTGAACCTCTGAGCTGTGTCTTCAGAATCTGAAGCGCTACCACTAAACCACCGTCATTAATAAATATTCATAATATTAATAAATATTCATTATCTAAATGCATAATTATTAAGTTCATTTTGGGATTATGATTTATATATTCACCATAGTACTATCTTGTTTTAGAACAAGATAATACAAGGTGCGTTTTTAGTGACTATTGAATGGAAAATTATACTTGAATATAAAATTCTAATTATCCTGTTTATCTTGTAAACGATAATATAATTAATATTTTAGGAAAACTGATAGCCTTCATCTTATATAAAGAATGCAACCCGAGAAAATGTAAGTAATAATTATTTCCTTAAGAATAACTATTACAATCAATAATAATACTTAAAAAATTTTTAAATAAATTCATTTATAAATTGTTTTGGTAAAAAACAATTTTGAAAAATCTAACGAATTCCTTTTGTTTCAACTCGCAGTCAACTAATCAATAATTTTAATTAATATTTTTGTGTTATCATTGGCTATACTAATTAGGTCTATAAAAATACCGTTAAAAATAAGTTCTACAATTACATTTTCATCCATAAATTCTAATCTGACAGATATCTAGTCCGTGTAAAATACATCCCAATTCCATTAAGACAATCCATGCCAGAAAGTGGGATTCAAACCCATTAACTATCGCAACTGATGACTAGAACTACAACCATTTAATTGACTAATATATTGGTGAAAATGGATAATTATCGATAATTTATGCCAAAAAATATGCTGTGTAAAACAACTTAAAGTTAAAAATTTATTAACAAGTATGATTTAATATGAACAAGTGCAAGTTTTTAACAAGTATGAAAGGTTTATCAACAATCATAAAGTTAAAAATTTATTAACAAGTATTGATATCAACAGAATAAAATGAATAGATAATTGAATAAATTCTTCTCTCAAATAATAAGTAAATACATTTAAAGAATAAAAAGAAAGTAACATAAATTAACATAATTGCTCAGTCTAGAATATGAGCATAATTAAACGAAGTGTGTTGTTCATGTTACAAACAAAATAAAATGTATTCCTTTCAAAGGAAAAGAAAAAAAAGAACAGGTTAATTACATGTTCAGAAGAGACACGCCAGTCAGCGAGAAAGTACATCAAAACAAATTATAGGCAGTTAGATATTTAATGGCTTTTTATCAAAGTAAGGTATGTAAATTAAAAGTTAAATGTAACTTCATTTGATAATCGAAAAGCATGTGATAATTATCTTAAGTTTAGACTTCAAGTTGGATTAAGGCTTTCACTTTTATGTCAAGAACTGAAGCCATTTTCTAAATTTTTGAGAGTTAAAAGGGTTCCCCATCCACAACAAAACTAGGGACGGGTGAAATCCTTACGCCAAGAGTATAGGCCTCTCTTTTGTGACGTCACTAGAAAGATCAAAGGATAGTAAAAGAAAAAAAAAATTCTCTTTTTACTGCGTGTTGAGGGATTTAGAGTAGAGAAAAGTCGTCTGCTTTTCTGGGCAGCCGGTTCCTTTTGAAGCTTGAATTATAATCTTGGCGGTACAGAGATGGGATTGGAAAATGTTTTCGGGAAAATGTTCTAGAAAAATTAAAGAAAAGGCAAAAAAAAGAAAGAAGCAAGTTGAAGCTTTTAATTAATACGAACTTGCTTTTTAGCATTCTTTTTAATCTAGTTGAAACAAAAAAATAAAAAAAATGCGTTTGTTATGAGTTGTAGAGCATTAAAAAAAAAAGTAAGTTTTGCGGCATGAATATTTTCTTGGACTTCTTACACAGATTGAGATGACATCTTAATTTTTTTTTTTTTCATTTGGGGAAGTTATATCTTGGAATGTTCAACAGAAACGAAATGAAAAGGTTTCTATGAAAAGTCTTAAAGTATAATACTGAAAAATGCTGTCGCGAAGAGTGTTATTAAATTACGACGAAAAATACACATTTCAAAGAACTGCAAAGCAAATAGTTTGGCACAAACTACGAATTTGTTTTATGTTTACTGTAATAAATTGAATTGCGATCTAGCAAAAACCATTATATGGATTGGATGCATACATTTTTACTAATTTATAGTATGCGATGATGAGATAAAGGAATATAAGTTCAAGTAATAACATCGTCATATAAACTATCTTCAGCAGAAAAATTAAGAGACAATTTTTCAGGTACTTTTAGAATATAGAATTAACATAAATGATGCTATAGCATCATGTGTTACTCTCCAATCGGAAAGCTAATGGACACCTGCTACCAGCAATCCACAATACAAACTTGCTGAGTTTGTATTACTTTCCCCATATCTTTTATTCCCGTACGAGTAACATTTTTGAAAATATAGCCATTTCAAAACGAACTACTCATTTGTGACGAAACCCCGTATACACCAGACAGTTGCAAACAAAAAATCGTGCAATTTTAATGTGACGAAATGCACAAAAATTAGTACGAAATTATTTTTGACAACGTATTTTATAAATTTAAATAACAATTAGAAGTGAATTGAGATCATTTTTTTTTGTTGAGTAACTTGAAAAATCCATGTATTCAAAATTTAAAGACCCATTAAGAATCAATATCATATTGCAAATTTCTAAATTACATTTTTTTCATTTAAACAGACGTAAAATTGTATTCTAAAGTTCACCACAAAACAATCTGCTACATATAAATTTTTTTTGTGTGTAGATAAGTTTCCGTGGATTCTGAGTGTAAAGAAAAAAATACAATAAACTTAAATTGACCAAGATATATTGTTTTATGTGTTTGTGTTTACATATTTCTCAACTCAAGATTCCTGGACTTGATGTTAGACATAACTACACGTTTCTGGTGCAGTTATGTCTAACCTAATCTAAATTTTCTTTTCCTTAAAATATCGTCTGCTTCGTATGATTTTCTAGAATGATTATTTTCTTTCATGTAAGCATTATCTATTGTTAAATAAAAAAAATTACATATTTTTACTTTAATATATACAATAGGAAATTCTTAGAGTATAAAGAAATTATAAATATTGATTTTATATACCCCCATTCTTGATTTTATCGATTTACTCTCATTTTACGACATTTTCCATTCACTTTTGTTGTTGTTGTTGTCGTGTGCCAGACAATATGGGGTGCGCTTCACCACTTTTCCAACTGAACCATATTTAGGTGTGGAGTTCGACTTCCTCAGTACACACATGCCATAAGTACCCGTTTATAGGATAGGCAACCATTCACAACACATTCATACAAAGAAAGAACAAAGACAGGATAGATAGAGAGAGAAAGTACATCCATGCCCGAACCGGGATTCGAACCCAGGACCTCCCTATCCGCACGCTGACCACAAGACAAGATGACCATTCACCTTTAAATATACCATTAGCTGCACCATACTTAATATATGTATGATTAATGATAATAGGTTTAGAACTACACTTTACTCCACAAAAAAAGAAAAATTTTAACTAAACAAAATTTTTCAAAATTATCTAAGGGAAAAGTTTTCTTTAAACTTTTAGATACATTTTCAAAATATGATTTTGAAATAATTATAATAGAATCGAGTTAAGATATGAAATATAAATGAGTTACACATCGATATGGTTTTATCAATTACTTGAATAGTTTAGTGACTTATCATTGAACAGAACATGTGTAATATATTGTGGTATAGGAGTGTTTGCGCAAATTCCGCAATTTTGTCACCGAATAGTTTCATCTTTTTTCATAATGCATATTTAATGAAAACTAAAACAAAATTAATTCCCAAAAATGTGAAATAAGTTTCTTTAGATCAAACGATTCAAAAAAAATTGTAGCGCAATTTATTTGTAAAATAACTAAACGTAAACATTAAATTCATTCTAACAACAAAAAATCTATTTAAATGGAAAATATTAAAAGAAAAAGATTTTATATCTGTGTCGTCAAAATAATTTCATAGGGAAGGTTCGAAATGTTTATCATTTTGAAAAATAAAAATAGAGAAAAATTTAAAAAAAAAAAACTCTTTTTTTTTTTAAAGAAACACATATATTTATTAACGTAACAATTATGTATTTGTTATACAATTTTCTCTAGGCAAAAAATTGTGTTGTTTGGCGCCATTTCTCTCTTTGCTGGTTAATGGGATTTTACACATGCACACATTGAACTATATTTTTTTAGATCTGTATTTTCAAGGAAATTAATTCATACTACGGTAAAAAAAAAATGCAAAAAATGACAAAAATTTGTTATGGAGAAAATAAAATAAAAAAAAGTTTACCGGATTATTTTAAGTACGTCGACATAAACACCCCTCAGCTTTTAACGAAATTCCAATTAAAATTTCCCGAAAGCACCCCTTTAATGCGCTTTGAAAACCAGATTCCCATTTCCTAATGAAAAATACCCTGAACCATTGAAAAAAAAAACGCACCCTCAACCGCAGAGTATACCCAAAACCACGGTACAGCAGATTCAAGCGAAGACAAAGGGTGGTACAAATCACTCCCACCAGCACCCCCACTTAAAAATGCCTCTCGCGGAAGAGGGGCATTTAACCGTAATAATCTCACCCACCCTAAAATACCAGCTGCGAGCTCATTAGTACGCGTTCATCCTCCCCCATTCGTAATTTATGGCTTCCAAACTGTACGCCCGATACCTCAAAATACCGGCCTGCGAGCATCTGGGCATTCTTTTGCTTCACCCTTCCGACCACCCCCACCATCATTCCCAAATGGTGCGATCATCGGATTTTAGGGAAGGATACCGAATTCGCACGATCGTTGCTCGAAAATTTCGAATGGGAAAAGAGTCCAGGAAACGTATCGAGAAGTCGATTCTAAACTTGGCGTCATTAGCTTTGTGAGCACCGAAGATAAACGCGCCTATCTTCGCCAAGTTTCATTTCCGCCATTTCGGTACGAAAGTTAGGAAGTCGCCATTACATCAGATTTTTCGCACTTCATAAATTCCATGCCAGAATTGTGATTAGGTTTCTATAGCAAACGCATTAATTAAAAGGAAGTTGGAAATTATTTCAGCAGGGGTATATTATATATCAAGGAATTTAATTTTAGCTATAGTCTGGTTAATTAACTAATAATGAGCTTGAATTTCCCTTGTCTTTTAATTGCACCATTCCAAAGACAAAATTTAGCAGTTTGTTGGCTGGGACATTTAATAGATTCCATTGTCAAACTGAGGTGAAAAGTTTTCTTTGTGACTATGTAACTGCTTAAACTCTAGCAACAATATCGTTAAAAGCTTCAGAATTTAGAATGAAGTAACAATAACATTCGACCAGTTTTATTATGTTAGTTGTGTCTTTTTTTTAACCATAAAAATGTTGTTTCTTTCATTACAGTTGAGATCCTGAGTAAGCTATTTTATTACGATTCTCATTGGTTTAAAATAACCATGACGTCAGATAACGTTCCATCCACGTCACATCCTATTGAGACGGAGTTGTAATCCGGCTCGTCGACGAATTTGCTGCCTGCCTTCAAATCGCATTCTTCAAGCGGCAACAAACAAGGCGAAGTTCACCATCTGAGAGTGTTGTCGAAGCTCATTTTGATAATAAAACGATTTATAATTTAAAGAGCAAAGGTTTGAGAAGTTGTTTTCCCATTGATTCAAACCATCAACACTTTGACAATAGAACAGCAGAAATAGCAAAATGAAAGAGACATGAGAAAACATCCACTTAATTATTAGTTTAAATCGGCAAAGATGATTTCAATTTTTAAAAATTTCATTAATTAATAGAATTTTAGGTTTTTACGACAAAAAATTGTTTTCGAGCTTTATGCCCATAGGCTTATAGCTCGTATTGAGTAAGACTGAGTTATGAATTAAAACCTAACAAAAATTAACTTTATTTAAAAAATTTTGAACATCATTTGATATAGAATTATAAATTAATAATTGCAATATTTATAAGCGATCTCTTTTAAATCTTAAGTCTTTATTGCCTTGCTTACTCTAATATTATAAAATTTCTTTTAATTAATATCCTGTAATAATAAAAATCAGATTTGTAAAACGTAAGTTCAAAAAATTTATTGGATTTTCTATTTTTTTAGGGTTAATTAGACAAAAAACTACGGTTTAAAGTGGATTGTAAAGCACACGTAACATCCATGGAAACCATATGTAAACTTCTTGGTGATTTTAACAAAATATTTGTCGATGAGTTAGGTCCGATAGTAGAAAAATACCGAATTATATTTTTTAGTGTCATCCAAAATGAACGCTAAAATCTTTCGGATCCATACTCATACATAATATTAAAATAAGTTTCTAAAAAATTCTAAGGATGTTTATTTTCTTCTTCTGATTCAATTTTTTTTAAAAAAATGAAATTTATTTACTTTAATTATTATAATTATTATTATTTTAGCATGTTAGGCGCATTTGTATCAAATGTTTTGGGATTAACTTTTCTCAGGTAAGAAAATAATTATATATACATTTAGTATGCAATTTGTGCAGACCGATTGGGTGAGTGGTTTGCGTTCCTGACTCCTGAGCTGTGGGTCCCGGGTTCGAATCCCGGTTTGGGCATGGATGTTTCTTTCCTTCTCTGTTCTCTCCGTCCTTTCTTCTGTGATGTTGTATGAATGTGGCCCGCCCTATAAACGGGTTTGTGGTGGTATGGCGCGGGTAACGCTACTCGCCTCCGTGACTTAGTTCACAGGTGCCCGCTGGGTAACGACAAATGAGTAGCAGTCTCTGGCCTTGTTGTGGCATGGGGTTCAACCCTCTTGTGCCCGCCATTGGAAAAAAAAGTATGCAATTTGTAGACAAAAAATAGTTTGGGTTAATTTTAATTTTTATTTATTTAGTTGTTTCAATTCATTTTTATTTATTTGATATGTTTGCAACTGATGTATTATCATCCAAAGCGAAAAAAGTGCTTAGTGCTTGGGACTTTTACAACTGATTTTGCTGATCTAAATACAGCAAAACTTTTTCACTCATAAAATAGTTAAAAAAAAGTTCTAATGAAGTATGTGATGTTGAAATCTTACATACATATGTTTAATACCAAAAGAAAATATTTTTAATTAATACACAATATCTGATGCAGTCATTAAATTTATTAATTAGTTTTTTATGAATATTTAAAAAACAAACATACGCTTAAGTAGAATTTCTCAAGTACAATTTCCTGTTCTAAATATAATTCAAATATTTAGAGAAATTTGCTGTGCTTTTTGTTTGTTTATTTATAATAAAGGGAATTTTGAAAATACGCCGACAAAAGATATATATGGTGTCAACCTCTTTTCTCTCATACTTCATAATCTCTTCATATATCTTCATTTTTAATATCAGTAAAACCAAAAGGATAAAATCAATATGTGAATACACTTCTCAAAATTTTACTATTAGAATCAAATTACGCGAAGTTATTCTTACCGATTATCCTAATGCATTGGTAAAAAAAATTTTTATTCAAAATTTAAATTATAATCGATTTGAAATTGATATGGATAATAATCTTAATAATCTGCATATTTGAAAGGTATTCAGAGTAATATATCCTCAAAAGAGCAAAAGATATCACAACGTTTATATGAAAATGGTGATTTTGTGGACTTCTTTACAAGTTACTGTAATTTCTTTTTCTCATACATTCATTTATTTCTTTTCTAGTTTTCATTCAACTTAACTGCTAACCGCAAAAAAGTTTATGAATGTAAAATTCTATGATGTATATTTTAGACACTTATTGAAGAGAACTATCTAATACATATTTGTTTATTTCTGAAGCTCAGAAATATTTAAATTTATCAGAAAGATATTTTGAAGGACATATTATTTAAAGATATTATTGAAGGAAATATTATTGAAAGATATTATACTGAAACAGATATTAAAATTTAAAGTTTTCAAAACTTATGCATTTTTTATATGTTTGTCCTTTGCTGTCATCGAAGTAAAATTATGGCTATTATCCTATAGAGTGATTATCGACAGTTATATTCCTTTTATTTTGTTCAAAAATGAAATAATGTGAATCAAATTTCTTTTTTACAATATGAATAATGTCTACTACACTTAAAATGGAAGAAAAAAAATCTTTAAGCAAAATAGAAAGTCAGAGATCAAATAAAACAAAGAAATCACTTATCATACCACTTCATGAGCAAAGCATTAAAAACAGTAAAGGAGATGAAAGAAATGTGCCGCTTTAAAAGGAAATGAACCAAAAAAAAAAATCCTAGAAATCATCTGCTATGTAAAACTCGGCCTTCAAAGAAAAGAACGTTATGGCTTCCACTAAAACGAACTCACAACCTTCTTCGACCTTGACCTTATAATATGCATAAGGTCGTTCTAGCAATGGAATGTGGTTTAGGCATTTTTTTGTTTCTATTTAACGGTTTGTTGTTTCTGTTACGCAATTCCTTTATTTACTTTTTTATTGCAGTTCATGTTTCATTCCTTTTTTTTTATATAATTTCATCCTATTTTTTTAGTTCGTCAGTTTCACATCACCTGTTTTATATTATGTGACGAATCGCCATTTTGCGTTCGTTTCTTTGTTATCTTTATTTCGCGCAGCTTTTTATTCTTTAATAGAATGAAATGCATAAATCTTATAAATATGCTTTTGTTGTAACTTGTCTGCGACTTTTTTTTTTAATAGAAAGGCCCAAAAAATAATACTTACAAATGTATTAAATCATCTGTTGGTGAGTAAAAAATCCAGCTATTCTTTAACTATTACGTAATGCTTGAATAAATAGAATATCAATATTTTCCAAATTCTATGAAATTGGAAAATATTATTACTTTTACTTTTCCTCATTTTATATCTTACCAGTCTTCTATTAAAAAGTTGCCGAATGTTTTAAGCCAAATTTAATATTGATTAAGAATGATACTAGTCGTAACATTTTAAATTGGATTTGGTGTCAATTTGGCGATATTTACACCAACCTGGAAAGTTGATGTAAATATCGCCAAATTGATGTAAATATTGTCATCTTCTTCTTCTTAGAGTTGGGTTTGTATGTCATTGGGCACCTCTGCTTTTATCAGCATTTTGTACTATTAACTCCAAACCCAATATTTCCTAATTAAAGTTGCTTGGGTCACCCACTTTATTAATAAAGTCCGATAACCTTTTAATGGTTTCTAGGTGTAACTTTCTAGTATGGATGATGCCTAAAGAAGTTAATCTAGGGAAGGCAAGAGCCTCGCATTCGTAAATGATATGCTTGGCCGTTTCCTCTTGCGTATGACATTTCCTGCAGATAGGGTCTTGCTGAAACAGTCCCATTTTATGGAGGTGTTTTCTGAAATAGTAGTGCCCAGTTATGAAGCCTACGATTAAACGTATCTTCTGCCTAGAGCATCTTAGAATTTCAGAAGCAATCCTTGCTGATGATCCACAGATCATACTTTTAGTGTGGGTTTGACCAGGAGTATTGAGCCAAGCTTCATACATCTTCCGTTTTTCCCATCTAAGAACATTGGTTTTTGCGGTTTTCAAATTGATCCCACAAAAAACATTGTCATTGTTCGTAACCAATGCCAAATTGACACGAAATCCTTTAGTATTGCTCCGAAATGTCTTTGTGATGAGGATTGAGGCAGAAAGTGAAATATAATGTGATTAAAGTTTATGTCCAAAAATAACTAAACATGAAAATATGTTTAATTTATTTTTAATAACATTAAAAAATTTATTTAACTAAAATACATAAAAAGAATGCATCTTATTTTTTAGATAGTAATTAACTCTCTATTTCAACATTAAATAAATATATAAGTGCTGTCAAAACATCAAATTAAGAAGGGCAGCAAAGCAGCAACTTTATTCTTTGACTTCAAGTGAAGTTACATATAGTTCTTGTTTGAGTTCTGTTTTAGATGCCACAATCATGTATTTTTGAACCTATTCGATTGACTTCTGTCTTGTAACTAGAATCCAAATTTCTCACTCATGAAATAATAACTATTAGAATTGAACTCCAATTTAAAGAAATGCAAATAGTTAACTACAGTAACAGTTATGTATTTAGTATAGATTTTATTTGTTGGAGAAAAATCGTGTTATTTGGCGAAATTATTTTTGTCTGATGGACGGGATTTTATTTTTTTTCCATCTGTTTTTCTTTCTTTAAATTTATATAATTATTGCATCGTAAACCAAAAAAATAATTATATATGTTTACATTTCTGTCTTTCCTGCTCATTAAAAATTTAACAATATTATTTAGCAGGTTACATCCAGCCGATAGGTTTAACAACCTCAATATGTCACAATGTTATTATCAGATATTTATAGACAAATTTAAACTAGTAAAAAATTTTGTGCGCATCGGAAATTGCAAGAAACTTTATATATTACTATTTGTAATAAAATATTTCAGGCCATATTGTGGAAAGATTGAAAGAGCCGTGCATTTAAACATGCTCTTAATTTGTGATTTTGACGTAAAATTAAAAAAAATTTTTTTTTAAAGAAATTATATAAAAATTTCTTTCAAATGATAAAAGTATTCAATTGAAACTTCTTGTAAGAGAGTTCAAGGCTTTTGTCTCGTGGTTTGATAAAAAATGCATATCATGAATCTGCTCATGAAATATTCATGATATTCATAATATGAAATATTTATATGCTTAAACAGTACATTAAAAAATACTTATGTGGTGAGGACTTTCTAAAACATCTCTGCATATGGGAATATCATGATATATAATAATATTTTGACCTAAAATATCTGCAGGAACATCGATTGGGCCTTAGATAAATCCTAAATTAAACTGAAATGGCTCCAGTACCCTTTTTTGTTTCAATTTCGAAATCTGCTGATTTTGGAGATTAAAAAACAACTATTAGCAGTTGAGTATAGAGAAGACGCGTTTCTTTTTTTTATATATATAAATAGATCTTTCCTGTAAATTGTTATTTGAATCTCTTACACCCAACCTTCAATTCAGTCAGAATAAATAAAAGTCTGACTTGTCACCTGCTAGTGTAGGAACACTTCTATCCTGACAGTCGGACAAACAGATGGATCACTTCCTTCAGGACATGTGACATCAGTGCATGTGGGGGCGGAGGGATGGATGCAGCTTCCACCCTCCCTGGACACTGCAGACCAGGAATAAAAACAGCCTACGCAGCTTTATATCGAAGAAAAGCCAAGATGGATGACCTAGGGTCCACCGTCCAAGACAGCCCTTCTCCCAAGAAGCACGACCAGGCACTTTTTTGCTTCGTTTCCCCGGCACGCGATGTATTTCAGCGTCTTTGCCTGCATCCATTTGTCAAACATAGTCGACGACCGAAGTACATCCTTTGCCGTGAAGATGAGATTAGTGTTCTATAGGCTACTGCGGAATAAAATAGTCCGATATCTAATGGTCTGGAGTTGAAAGAACCGTGACATTGCCGCATTCAGTTATTTTTGTTGGATTGTTTTAAGACATTTCATACTAATAAAAATTCCCTTTTCCAACGAGCTGTTTGAAATGCAGAATGGTGAAGCAATAAAAAATTCTAAATTGCCAATAAGCAATCAATAATTTCGACAATACTGTGAATAATGTTTAGTTTATGAAAAGTGCTGAAAGTAAAATGGGTTTTATTGTGTTTTGTCGATTAATATGTTTTAAAACGTCCATAAATTTTGCTATTTTTCTCTTTTTTAAATTTAAAATAGGATATTTATTAATCTTTCGAAACATTTTTACCTCTTCATAACATAGACATATTTTTATATTTATCTTTTGTGATAGAAACAATTTCGCGCGCGAATCCTTATTTAATAAATGAAAACTTCCAAACAACTAAACTGATATACTTTCATTGCCAAATACAAATATCGTCAAACTGCATTAATATAGGATGTATTTCACATCCCCCCTAAAATACTAATCAGAAATTACATTTCAAACAGACAGGGACTGAAATTTTTCGAAAATACATTTATTATTCGATTACAATACATAAATCATCTGAATACTAACCTTATCGATTTCATTTTTGTATAATGGTAAGACTGAGCACTTTGGAATGGAAGGTCCTGGATTCAATTCCAGACATTGTGGAAGGGAAATGGATATTATGCGAAATGCTTACTGCCTGCACCTCTATCGGGGTGGAAACTTCAAAGATTTCAGGATTTTCTGCTGGACCAAACGTGAAGATGGCTTACTGTTCACATGGTAAGCAATACAACGAGATTGACTTCGGTATCTCTCACTTTTTTTTCGCTTGCAACTTGTGGAATAAGTCCACTATCTATTAAAAACTTTCCCAGAAAGAACTGAGTAGTCGATATTCAAATATATTACAACAGATTCTGGATGTTAAGCTTCCGTTACACAGTATAAAATACGCAAGGTGAGCAGAGCCTGACTAAGGCAGGGGTATGCGGGGCAATTGCCCCGATAACCCGCATCAGATAGGACCCCTAAATCAAATCATCATCATCATCATTGGCACGACAGCCCTTTGTGGGCCTTGGCCTTCTTCAGAAGTCTCTGCCATTCCGCTTCTTTTCTAGAAATCGACCTCCAGTTCTTGACTTTAAGTATGTTGAAGTCTTCTTCCAGGCAGTCCTTCCATCTCTTTTTGAGTTTTCCTCTTGGTTTACTACAAAAAGGGGTGGTGTTGAAGACCCTCATAGGTGTTCTCTCTGTACTCATTTTCATGAGGTGGCCTGCCCTTCTCATTCTAGATAGTTTTATTGATTTTATGATATCTTCTTCTCCATAGATTTTGTACAGTTCAAAGTTATACCTTTTTCGCCAGGTGTTATTTTCCAGGACTGCATCAAAAACAGTTCTTAGGACCTTTCTCTCAAAAATCGCCAATGTTTTCTCTTCCTTCATCGTCAAGGTCTATGTTACTGAGGCATAGGTTAGAACTGATTTAATCAATGTCTTGTATAATATTATTTTTGTCCTTCTCCTGATTAGGTAAGATTACAACAGATTCTGGATGTTAAGCCTCCGTTACACAGTATAAAATACGCAAGGTGCGCAGAGCCTGACTAAGGCAGAGGTATGCGGGGCAATTACCCCAAGACCCCGCATCAGATAGGACCCCCTAAATCAAATAGAAAAGTTCGTTTTACGTTGTTAATCCAATGTAATCGTTTGCCAAACGGAATAGATGATTTGTTGTTGTGAAGCAAAGGAGCTTCCAAAGAAGTTTTTAGTCCTGGGCCCCAATTAGGCTAAGTATGGCCCTGAAGAAGCATATCTTGTACAAGGTAGCCTATATACTTCAAAAATAGAAAAAGTATCTCCTATGTTTATGTAAGTGCTCCCCATAAGCATGTTGGAACAATGGTAAACTGAAGTGGTATACACTTCTTTTTCTTCTTTAATAGCGTAACAACCTATTGCAGATCTTAGCTGCCTCTACAGCACGCTTTTTCCAGCCCAGTCTGTCCAGAGCAACACTTTGCCAGTTCCTAACTTTCAGTATCTCGATGTCATTTTCAGTGTCAACGAGCCATCTTGTAGGTGGACTTCCTCGGGCACTGGATCCTTTGGGGTTCTTAAACGTTGATATTCTAGTGGGATAGTTTTCTCGGCTTCTTCAGAAATGGCCAGGCCATCTTAGTCTGTTGCTTCTGATAACCTGGGTAATCTGGGACTGGTTATACAGCCTGTACAATTCAATTCAAAATTATATCTGGTAAAGTGGTATATAATTTAGATGAAATTAAGTTAAATGTTATTATTATATATTTCACCATGATTGCATCTTGCAGAGTTTATCGCCATTTTGTTTCTGTTATGGTTCTTTTACAATTTTTAAACATATATAGCATATATAATGACAATCAAAAAGAATATTCTGGCAATTATAAGAGCCCTATGATAAGCTAGATTTGGAAATGAATAGCTACATTTTGATACCCGCAAATTACATAAGAATATTAAATAACTTTGCCTTAAAATACCATTTAACGTTTACATATTGCCAATCGAAAAAGATTAATTTGTACTGAAGATTATACTTATTATGTACTAAGATACGCTATATTTACAAATGTGATAATACATTTTGATATCCAAATAACACAAGAATAACAAATTGCTTTGCCTCAATATCATTTAATATTTTAAATAGTGTAAAACAATTGAACATTGCAAATGTAAGATTTATAAATAATATATAATATTGCTTCAAATTTATTCACTTAAGATACTGATTTCAATTATATTTTTACTGTATAAGTAAGCATTAATTTTAACTATAAATTCAGAGAGAATTTTATGGAATCGAATATAATTTTAAAAACAAAAACCTGTGATCAATATTTGTCAAATTCTTTTGATGTTCCACAGGAAATATTAAGATTCTTGTAGCCATAAATTTCTGTGAATGTTTGATAGGTAAGATTATAGCAAAGGAAGTGAAATGAATATGAATTTCCTTTTCTTCGAAACCATACAATCATAGTTTTTCCTTATCAAATTTGTACATATTTACAGCTAATTTAACTGATCCTTAGTAATTTATATTGTAAATTTACTTTATTGAAAAGTAGATATGGACGAATTTAAACATCGGCAAACGATATTTCTTGTAATAAATTGGTAATTTTTCTATCACACTATTTTGATTGGTTCACGATAAAAATAATATTATAAACTGCATGCTAGTAAACTATTTAAATAACTTTAAAATAAACAGATCTTTCTCGTATAGATGTACTTTTAATTCTGTTGACTACGTTTTTACATAAAAAATTTTTTCCAAAATGTTTATCATAAAATTAAATAAATAAAAATTATTTTATAGAAGGAAGAAAAGGATAACAACAATAAAAAATATCTCTAAATATCTGAATTCAATAATGATATAAATAATTCAATATAAAATAATGATATGTGGGAATAATAATAAATACTTCAATACAATATTCAACAATTTTTTAAACGGTAGGTACTTTTTTAATTCATAATTTTAAAAGCATTTAGAAATACTCAAACGGTAATATTTCATATTAAAAAAAAGGATATGTCCTACTTATGTATTGATTAAACATGAATTTTTTGTTTTATTGTAAATTTTAAGATTAATCTCATTCGTGCATTAACATACACAAAAAACGCGTATATTATTATATTTATAGATATTCTTATGATTTGAATGGAATTGCAATTTAGGTATATTTAAAAAACAAAAACCTGTTTTTTAAATATATCTAAATTATAAGATATATTTAAGTCTATAAGAGATGTCAAAGACATAGGACGCCATGTTAGGGTTAACTTCAAATATATTAAGAGAGAGATTTACAGTTAACGCTAACATTAGGTTTTAGTTAACACGTATAAAATATACAGAAAGTACTCTTGTAGTATCATTAAATTTAGGAAAGTATTGTTATCCTATATTTGGTTATTTGATGGTAAAATCTTATAAAGTCTTTTTAAATACATATTATAAAACTAATTAAGTAGTAATCTTAAGACGGTAAAAAATCTATTATTGGTAGTTTTAATCAAAAAGCTATTCATTAAATAAATAGAATTTTAAAAAAATTAAAAAAAAACATATTTTGATACTTAATTTGAAATTTCTATGTACTTGCCCATAAGCGAAAATCGAATTAAAAATTGGCGTAAATGATTCGCTGTAAAAAAATTAATGTCGCCAAAATCAGTATTCCTCCTCTTCTTAAAGTGCTGTTGGCGTATAATTTCTTCATTCCAACACCCCTTACTTTGACCATTAAATGAAGTGACAATAAGTGAAAAAAATGAATACCATAATCTCCCTCTTTTTAATTCGTTAAATCATATTCGAAACGAAATTTAAACTTGTAAAAAAGGCCCAGTTAATGATGTTTCGATTTTTGTTTGATTCATCGCTATTTTTCCCCCCTTCTTTTTCAAACAGAGATTTCTTTGTGATTACTGTCCCTGCCGTGATAGGATATAGAGGGGACTTTAAAAAGAAGTAAAATAAAATAAACAAAATTGGTCCTGAGCTACAAATCTGGCTTCAGGGTCTGCAGAAATTTCAATGCACTTTTCCCACAGGATCGAAAAATGTACAATAAGAGGGGGTGGGTGGGTTTAGGTCTCCTCCCTTTCTCGCTTGGGATTATTTTGAGATAGGTAAATCATGATATCCCCCCTAACCTCCTGTCTGCTGCTGTTGATAAATAAACTGAATAGAGCTGAAAAGTGGTGGGGCATTTTTTTTTTATATTTTCAGAGCTGGAATAAAATCCAATTCTTAACGCTACGCTCTCGTGAACACTGATATGATTCAAATGAGGAGAAGCCATAACACTTTCTGAAGGCGCCATTAAAGATGGCAACTTATCGTCTGCAATTCTCGCCAAATCGTTTGCGTAATTACATGTTGCCAAACCGCTACAGTGAAAAAAAAACAACTCATTTATGGTGTTTTTCCGTCGAATGTGTGTGTGAAGAACTGCAAATTGCAATTTCAATAAAAGTAGCTTAGAAAAGCCTCCACTCGCACACCAATTCATTTTCGTCTTCTGATGCCACTCAACAAATGAAATGCAGTTATTTTACATTTAAAATTTAAATATTAATCTAGATCCCAGAGCGAATTTGTAAAATAAAAGATTTTTCATGTGGATTTTTATAAACGCTTCTAAATAAAAACAGTTCTTAATACTTTGATTTCTGTTTTATAACTAACTTATTTATTTTACTGTAATTTCTCTGGAATTTATTGAAAAAACAGATTAAAGATTGGAGTTTTTGTTCATTATAGTTCTTATGTTAGTTCTATAGATTCATTTTCTTGTGAAAGTGATTTGACAAACTTGTATGACTGGATACCAAACTTGGTATTTTGATATGAAATATGTTTTTCATAATATGAAGCACAACCTACAAAATTTTAAAAATTATTAAGAATTCTATATAAAAGGTGATCTGATTTCACAAGTGAATTGACATAAACAATGCATTTTAAAATAGTAAATTGCTTTTTGTTTTTATTTTTGTGTGTGTGTATCCTATTTCCATTTTCATCTATTTCTCGTTACTTCAATGAGTTATTTTTTTTAGTCTCGTGTCTCTCTCGTTTTGTTTTTATTTTGATATTATTGATTAGAATGTTTTATTTCATTGGAAGTTTTCATCATTTGCAGAGTTTGTTTTCTTTTTTTTCTGTTAAAAATATTATAATAATATAAATAAAAAAATTATACTATTCAAATAATTTATTTTTCCTCTGTTAATCTTTCTGAGGAAATAGAGTAAATTTGTATATCAGAATACAATTTGGTTTCTAATACCAAGATTGAATGCACAAGTAGTAGCTTTTTTTACATTAATATAATAGACTTGTTGCCACTTTGATGGCTTAAATTTAAATTGGAAATAGCGAATATTTGATTTTTATGTAAATAATGCATGAAAAAATTTTTTCTTGAATTTTTTGGAATTTCCTTAATTATACCGTGTTATGATACAGAGACTTCGATAAGAGTCTCTGAGTATATAAATTATTGCATTTTACAAGAGATATTTTATAGATCCTTGGAGCCCACGACGTATGTGCCATATTTGGCACGCGATACAATTTTCATTGACATTCAGCACTACTCAATACACTGTTCTACTTAATGCTGCGGCATTCAATAGATGATACAGAGACAAGGGGTTCATGGTAACATTTTTGATTTATTTATATTGAAGGAATATATATGAATTATATGAAGGAATGCTTATGATGTTTATGTAAAGTAGTTGTTTCTTTCGTTCAAGATGAGATCATGGTTATATCACTTTTTTACAATTCTCATTGGTTTAAAATATCTATGACGTCACGTAACGTTTCATTTACATCACACATTATGACATCGTGTTGAAACGATGTCGTAAATCTAACGTGTAAACGAATTTGCTGCCTGCCTTCAAATCGTATTCTTGGAGAGACGAAGCTGGTAAAATTTTACCATATGCTCACCCTTGGCGAAATTTTAAAAAAGTCGCCAAGGGTTACCGTATGGCGAATTTTCGATCGGGAAAAACGGCGGGAGGAAAAATGGCTGAAATAGTGACAAATATTTCTTTCATTGTTGGTATCTAACAATATGCTCAACTAATTTTACAAAATTAACAAAAAATGCAGATTTATAGATTTCAAACATCAATGGTAAAATAATAATAAAATTGATATGTTAAATTATCCATAAATTTTTTGATTAAATTTTATATAAATGAATTTAAATTCGGTAAATATTCATAAGAAATTAATGACAAATAGGGTTGACAAAATACTAATTTGCCGGGTTTCCAGTAAAAATGTTCGCCTAATTTGGCGCCAAAATGAAACGCGCTAAGGGTGACCGTACAGTAAATCTGATCTGGCGAAGTTTAACCTCGAATGTCTGAGAATAGTGCCGAAGTTCATTTTGTTAACAAAACGATTCCATATATAAAGACCAAGACATCGATTTGAGAAGCTGTTTTCCATTGTTTAAAGCCATTAACACGTTGACAATAGAACAGAAGAAATAGTAAAATGAAAAAGACAAGATAAAACATCTATTTTATGGCTAGTTTGAATCAGCAAGGATGATTTAAATTTTTAAAAATTTCATTAATCAATAGAATTTTAAATTAAGGTTAGGTTAGGTTACGACAAAAACTGTTTTGCAGGTTTATGCTCATAGGCTTATAGCTCGCATTGAGTAAGATTGAGTTTTTATTTTCTTCTAAATTAATAATTGCAATATTTGCAAACAATCTATTTTAAATATTAAGACTAATATTTTGCTTATGCCAACATTAAAAATTTTCTTTTGAATCTTTTTAATTTTGACAAGTATGCTTGTAAAAAGGTTAGCACGAACAATTTTAACTTTTCATTTATATTGAAATAATTAGTAAAGTTGATATTGTTTGTTTTATTTAATAAATAAAGTTAAAAGATGTATAGTTTATTAAAAACAAAATTCAAAACCTAGATTATTGATCCCTTTTCTCTAATACTATACTAACTGCCAAGAACGACAACTTGTTTAAAATATTTTTTACTGTCTGACACCCTAAAACATATTGAGAGATTGGTTTGAATAAAGGAGATTGCTTTTACACAGCTGTTGTATATGGTGACACTTTTCCTGAAGTCAAATTTGATGGTATTACAAAAATAGACTTTATTCAGTTATTATAATTCGTTGAAAATCAGCTTTATATATTGCCTTTTTTGTAGAAATGATAAGCTTTACCCACAATGATGAGATTCAAAACATGAACACGAACTGGGCAAAATAGCAGTTTCATCGCTAAATGTCGGAAGATTGGTTAGCAATCATGAAAACTGATTCTTCTTACTCTATATATATGCAGGTTCGGCGTAGAATCAGGTACCACTTAGTTTGGCGTTACATTTTGGCGATAAACTCTAATTTTTGGTAATCCTATTAATTTTATCTTGGTTAGACTATACTTGAGGGTGCCCTTTGAATTCTCGCCAAGTTTATAGCCAAGCTGGGCGATGTTGTTTTGTTTATGATAACCCTAAACGTTATTCTGAAATCCATTCACGGTTCTGATTGGATTTCTTCTCAGGATAAATTTAAGCAATATCTGTAGGTGCTATTAGAGAATTCTGTGTACCTCAAAGTGAGGATATTCCAGCAAAATAAAGTGAGTACATTTTTTCTTTTTTTATGTGCTTACTGCATTATTTTTGAAATTTCATTGTGTTTTGGCCACCATTACTGTTTGCACAGCATTCCGCGCGAACAGGATTGGCCCCAAACAAAAACGGCCAATCTCGCCAAAGGGAACCCTCAAATATATTTTTACCCCTTATCTTTGTATAGCTTGTGTTTAGCGACCATCTTGTTTATCATATCTTGGCACCTACCTTGGCCTTAAAGAAAAAAAAATTGCCAAAGAATTAAGTGGTACCCGATTATAAACTTTTACCAAATATGCTTGTGGTTACCAATACTACTTAAATTTGGGTGTAGTTGCTTTATTTTTATTTTACATCAATCCTTTATCATTTGCAAAATGAAAGCTTCAACACTTAGTTATTTTGAAGTTAAAACTCTTTCCAATTTTAACTCTAAACTTATTTATGTTATCAATAGTCATTAATAAGTTTAAAACGCAGTATTAAAACTAATGTATTTAATACAATGTTCTTAACGGCAAATTATATTGCTTTGCAACCTTAAATTTAAATGCGATTGTATTTAATCAAGTATACAATAACAAATTTATATACAATTACGATGGCGAAATATCCTATAAAAATAAAATATTAAATTTTATTAACATAGTCATTTATTTCTGTAAATTATAAATACAATATTCGAATAAATATTCTAAACAAACAATTTTTTCCAATCTATTTACATGAATACGTCATTCCTTATAATAGAAATTCTGTTAAAATTAGAAAAGATGATAGCAGCGTAAGAACTAGCGAAAAGATAATATCAGAAAAAAAAAATCTTGATAAAAGAAATGAAACGTGCCTTATTCGTAACACATGTTTTGCTGTGATATAAAGGTTAAATATAAGACAAATAATCTAGAAAAAGTTTCTGAAAATGATAAAAACCATATCGCTTGCCAAGGTCTTCTATATCTGTATGAACAAGTAAATATTTATATCACCTTGTTTACTTCAAACATGTTTACCAAGAAAAACAAATTGCTTTTAATAAATCAATGTTTAACATTGTTGGCAGAGTTAAAATATTTTCATTGAATAAGAACAGGACCATAAAAATCTTTTTATTAACATTTTTTATGAAGGACATTTGTGAAAAATAAACCTACAATCATGTTACTTACTAAAACTTCTAAAAATAGTTTGATTTAGTTAACACTCTCTCTATTTACAAGTTACTCTATATCAATTAATAAAATCTATATATAAATAGTGATGTTTACATGAAATATGTGTGATCGAGTGTTGACTTAATCTTTTAACTACAATTCAAGATTACGACATATTTAATTCAGTTCTGTTATTTTCTGTGTTCAAAATTGTTAATTCTGTCCGCTGTGTTCCTGCCCTAATATGCAAGATTTCTTGTGGAAACGTCAATAAAGTTCTACAGGAATACTATTGAATATTATTAGTTTTCGTATTAGCTTCTTCATTTTCGAATGAAATTTATATATACCAACATATGATTACAATTTTATGCAGAAGGCAAAATTTTGCCTTAGCATAATTGAAGTCAATGTTTCCCTAATATTATTAAGATTCGAAATCAATCAAATTTGAGCCAGTTTTCATGATTTTATTTCGTCAATGATTATTGCTTCCCTTGTACAGAGGGTATTAACACATTTTTAGAACAATTTGAGGGCCATTTAATTAATTTTTAAAATGTAAAGACTATTTTTTTAAATGTTCGATCTGATAGCTTTTTTTCTGGACTATAAGTCTGCATCGTGATTTCCATGATAGAAGAGCTTTTCGTAAAAATTCCAGGGGTATTGCTTTCCATTCCTCTTCCACTACCTTCCAGCGTCTTTTTAACTCTGTGTTTAACGCTCTTAAAAGAGCTCTTTCTAACAGACCAAAGGCACAAGAGTCCATAGATGAAACGTCAGGGGACTTCACAAGAATATGTCGAAAATGTATATATGCAATACTTGTATTAGTCTTCATTTTTTCAAGGAATGCAGCGATAGTTTTCGAAGTATGACTTGTGGCTTTGTCTTGATGAAGTTTCACTCTTTGAAAGTCTTTGGGATAAAGAAGTGGAATTTCTTCTGTAAATATTAGACGTAAAACCTTCTCCTGATACTATGATGAGTTGATTTTAACATTTTTTTCTACTCTTTTTATTTTTAATTTCCCACTATAGGAGAAACCTGTGACAATCATAAACCCCTTACTGAAACTTTCTTTACATTGAGGGAACCAGGTTTGTACATTTTTTCTGCTCGTTTTCAATGGTAAATAGACCTTTTTTGGTTGCAGTCATTTAGATAAATCCATGCTTCATCAAGGGTCACAATGTATTTCCATTTATCTCATGCTAAATGGTTTTCATACAGGATTCTACAAAATGATTTGCGTTGAGCCACATGTCTCGGCAAAAGCTGGTGAACATTATGTTTCTTAGCTTTTTAAAGTTGTAAATCTTGATTTTTTATTTTATTTATTGTTGCTACAGATGTATCTAAAGACTTGGCAATTGATTTCTGTGTTGGCGGATTTTCTCTTGTTACCAACGATTTAATTTCAGAAACTTTTGAAACGGTAAGTATCTTTTTTGGATATTCGTTTGGAATCTTCTTTCCTTGTAGAAATAATGATTGACGGTTTTTACCTGTCTGATTAATAATGTTGCTTCTTATGCATTTAGAAATTTTAACACCACGCATTTCACAACGTTTTTGAATTCTGGAATAAGAATATTTCTCTTCGGAAAGCGCAGAAACTTATCCTTCAATCCACAGCTTGTTCACATGCGACATTTTGAGAGAACAATAAATTTAAAAGGTTAGGTTAGGTTAGGTTATGACAAAAAACTGTTTTGGAGCTTTATGCTCATAGGCTTATAGCTCGCATTGAGTAAGATTGAGTTTTTATTTGAAATCTAAACAAAAATTGATGAATTGATGATTTTGAAAAAAAGACAATAAAAAAGAAAAGATAAGTACGGTGTATGATTGACAAATGAAGGGGAAATAAGGCCGCTTGGAAATACAAACACAAGAAAGAAAAATTAGAATCTATTAATTTGTTTCAAAAAAGAAATTGTTGCGTCAATTTTCTCTTTAGGACTCGTTGACAAATCTAAAATCCAAGAGAAAGAAAGAGCTCCAATTCCAAGTTTTTCTCTTAAGGAATTTCTTGCTTGATCATATCGAGGACACGATAACATTATGTGATCAATGGTTTCTCTTTCTCCACAAGAGCATTTATCCGTTGAAGAAAGTTTAAATTTGTGTAATTTAGCATTTGTCGGAAAAGATCTAGTTCTAACTCTAGCTAGCCACACTTCTTCAAGGCGAGAGTTAATATAATTGCGGTGAATTTTCGTGATAGAAGACATGTGCGAAAAGTTAGAGGCATATTTACTATTATTCCATTCGTTTTTATTATAATTGATAAAAATGTTTCTTATATTATGGATAAGGTCTTCAGGTGAAATTGAGTGCAGAATATAACTTTTATTAATGGCCGATTTTGCAAGAGTATCTACTTTTTCGTTCCCTGCAATTCCGGAATGACCAGGAATCCAAACTAATTGAATAGATTTGCAAATCTTAGTTGCATTTCCTAAAGCTGATCCGATGTGTTGAATGATGGTTGGGGAAGAAGTTGAGAGAGTTTCCAAACTTTTTAGACAGGATAAGGAGTCTGATAATATGATATAGTTGGAGGGAGAAATACAGAATTTAGTCACCGCCAGATATAAAGCCAAAGCCTCAGCTGTAAAGATGGAATTAGAGTTATTGATTTGCCCGGAAACAAAGGAGTTATTACTGCTGTCATAAACAGCGATTCCAAGTTTATTTTCTATTTTAGATGCATCAGTAAATAATAATATGTGATTGGACCATTCAGAAGTTCTATGCATTTCAAAGAGGTCATTGATAGTATTTGTTGGAAGATTTTTAGTCTGAAAAGTATATTTTCTAAGAAATATTTTAAAATTATTATTAACAGAAGTAGGTTTTGCAGGAACTCTTAAAATATGTGATTCTTGAATTCCATTTTCTTCAAGCCATTTTTTCACTCGCAAAGATAGAGGAAGAGCACCCGAGATATGGCTGCATGGCATTGATTCCCACAAACTACCACATGGAGATCTAGTAGAAAGTGCAAGATTTCTAATGTACATCCTTGTAGAGAGAAAGTTCTGTCTTACAGTAAGAGGTAAGACCCCTGATTCTTTCAGAAGAAGTGGAATTGGTGTCCAGCGAGGTAGACCTGTAGCAATTCTAAGAACTGAGTGATATATCGGATCCAAGATTTTTCGGTCTGATAAGCTCGCAGATGTAAATACATGACATCCATAATCGAGGCTACTTGTAATGAAGGACTGAACAATTTGAAGTAAGTGATTAGTTTTTGCTCCCCATCTGTTACCTGCAATTGCTTTTAAAACATTAATTTTCTTCTGGATAGATTTTTTTTTCATTTGGAAATTATACTTGAAGGTTAAGTTATTAGTAAAATAGAGGCCCAGAATTTTTATGTGCTTAGACCAAGAAATAGGTAATTGGTTGATAGTTAGTTCAAAATTTACAGGATATTTTTTGCGAGAGAAATCAATGACTGAACATTTTGAGGAATCAATTTTTAGTTTCCATTCATCACACCATTGTTCAAGTTTTATGATTGCAGTCTGCATTTTTTGCTGTAGAATTTCTTGTGATGTATGAGCAGCCAAAAGGATTATGTCATCAGCATAAATAAAACACTTTATGTTAGGAGAGAGAACTTCGTAAATATCTGACATATAAATCATAAAAAGAAAGGGAGAAAGAACACTGCCTTGAGGAACACCTCTATTAGAGAAAGTGGGTTGAGATAAAGTTCCGCGCCATTTCACTTTAAAACTTCTATCCGATAAAGAATCCAATATCCAATGAGCAGCATTTCCTCTGATATCAAATTGGAGGAGCTTATAAATAAGACCGTCTGGCCACACTGAATCATAAGCTTGAGATATGTCTACAGTTGCGCATATGATATATTTTCTCTGTGAGCGTAAAGCAATAATATGATGATGAAGCATAGAAAGAACACTATCGCAACCTCTATGAGGCATAAATCCATGATGATTTTGATGAAAATATTTAGAAAGGGAGATGTGATTTATTAGACGATTTAATATCATGCGTTCCATGACCTTACATAGAACGCTTGTAAGAGATATTGGGCGATAAGAATTCACTGAAGTAGTATCTTTCCCAGGTTTTATTATAGGAATTATGATGGATTTTTTCCAAGACGGGGGAACAATACCGCTTAACCAAGAGTTATTTATGAGTGACAAAAGGGATCGTAAAGCTATATTTGATAGACCCTTCAAAATTTTAGCAGATATTAAATCAGGACCAGCTGAAGTATTTTTGCATTTAGAAATCGCCAATTGGAGTTCTGAGAGCGAGAATGCAGAGTTATATTCTAAATCAAAGTTTGAACTTAAATCAAGAGGTAATACTTCAGTTGCCGATTGACGAGAATAAAATTTGGCAAATAAGTTAGCCTGAAAAACAGGGTCCGAAATAATTGAAGTTTCGCTAGAAATTAGTAGATGATGAGTTGGTGAGTCAGTAGATCTATTTTTAAGCTTTTTAAGAATAGAATAAATGTCCTTAGATATTCCAGCGTTTGTTATAGTTTTATCCCAGAAATTTCTGGAAAGGGTTAGAAGAAGCTGATGAAGTTTTGCAGAAATTCGTTTGTACTGTATCCACAGAGTCTGATTAAGAGAACTTTTTGCTTTCCTCCAAAGTTTTCTTTTTTTCCCAAAAGATAACAACATTCCGATGTCCACCACGGAGGATATGACTTTAACGGAAAGATTTGTTTTTTCCTGAATTTATCAAGATGGTTTTTGCATAAAATTTGGAATTGATCTACAGAAACTAGTCCGTTATTAGCAATTTCAGTGTTCATTGAATTGAAGAAGCCAGACCATAAAATTCTATTGCGGGAAGTACCTTTCGAATAATCGTTATTGTAGATTTTAACACTTGTTTGGACAGGGACATGATCACTACCATAACTATCTGAACTGACTGAGAAAGTACAAAAAGGAAAAATATCAGGAGATACAAAATTATAATCGATAAGGGATGGTCTATGGTGGAGTCCGAAGTGAGTAGGCTGAGAGGTATTTAAAAGACAGATGTTGCTATCCAGTATCCAATCGAGGAATTCTGAAGAATCGGGAGAGTTTGAATAACTACCAAGCGCCGAACTTCGTATATTAAAGTCTCCAATTATTATGAAGGGAGGATAAATATTAGATAAGATGCTATGGAACAAAGAACTTGAAAATTTACCGTGTGGAACGTATACATTTACTAAAGTAAGAGATGATTTGGATATAGTAATTTTTATAGCTAAAATTTCTGTATCGTTATCTTCTGAGCTGGATATATTTAAAACTTGCACAGGTAGAGATTTATCAACAGCAAAAAGAAGTCCTCCACCACGGCCATCTTGCCTATCTAATCTAATTATTGTTTTATTACAAATTTGAAATAAGTCGGAATTTTTAAGAAACGTTTCTTGAATTGCTAGGACATCGGAAGATTGAAAGTACGGAAGTTTTACATACGGGCGCTTAGATAGAACGCTTCTTGCATTCCAAGAAATTAAATTGAACATTAAATATAAACGAAAAACCTGAACAGTTATTGAAAATCAAAAAAAGGTGCGCTCGTAGTAAAAGAATATTAAAAACATTTATGAATGTTTTTTACGACTTCTTCCTGGTTCAATTCTTTCTTTAATGTTAGGTTCTGCATGTTTAATATTTGGTTGAGGAGATTTCATAATAGGTTGTTCGGGAGATATTATTTGCTGATTCACAGAATTGTTTGGACTTTTCTTTCTTGACTGGATAGATCTTGCACGACTCTTTCTTGGAGGAGATCCAGAAACTGATCTAGCTGGATTCGAACATGTTCGCATACATTCTGTCATAAATGAGAAAAATTGTTGAATCATTTGATCTTGTCTAGCCTGTATCGCAAGTAATTTTGCTTCAAAAATAGAAGCCATTTCAGTCACTGCTTTTTTAACAATATCAGTTATTTCATTTTGATTCGGCACGAAAGGAATATGACTTTTGGTTACACTGGAGTAACTGGCCTTTAAAGATTTATTATAACGCCTTCTCGCTTCAATAAATGGAAGGTGGTTCAAGTTTTTAAATTGTAAGAATTTTTTTCTTCAAGCCTCGTAGGGCAGGAAATGTCATTAGCTGCATGATTTCCCTGACAGTTTATACATTTAGGTGTTTCATTGGTACAGGGAGAGTCTTTATGGAATGTTCCACAGTTTTTACATAGGGAGACTTCTTGTGTACATTTTTTCGTAGGGTGAGTGAATTTATAGCATTTTCCACATTGACGAACGTTGTCAATAAAAGGAGAAATTGGAATGATGGAATAGAATAAATTGATAGTTTGAGGTAAATGATGTCCAATGACACTCACTAAAATATTTTCGCTCAATTCTTCAGAATTCTTTTTTGTAAATCTTTGTAAGCTTAATATCGTTAAGCCATTTTGCGCAATTTCTTCAGCAACAAGATATAAAGGTAAATCTACATTTATTTCTTTTATAAGAAATCTTGTAGAAATGTATTCAGGTTGAAAACTGGAGTTAACAGGAACTCCAAGAATATTGTTTATCTTGCTTATTTCAACAGCAGCATCTGGGCAATTAGTTTCGAATAGAAGCTTACCTTGACGGGTGTGTTGAATTTGTATTATTTTCTTGTGATTCTTTACAAGTTGAATTATTTCTTGCTTTAAATTATAAGGTTTCTTTGGAATAGATGCAGTACCATCAGTGGGAGACAGGAAAATGAAGAACTTAGTTATACCATTTTCCGCAGCTAACTGGATTAGTTGTGGAATAGAATCTTCGAAAGTCAATAATCTTGAAGTATTTATTTTTGGAATGCGTAAATCGCAAACCGTGTAAATCATTTCAGTCTCAGCTTCAATCATTTTGAATCCATAATAAAGAAATAAAATTAACAAATTAAGAATTTAAATAGTAAAAATAAAAGAACAAAAATACACAATCTTAGTCAATCAAATAATAAGCCAAAGTCAGACGATAATTTCAACTCGAAACTCCAACTGTTAAGCAAAATTGTTACCGCACAAATCTTATCTAAATTTAAAAGTAGCAGACGATATTTCTCATTTCAAATAATAAGCTGTTGCCAAAAATTTTTATTTCAAAACATTTACTTTTTTAAAATTCTTAATCGAAATCGTTCTAAAAATGTATTAATACCCTCTGTATAAATTCCCATTATCAAGGACTTAGTTATCAGAATTGGTCGAGTGGCATGCATACTGCTTATATGAACAATAGAATATTTTTGTACGATTTTGGGCGTTTCTTTTCGATAATATGATGCAGCACAAAACATTTCAAATTATTCTTGGCAGTTTTTTGGTTGTCGTATAAATAATATACCGCACTTCGGGGTTCGTGTCACTTAAGAGTCGATAAAACTGTCTCTTAAAAATCACAAGGATTTTATTCGTTGCAAATTCAACAAGACACAGATAATTCTAGATGTAGAAATCACAATTACACAGCTCCAATTCACCTGATACAACAGGAATCAGCTTCTGTAATCATAGACCCAATACCTTAAGCACTATGCACTAGATTAGCACTCTATATATATAGACTGAGAGTCTTCAGTAACTCTCATCTTCTTTAATTCTTGTATGCCGGGCAGCACCTGACTTGGCGTGAAAATCTAAGAGTTTCGATCATCTGGAAGGTTCTAGGCTATTTCGCTTACTATTGGTCCTAGAGTTTTGATGATGGATTTTTTTCAGAAATATCTATTTCTCGCCAAGTCACCAAGAATCTTGCCAAATCGCTATAAATGACTATTAACGTAGAATGCAGAATTTTTGCCCAAAATCTAAGCATTTCCAATCTTTCTAGGATATTTTAAGACAAATACAGATCATATTTATCTGTAATAATAATAAAGTGCAGCCTTTTTTTCTGTTTCTTTCTAATTGTTTTAAAATTTAATGTAAAAAAACGTCCTTGAATGTGTAAGCGCCTTTTGTACGTATTTATTGTTAATGGCTGGGAAAATTACTAAGGGATGCAAATACCATATTTAGCTCTGGTTTTATTTATAGCTTTACGGTCATTTCTTGGAATGTGGTAACCTGGTAAAGACAGAAAAGCATTGTTCTCGATTTGGAGGTAGTATTTCTTCCATGATAGGAAGAAGTATTGGAGGTAGTATTTCTTCCATTTTTAATGATCCATATAAAACCATCGTTCTAAAAAGATTTATCAATTTTAAAAATTCTGTAGGATCCATTCTCGGGTGTCAAACTCGTAACTGCTTCATGGTTTAAAATTACAAGGCGGTTGTGACTATGTCTTGCGACTTCGGTAGGAAGAAATAACTTGCCGGAAATACATCACAATAATGTAATCTACGCCTCACTTTTTGCAAATCAATGCTAATATGACACAAACATTCATTTCCAAAGTAGGAATCGAACCCTCGAACTCTTGAAATGAAGACTGCAACTTTAGTCATTTAGTTGCCAGCTCGATACGTGAAAATCTGTATATAATAAAGTATTAAAGTCCGTGTTTAAGTTTTAATCATTTTGTTCTGCCTGTTCACTGGAGCTATCCGTAAATATATATATTTTTTTTGTCTCATTAATGACTAAAATATATTCATTTTCGTTTTAGCATAATTTACGTTTTTATACAAAAAATAATAAAGAATACGGTTCCTTTAATCAGTTCATTAGCGGAAGTAAAAAAAAAAACCGGAAACAGAATGATGTGATTCTATAAAACTCTGCATTGAATATTTAGACATCGCCTTTGAACAGAAACGATTTATCTGATTTGGAAAAGAAAAAAAACATTCCTTTTTTTCAGGCTTCTCACAAAAGAAAATGTGGGGAAATGCGCTAAAAAAAAGAAAAGAAATAATTCCTTAAATCTTATCACATCGGAGAGGTTTCCTCACAGATTTCAAGTTCCGTGGAGCGGAAGATAAGCGGACAGACGCGGGTTTCTCTGCCTGGCTCTGCGTTGTCAAGATGGCAGGTGGACCCCTTGACAAGTGACCTGTTAAACTGCTCGACAACCCATGAGCACGGGCATTAGGAGATATCATCTATCTTTCCAACGCCCGGCTTTGTGTCGCAGCGAAGCCTTGTTACATAAGATTAGAAAGTGACTTCGGCATTAAAAGGCAATAATTGTTAGATCCACATCACATGGAACAAGGAGTATGCTTGGCGAAATAGAAGCGTTGATTGGTTAGTGACGTCACAGAAATCGCTTATATGGAGTAACTGCTTCGGCTTTCTTTAATGGAAATGACGCGTGTGTGAGCAGGGTTACCATAAATGAATCATTTATCGCTGTGTCAGCAAATGGAAAAATGTATGATTTGTTGAGATGTGATCCATTTCGCATTTCAATTTCTAAAGGTTAATTTCAGTCATTTTGCTGTCCTAGAACCTTTTCTTTCTCAAAGAAAATCAAACAATAATTCTTCACAATTTATTTTTTATGATAAAATAAAATTATAATAAAAATGAAGTTTTAAATTTACTTTTTTTTATTGTAAAATTAAATTTAATGCAAAAAACATTTTTATGTTGGGATAATTTTATCCATTTTAAATGTACAATGATTCCATTTTTTTATAATATAAAATTTAGTAGTATAATAATTAATAGAAAATGTTATTTTACTAATGAAGTTCATTCATTTTTAAAACAAGAAAAGCATGTTATTATAATTTAATTATGATATTACGATAGGAACTATTATTCGAAAAATAGCATCTATCCCTTTAACAATACAGAATATCAGGGGTTTCAAAACAATCAATTTATATTAATTTATATTTTGAAATTTATGCGATTGTAATAATGACTTGAAAAATGTAAACAATTCTACTCAATGAAAAGCAATGTCGTTTACATTATTTTTTTATATATTACTTACAGTATTCTTCATGCCGAAATCAGAAATAGTTTTAAATTTTAACTATACATTTCTGAAGGTCTTACTGTTTATTTAATTTTTTAGGAATTTCGATAGACATTATAAAACTTTGGATATATTATTAAGAATTTTTCTTTCCAGAATTGGAAGTATATCAGACAGAAATTAAAAAGACGAAAGCTTAAATTGTTATGGTACCAATACATTGAATCATACAATTTTTGTGAAGAATTAAAGACATTTTCTTTGGTATATTTGATAATTTTGTTATATATATATTATCCATTTGTTAAAACCAAATATCAAATTAGGATGTTTAAATTTAAATTTTAGTTTACATATCTTTTATATGTGTAGAAAATACAAGGTAAACAAGAAAGTTCTTGCCGTTTTTAATGACCCCAAAGAAATGACCTACAGAAACTGTAGCCCATTGTTAGTCTTTGAAACAATCACCATCGGCATCCAGCACCATCTGCCCACATGTTTTCCGTTGTGCAATCCGCTTGCGGTAAAATTCGGGGACTTTGGACGCTTAGATGTCCGAGAGTGCATGGCGCAAGTCTGCTTCATTGGCGAATTATTTTCCACGAAGATACAAGGTAAACAAGAAAGTTCTTGCCGTTTTTAATGACCCCAAAGAAATGACCTACAGAAATTGTAGCCCATTGTTAATCTTTGAAACAATCACCATCGGCATCCAGCACCATCTGCCCACGTGTCTTCAGTTGTGCAATCCGCTTGCGGTAAAATTCGGGGACTTTGGACACTTAGATGTCCGAGAGTGAAGTCTACTTCATTGGCGAATTATTTTCCACGAATAAAAAAGGTAAACAAGAAAGTTCTTGCAGTTTTTAATGACCCCAAAGAAATGACCTACAGAAACTGTAGCCCATTGTTAGTCTTTAAAACAGTCACCATCGGCATCCAGCACCTTCTGCCCACGTGTCTTCAGTTGTGCAATCCGCTTGCGGTAAAATTCGGTGACTATGGACGCTTAGATGTCCGAGAGTGCTTGGCGCAAGTCTGCTTCATTGGCGAATTATTTTCCACGAGATACAAGGTAAACAAGAAAGTTCTTGCCGTTTTTAATGACCCCAAAGAAATGACCTACAGAAACTGTAGCCCATTGTTAGTCTTTGAAACAATCACCATCGGCATCCAGCACCTTCTGCTTGATGTTCAGATTGTTCAGAGAATGGAAGAGGTAGTAATCTGATGGTGCTAGGTCAGGTGAGTATGGAGGAGGGCACAAAGTCTCCCAACCAATTCGCTGTATGGTTTCCTGGCCACCCGCTCGATATGTGGTCTGGTGTTATAGGCCAAGAACAGCACACACTTGAGATTAACCAGTGGTGGCTTCTTCATGTTGAAATACCTGTTGCACACGGTAAATTGTTGCGAGTACAGGTCCGCAGTAACCGTTTGGCCCGTTGATAGCAGCTCATAGGGTACCACTTGACGACTACTACGCCAGACATCAGACGCCAGAGCGACGAATCTCCCGATCTGAATTTGTAGAACCCATGCCCTATCATAGGTTTATTCACAGCACAATCCCTAAACATTTGGAATTTGGCGACTTGATGCAACAACTGATAACCCTATTTTAAAGTCGTAAAGAAAATAACGCCTAATGATCTCCTTCAGCACGTCCATTTCTCTTCGCTTCTGTACGAGTAACGATTAATGAACGTAAGCGATGGACCTGTTAACTATTAGGAAAAAATCTTCAGGTGTTTATTAATTTTCATTGAAAAGAAATTCTTGTTAGGACGATGCATTTATAAGTTATTTTTTCTTCTTCTTCTTCATTGGCCTGACAGCCAGGGTGGGCCTTTGCCTTCCTCAGAAGTGCATACCAGGACATACTATTTTTGGATAAGGTCATCCAGTTTGTCACTTTTAGTGTTTTAAGGTCGTTTACAAGGCAGTCGCACCATCGGAGTTTCGTCTTCTCGATATTGTAATTGTCAAATTCTTCTATGAGAGATTGAACTCCTTTACTGTAGTACAGTGATCTCACATTCCATGTTCCAAAAAGCAAAGTCCTCAATCGGTTTCCAAGTCGTTTACCAAAATGAGGAGGCCGGATAATTCTTTCTTTGGATTTCTGAACAGTTGAGTTTTTCCGGGGTTAACCCCACGCCCATTTTGGTTATACCCCCAGGGACTGGGTCCATTTTAGTCTCCTTTTACGACACCCATAGGTACGTTGGGACGATTCTTAACCCCCGGTCACCACACGGGGCAGTTATTTTTTTTAATAAAACTTTCAATAAAACATTCTTTTTCTTAGAGTTGGGTTTGTATGTCATTGGGCATCTCTGCTTTTATCAGCATTTTGTACTATTAACTCCATACCCAATGTTTTCTAGTTCCAGTTGCTCGGGTCACCCACTTTATTAATAAAGTCTGATAACCCTTTAATGGAGTCTAGGTGTAACTCTCTAGTATGGATGGTGCCTAAAGAAGTTAATCTAGGGAGGCCAAGAGCCTCGCATTCGTAAATGATATGCTTGGCTGTTTCCTCTTGCGTATGACATTTCCAGCAGATAGAGTCTTGCTGAAACAGTCCCATTTTATGGAGGTGTTTTCTGAAATAGTAGTGCCCAGTTATGAAGCATACGATTAAACGTGTCTTCTGCCTAGAGCACATTAGAATTTCAGAGGCAATCCTCGCTGATGATCCACAGATCATACTTTTAGCGTGGGTTTGACCAGGAGTGTTGAGCCAAGCTTCATACATCATCCGTTTTTCCCCTCTAAGAACATTGGTTTTTGCGGTTTTCAAATTGATCCCACAAAAAGGTTCTGCACAATAAAACATTTATTCGCTTTATTTTTCTTTTCATAAAAGAACGAAATTACTTTACGAACAACTTAATATTTCAAGACTAACATTGTTTTGAAACAAAAAGACGAAGAGACTAAATCTTCCAAAATTAATTTAAATCAAGAAATATTTTTCTCACTTCTCAACAAATATTTGGTGTGAGAAACTGAGGGAAAAAAACACTTCACCAAGTTTACAAATGATATTTTACTTTTAAAATTAAAATAAATAAATAAAAAGTAATACTTTTAGACATTTCACGAAAGAGAAGTTTATTCATTTGTAATCTTAAGAGTCAGAAAAATGTATCTTAGAATTTGCATAAAATTCGTCGTAAAGAAATGCCTTAAATATCGAAATCTATATTATCAGTATTTCTCTACAATTCCGTTTAATTTATTATTTTAAAACCAAAATAAGAGTAATCTTTCGTAAATAGTTCTCATTCCTGTTTTTTTTTTATGAAACTTTTTATTTCAAGTTGCTTCATTTCTTTATGAGACACGATTGGCCGCGGGAAGTCACATGATCTGATTTATCGTTCATAGAATGATTTAAGTTTGCAAACGTATATAAGTCAGCCTTACTGTAAAAAAATTTTTCTCCAATCGATTGGAGTTTGGCGACAGGAGACATTTAAGGTTATATATATGCCATTAGTTTAAATAATGTCTTTTCTTAATTGTCATAACAAAGACGCTTTGGGAGAGCAATGATTGATCGTATTTGGCGGTATCTATGGCAACCATAAATTATGTGAAATCTTACCTAACGTAACGACCTTACAATGGACAAAAATTGCGAAAATAGTATACGCCTCCATAAGTTCTTCAACTGTTCCCTAAGGCACACTTTCCAACCTTTTTCGAGATCTTGTGTGCCGATATTTTACGTGTGACAACTTATAGCACGAAATAAAAAATTGGCGACAAAATATTGTTTTAATATATTACATATAAAGAGTTAGCATCTGGTTGGTTCGTGTTTATAGTGCTAATGTCGTAAAACATTGGCCTAAAATATAGAAATCATTGAATTTTAAATGATGGAACACAAAATTTTTCTTATCAGCTAGTTGGAATCCCAAACAAGCTTTGAATTAAATCTGAACAAGTTGACGAATCTCAATTTAAAGTATCTTTGAAATTTTAGATCACAATATTTAACGTCTTAATTTTAAATGAATTTTAAATTTACTATCTATACAATGAATTTATCATGTGATATCAAATTTTTCATACATTATCAGGATGGGCCATGATAGCCTAGTGGTTAGATCATCGGCCTTCCATCCGAAAGGGCGAGGTACGATTCCCAATACCGCCAAAGACCCACCGAGTACACGCAATATACGTGCTCATTAAATCTGCGGAATCGAATGCTCTGTGGTCGGTCATCGAGCAGTTACCATGGGTGTAATGGTCTGGAGAAAATTTCCTCCACTTTCATATCAATGTCAAAATTGAGGGAATCTGGTGGTGCCATCTATCGGAGGTGTTTAGAGCAAAGCCATACTTTCACCTTCGTGGTGCTCTCTTCAAATGAGGATTTCTTTGAATATTCACAACGCATAATATATCAATTTGAATTAATGCATCAAGTTTTTTTAAAATTTAATTTATAGAGACAGCTGCAGAAATACCATGTCTTTTCGATTAGAACACATGAATTTTAGTTTATTTAGGTAATAGGTTGGATTCTATCTGTCTTTGTCCATAACATCGCTACTATTATGAGAAAAATTTAATTCTTTGCAAAACCTTTTTATTCTAACTTCTATTGATTGTCTATAGTTATCTTCATTGAAAGAAAACTAACTTTTCCTCAATTTATTAACCATAAAGTGCCTTGGTCAGTGCTAACCAAAAGTTTACAATTAAATGCAACATTCTTTTCCGCCGTGGTAGCCTAGTAGTTAGGGCAATGGCTTTCCGTCCGGAAAAACGGGGTTCGATTCCCGATACCGCCAAAGACCCAGCGAGTACATGCGATATACGTGCTAGTTAAATCTGTGGAATCGAAAGCTTGTGATCGGTCGTTGAGCAGTTACCATGGATGTAAAGCTCTGGAGAAAATTTCCTCCCCCTCCAGATCAATGTCAAAATTGAGGTAGTGGATCCTCTGGTGGTGCCATCTATCGGAGGTGTTTAGAGCAAAGCCATACTTTCACCTTCGAGGTGCTCTGGTTAAACGAAAGACGCAACCTACTGAGTTAAATTCACATAGGCAACGGCATAGCAAGCTTGACTTGTCCAAGTGTCATAAGTAATCACTCCATCATACATTATCTGGTGTACACAACAAAGTTTTTTTTTTGCTGTCTTATTATTATAGGCAACTTGTTAACATCTCCATACACAATTTTTCGAAGCTAATATCTAACGTGATTCAATGCACGTCGTCTTGCATACATATTTGTGAATACCCTGGTTTATTGGACAGGTTAGTTACTCATTTTGGACTACTTCAAGACATTATGGAAAATGAATTTTGAGTCTTAGATTAATGACGCAAGGCAATCTGAATTTTCCATATTGTTTATTTTCAATGGCTTATTTACTTAAAAGTTTTAGTCTCCGTAAGCCAGCCAAAGTATGATCTGTGGATCATCAGCGAGGATTGCCTCTGAAATTCTAAGATGCTTTAAGGTACGTTTGATCGTAGGCTTCATAACTGGGCACTACTATTTCAGAAAACACCTCCATAAAATGGGACTGTTTCAGCAAGAACCTATCAGCAGGAAATGTCATACGCAAGACGAAACGGCCAAGCATATCATTTACAAATGCAAGGCTCTTGCCCTCCCTAGATTAACTTCTTTAGGCATCATCCATACCAGAGAGTTACACCCAGACTCCATGAAAGGGTTATCGGACTTTATTAATAAAGTGGGTGACCCGAGTAACTGGAACTAGGAAACATTGGGTTTGTAGTTAATCTTGCAAAATGCTGATTAAAGCAGAGGTGCCAATGACGTACAACCCAACCTTAAGAAGAAGAAGAAGAAGAAGCAAGCCAATCTTGATGTGAAAGTCAATAACTCGTTCTCTCTTTTAAAAATATGTTTGGGCGTTATTTCACATCATAACAATAAAATAAGTGTTTCAAAGTAAGGAATGTTCTTACATTTTATGTCAAACCATTGGTGCTATATACTGACATTACACAGAATGAGCATAGTTGACATCATTCTATTGTGTTACGAGTCTGTGCATTTGTCAAGCATTATAACGTTTAGTAACAATATCGCAAAAACGCTTCAACTACAGTAACAGATGAATATAACATACAAGGTTGCTATATTGTCCAACTGTTGATACAATAACCTATGCGATTTTTAAGAACTCGTAGGATAAATTTAACTAGAGTATTTACACGATTTCATTAACTACAAATAAATCATTTTAACTTTCACTACTTATTTACCCAGAATGATTTGCAAACACTTTTTTTATTCAATTTGAGCTGAAAAGATGTTAATTTATAACTGTTCCTTAGACAGTATTTTTATCCACGATATAGTAAATTTAGAGTGCCGACCGATGGGTGAGTGGTTAGCGTTCCTGACTCCTGAGCTGTTGGTCCCGGGTTCGAATCCCGGTTCGGGCATGGATGTTTCTTTCCTTCTCTGTTCTCTCTGTGTTTCTCTGTCCTTTCCTCTGTGATGTGTTATGAATGTGGCCCACCCTATAAACGGATTTGTGGTGGTATGGCGCGGGTAAACGCTACTCGCCTCCGTGACTTGGTTCACAGGTGCCCGCTGGGTAACGACAAATGAGTAGCAGTTTCTGGCCTTGTTGTGGCATTGGGTTCGTCACACAAGTGTGCCCGCCGTTGGAAAAAAAAGTAAATAAAGACAATATAAGGATGAAGAATAAAGTTTCTTACTTAGTTTACATTCTCATCGAAAAGACAGAAGTTATTTTTATGCATAATATTTTTGATAAAATGATAAATTGACTTTATAGAGAAATACGAATAAAAAATTTAAGATATGTTAACTGTAAAACCGTTAAGATATTTTCGTTTATTAATGACTTTTTTCCTGTGTCATCATTCTTTTTAATTTACTAGCAACGAATGTTGAAAGTCATCAATAAACCGACATCATTAGAAATTTTTTTTTAAATTATGTTGATTTACTTTGAATTCTACTTACGCTTGTGTAAAAGTTCAAATAAATTGCTAGAGATAAATGTCTTATTGTGCAATTATAAACATTCTTTACGACTAATGTGTACACTGGATTTAACATTGGCAGTTACTGGATTACAATTAGATTATTTATCTCGTTCGCATCTTATTTATCTGTTTCTCCTCAAAGTTACTTTTATTTTTGTGGGTAACTATAATCCAGTTACCTAAGACAAAAATGGATATTTCTTCGAATTAAATTCAAATTTAGTATGCTCGATCAAATAAAAGCTTGCAAGTGCAATGAAAAATAGTTTCCAAGAGTCTTATATCTGTCCCGTATCTGTACATACCGTATATCTCTCTTGCTTAAAGATATGTCTGTTTGACCAGAAATCTTAATACTCCAAGATCTGAAATTTCAATATATCGATTACAATGAATCGATATCATCGGATATCATTATCATCAGCCTATTCGAAAGTTCAAGGTGTTCGAAAACTCTGCCACTCCCTTAATAAAAGTGGCGATTGCAGTTTGTTTAGGAAACGAATTGTGAAAAACATAAGATAAAACGCGTTTTTATTTACACCCTTTCTTAAATCATCCAAATCTACTTGTATCTGCAACTACCTCGTTCTGAAATTAATGGTAGCCGACTATAATAGAGAATTGGTCAATAAATTCACACCTTCAACGATAATATCCATTATTTGAAATGCTCCTTTTGGAATCGGATGGCGAGGCAGCATTATGTGGCGATTTCTAAAAGTCACGGAACATTAATTTCGGCATAGTTTATGTGTATTAAGTCCAGCGCATTAGCGTTTTGTATGACCTTCAGGGAGTTAGGGCTTGTGGTCAAAGGATGGATATTTGGAAATGAAACATTTGTCGCCAGATTCTCCAATTTGGAACATTCTTTTATCGATTTGAAACGAGGAAGATTTAAAATTTTTGATAAGTAATACATCAATGTTGTAAATATTTCCCCAGTTATGCTTTGGAGAGTTGAGCCTGATAATCGAAAAAGATTTTCATAATCAATTTAGGGATTTGTTACTAATTATAAAATGATTTCTTCTTTTTTTATGAGTGTTTGGCTATGGCGTCATTTTGGTTTGTGTTTTAATACCAGAATCCACTTTTCAGAGCATTTTTTGAATTACTGTCCCGAAATTGTGAAGATCTATTTTGTCACTATTTCGTAAAATTAATGGAATTTTTCCAACGAATTTTTTAGTGGACACTCTTGTATTCTGCTCTTGTCATATTCGATTCTAAAAGAGCTCCAGTAGGTGTCTGTTAAGGTCAGCAGAGTATAGTCTTATCTGTTGCGGGCAGTAATTGGGAGGGTGACCACATTCTCCTTAACTAGGTTGCTGGAGCTCCATATTAATGTTTCTAGTTTAATAGTTTTTAAGTTCAATTCTCACCACGAGTGACATGGTACTTGTGTTGCAGACATGTCCAGGTTAATCTCAGATGTCCAATGTCCATTCCGCTGGTGTGATGTGGATGTTTAGAGGAAGGTGCCAGTTCAGATGTGCACCGCGATATATGTATATGTATTTGACTCTAAATGCTACTCATAATAATTTCTTGCTCAACCGGAACCAATTGGACGGCCACTGCTGTGTTTTTTAAGATTAACAGTTTGCAAGTTCAACTCCCAACCCGAGTGACATGGCACTTATGGTTCGAAACTTATTACAAATCCTAGGTTTCGGTCGCCGAGCTGGCAGCCGAATGGTTAGCGCTCTTGCCTTCGGTTCAACAGTTAGTGGGTTCGAATCCCACCTTGGGTATGGATGTTTGTAGAGGTTCGGAATCCACTTTAAGCCGTAGGTCCCGGTATATTTAGCCCTCGTGTGCAAAAATTGACCGTTGAGCGAACAAACAAACCAAACCAAACCTAGGTTCCGGTCAAAATTCAGCCCTCGTCCTTAAAAGGCAGACTTATATTCTCACAACCAAATAACTAAGAATAGACATTCACTCTTAAATAATCATTCACCGGATTTATTTTTATTGTAATTTAATTTTTTATAATATAGGAGAAAATTCATCCTATATCATTAGAATCTGTGATACTCTCTTAAATAGTGGTTAATAAATAATTCGATCAAAATTAAAAATCGGATCATGTAGTTTTGCAATTTTCAATTTTTAATGAAATTTCCAATTTCGCTTATATTAATTGCTCCGCTTTTTGCGTAAATAATCGTCAGATTTTTGTCAATCTACATCTGAAAAACATCGAATGACTTTTTGTTATCGAATTCGTTTGGAGAGCGTGAATACTCTGGAAGGACAGCCTCAAACCTTTATTTAAATTACAAATGGAACATTCGGCAAAACTGGCAACATATAATTGACAATTTAACAATCGGTCAACCGTAATTGGAAATCGCGAGCCACGATAGAACAATATTCATTCATCGCTGACAAACTAAAGAGGTGTAGATTTTAACGAAATGTAACACTCTTCGTAATGCCAATATTAAAACCCTACTGAAAAGCGATGAATTGGCGATGCATTTGATAAATAGTAGCCAAAGATATAACGAATTTGAAGATAAAATTAGTAATATATATATAAATGTACCATGACTACACCATTGAGGCGCCATAAGAGATGCTAAAATGCCATTCAACAATCTTCGACCGTAAATAAAGCCTGACTAAGGCTGAAGCAAACGGGGTAGTTGCCCTAGGCCCCCGCATCAAATGCAGCCCCTAAATCAAATAGATTTATTTTATGTTGTCAACTGAATTGAATCGTTTGCCAAATCAAATAGAAAGTTTGTTGGTTGGGAAGCAGAATGGATCTCCTAAGAAATCTGTTGCCCCTGAACCCAAACCACATTGCAAACTTGTTTATTCGTAGATTTTAGAATTTAGCTTAATGTACACTGCTGGACAATTGCTAAGGACGGATAACACTATCATCCATAGCAACCACAAAATGAAATGAAGCAAAATGTGGAAAATTAGAATAAGTGCGGGATATAGTAAAGAAGCATGCGCATGAAATTTTTTTCCACGTCTGTTCATCACGTGATAGCGTTCATAAGAGATTTAAAGGTTTTGACGCGTGTGGACAGTTGTTGTTTCGAGTCAAAATTCTACAGGAAAGATTTAATAGACGAACTTGAAATTTTTGGCATATCTTCCCGACATCACTTAGATGATTTTATGCGTGGCCGAATTATTGGAAAGATCGAAAAAGGGCGAAAAATAACAGATGTTGCCAGGGAGTTCGACATCACTCACAGCGTTGTTTCACGGCTGTGGAAGTCATTTAAAACTACTGGAATGTGTAGCAGGCGGCACGGGGGAGGTCGTGTTAGAAGTACGACGCCTGCAGAAGACAGATATATCGTCCTATTAGCAAAAAGGAACAGGCGCATCACAGCTCAGCAGAGTGGCAAATCAGTTTCTTGCTGCCTCAGGAAAGCAGATCTCCCGAAAAACTGTTGTCAGACGTTTGAGGGGAGGATGACTATACGCCCGCTGACATATTGTATGTGTCCCATTGACCAGACAGCATCGTACTGTCCGTTTGCAATGGTGTCGTGAGCATCGCAATTGGATGGAACTGGACTGGGGATGCGTACTATTCTCAGATGAGAGTAGCTTCAGTCTGTCATCGGATTGTAGACGCCAACTGATCTGGCGCGAGAGTGGTACTGCTTATCGTCCAGAAAATATCCAAGAAAGGGACCGATATCCGACATGCAGTATCATGGTGTGGGCCGGCATCATGATCAATGGCCGCACACCCCTACATGTGGTTACGAGTGGGACTAAGATTGGCCAACGATACATTAATGAAGTTCTACTTCCTCATGTTCGTCTTTTCCGTGGTGCTGTCGATGATAAATTTGTTTTTATGGACGACAACGCAACATGTCATCGAACACTCGCTGTTCAGGATTGTCTAGACAGCAAGGGTATTCAACGCCTCGTATGGCCATCACATTCTCCAGATCTAAACCCCATTGAAAATGTGTGGGATGCTATGGGGAGGCAAGTTGCTGGTCGAAACTATCCTCCGACAAACAAGAACACCCTCATCCGTGCACTCCCAGAGGAATGGGATACAGTGCCTCAACAGCTGCTGGATAATGTTGTGTAAAGTATGATACGACGTATGGAATATTGCATCACAGTCCACGGTGGACATATCCCGTACTGATACCTTTCTACAAGGTGCCTGCTGACTTTTAGATGCATTGTTCCATTTTTCCGTATGCAGCATCAAATGAACATTTTTTTTTCTTTCAGATGTTTCACAGCTTTTGTACTTTCCAGAACAATAAATATTCTTTATTCTAATGTCTGAACAGTGTGGCAACTATATTTTATCTTACTAGGCCTCATGTCTCGCTTAATGTTATGCTACATTGCAACTTGTGATCCGTCCTTAACAATTGTCAAGCAGTGTATAAATTAACCACCACACATTTTCCAATTTTTTTTATAAACCAGCTGTAAGAACTATATGATCAAAAAGAAATTAATTTTTATTTTATATACCTTAATTACAATTATAAATTAATGGATAATAGAAAAACATAAATGAAATTAGAGTATAAAAAACCCGTACATTCTCTAATAATTTAAATAATATTTTTGCTCCCATTTTTTATTATAGAATTATCAATTGGAGATAATCTAGTGAAATTTAGCTCCCCAGTGTGATTGAAAATTTGTGATACATGATTTAATTCGTGTTATTTTTTCCAAAATAAATTGTAAAATAAAATTTATTTGCGTAAATCGCAGTAATTTCTATGCGTGAATTTCTTTCAAAGAATTCAATGAATTACGTGAGCAAATGTAAACATTTCTCACGATGAAATTAAGATAATTAAAATTAAATTCTCGAAAATCTTTTCTGTTTTTCTATTTGCAACAGTTATAATTTAATAAAGAATAAAAAGTAAATTTACTGGAAAACTTATTTTATTTTCAAATTTAACAAGATATTTTTAAGATTTTTATAGAAGTTTTTACATCCTAATTTGTGGGCTATGTAACTTTTAATAGATTTTATAATAAAATAATCATTTTTATAAAAATGTTCCAAAATCTTGAGTGAATATTTTAAATATATTATATTATTTATTGAATTTTGAGTACATAAGTACATTCTGCTCTTTTTTTACTTTTAAATTCAGTTTATATAATTTTATGAATCGAAATTAAAATAGTTTTCAGAATAAAACGTTAGAACAATTTATGCTAAGCCTAACGTGGCATCCTGGAATTTTTGACATCCGAGTTCTCGGATTCAGATTCTCTACGCAAGCAGTTCCGGAATTTTTATTTCCAACTAATAAAAGGAAATTAGTTCATCCATAATGGAAAATTGCATCATTCAAGCTATATTATATTTCCGCAGACATACCTAATTCAAAAGCAGAAAAATGAGCAGTCAGCATTTTCAAGACTGGAATTGAGGATTAAAACTACTTCCGATTCAAAATGGCGACTCTTCAAACACAAAGGGAACTTTTCACATTTCCCTGACCCTCTTGAGGTTGAATTTCATTCTTTCTTAAATAGACGCCACGTCAGTTTAAGTGTGTGTGTGGGGGGGGGGCGAATATTACTCTTGCAATTCACAGCCAGCACTCTCTTCATCCCCCCCAATTGCATTCCTCATTTATGGCTGGGAGTTTTAAAATCGTCTGCGTTGTGACCTCACGTATCGTCGTTACCTACCGCTTCCGATAATTCCTTCTTCAAACGAGAGGGATCACCCCATCTCCCCTACTCTCCAGATGATGCACCCTTCCCCCACATTTTCTGCAATACATCCGTGTAATGGGTCGTTGGAACGACGACAGTGACGACGTTTGAAAGGGTAGGGGGTAAGGGATTTAGACGCAAAATCACCATTCGTAAAATAGGGTCTTCATTGTTTCACTGAGTCCGTAAATTGACCATTTCCGTAAACGTCCGGCCGAAATCATAATCTAAGTAAATTGCTAGTTTGTTTGGCGCCTTTTGGCGAAGATGGCTGATGTTCTTTCTTTTTTTATTACTGGAAAACAACTGAATGAGAGAGGATATTAATTTTATATACAGAAAGTTTCGATTGTTATTGTCGCAAATTAAATAAACTACAAACTCAGGTTAATGATTAAAAATTTTAAACTTAACACAAAAAATCTGATGTAAATCATAGCCACATTTAATTGCTTATAATGATACAGAATATATATATATATATATATATATATATATATATATATATATATATATATATATATATATATATTTATTTATTTATTTTATATTATTTCAACATTAAAATCTACTTATTTCAATGTCTTTTGAATTAAATATTTGCATTGAATTAACATGATTAACTAAATTTAATTATTAAAAAGCGGTTATGGCAAAAATGATATTTATAGGTGAAACAAAAGGTGGCTTTTTTCTCGTCTCTTTTATATACCTTATTTATCAACCAGTTTCTTTCGCACAATAAATATAAATTTTTAATTAATATTTCTCTTTCGCTGCTTGCACAAAATATTTTAATACGGCTATATAGTATTTTGTTAATCTTTGTTCTATAAATTTTTATCTTTTATTTAGTTTTTCAAATAATTCCTTGCATAAAATAGTGTATTAAATACCTATTTAATGAACATCATCTCGGTCAACCGCTTCTCAGATTATTCCGAGTTATCTCGGGTTCCTACATAGCTATTCTCAAATATCTCGGCCGTAGAATTTGCATGTACAATTTGCTTTGCCACGTTTTTAGTCGGCTTTAAGCTTAAACGGAAAGAAAATAATTTGTAAGTTTAAAATTTATAATATTAGTGCTTTGTATTTTTTTATTAAAATTGGTAAGACAAACTGATTAAAATTATTACAACCGTGATTAATCGATACTTGAGAATCAATATCGAATTTTTTAAGAAAAACAATGTTAAAAAATAGCGGGTTAAAGGACATTTAGATATTAGGGAAGTTCTATTCTACATTATCTTAAGAAAATAAAATATCAGCTAAATTCATATTATAATGTTTTGATCTCTGTCATAAAATAATACTAATTAATATACAAAACGCCGATAATGTTGAACTAAATGTATTTAACTACACATAAGGATACAGAGAATGTCCGTAAATAAATGTAGGATAATTGCTACTTTATTGTGCCATAATCGGTTGAAAAAGTGTATCGAAGAAGATAATATCATATAACCGAACAATTTCACCGATTCTGAAAGGTTGCTTTCCAATAAACCCAAAGAGAAATTTATCATACATATTTAAAGAGCATTGGTTAATTTGGCATTTTCCTATTTTTAATTCGTTCCCAGGTTCGGCTTTCATCTTAGATATGAATGTGATGTTCTTGTGACTTATCCTCCAAATGTCTGACGAAGCCAAACAAGGTCCATCAGACCGTTGACCCTAAGGAAATCGAAGATCGGAAGGGGGATGAGTATATATCCTCTCTGGAGAGTCCGAAACAGTCCAGCATGTGATTAGGAGAAGTCTGCTCAATTTTACATTTAGAGCATATCTCAAAGATTTTCCTGCCTTCGAAGTAGTGTGACCCATAATGTGGCCGCATGCTAGTCTAGAAATTGCGGTTCTCGAGGCTCTGTCACAATTGAGGGCAAACGAGACCTAGGCTCTCTGCCCGCGTACCAGTGATGGCAGGGAGGAATCCTCCACCCTAGTCTAGAAATTGACCTAGGCTCTAGTGATGGCAGGAATGAATCCTCTACCGTAGTCTAGATATTGTGGTTCTAGAGGTTCTTTCACAATTGAGGGCAAATAAAGACCTAGGCTCTCTGCCCGCGTACCAGTGATGGCAGGGAGGAATCCTCCACCCTAGTCTAGAAATTGTGGTTCTAGAGGTTCTTTCACAATTGAGGGCAAATAAAGACCTAGGCTCTCTGCCCACGTACCAGTGATGGCAGGGAGGAATCCTCCACCCTAGTCTAGAAATTGTGGTTCTAGAGGTTCTTTCACAATTGAGGGCAAATAAAGACCTAGGCTCTCTGCCCGCGTACCAGTGATGGCAGGGAGGAATCCTCCACCCTAGTCTAGAAATTGTGGTTCTAGAGGTTCTTTCACAATTGAGGGCAAATAAAGACCTAGGCTCTCTGCCCACGTACCAGTGATGGCAGGGAGGAATCCTCCACCCTAGTCTAGAAATTGTGGTTCTAGAGGTTCTTTCACAATTGAGGGCAAATAAAGACCTAGGCTCTCTGCCCGCGTACCAGTGATGGCAGGGAGGAATCCTCCACCCTAGTCTAGAAATTGACCTAGGCTCTAGTGATGGCAGGAATGAATCCTCTACCTTAGTCTAGAAATTGTGGTTCTAGAGGCTCTTTTACAATTGAGGGCAAATGAAGACCTAGGCTCTCTGCCCACGTACCAGTGATGGCAGGGATGAATCCTCCACCCTAGTCTAGAAATTGTGGTTCTAGAGGTTCTTTCACAATTGAGGGCGAATGCAGACCTAGGCTCTTTGCCTACGTACCAGCGATGGCAGGGATGAATCCTCCACCCTAGTCTAGAAATTGCGGTTCTAGAGGCTCCGTCACAATTGAGGCGAATGAAGACCTAGGCTCTCTGCCCACGTACCAGTGATGGCAGGGATGAATCCTCCACCCTAGTCTAGAAATTGACTTAGGCTCTAGTGATGGCAGGAATGAATCCTCTACCTTAGTCTAGAAATTGTGGTTCTAGAGGCTCTTTTACAATTGAGGGCAAATGAAGACCTAGGCTCTCTGCCCACGTACCAGTGATGGCAGGGATGAATCCTCCACCCTAGTCTAGAAATTGACTTAGGCTCTAGTGATGGCAGGAATGAATCCTCTACCTTAGTCTAGAAATTGTGGTTCTAGAGGCTCTTTTACAATTGAGGGCAAATGAAGACCTAGGCTCTCTGCCCACGTACCAGTGATGGCAGGGATGAATCCTCCACCCTAGTCTAGAAATTGCGGTTCTCGAGGCTCCGTCACAATTGAGGTGAATGGAGACCTAGGCTCTCTGCCCACGTACCAGTGATGGCAGGGATGAATCCTCCACCCTAGTCTAGAAATTGACTTGGGCTCTAGTGATGGCAGGAATGAATCCTCTACCTTAGTCTAGAAATTGTGGTTCTAGAGGCTCTTTTACAATTGAGGGCAAATGAAGACCTAGGCTCTCTGCCCACGTACAGTGATGGCAGGGATGAATCCTCCACCCTAGTCTAGAAATTGTGGTTCTAGAGGTTCTTTCACAATTGAGGGCGAATGCAGACCTAGGCTCTTTGCCTGCGTACCAGTGATGGTAGGGAGGAATCCTTCACTCTAGTCTAGAAATTGTGGTTCTAGAGGCTCTGTCACAATTGAGGCGAATGAAGACCTAGGCTCTCTGCCCACGTACCAGCGATGGCAGGGATGAATCCTCCACCCTAGTCTAGAAATTGCGGTTCTCGAGGCTCCGTCACAATTGAGGCGAATGAAGACCTAGGCTCTCTGCCCACGTACTAGTGATGGCAGGGATGAACCCTCCACCCTAGTCTAGAAATTGTGGTTCTAGGGGTTCTTTCACAATTGAGGGCGAATGCGGACCTAGGCTCTTTGCCCGCGTACCAGTGATGGCAGGAATGAATCCTCTACCTTAGTCTAGAAATTGTGGTTCTAGAGGCTCTTTTACAATTGAGGGCAAATGAAGACCTAGGCTCTCTGCCCACGTACCAGTGATGGCAGGGATGAATCCTCCACCCTAGTCTAGAAATTGTGGTTCTAGAGGTTCTTTCACAATTGAGGTGAATGGAGACCTAGGCTCTCTGCCCACGTACCAGTGATGGCAGGGATGAATTCTCCACCCTAGTCTAGAAATTGACTTTGGCTCTAGTGATGGCAGGAATGAATCCTCTACCTTAGTCTAGAAATTGTGGTTCTAGAGGCTCTTTTACAATTGAGGGCAAATGAAGACCTAGGCTCTCTGCCCACGTACCAGTGATGGCAGGGATGAATCCTCCACCCTAGTCTAGAAATTGTGGTTCTAGAGGTTCTTTCACAATTGAGGTGAATGGAGACCTAGGCTCTCTGCCCACGTACCAGTGATGGCAGGGATGAATCCTCCACCCTAGTCTAGAAATTGACTTAGGCTCTAGTGATGGCAGGAATGAATCCTCTACCTTAGTCTAGAAATTGTGGTTCTAGAGGCTCTTTTACAATTGAGGGCAAATGAAGACCTAGGCTCTCTGCCCACGTACCAGTGATGGCAGGGATGAATCCTCCACCCTAGTCTAGAAATTGTGGTTCTAGAGGTTCTTTCACAATTGAGGGCGAATGCAGACCTAGGCTCTTTGCCTGCGTACCAGTGATGGTAGGGAGGAATCCTTCACTCTAGTCTAGAAATTGCGGTTCTAGAGGCTCTGTCACAATTCAGGCGAATGAAGACCTAGGCTCTCTGCCCACGTACCAGCGATGGCAGGGATGAATCCTCCACCCTAGTCTAGAAATTGCGGTTCTCGAGGCTCCGTCACAATTGAGGCGAATGAAGACCTAGGCTCTCTGCCCACGTACTAGTGATGGCAGGGATGAATCCTCCACCCTAGTCTAGAAATTGTGGTTCTAGAGGTTCTTTCACAATTGAGGGCGAATGCAGAGCCTAGGCTCTTTGCCCACGTACCAGTGATGGCAGGGAGGAATCCTCCACCCTTTCGAAATTTCAGAATTAACTATGGACTGATGTTCTAAAAAGATAAGTGTTGAAGAGGAAAGATTATCGTGGTAACAGCCCTCCTTGGCCAGTCTAATGAATCAAGGTGACATTCGCATCCCTAATTCATCCTCGGTCTTCAGATGGTTTTTTAATTGTACAAGGATATGAGTGTTTATGGTGGATGTGATTTAGAATTTACTTTAGATATAGGTTACCGTTGAGGGAGCACATTTATGCAAAAAGTGATCATAGGGAGATCCATAAACCTTAGGTATGTTATCTTTTATCTTTAGGAACACCTTAACGATTCGTCAGCGGTGGCGTCCGTTCTTGGTATTGGGAGCTAGTAAGTTTGAATCTCGACCCACTCAAAGATCCCTTTGTTCGCTAATGGTGGTTAGAGCATGTTAAATATTTCGTAGTCAAAATATTCTCCTTGTGAAATGATACCTCTGAGGGTCTATTGATTGATCCCTGATTCTAAATTACGAAAACCCACTTTTGTGGCTACAATGGTACACCCACTGTATATTCTATTCTACAAGGCGCCATCACTTCTCCGTCCTTGTTGTTCTGAAAGGTGGAAATCCGAGTAGCCGGGCAATATATAACAACATGTTAAAGTTTAACATGTTGTTAACTAGTAGAAGTATTCTATTCTTGTTGAAAAGCCTTTCAGCTCAACACCCAATCCACCTCCAGTGGGTCCCCTCGCATGTTGGTCTGCATGGGAATGAAGCAGCCGACGACCTTACAAAGGCTGCCACCAGTAATCCTTTGAACCTGGAAGATCGCATGACACTAACACCATCAGAGATGTCTTCCATTACTAAACAACTTACTTCTAAAACCTGGGTTGACCCTCCTGCTCACCCTTGGTACTTCCAGAGACATCCTGGAGCCGCCACAACATTTAAGGGCTCCAGAGTACATCAGACGACACTGTCTCGACTTTCTACTGGCCACTTGAAGTGTATGATCTTTGAGGACGGTGAACGAAAATATCCATCATGCCCCAAGTGCGACAATGCTCCGTTTTGCCTGCAACACATCTTGAAGTGCTTGGGGTTTTCTCGTAAAGAGGCTGTGAAAAGTCCACATCTGCTTTTGAACTTTTTGGCTATCTATGATCTCATGGATCTGGTCTAGTAGAAATAGACCAGATGGGGATTAGTCCCAACACCACCATATAACAACAACAATACATCTTACATCTACGAGGAACTTTGGAACTTGGGATACTTTAAAACCCAAGGCTTAGGTACGTTAGATAAAGTTCATTATTAGTCCTATGATCCTTGTGTAGGTCTTAGGACTAATGATGAGCTTTATCTAGGTATAAATTTCTGAAGGTCTTCAACGGAAGCTGGAATTAAAACTGATAGCAAAGCAGAAATTCTTTAGATAGTTACTTTTCTCATTACTTCTTTGTTCACTCCCTTTAGATCTAAGTAAAGACACATAAATGTGTATTTAAATAAAGACAGTATAGTGCTTAAATGTCCTGGACAAGATACGTAGAAGTAAATGCAAGCCAGTATTACCAGGGTGGTACAGTAATTTCTTCAGCAAATTATTCTACGGAACGGAACCTGACATTTCCTTCTATTTTTCACCCCTTTCCCCGGCATCTCTCAACGCTCTTTGTAAGTCCATCATAACTTTCTTTGATTCCATTTTCCATCTTCCTATATTACATTCGCCCTTCCGTTCTAAAACGTAGAGAAAGGACCTCCGACACAAAACAGATCAACCATGAAAAGATCTCGAAAGAGAATAAATTTTTTTCCCTCACGTGTAATGAAAAAAATTCTTTATTTATTTGTCATTTCGTACGCCCTCTCTCTTTTTTTCTCTCTCTTTCTCTCAGGTTTTCTCTCGTTCCCATTACTTTCTTCTATATTTCTTTTTTTTTTTCGTCAACCCCCCTTTTTTCTTATAAAACGAGGAACTCAGATAAAATAAGAAGACGAAAGAAACCATCCAAAGAGCTTAAAATATTTTTTTTTTGCTTAGAGAACGGTAGAAAGGAAAAGAAAGAAAAAGTAAGACCTGCATAAATGTCCTGATAGGTAATGGGACGAGAATTATTATTTTCCCCTTTTCCATTCCCCTCTAATCTTTTTTTTTTTTGAAATATTTTTTTTCTTTTTGTAGCCGTGTTATCTCCTTTTCTTATTATTATTTTCCAAGTGAATCATCATCTTCCCCAAAATCTTATCCTTTGGCCAACTTCTTGAGTGTCGTTTCGATAGATAATGAGAGGGTGGAGTTTGTTAAGAACTTAGGAGAGAGTTTCGATGCCTTAGCCTTATGCGGATCTTTCGATATGAGGGTGCAGTGGCCAAAAGAAACTGAATTCCAAATATAAATACTTAATAAAAATCGTCAATGGCAAGAATAAGCGTTTAGGTCTTAAACTCTACAAAAAAGTACGTTGCATAAAATAATTAAGAAGACATAAAGCTAAATGAAACCACTTTATTTTACGTCTTCGACCAACTTTTTTGCATAGAAATCGGTCTAAAACCATTAATAGATGACTACAGCTACACTACAGGCTTAGATTTCTTTGTATAATCTTGGAATCACCGAAGAAATACGTTGTATTAAACAGATAGGACCACCCCTTTCTGTAGTAGACCAAGATAAAGACCCAAAAAGCGATGGAAGGACTGCCTGGAAGAAGACTTCAACATACTTAAAGTCAAGAACTGGAGGTCGATTTCTAGAAAAGGGGCGGAATGGCAGAGACTTCTGAAGAAGGCCAAGGCCCACAAAGGGCTGTCGTGCCAATGCTGATGATGAAACAGATAGGAGGACACAAAGCTATGTAAAACTGTTTATTTTATGTCTTTCACTAATATTTACAGCGTTCAGGTACTCGAAAATCATAAACGGCATAACAAGCTTAGATTTCTAATTTCGATTCTGTGAAAAAATACGTCGCCTCAAAATACGCCTTTAACCAATATTTTCTATAATGCAATTATTTCAATAGAATTTATGGCACAAGCTTAGAATTCTATCTTCGATTCTGTGTCAAATTATGTTGCATCAAATAAACTCTAAGACAAAAGGCTCTGCAAAATTGTCTAATTTATAGGCTTTTATCATTATTCTTTATAGGGAAAATAATCCCTACTATTATATAACATTTTTTATTATTGCATGGTTTCCCAACTCATTATTTCATGTCTTATTATCTCCGCAATGCGCTTCAAAACAAAATGTCAATACATCAATATACTATTTCTACACCCACATTTTTTGCTCTGGGCTTTTTCTTTTCACAAAACTGTAAACTTAAGTATATACAAACCTGGATTTACTTGGGCCGTGGTAGCCTAGTGGTTAGGGTATCGGCTTTCCATCTGGAAGGGTGGGGTTCGATTCTCAATGCCGCCAAAGACCCATGCGAGTACATGCGATACACGTGATCGTAAAATCTGTGGAATCGAAAGCCCTGTGGTCGGTCATCGAGCAGTTACCATGGGTGTAATAGTTTGGAGAAAATTTTCTCCAACTTCATATCAATGTCAAAGTTGAGGTAGTGTATCCTCTGGTGCTGCCATCTATCGGAGGATTTGAAGAGCAAAAGCCTTACTTTCACATTCATGGTGCTCTGATTAAAACGTAAGACACTCCCAATTGACTTTTAGCCCTCGTGGGAAAAAAATGACCGTTGAGCGGCAAACAAGCTACCCAATTGGCTTAAATTCGCATAGCCAAGGCATAGCGAGCTTGGCTTGTCCAAGTGTCATTAGTAACAACAACAGGATTTACTTAAATAAGATTCGGTAACTATCATTTTTTTCCTCGTAATGTAAGCAAAGGATTTGATGAATGAATTTTATTGAGAACCGAAAAGTGAATCTTTGTTTCCAACAACTGTGGTATGTTCATTAGAACATTCAATGCATATTTGTTTAACGACAAAATTTTTCCTAGAAAATGTATCATATTTAGGCTTAACTCGTGAATGTGTACATTCCAAATCACCCTCCCCACAAACGAGCGTGTAAAAACATTCGTCAATCAACAGTGGACGGAACATAAGGCTGTCCAATACCATAAGTGAGCTCCAGTGGCTCAGTAGCTTCACGCCGCTTCCCGTAAGCTCAGCAAAGTGAAGCATCATTTGCCGCGGGCAGTGGTTGGGAGGGTGACCACGGTGTACTCTCCTTCACTGGGTTGCTGGAGCTCCGTGGGTTGGGGACGTGTCCACGTTAATATGTGACGTCCAAAGTCCTTCCGCTGGTATGGCGTGGATGTGGAGAGGAGCGTGCCAGCTCAGGTGTGGCCTCGTCACTTGACCGCGGTTCAAATTTACGAGGCACCTTAAAAAGAGCAAAGTCGTACTTTCACCTTCGTGGTGCTCTGATCCAAACGAAAAACGCTCTCTATTCACTTAATTCGCACTGCCAAAGGCATAGCGAGCTTGGCTTGTCCAAATGTCATAATCAACAACAATAACTTCCATAAGTATGGCTCTTTTTCTGGACCACAATTCTAAAAAATCAAGTATACCACTACATTTGATTTGACACTGATTACATCTTCTTAATTAAAGATGATGAAGACAAACTATTAGATACAATTTAAGCGTCGTTTCCAGAAAAATCCATTTGACCTCCGATGCACAAGAGCGATATTTTAAAATTAAACAAAACATTATCAAAAGTTTTAATTTGAAATTAAAATAAGAAAATACACTTTCCGTTATAACAAGACTCATTTCATTTTGGGAATGTTGCCAGAAAATGTGGTTATTAATTTACAAAATATTAAAATTGAGTACTAAATTGTTTCTTTTTATCTTTGTCTGCTTCTAAATGTTTGCAGTTTAATAGATTTATAACAGAAAATGACATAATTGTGTTAACAAATAGTACATAAATTGCAATTCTGAATCTACTGATAACTTAAAAAATAAAAAAAGTTTATTTATAATTACATTAGATTGGATAAAACTACATAGATACAATTGTTAATCATTACTAAGAAGCTTAAACTACGAAAGTTAATTTCAGATATTGGATATTTTTAAACGATCAAAATTGTATAGAATAATACTTAAATGCAGCTTTACATCTGCACAAATAGTTGTGCAAAATATCCTAAATTTTATTGGCAACTGTATAAAAATTTTTGCAAAATAGCAACGATAATTATAATTGTTAATCATGATCGATTATCTTGAATTGTGATAAGTAAAATTCAAGTTAGTATTCAATGTATTTCAAACAACAAAATACTAATAAAAGTACATAATTACAATGTTAGCCATAATCAATGGCCTTGAATTTTTACAAGTAAAAATCAAGTTAAATATTGGATAATTTTTAAAAAGCGAAATTATTTTAAAATATTCAATTAATGGATAAGTGTGATAAATATCGCAAATTTTATTCGACGTTACACAAGATTGTGTAAAATTATAACTACGGTTACTCTAGCTAAAATCAGTAAAAATCAAATATCTAATATTTTTTGAAGTTTTAAAAGCCTGTGATGTTTCGAAAAAAATAGCAAACATTTACTTTAAAAAAATTCTTTTTCTGTTAGAGGAAATAGATTTATATGTTGCTAAATCTTAAGTATTTGAAGACAAAGTAGAAGTATAAAAATAACTGCCCAAAATATTAAAATGAAACTAACTCAGCAAATCGTTACGCAGGAAAAAAAAGGTAATTTTACTTCAGTTTTTGGCGAATATAGAAAGCATTTCGCAATTAGCCTCAAGTCTGATCTCTATAAGAGAAAAATACCCTTTTATGTTTTATTTGAGATAGAAATAAAACTTTTCGTTTCAGCAAATCATCAAATTGACGATATTTTAGGAATATACACACAAAAACTTTAAAATCATGGGACAGAAGAATCGCAGAGAAAATAAAAGAAACAGACATATAACATCTATATTTTCACTATATTGTTATAGAACTTAAATAATTATAAATATTTTTGAAAATATAAGAATATAGATTTTTAAAATACCTATGATGAATAGCTTCCCTCATTATCCCGAATTTTAAAGAGATATTTCAGTTTACCGGCCAGTCTCGTACTCAGTCGAGTTTTACCGAGATATATTCCTATTTCTTTGATCATCAACGATAAAAATTAATAATTAATACATTCTAATCTAGTTAAAAAATGAATCATACAATTTACAATGGAGTACAAAATTGTTGTAGTGGATCCTCTGGTGGTGCCATCTATCGGAGGAGTTTAAAACAAAGTCGTACTTTCACCTTCATGATGCTCTGGTTAAACGAAAGATGCACCTTACTGATTTAAAGTTGCATTGCCTAAGGCATTGCGAGTTTGGCTTGTCCAAGGGTCATAAGTAACAACAACACAATAGAGAACAAAAAAAAAGAGCAGAACATACATAGTGCTGCACGTAAAACCGTCGTAATTTTATAGAATATTGCGCCTTTTACAGTTTTTTGTTTATAAGCGTACATTACATTTCTGGCAACAAAATCCTTATGTGTGGAATCCACATTCTTTGAGACGACAGTGAATTCAATTTAGGAATCGTAGAAGAGTGTTAGTCAAACATTCCAGAAGAGAAGCTTCAGTTATGTTATTTTCAGAAGGAGGGTGCAACATGCCACAGATCGGATCATGATTGTCCCGTGTGCATGAGGTGTTTACACCTGAGAAGACGATCAGAAAGATTTGTGGTCTTCTCTGTCACTTGATTCTTATTTTTGGGGGTTGTTAAAGGGAAGAGTACAAGAAACAAAGCCACACACAATTGAAGAACATAAGACCAGGACCAGGACATCAATCACGAAACCAGGACATCAATATCACAAGAACTGACACGGAGTCAAATCTTCTCAAGCGTGCTCGCATATGTAGTGAAGTAGATGGAGGACTTTTTCAGTACTTACAATATACAGGGGTATATTGTAAGTACTGAAAAATACAGAGGTTTAATGCAGTACAATATACAGGGGTTTTTCAGTACTTACAATATAATGTATTAAATTACATTTTATATGCGTTGACTTTACACGCCGCACTCTGCAGTAACTTCAGTAATTTAAATATATGCATTATATTTTGAATATTGCCCAAAATCTAATGATAGTTAGTATATTGTATGGAGCTAATTTTTTTTCTTGACGATAACAGGAACTGATAACAAAAAATTATTTGTTTCAATACATATATACATAAATATGTAAAGTATGATAAATACTTTTACTAGATCATCTACCAAATGTTTCTACCCATAAATAAATGGCAAAATTATCATTATCCTTTCACGTCATTCCTAACGTCTTTTTGTCAACCTCAGAAGAAAATTGGAAAAAAAAATTTGTTTGGCGACAAGTGCATCAAAAAATAATCTTCGTATTTGTCCAAATTTCTTTAAAAAATTGTTTTATTTCATAAAAAAAAATTGATAGATTATTTCCCTAAAAGAAAACCGTTGATTCCACAAGTCCATATGCATAGAAAATTCCTCTTTTTTGTTATTTCTGGTAAGAAAATTCTAAAATAATGATTAAGGTAACAGTCTGTAGTCTAATCTGGATTTTATAATAGAGACTAAATAAAATAGAATAAAAACTTCACCTAATCAGGAGAAGGACAAAATTAATGTCATACAAGACATTGATTAAACCAGTTCTAACCTAATCCTGAGATACATGGACCTTGACGATGAAGGAAGAGAAAACATTGGTGACATTTGAGAGAGGTCCTAAGAACTATTTTTGGTGCTGTCCTGGAAAATAACACCTGGCGAAAAAGGTATAACTTTGAACTGTACAAAATCTATGGAGAAGAAGACATCATTAAATATATAAAACTATCTAGAATGAGATGGGCAGGCCACCTCATGAGAATGAGTACAGAGAGAACACCAATAAAGGTCTTCAACACCACCCCTTTCTGTAGTAGACCAAGAGGAAGACCCAAAAAGAGATGGAAGGACTGCCTGGAAGAAGACTTCAACATACTTAAAGTCAAGAACTGGAGGTCCATTTCTATAAAAGGGGTGGAAAGGCAGAAACTTCTGAAGAAGGCCAAGGCCCACAAAGGTCTGTCGTGCCACTGCTGTTGATGATGAAAATAGAATAAAACTCTACAAGTTGGAAAATTATTTATGTTAAATACCATTTTAAAAATTGTGATAATCGTAAAGATTGGATCAGGCTATAAAGATACTCTAAGATGTTTTGAAATATATTATTTGAAGTTTACCAAGTTCAAGCGTTAGTCTTGTTCTCTTCTCAAGGATTAGGAGTTCTGTTTAATATGTCGAATACGCCTTAGAATCTCATAAAATATTTAAATAGTGTTTATTTAACATTCAAATAGATGACCCAAGGTTATAAAAAAGTACAGTTCTCCATTTCAACGATATTAAGAGGTCAAAATCCACAACATTTCTTCCTCATATACAAATGTGTAGTAAAAAGGAAACTGTTGCATAACTTGTTAAATATTTTGTTAAACATAAAAAAACGCGGTATTTGAAAAAGTAAATAAAAAAAAAAAAAAAATCATTGATAAGAATAATAATTCGAAAGCAAAAACACATCAACTTTTAGGGAATTAGCATAAAGAAGGTCAAAGGAACAGCGGGGGTGAAAACAAACACCAAAGCCACTCATTTTCGCCAAATGATGTATTTTCTTTTATTTTTTTACTACAGTTTGAAGAGTTTTTCTTGGTCATGGTCGCGAACTCTAATGATCGACTGGCGCTTGCAAAAGTGATTTTGTACTTAAAAAAAGTATTTTCTCCTTAGTCCACAGACCTTCAGGTAGACGGATTTTTTTGAACAGAATCAAAATTGGCGGCAACTTGGCGAATAAAATAATGCCTAAGTGGCGCAGTGAAGTGGACTGCATTGACAAGGACGCGGCTTATAAAAGCAATCTCCATTTTTTTTTTAAATTCAAATTTAAAGATGTGATTACAAATATAACCTTTTCTCTCAACCTCGACTAGAAAATGGGTTTTCAGCCTACGCCACACTTCATAGTTTTTTTTACAATCCTTTCCTGTCTATAAAATAATTCATGAAAAATTATCCTTGTGAAGAAAGAAGTGAGTTAAAAAAAAAGAAAATATTCGAGTAGTTAATTTTTTCAAGTTCAATTATACACATACACAGAGACACGTGTATATATATATATATATATATATATATATATATATATATATATATATATATATATATATATATATATATATATATATATATATATATATATAAAGAATTTGTATATTTTTATTTCGTACATTTTGTGTATTTGCTTAAGGTTATGTAGAATAAAATCAATGATTATATATTTATATATTTGTGAAAGTAGGTAAAAAATATTTACCACAACCATTCTTAACATTTATTTCATTAATAAATTTCTCACAATTCATTAATAAATTTTTTAAGCAGGCATGATTAATTTTTATATAATCTTTTCATATAAACGTGCACTATTTTTTATTTACTTTAACCATCTTTTCATCCTTCACCTTTTGTCAAATACTGTTAGATGGGAGAAGCTACAGAAACTTTAAATTGAAAACATCTTTTTTTTTACATTTTAATGTATATTTTTATCTTTAGATACAACAGATTTTCCATCCTTAAAAGTATAAAAAGAAATAAAAAATATAGCGAACCTTTTCTGCTTTCAAAAACAAGTCAGGACGTGTTTTAAAAATGAGGGAGAGTGGGGGGAATATGTACAAGATAAATCAAGTTTTTATATCCATATTTAAAGCTATACAAGTACTCATGGCAAATGTTTAAGAAAAACCGTATATTTTAACGAGAGGAAATAGCTTCTACATCGAGACATCTGCTTTTTCGCTCCCCAACCCCCCCTAATCATACCAACAACAGTAGAAGCCTTTATAAATTATTCAAACTTTTTCAAGCACTCTCCGTATGATATATCTATACAAGCACACATGCATTTTCGTCTATAAATCTATAAAAGATAAAACGATAAGGGGAAAAAAAGAGAAGGGAGAGACCGGTACAGACAGGATCGCCTGCAAGGCAAGGGTAGTCGTCAGCAGAAGGGATATCCTTATCTCACCCTCCTCCCTTTCTACCGACCGCCTATTGAATTTGAATATTAAATTATTCGACTAACGTAAGCCTAAATTTAGTGACAGGTATAGATTTAGATGTCTTATAAATTCAGTATCATTGTGTCTTTCAGCTAAAAGTAAAAAAATGTTTTAAGACAACAGGCGTTTAGTTTTCCGTGGAAATATTAGGCATTCTTCTAGTACAACGACCTTAAAGAGCTCTTTTTCAGATTTATTTTTCCTTTCTTCTTTTATTCAGAAAATTGCTTTACTTTATTTCTTTTTCCAACTCGATAATCTTCCCAATAAAAATTCTACATATTTAAATATAAAATCATTGTTGTTAAAACTATTTATCTATCTATCTATCTATCTATCTATATATCTATATATCTATCTATCTATCTATCTATATATATATCTATATATCTATATCTCTCTCTATATATATATATATAAAACTCCATAGCATGACAGCCCATGTGGGTCAAGGCCTACAATGCCCATAACTGTTTTCATGACCGAGGGCCCTAGGGTGCGAAGCATATGTCCCAGTTAGGTGGTCAGCCTAACGTAAGACTCCCAGTGTTTAGTTCCCAAGCATGCTTGGTACTCAGTTAATCGATCCACTGAAGGGATGAAAGGCTGATACATATATATATATATATATATATATATATATATATATATATATATATATATATATATATATATATATATATATATATATATATATATATATATATATATATATATATATATATATATATATATATATTGGGAAAATAAGTTAAATAAGTTTTATGAACACTCTAGAATTTAAGTATAATGTACATTTATAACTACATTTCCAAATGCAAGTTGGATATTTCCCTTTTCTATGCTAGAGTTACTCAAAAAATTTTGAGTTAAGAAAAATAGTAAAAATAAATTAATGACTGAACTTCAAAACAATGAACTATTTTATCCTAACAGATTATTTATTCTGTCCAGTTGTAAGTAGTTTAGAGAGTAAATCTTAAGCAAAAGTAAAAATGAAATGGATGCGAGAACATTAACATGCAACGATTTTACTTGATATTAAAGTGAAATCAAATCAAGAAATATACGTGAAACATTCGGAAATAGAGATCCTACAATTAGCATTTAGAAATAAATAGAAAGTGCTCAACAATGAGTAAATGGGGACACTACAATTAGCATTTAGAAAGAAACAGATATTTCGTGATACCATATTCAGATAGTTTATAGAATTTTGCAAAAATATCAATTCTCTTCCAGATGAAAAATGCTGTGAAAAATCGTTGTCAACAGCAATCCCGGATAATATTGTTATCACGCGGAACACATAAATCTATGATAATCGTTATAGTAACCAAATCATAAAAAGGAACTTAACATTCCATTTGCGTTATAGATAAAAACATTCCGGAATAATTGAAAGTGAAAAATTTAATTAGCTTCTAGGATCCTCAAAATTTAACTAATCAGAAGCATGAAAGAATCAGAATAAAAAATTTTGAATTACTTAAAGATAGTGAATACTACATTATTACAAAAATAATAATTGATGTTGAAATGAACATATAATTTTTTAAAGTTCCAGTTTTTCAAAAAAAAAAGTTAGGAATGGGTCTGTAAATGATCCTAATCACACAGTGGTGACAAGACTAAGTGCCATGGGAAAAGTATTGTACAGCTTTTTTTTTTCCGAATACGAAGATAGTAACAAATACAGTATTTCTAAAAATAATAATTGATGTTGAAATGAACATATAATTTTTGTTCCAGTTTTTCAAAAAAGTTAGAATGTGTCTGTAAATGATCCTAATCACACAGTGGTGACAAGACTAAGTGCCATGGAAAAAGTATTGAACAGCTTTTTTTGTAGAAGTATAGCACTGGTCAAAGCCATGAAATTGGATGTACAGAAAATAATAGATAAAAAAATTCGTATATGTGTTACTTAATTTCCTCCAGAAATCCTTCAAGAAGTGTATGTTTTAAGACTCAAGCTATATCATGACAAATACATCTTTTCACTAAGCAGGAGAAATGATTGAATTGTTGCTGTCGTATGACAAGTGCAATAAGAAAAAGAAAAAGAAAGAAAGGGTAAAAAAGACGAGCCATATGGAACCAAAGGCATGGAGCACTACTCTGGCCACAAATTCAGCTTTTTCCGAATAAAGGGTGTCATGACAACAGTTGAGGTCTATATAGAAGAGGGTCGAGGCAACAGAGACTTAGCACACAGTAATGAAAAGACTAAGTGCCATGGGAAAAATATTGTACAGCATTTTTTGCCGAAGTATAGCACTAATCAAAGCCATGAAATTGGATGAACCGAAAATAGTAGATTCAAAAAATTCATGCTCTACTAAATTTCTTCCAGAAATCCTTCAAGAAGTGGATGGTTCAAGATTCAAGTGTCATTGTTTGAGCAAAATCACATTAAAAAGTGACACAGCATCGCCCCTATTCAATCAATCTAAGTATAGATGATTTTTGCTTATTTTTAATGTAAAAGAAACTTAAGTGTACATCGTATTCATTCCATAGATGAGATGGATGTGGTCATAAATGTATTTTTCATCGATTCCGGGAAAATATTAGCTTAAGGCATTTATTTTTTAGAAATTTCACTTACAGAAGTAAATTGATAATGGAAGACATCACTTTGAAATTCCAAAAATTTTGTTCAGATAATTTTAAGATAAACGCATCTCAGAAATTTCAGAATAACTTTCATGTAAATATCTATCAATCAATCTATATCTTTCTATCTATCTACATATATCTATATCTATATATATATGAATATATCTATACATCTATATATATATATATATATATATATATATATTAATAAGGTTAACTCTCACGTAGTATCATGATTTGATTTGACAATGATTCTCGGTTCGAAAACTAAAGTCAAGCACAAATAAATAGAAGTCATGTTTACTTTTATATTTGAATAAATTATTCTATTAACTAATATTAAATCATATTTTGATTTTAATATAATAAATCTATTTTTCCATTTAAGGACATATCAATAATCATCAAGTATATCTAAGTTTCTCACAAAGGAAAATATATTACCACAATACCACAATGAATAATTGAATTAAAATAAAACACCTGTTAAAAATGTATACTTATCAGTTATGAAATTTCGGTTATATTAGTTATTCATTAAGAAATTCATTATTGGTTAAAAAATATTTTCAATAGCTTAAAAATAATACAATGGAATAAAAAATATAAAAAATAAAATAGTTAAAAATTGAATAATTATAAAAAAATATTACATTGATTATTTTCACTCTTTGAATTACTATTAAAAAAATTGCATAAATTATTTGCATTTTCAAGTAGATCACTTCTTATAAATTACCAATGCAGCAATTAACAAAAATGAAAAAAAAAGAAAAGAAAATGTCGAATAAGGCAAATAGTGGCAAATTATTAGAAACCACATGCACAGGAAATCGTCTGCAAGAATAAAATTCACGACGGCCAGTGTTCGAAAACAGTTGTTGCCACCGACGTCAGAAAAAGCGACTTCATTGTTGTCCCGATGTATTTATTTCCATCGTTATCGATTCGGAGGAGGGTATCGATTCACAAATATCCGTTCCTCTTCGACCTGTATATAAAGAGCTATTTTTGGCACCTTTTCAACACATTTTACGGAATGAAGTGCTTTAGCTCCAAGGTCGATAGTTTATCTTTTTTAGCTGGACATGAATTTTTCTTTTCTTTTTCTTTTTTTTTTTTCATGTCTCTTCTGCGACAGTGGTGTGTTGAGAAGATGAAATTTTTAAGCTGTTTTCAGTAAATGAAAGAAGACTTAACGCCTGGCTTTAGTTTTTATATCGTCTGCGTGTTCTCCCCCTCCCCCTTCCTCGCTAAATTCTGTCCTCTTTATGTAATATCTATCGGCATTTTTGGCAAAATGCATTTTCCGAAAGGAGAAATCCAAACCAGAATTTTTATGTTTTTAAAAGTGAATTTTTATTGTATTAGATTTGGCAATCGAATGGATTTTTATGCAATCATTTGATTTTTCAAAATTTATGCTGCAAAATTGCAATAACAATTCTGTATAGCATTCATTTTCCTTTGAAGAATCCGTTACATTATTTTTAATGTCAGGTAGCTCATTAAACGGGAAAATAATTATTTCCAATAAAAATATATTTCAGTGTTTAATAAACGAGAGTGAAATAATTCGTTGCAATAAATATTTTACTTTGTATTACATTTAAGCACATTACTAACAATTGTTACTTTGATTTTAAAAACGAAATAACAGTTTCGTTTAATATTTTTAATCGAACTGCAGTCTCAAACTATTATTAACAAGTGTTAATGCAGATAATTTTACACTTTATAGCAACTACTAATTAAAATTCTTAATTTGATTTTTATTGAATGTTTCATTTGTCTGAATAAAACTTGTGAAATTTACGCAAGTTTTCTTCAGTTAAAGCAATAATAATAGTGACAATATTATATTACATGAATTAAATTGGAAGAATAATGAATACAATACACTAATATACATTAATTAGTACTTAAAGTAGTTAAATTAGAAAAATGATTAATACCATACGTTAATAGATGGTAATCAGTAATGTTGATTGCATATAGTAACCAATTGTGTACAAAACTAAATTACAGAAATAATGAATTCAATAATTCATTATAATCATTAATAATTAGATTCATAATAGTAAAATCACTACGGGAATACATCTAAATTATTGTTGGGTTCAACGTGAGATGAATACATAGGTAAAAGTTTACAATCCTTTATTTCTTGTTTATAATATAAGCGCCAAGATGAGATAATCAAGATGGCCGCAACACTAAACTAAGATAGGGTTACCAAAAATTAACTTTATCGCCAAACTAAGGGATAACCGATTCTGCACCGAACACGAAAGCATTTGTTGCTTAGTGGTCTTCCGGTATTCCTTCCATTCAAAATGTTAATATGACAAGTTATTGGTGGAAAGTTCTACCTATTGGCAACAATAACGGGTTTCCTTTAAAACAAAATCCTTAAAATAGTCTTATTAGCTAGTCAACGACGAGGTGTTGAAAAATCAGCAGTGATAATTAATAATATAAATTACAATATGTAGCAATTATGTTAATCTTCTTTCGTTTCTTTGAATTTTGAAATTTTTTACTAAGCATAACAAGAAATCATCTTTTTATTCCCTAGATGTACAAACACCTCATATAAAGAAATAAAAATAACTGAGATTTAATAAAAATTCTCTTTTCGTCTTCAATGCTAGTAAATGTAAGCAATAATAATAATAATAGCTAATAGCAATGATGTTAGCATTTTAACGGAATACTCTTTCATAGCAAAGATATAAAGAAACTATGAAGAGATCAGAATAACAACCTCTTACAGGATCTAAGTGTTTATAGGTTTATAAAAATTGAGAGGACAAAATGATGCCCTCCATTTTCAGATTCGTAAAGTATTTTAATAAATGTGCGTTTTGGTTTGTATGAATAATAACGACAGCATGGCGAATGTTGATTATAGCAAAGCAAGGAATGCAAATATAGCATTATTACCGACTCTCATTACGAAGATCCTAGTTTTGATTTTCGTTTCCACGCGCATGCGCATCTTCGAGAAAGCAGCAAGAGTGTTAGTGTTGTTGTTGTTGCTTATCCCCGACTGGCGTGACAGCACCATCACACCAGCCCCATGAATCCAAAAATAGTCACTCTCTCAAGCACCACCTCCGGTCTCAACTCCATGTCCCCTCTCTCACACTCAATGCACTGAAAAATATGAGATGGGGAGGCCTGAACCACTCGACATTTGGGACAGAGAGGGTAGACCTTGGTACCAGAGACGTGTCTCTGAGCAAGCAGGTGGCCACTTTGCAGTCTTGTCAGAGCCGTTTGGCTGCATCTCTTGTGTTTACCCACTAGTGCGGAACCAGGATGTTTGCATGTGTACCATTCGTGGGTAGGAATGTGGACATGCACCATGTTGCATGTGTACCATTCGTGAGTTTCCCCCCTCAAGTCCCACAGACTGCCTCATAGTGTGCACTAGTTGCCGGTGAGGGGGTGTTCGTGGGCGGAGTGGGTGAAGTACGTCGGGAGAGTAATCTCCTGGTAGGGTCAAGGCGTGAAGGCCACTCCACTATGTCCAGCTAAAGCCTGGGGCAACGGAGCAAAGTCGGACTTCTACCCTTGGGTGCTCCAGGTACTCTGTACCAACAGAAGCTGCTCTTACACCCCACTTTTCATGAATCTTGGGTTAGAAAGTTTTGATTTTTGAAGAGTGTCAGTAATTATCAGATTGCTATATTGCATTCGTTATCACGCCAGCTCTTAACAAGAACATACAAGCAATTAATAAGGGCACATATTGATTGCTTCTACTTTACCTAAATAGTAATGCAAACATCAAAACTTATACGCCTGAAGTGTTAAAGTATATGGCTGAGGCCTGTTTTCGGAGCCTACAGGATATTTTCAACAAGATAATGCGCCACTGCATAGTGCTTACGTTATTTTGACCTCCATCCATAGTGAAATGGTCGATTGATATCCTAGTCAGCGTGTCTTCGTGATTTTTCCCCGCTTAAGAACATCAGACCATGGGTTGATAAAAGATAATGCTGTTAGTCATACGCAACTATTGATGATCTATAACCTAAAATTGAAGTCTAAACTGCCTAATCCAAACTGAATCTCATTGCACCCCTCAATATACAATTATTTGATCTCAGATAGCTTGGTGGTAGGAGGTTCGTTAATTGTAGCTACCGAAGACCGATGTGCACATTAGATCCTAATATCCCTCCATCAGCGTGGTGTGGAAGTATAAAGAATTAGGTATTCCCTCATTTGACATCTTCGTACCTTGAGCACGCTTCAAGAGCATAGGAGGTGGTAAACTGAGTTATTGACTTCGATTTCAGGAACAAGGAGTTGACAACTAATAAAAATTATGGTTTTTGCTATCCTATTTCCATAAATAGGTTAAATAAAAAGCATCCGAAATTGCACTCTTTGTTGATAACATTACGTTTTTAAGGGTTTTCTAAAATTATATTGTAATGAAGGTTTCTTTAATTTTGCAACATAATTATTGCTCTGCCTTTGAGTTTTAAAACTTTAAAAAATATTGAGAAAGAAGAAAGTCAGTCATTTTTTGGAAAAAATTAATTTACGAGAAAATCATTTGATTCGAAACCAAAGTTTTTATTAGACCCGTTAGAAGATATTTTCCTGTAGTAACATAATGAGGAAAAAATTCTTCTGGTGAAAGTCAGGAAGCTATCGCTAGCATGACTGACTCTCTGACCAGAATCATTTGTGGATCATCAGTGAGGATTGCCTCTGAAATTCTAAGATGCTGTAGGCAGAAGATACGTTTAATCGTAGGCTTCATAACTGGGCACTACTATTTCAGAAAACACCTCCATAAAATGGGACTGTTTCAGCAAGACTCTATCTGCAGGAAATGTTATACGCAAGAGGAAACGGCCAAGCATATCATTTACGAATGCGAGGCTCTTGCCCTCCCTAGATTAACTTCTTTAGGCATCATCCATACTAGAGAGTTACACCTAGACTCCATTAAAGGGTTATATCGGACTTTTTTAATAAAGTAGGTGACCCGAGCAACTGGAACTAGGAAACATTGGGTTTGGAGTTAATGGTACAAAATGCTGATGAAAGCAGAGGTGCCAATGACATACAAACCCAACCTTAAGAAGAAGAAGAAGAAACATAATGAGTTTTATTGGCTCAGTAGCCTTACGTAGACCATTTGTTAAGGTCAACAAAGTGAAGCATCATTTGCCGTGGGCAGTGATTGGGAGGGTGACCACGTCTCCCCCTCACTATTGTTGGGAACTGGATTGTTGGAGCGCCATGGGTTGGGGATGTGTTCACGTAAATCTGGAACGTCCAAAACCCTTCCATTGTAATGGTGTGAATTTGGAGAGGTGGGTGCTAGCTCAGGTGTGAACTAGTCACCTGGCCGTGGATCAAAATTATTAAGCGCTTGGTGGATGAGCCAGTATTCCAAACCTTTAACCTTAAGATATAGTCCAGCGTTACTGTATGTATGTGGTAACATAAATATTTGACGAGATACCGTCAAATATTTAAGAGAAATATTATCATTCAAATTTTAGAACGTGAAAAATAAAAAAACATAATATAATTCAGTTTTATGGCTTAATGAATAGATTAGAATACTTCACGTAAAAATGGAATAAGCTTAATGAATCATTCACTGCTTCTATTTCAGCTTCAAACTAATTTGCCTGAATGAAACAATCTATCTCTAAATAACTATCACGTGCTTTAATTACTAGTTACTTTGTAACAGTGTTTAACAGTTTCATGAAAAAAAAAAGAATGGGTAATTTATACCTGTTCCCGCGATTTAATAGACCACTAACCGTGCGTGAGTGCGTATAGATATACATACCGCCTTAAATTTATACAGTACATTCTAATTTGAGTCATTGTTAGATTAGAGGCTAGTCTAGACACAGTTACAGTTAAAAATAACTCTTGGTAATTCCTTGCATGCGAAGAAAGCACGAAACAAAGTGGAGAGGAATAAAAAAAAAAAAACTCCACCAGTGGGAGCCGGCACAAGTGTTCTATGTTTCATGTGGGTCTAACCTTCTTGACATTTGATTAAGGAACAGATTATTTATAGATGTCTTTAGAGTGTAAGTACTTCCGTTTTCGGAAAAATAATTGGTTATTATGTGTCGGGGAAAGGGAAAGGAATTAAATCATTTCATCCTTTGTATCTGGAATGAAAAAGTGTACATTTGTTAAACAGCAACCTGTTCCTTTTAAGATTTAGGAAGGGACGAGGATGTGTTTAAAATACCCCATTTCGGAATTATATTTCCAGTCATAAAGAATCTCGCTGACTTTGACCGTTCCATTTGAGTTTCTTGGTAAGTTAATTTAGTCATTGGGATTAAGTGACTTTTAAAAAATATCCTCAAACCCAAAATGGTAATTTTTCTCATATAGTTTAATTAAAATAATGCCTCCCAACTTGTCTAGTGGTCAGCGTGCCTGACTGCGGATAAGGAGGTCCTGGGTTCGAATCCCGGTTCGGGTATGGATGTACTTTCTCTCTCTATCCTGTCTTTGTCCTTTCCTTGTATGAATGAGGTGTGAATGGTTGCCTACCCTATAAACGGGTACCTATGGCATGTGTGTAGAGCAAAGTCGTACTTTCACCTTCATGGTGCTCTGATTAAAACGAAAGACACCCCCAATTGACTTAAATTCGCATAGCCAAGGCATAGCGAGCTTGGCTTGTGCAAGTGTCATTAGTAACAACAACAATTAAAATAAATGATAGACCCTTAATTTTTTGAGGAATATCGAATGCTGAAATTTTTTTAAACTTGAAAATAATGCAATAATAACGTAAAAGTAGTAGTTGTTTTTTTCCCCACTTAGAGTTTAGTTTTCTTAGAATTTGGAGAATCTTGACGAGACTCAAACTGAATGAATGTACATAATTTAAGGACATAGAAGCAAAATCATGAATTAGGCTTTAAAAAAAATTGATAGATTAAACATAAATCCAAAATATTTTCTTACAAAAGCTGTTCGCATTTGAGCATGCGCAGAAATGTCCTGTTGTCTTGAAATAGACGAGAGAGTTAAAATGTAGAGCATACTATTCTTGAGAAAAATTAATACTAGTAATAAAAGAATTGGGTGGAATATTGAACATTTAAAAATTCGAACCTTAATACAGATCACAAGAATTTCTCGAATTTTTCAATAACTATATATACATATACCTTACCCACTTCAATCATAAAATGAGATTATAATCACACATAAATACACACACAAATATGATATATTACTTAAATTAAAAAATGTCAATACAATTCTAAGTAAAATTTTAAAATTAAATTAGTATATGACAAGTGTAACAAACAAGTATAAACATAATCATCTCAAACCTAAGACTCTGCGCTAGAGTCAGCGTACTTGGCAATTTTATTCCAAAATCCAAAACACGTCGACAATTTTCTAGCGAAATTGGCGAAATTGGCGAGAAATGGTTATTTATGGCATTTTCTGTTTTTGAGAAAATTTGCCCATTTCTTACTATATTACGTATCGCATATATATTACATTTGAAATTAGATTTTATATAGGGCGCAAAGGTGTGGTCAGCTAGGCCGTTCGTTCTCGTTATCAAAAGGTAGTGTGTTCAAACCCCAACCAAATCAAAGATACCTCGTGTTGCTAATGGCGGTTAGGAAACGTTAAATATGTCGCGGTCACAGTGTCATCTAAGCGAAATAATACCTCTGAGGGTGAAAGGCCAAGTTTGGGGGTCTTCTGCCTAGTCCTTGCTTCTAAATTAGGAAATCCCACTTTCAGCACTCTGATGGCACACCCACTGGGTGCCCCCCCTCTATAATACCATCCCTTCCTTTCCTTGCCGCACTAAAAGATCCTACTTTCTCAACATTCTACAGCAATACTATAATTTATGTGTATTTCTGCATGTACCAGTATATTATTTTGAGTTTTTATTTTTTGCGTTATTAAAAATAATACACATGTAAAAAAAAAAATGAAAGTATATTCCATATTTGAATTCAATATCCTTCCCAATGTTTTCTGAAACCGATAATTAAACCGTTCCATCCTTGGAGAGGATAAAAAATGCGGATTGTGTAATTCATATTTCTGTTACAAAAATTTTTAAAAAAACTAAAATGTCCTTTTTTTATTTGAAATTAATAGCAAAAATACATAATATTCAGTACCAATGTGCAGCAATTTGCAACCATTATAGGAATTTCCAAGGACTTTTTAATTGTAAATACCACTTTTTGTAACACATTTAAAATATTTGAATATGAAACAGATTTTCAGGTTTGTTAATGAATCAGCTACGATTGCTGTTTAGTACAAAATATGGTTTCGTTAGTTTGTAGCTCAATGATCATTTTTCTGCACATGAACGTTAATTAGACAGGGACATATGGATTCCGAACCTCTACAAACAACCAAGCAAAAGCTCAGATTCGAACCTACGAACTGCTGAACCGAAGGCAAGAACGTCAATCTTTCGGCTACCAGCTCATCTAGTACACGTTATGACTCTTTTGGCAACATTAATAGACAGCAGGGATTAGAGAGGGAATCCGTATATAACAATCCTCAACAGAATAATATTAAAATGTGCGAATTTTTGGTATGTTCACAGAAAAATTCTTATAACCTTTGACATGAAAATAAAATTTTAATAAAATGTTATTTATTAGATAAAAATAAGAGCAACCTAAGAGAATAACAGTAACAATATACCATGTTATTCGAAAGGAAAGGCCCCAAAATCGATTATAGGTTATTATTTAAAAAATTAAAAATAAATAAATAAATAAAAAGAAAATTCAATTTTTCAAATTTAAAATTTTCTATTACTTTAATTGATTTTACGAATTTAAGTATCATTATTATTAACACAAGCGCGATTGAAATTCCCAGAAAATTTTAAATTTGTTATAGCAGTAATAGGCACAATAGTTGTCAGTAAAATGTGATTTAAAAGAAAAAAAAATCTCTAGGAACCACCCCCAGCCATTAGAGTGACCTTGAAAAATCAACTACGTGTAAAAATAATTAGATGTAAATATTAAATATATTTTTATAGTGCTTACTGAATAGTACATCAAGAAGCCACTCCTTTTATGAAGAGTTCAAATTTTATGTTAAGCGAAGGTTACAGTTAACAGCCCTAACTATGACAATTATTACATTATTTAAGCGACAAAAGCACATTCCATTATAAGAGCTTAAATGAGGATAAGAACCAGGGCGCGACCTGTAAACGGCATCATTCGATTGTGTACAATGAAATGAAAAGGCGATTAACAGCCACTTCACAGGCAATACACACAAAAGAAAAGTAAAATTTATAATAACGACGTTAAAAAAAAATAGATCAGCCGCGCCCCAAATCAACGACCTTTTCACTCCCCCTCCTCCCTTCCGTCCCGAAATCGAGCGAATCGAATTTATAGCCTCGGACTCTTTGGAGCATGGACATAATGGACAGAAGGAACTAGACCATTGAGCACCCCCACATGTCATAAAACTCTATGGGAACCGGCCACTTTCGATTGAAATAACGAATGTAAAAGCAGCACTGGGGGTGTTGGGGGGGGAAGGGGTGGGCTCGAAAATTGATGAGCAAAACACAGAAGTTCCACCAGCCGGAACACCGAGTTCGATATTTCATTCGGGTGGCGGCCGGATACCCAGCATTCTTCCAAAAAAGGAAAGGAAAAAAAATCGCACTGATTTCATCTATTTGCCCCAGATGTAAAAGCCAAGGAATCTGACAAGATATGTAAAAAAGATAGATGGACTGGAATTTGAATGGGCATTACTCTTTTGGCGTGTCCGTTCGCGAGTCAGTTGGTCGGCAGCGGCAGGAAATGGTCCCACAGAAGAAAGCTTGCTTTAATGACTGTTTGAAAGCATTTCTATAAACTTTTTTTCAATATGAAATTCATCAAGTATTTAAATTAGTCCACTACTAATAGAATCTAAATGGAAATTTTTCAGAATGCCTTATATGTTTATTCAATCCATATACACGTTACAGGAAGTCAGTCTATTCTCTGTTATCAAATGATGAGATCACTATAGAAAGCAATTTGTACCATGATGTATTGTTCTAATTATGTTCGTTCTATTATTGTCAATAGAGTGAACATAATTGTAAACAAAAAAGAAGGTGTTTTGCTGGAAAAGACACAGTAAAAAGCAGAGGACACTTGACTTAATGCGTCACTTTTAGGTCATTTTCTGAACAGGAGAGTTGATTCGAAAAGGTTAAAGTGGACTTTGAATCATTATAAGCATTCCAGGCCAAAATCGGAGTTGAATTCACAAAATCAGTAAAATTGAAGATCAGAGAGCTTAACATTTAGTTACAATAAATTGCTGAATAGAACATAAAGAAGCACATAATAGAATATATGAAATAAAGTAATCTTGGAGGAAATTAAATAATTAAAACATTACCACATCAAATACCTAGTTATAGAAGGTAAGCAATCACGTGTTTGTGATATAATGTCATGTGGTTTTTTGATAAACCAAAATTAAAAACGAAGGCTAGGAATAATAAATGTGAAACACAATTCATCTGTTTTCATCTGGTAAAATATTGCTCAGCAATATTACCAAAATCGTAACCATCAAACAGCCGTCACAGAGGAGAAAATTGACTAAAACGTACAATTTTGGTAGTAATTAGAGTGGATAAATTACGACAATGTAGGCAGCATTAAAAAATATCTCACTGTGGTCTAGTGTTAGGACAGAGCACTTCAGAGTGAAAAGTCCTAGCATCAAAAAAGATCTCACTGTAGTTTAGGGTTAGGACAGATCACTTCAGAATGAAAAGTTCTGCATGTAGACAGCTAGCACTAAAAAAGATCTCACTGTGGTCTAGTATTAGGACAGAGCATTTCAGAGTGAAAAGTCCTAGCATCGAAAAAGATCTCACTGTAGTTTAGGGTTAAGACAGAGCACTTCAGAATGAAAAGTTCTGCATGTAGACAGCTAGCACTAAAAAAGATCTCACTGTGGTCTAGTATTAGGACAGAGCACTTCAGAGTGAAAAGTCCTAGCATCAAAAACGATCTCACTGTAGATTAGTGTAAGGACAGATCACTTCAGAATGAAAAGTTCTGCATGTAGACAGCTAGCACTAAAAAAGATCTCATTGTGGTCTAGTATTAGGACAGAGCACTTCAGAGTGAAAAGTCCTAGCATCAAAAAAGATCTCACTGTAATTTAAGGTTAAGACAGAGCACTTCAGAATGAAAAGTTCTGCATGTAGACAGCTAGCACTAAAAAAGATCTCACTGTGGTCTAGTATTAGGACAGAGCACTTCAGAGTGAAAAGTCATAGCATCAAAAAAGATCTCACTGTAGTTTAGGGTTAAGACAGAGCACTTCAGAATGAAAAGTTCTGCATGTAGACAGCTAGCACTAAAAAAAGATCTCACTGTGGTCTAGTATTAGGACAGAGCATTTCAGAGTGAAAAGTCCTAGCATCAAAAAAGATCTCACTGTAGTTTAGGGTTAGGACAGAGCACTTCAGAATGAAAAGTTCTGCATATAGACAGCTAGCACTAAAAAGATCTCACTGTGGTCAAGTATTAGGACAGAGCACTTCAGAATGAAAAGTTCTAACATTAAAAAAGATCTCACTGTAGTTTAGTGTTAGGACAGAGCACTTCAGAATGAAAAGTTCTGCATATAGACAGCTAGCACTAAAAAAGATCTCACTGTGGTCTAGTATTAGGACAGAGCATTTCAGAGTGAAAAGTCCTAGCATCAAAAAAGATCTCACTGTAGTTTAGGGTTAAGACAGAGCACTTCAGAATGAAAAGTTCTGCATGTAGACAGCTAGCACTAAAAAAGATCTCACTGTGGTCTAGTATTAGGACATATTCTGCTGCACGTTGTACTCTTAATCTACGTATTAAAAAATCAATTAGGACAGCCTGGGAGCCAGCTGCTGTAGGCAAAAGGTGGGAGACGGTTGTCAGATGCAATACCATCCCCAAGAGCCTGCCGCGTGGAGTGGCGGTTGCCACCTTCAGGATGGTGACGGGTCACGACTACCTCCAGAGGCATCTCTACAGGATAGGCCTAGCCGATACTCCCCTCTGCCCCCTGTGTTCTACAGGCGAGGGTACAGCCGAACACCTGGCTTACTGTGATGCTCTGGAACAGGCCGAAGACGACCTGAATGGGCGGGCTGGACTCTACTGGGAAGCACGGCGCCAAATGGCACAGCGGCCACGGGCGGGCGTTGGATGAAGAGGAAGAAGTATTAGGACAGAACACTTCAGAGAGAGAGAAAAATCCTAGCATTAAAAAAGATCTCATTGTTGTCCAGTGTAGAGCTCTAGTGGTTCAGCAGTTACACGCCGCTTCCCGTTAAAATTAGAAAAGTGAAGCATCATTGGCCGCGGACAGTGATTGGGAGGGTGACCATGTTACCTCCCTCAGTGAGTTGCAGGAGTTCCGTGGGTTGGGGACGTGTCCTCTATTAATCTCTGACGTCCAAAGTCCTTCCATTGGTTGTGGAGTGAATGTGGAGAGGAGGGTGCCAGCTCAGGTGTGACCTCGTCACCTGAATCGTGGTTCAAAATTAAGAGGCACTTGGTGGTGGGCGAGATTTCAAACCTGTTAACCTAATGGTAAAGTCCGGGGCTCCTCTACACTGCTATGCATCTATGTGGTCTAGTGTTAGGACAGAACACTTCAGAATAAAAAGTTATGGGTTTGATTCCAGCAATGCTGAATAATGACAGACTAGTGTTGTTCTTCTACCTTTTTTACACACACTAGTAAGATAAATTTTTAAGAGTTTACAGATTTTCTTCCCTTATGACATGTCTTTATATATATATATATATATATATATATATATATATATATATATATATATATATATATATAATCACAGTCTAATTACCAGTCATTTCTCGTCAGTCTGTCCACTACGCAGTATCAATACATACAAAAGAAAAACAAATCATTTCACAAGAACAATTCCTTATTATTTCCAGAAAATCAAAGAAACTGCATAACCAACAAGATTCTTAGCTATATCAAGTCATGAGAAACTGTTCCTTTCAGGAGAGGAGATGTTGATGGGTGTTTCATAATTAGAGTGCCACCTTGTGATCTTTGTATAATTGATCAATATCTTTCTCAATTTTTAAGGCATAACTGATAAAAAATTCAAACAGATTAATCATTTGGAAGTTGTTGTTGTTTACTAATGACACTTGGACAAGCAGAGCTCGCTATGCCTTGGCTATGCGAATTTAAGTCTATTGGGAGCGTCTTTCGTTTTTAATCAGAGCACCATGAAGGTGAAAGTACGACTTTGCTGTACACACATGCCATAGGGACCCGTTTATAGGGTAGGCAACCATTCACACCTCATTCATACAAGGAAAGGACAAAGACAGGATAGATAGAGAGAGAAAAAGTACATCCATGCCCGAACCGGGATTCGAACCTAGGACCTCCTTATCCACAGTCAGGCACAATGACCACTAGACAAGTTGGTCGGCAATCATTTGGAAGTAAACTAAACAACTTTCCGAGCTTCCGGGGAAAAAGAATAAATAAATTTTGGGTCGAGAGAAATAATTAATTTCGAATTATTTAATCATCCTCAAATCTTTTATTCCCCTCGAAAATATTTCAACTTCAATAATTTCAAAAATTGAGTATTAGAAAATTTTGATTTGAAAGTTTTTTAATTAAAATATATTTCACCCCTTTAAAATGCGTTTCTCAAATGAAATCCTAAGTGAGAAAGAGGATTGTGAACTGTGACATTTATGATAGTAAAGGGGTGACCTTTGCGGGAAACAGAATCATTAAAATTAGAATGATCGGAAGTGGGGATGTAGTATGTATGAAAATCAAGTGAAATGTCAGTGTGATCATTATCACATTCTTAATTTTTATTCCTCATCTAGTAACAGAATCGGCATACAATTAGGACTTAGAATATTCAATTTCTAAGATAGTGACGATAATTAGCACTACCTTTAGCTACAAGCATACAGTTTATATCTTTAACTATGTTGTTGTTATCGTGTGCCAGCTAGGCTCGCAATATGGGGTGCGATGCTCCACTTTTTCAACTAAACCCTATTTTGGTGTGGAGTCCGACTTCTTCAATACACACATGCCATAGGGACCCGTTTATAGGGTAGGCAACCATTTACAACACATTCATACACAGAAAGGACAAAGACAGGATAGATAGAGGGAGATAGTACATCCATGCCCGAATCGGGATTCGAACCCAAGACCTCCCTATCCGTAGTCAGGGACTCTGGCCACTAGACAGGGCGGGCGGCATATCTTTGACTATAACAGATATAATTAAAAACAAAAAATAATGAAAATAAATAACAATTTTAACCCTCATTAACTACATCTAAAAGTGTTTTTAATTTGTGTGCAATTGTTACACAAAATTAGATTTCCGTACGTTTTGTGAAAAATATCAAAATGTCATTATTAATAAAATTATATAGATTTTTTCTAGAATTATTGGTAAATCATTTTCAAAATGATTTAATTTCTATTCGATTATAATTTGCTAAAAAATATAATGAATATATGCTTTAGTTCCTAAAAAACAGTTATTTTTTTAAAATTTCATTTCACATCAATAACAATCAAATAACCATTAGAAATATATATAACCAACTTCTTGGAGATAAAGTCATTACATTTTACTGCCAAGTCAATTACGTTTACTGTTTTTGCCTTTATTTTTTACTCAAAAACGTTCAGAGATCTTATTAGCAATTAGTTTAAAAGGCAATTTAATGAGGTCAATAAAATAAAATATTCGTTTTTAAGTAAACTTTTTAAGGCTTGATTAACCAGAGACGCATGTGAAATTTTAACGACTGAAACAGTAAAATTACGTTTAAGTAAAATGAAGAAAAAAAGTGAACGCTGAAATATTAACTAATAGTAACTAATGAACATTATATTTATGAGATGAAGAACGAGAATATTCTTTTAAATTTTAATATACATTCATCTCTCATTCTTTGCTCTGTAAAGAATATCCTTTGTTTTGTAAAGAGTATGGACATATAATTCTAAAATTAGCCTTTTTTTGTTTCTTTTAAAACTACAACTTAAAAAAAAAAAACCTTTTAACCCTAACATTTTCTTACAAGAATTATTACTTTCACCTGTTGATTCTCAAATTAGTTGTTTCCATTTTTTTCAAACATTTAATTGGGGAATCAGTAGATCATATTTTTTTTTCTTTGAAATGAGAAATTATTAGGTTTTGAATGTGCCCATTTTTTTCCACACTATGACACTATTACTGACCTTAACCTGTAAAAGAAAATTTGGGTTCAGTATAGAAACGGGTACCTCTTGGTTTGGCGATATATCTTGGCGACAAAATGTAATTTCTGGTAACCTTATCTTTGTATAACTTTTGCGTCGATGTCATCTTATCAGTCGCCTCTTGGCGCCTATTAAATAAAAAAATCGCCAAAATATCAAAAGTTATCCGATTGTAAACGTTCACCGGAAATTTAAGTCTATGTAGGTCCTACTGGTGGTGTCTTTTAAAAATCAGAAGCTAATTGTTTTCTGTGGAGACTTAACAGAATAGTGAGCGGAATCCAAAGAGCAGAATCCCCAAATCCAGTGAAGAAAACTCTTTAATACTCATTCCGAGAGATATTTTTGTGAGAAATCAGAAACAGAACACTGTAATCTCTTTCTTCAACAGCAATTATGCTCAAACCAGGTATCCTACATCACAAACAGCTTGGTGCGAAGAGTCATTCAAAGAGCTGTGTAGGACTAGAAATTCACATACTCTATTACTATGGTTTGGAGCTATGTAGGTCCTATTAGTGGTGTGTAGGACTAGAAATTCACATACTCTATTACTATGGTTTGGAGCTATGTAGGTCCTATTAGTGGTGTCTACTAACAGTCTTAAACTTCTAGTATTGGAAGTGTGGAAAGTGCTAACTATGGAAGTTTGAATCATAAAACATAGTTTAAACTTGATGAATGGTTCACGGTTGAAACCTTGCCAGATGGTAGTCCATGCTGTTTTACAAATTTTAAGAGAGGTATTTCATAAAAATCAACTATGGCCCAGCACAAAAAGAAAAAAATGCAATAATTCTCAGCCATTTTTTATTAGATTATATTGGATCTCAGATATATAGAGTTAATTCAATCTTATAAAAAACCCACTTTCTTTAGAAATCATTTACCCGATCACAAAAGTTTTCTCTGATGGCTCCCTTTGGCTTGGCGAAATATTTTCTGTTACATTTTGGCGAAAAAATTTAATTTCTAGTAGCCCTGGTAACCTTATTTTTGTATGGTGACTATCTTGTTAGTCACATCTCCGATGCCAACGGTATGCATCATGATGAAAATACCGGTTCTCGTCCAATCACCGACGTCATATCTTGGCTTCCACATAAATCGTCAACCCCATTATAAACCTTCACCGGAGTTCCTTTATGCGAATGATGAAAAATTCTTTAGGAAACATAATCCCATAATGTATCGCCAAGCTGGTAGACGAATGTTAGCACTCTTGCCTTCGGTTCAACTGTTCGTGGTTCAAATCTCATCTTGGGTTTGGATGCTTGTAGTAGTTCGGAATATATTTCAAACTGTAGGCCCTCATGTGCCAAAAAAAGACCGTTGAGGAACTAACAAAACCTATAATGCACATCATTGAATGAATTTTCTAGCAGTGAATGAAATGTGTATGTATATATACATACATACATACATACATACATATATATATATATATATATATATATATATATATATATATATATATATATATATATATATATATATATATATATATATATATAATATCTTGTGGAACAATTTCTTAAAACATTTCATCACAAATTATTACCCAGCACGCAATTCTAGTTGTTGTTGCCAGCCAGGCTGACAATATGGGGTGCGCTGCTCCACTTTTCCAACTGAACCATATTTAGGTGTGGAGTCCGACTTCCTCAGTACACACATGCCATAGGAACCCTTTTATAGGGTAGGCAACCATTCATACATAGAAAGGACCAAGACAGGATAGACAGATAG